>OZ024933.1:12912961-13537961 GCA_964017235.1 Sabellastarte sp. h YS-2021
TTATATCTCGGCTGATCCACCCAATGTAAAGGATTCACACCAACACCTACAGTATCTGTCTAGTCAACCACTACACCCGAATTGTAAAGTAGTTGAGAAGATTGTCCATATTGAGATATAATATGCACTAGATTCATAATAACATACCCATGTATATTTTTAAAACCCCTGAAGGCCCAATAGAAGTTGCTTGTGAAGGTGGCATCATTCGTCTACCTTAGTCAGTGACTATTACTATGAATGTGTTCATTTTGAATAATGACCTTGGACCCAGCTAATTAGCTACTTTCCCGCTTTTCACCAAGTAAACATTTTGGGGTGTTACAAACGTTTCTTAGGAATCGTTTGGCAAAGGTTAAACAATGATGGGTACAAAAACCATTTGTAATAGAATGTTTTTAAAACGTTTAAAATATACTTTTTATTAAACGTTTAACAATAAATGTTAGAAACATGTTATAAATGAACATAATAATGTCTGAATAATAATGGGGTCAGAGGTCAGAGGTTAAATATCTTTGTATGGTTGCTCACTATTGGAAATGTTACTTTTATAATAGTGTAAGATAATGGCTAAGAAATTGTGCCCCCATTCAATTCTTACTTTTAGGAATTGCATGTGGGGCAATTTTTAACAAAGTTCTCTAAAACCCCATATTATTGCTCACTGCTATATTTGTTTGGACATGTTTGAAGTTGGAGGATTAAAAATATAGGTTTAAAAACATTTTTGATAGAATGTTGTTAAAACATTTGACAAGCAGTGTTGTTTAAACATTTTATGTGCACTGTTTATCAAACATTTCGTGATGAATGTTTGAAGCACATTTCCAGCAAAACCTTTAGCTATTTTATATATGTTTTAAAAATGTTTCCAGTAAAACCTAGCTTCTTGAGTTATTTTATAAACGTTTAATAAACACTTTCAGCAAAAACGTTTGTCTAGAGAATGTTTATAAAAAAATTTTAAACATTACAATGTAAACATTTACTTGGAAACGTTTAGAAAACCATAAGATAGGGTTTAATTAGGTTTGAAAACATTTACTAAACATTTAAACCATTTAAAAACGTTTCTAATGTTATCTGGTTTAGTCTATGCCTCACTTTTATTTTGAATTCCAAAGGGGTAGGACGCCAAAAAATAAGAACCCCCAAAAATTAAGAACCAAACTTTGTTTTATCACTTTTCATTTATAACTGTTTTATGTTTTCACGTATTTTTGGTATTCCTATTGATCCCAAATGACAAGTTCATGAAGTGTTTTATATAAATATGTCCTCTGCATACTGGAGGATTGATTGGGTGGACTTCATCATATTACAACTACATTGAGACTTAGAGAGACTTAAGGCACAGGATGCAGAAGATATCACCCCAGGTAAAGACACTAATACTCAAATCTTACAAGAACCTTGAGCTCCGGAATGTCAGAAATTGAGCGTAAAGTAAGTGCCATGGATGCCATAAGCTCACCAAAAGTGCAACCAACAGAGGAGACCTGGAGAATACAGATGGTTACCTGATACTGCCGATGCTAGACACACTGAAGGGATCCAGGAGGATCTAAGCTCAAGTAGATGCCAGAGTAAAGGAGCTGCAATCAATGGCAAAAGTAAATCACAAAGGAGTGGTAGTGCAACTGTTTTCAGTAAGAATGAGCTTTATTTTGCCAGGAAATGCAAAATCTAAAGACAGTTACGACAGTCTTTCCTTGAGTTAATGGGTATCAGGATTTGCAGCAGTTATTCGGAACGAATGGAATAAAGAAACAAAACTTAACATACTGCAATATTTAGAAGAATTGATGGAAGATAGTCACGAAGAGCCCATGCATAAAAATGTCACACACTGGCTTGCACCACAAACAACAAATCTGAATACACTTGAACAAGGGATTAATAAGTCGTGGGTTGTACAAAGAAATGGCTTTAGTTAAAGGAGGGTGATGACCTGTTCTTAATCCCTTAATTGGTTTGTTTTTAATCACTTAATCTTTAGTGACATGAAGTTTTTGAGATTTTAACAGAGGGGGTGAAATGCCTAGATGGATCAAAACCTTTATTGGACTTTGAAGTGCCAGGTTTGGTATGCATAAAAACCATAGTATGCAATGAGAAAAATAGCTTTGTATAACGAGCCAAACACAATATCCACACAAGCAAACACAAATGTATAATTTTGAAGGACATGAATGATCTTTCTGTTATGGTCAGATGTCTGATCATCTTAAGAGATTTGACAACATATCTAATCCTGGGTTGGTTCATGATGGTGTTGCCGAGATAATACATTGCAAAATTAGCTCTAAAATTACAGAAATATTTTTAACCATATACACAGAAAAGCCATGGCAACCTGCAGTGTGACATCATAAAGAGCACTGTGCACAAATGCAGAAACCAACACAATTTCCAAATAGCAACTGGTAGGACCTTCCGTTTTCAATTTGAAGGCGTTCTTTAGCCTATCTCTCATTCCTTCCATGAAACCAACAATATACTCATGGGAATGAAAACACAGGTACAATCAGCAAAACCAGCAATTAAATATCATTATTTAACTCTTCTAACGATTCTAGACTTGTCTTTAAGCCACACAAGGTGACTGCCAATGAAGCCTATCTTGGTTATATCTTGAAAGTATTACAGGAATATTTATTGTGATTCCTTATGACATGTGTATAAGCCAATAACTCTGATTATGTTGATAAGTAGGGTGGCATGCAGATATTAAAATTATAGATTTCTTTTCTAGTGAATATATCGCACAACAGTTTACCATTACAAGAAATATTGCAAAAACAAAAAGCTAAAATAATTTAGCATTTTATGTATTAATAGAATAATGTGTAAATAAATAGATGTTTATAAACTTGGACATAACATCATATGCAATATTTTCATGAATTAGATATAAGGAAAAAACTTCCTTTGTTTATGCTTTGAAAAGAGCCTCCATACTTACTCCTTGCATTAACGAAAACCAATCTTACCTTATTTTCTCTTCTATGTTAACAACTAAATATATTCTTTAAATTTTCAGCAATTGCTTGGATTCAAGCCTTCATTGATTGGTATGGTTAAAGGTACTGCTGAGGCACCAGTTGGAGTGGATTTAAGGTCATAAGGTCAAAAGTCAATAAAAATAATTATCAGATGTGGGTTTCTTTGTGTAAATGATAATTGATAAATGGTAGTTTCTCTTATTTTTATTAATGTTCTTTCACTTCATTTTCCACATGTAGTTACATACATACATGTTGGTCTGGGTTGTGTTGGTCAAAGTTGTGTTGGTCTGCTATCACTGCTGCTTGTTGTTGCTGAGGTAGCTGTTGCAGCTCTTGATTTCTAGTCATAAGATATTCTGGTTGAGGCATTAGACTGGTACTTAGATCTTATAGCATCTCTCACCAATTATCAGATGTGGGTTTCTTTGTGTAAATGATAATTCAATACTGATAGTTTCTCTTATTTTTATTAATGTTTTTTCACTTCATTTTCCACATGCAGTTACATAACATATTTACAACATCATTTCCTTTTCACCTTTCATTTCATACAGCATTATATCTAAGCTCATAATCTGTTAAAGTTCTGACTCTAAATCATCATGTTTGCACTTAAAGACATCCTGAATCTAATTTGATGTAATTGGTGTAACAGAGCATTCTGATAATTCTAACAACTCTCACAATTCAAAGCTTGACCATTCTGACCTCCAACTCAGAAATGTTTCACCCTTTATTAAGGTATGTGACTGACAGTCCTTTGCCTGGTCCCATGACCAAGAAGTTATGACCCCTCTGTCTTGTGACCTTTGGTCATTGTGATACGTAACTCAACCACCAATAATATTTAGGGGAACTGTCTAGGTCATGTTTCATTTATGTAGTGTCCACAAGGTGATACTAGGATACTTTCAATGTACCACTGCAAAAGCAGATTTATTCTACACAACATACTTGAATTAAATGTGGAAATAACATCCTAATAGTGTTTAGATTTCAAAGAGATTTGTCACACTCTTAGTGATTCTTACATAATAGAATGAGGTCCTAAACCACATGGAATATTGTATGACAATAAAGTGTTACTCCACATAAGTAATTAACGACTTATATTACTTAGCACCTACTCCTACTCATTACTGAAGCATATATAAAATATAAGCTTTTGAACTTTTATGTGGTCAGCTAATAGCCATATGTAACACAGTGACCTAATTATCACTCTTTAGTTGACTTGTGTAACCCTACTCATTCCCATACACATAGCAAGAGCTTATACATAGTTAGTAGGACTCCAGCTGTGATCAACTGTGGAGACGAATGTGACATGAAGGGATTTCAAATTACTCAGTTCTGATAGAATGTTGGGAAGATAGATTTAAACTTTTTAAGGTCATGATGGCAAGGTCAATGAGAATAATGTATTGAGAAAAATTCTTCATTCACATGATAGTAAAGAAGATAAAGACAGCTTAAAATGTTACAAAGTAAGATTTTAAAAGCCCCCAACGGGGACATACAGTAAGACCATAAAATAAAATATCAAATACTGTAAGGTTTCGTACATACCCAGAAGAGTGAGTTTTAACATAATATTGATCCCATAGAGATATATGTATAAGATATCAAATACCATAAGATTACTCAAATACCCATAAGAGTGAATTTAAACATAGTAGTGATTTCATATATATAGGCATTAGTGCATCTTCTGCTAGCAATACAGTTATGTCACAATGTCAGTCAGTCCTGTCAAGGTCAAGCTGGGGTATGTGATCTGGTTCAGCTAGGTCAAATTGAGGTCACAATAGGTAGGGGAAGTCCGGGTCAGTTGAGTCCAGTCTGCTGATCTATCTCTAAAGATCTCCCTAATAGGTGAATAAGGTCTGAAGAGAGGCTCAGCTTATGAATAAGAAACTTTAACCCAATATACTAGAAGAGCCACATCAATCCGAAGAGACCTCCCTCCAGATGGGTCAATTCTGGAGGGGTCAAGCTCGACCTTGAAATCGAAACACTAGAATTTCTATCAACACAGAGTTTAGGCGGAGTCACATCAATCCAAAGAAACCTCAGTTTAGGTGGGTTAGTCCTGAAGGGGTCAAGCTCAGCCATGAAATGCATACTAGGTTTTCCTAGGTTAAAATTTGTGGGGCGGTCCTGGGTCAGCCAGGCCCTGCCTTAAAAGTCAGCAATTTGACTAAAATTCTTCTGAAATTATTCCAGAATAAGTTGCAGGTTGCCCATATTGCTTTAAGGGGCTGCTGGTGCTTAAATTTCTTCCATGTATGCACGATGGCTGACAATTTGAAACTATGCTATGCTAGTTGGTGAATTAGGGTCACCTAATTCCTTATTGGCCAGACAGGGTCATTGTTCCAAACAGAGGTTATAAGGGTAGATGAAGAAATCTTAAGGTACACAGCAACTGATAGGCCAGGCTCCTAAGTGGGCCATGCCCTGCAAAATTACCACTTTTGTCATACATATATATTTTTTTTCTAATTGGTACTCTCCTATTTCACTTTTTGATGTGAAAAACTTACTCAAAATTGAACAAAACGAGATATCTTTTTTAATTTGAGTCACGTGAAATGATATCTCAACTTTTAGTAGTAGCTAAATATTCGAATGCAGAATCATGAAGGTAAAGGTCAAGCAATTTGTGAGCTATAAAAATATTAAGTTTAAATTTTTATTTTTACATGTTAGCAATTATTGTACAGTTGTTTGACACGGAAATAAGTATAAAATTATATAAAAGGAAGTGTTTGCTGTATATGGGTCAACACATGGAATTGTCATCTGTGCAATCTTGTTGAAAGTAGGGTTGAAATGGACCAGAGGTTAAAGTGGTGTTTGCAGAATTATATATACTAATTCTACTTTCCACTAATTTCATTAACACAAATTTTTAATGTAAAAATAATTTGGTTTTATCTTTTTTTTCTTATATTCTTTTGACTGGCTATAGATAATACCCTCAGGTCCTTCCTGGTGGAAGTTAGTGTTATTAGTGTTCATTAGTAAACATAATCACCAACTAGAATTTGTACTTCAAAACTAACATCACTAAATAATTAAAATCAGTTGCGAGGCAAACCCTGTTACTATGTTCATTTTTAAAACTTAGGTGAACTGTGACCTACTAATGTCCAAATTCTGTTAAATGAATAATGTGATTAGTTATGCCAGGTTGTGTTAAAATGATATAAAGATTATAATGGTAACAAATAATTGCACTCCTAATGTCAGTGAACACAAAGGCAACATTTAATAGACATTCCATAAGCGGCCCTGCTCAGAAATTCCTCTCACATATTTTTAAGGCTAAGTTTTGGCTTGCATTCTAGCTTCAATTTTCATTCATTTTTGTTATTTTTGTTATTTGTGATTTTATATATTTCATCAATAACGTTTGACTTGAACACTATGGTTTAGATTTCATACCTGGGTGTAGCCTAGCAGGTAAATCACGCCTCTAGGAACACAGAGTATGTTGGTTTAAAACCGCGGTACAGGCAGGTAAATAGTAGCTCGGATGACCGCTTAAGATGGCAGCCCTCTTGTCATTTGGTTCTATCCTGAGCGGCAGGTCAAAGAACCTCAAGGATATTGATGAATGGCCATCCTTCAGCCTTTCTGTTAGGCAAATATTAGTAACTTGTGATTTTGGACTGTCGCTTGGGTTGTTTGGGCGACCCAGGTGTCAGTCCTCCCCGCAAGCCACACTTGCTGCATAAAGTTCTGGAAAAATTTCTTGGTGGTATGGGTACCAATCTGAAAGTGCTTTTGGTTGACTTATTTCTGGGTTCCTACAAACCATTGCTCAGTTTCTAGGCGCTCAGACATAACACTTAAGATTCTTGGCTTCTATGCTTCACTTTGAACTTGATATTTGAAGGTTGAACACTGAAAAAATTATTTCTGCTCTTTTTATCCTGATTTTAGTGTTTCAACTTGTAAACATGTAAATACAGGACGGTTCTTACCCTGTAGCAAGTTTTTTTACTTCTTGATTGAAGTTGTGATCACAGATACCAGTGGACTTTGTGAACTTAGCTGCTGATTTGCATTAGACTGCATGGTCATCGTGTCAACCTCAGGCTTTATTAACCAAACCACCGGGGGGTGGTCTACCCTATGTTTATTATTCTTGTGCATGGCTTGCCATGTTATTTAGCTTTGGTCAATTAGAGCCTGTGTTTGATTCGCTGGACATGGAATCTTAAGGGCTAAAAATATTGTAAATCAATATATTGTCAATAGAAATTCAAAATGCCAGACCATAAACAATTATGCAAGGCATGTAAAGTGCGACATCTACCTCCAACAGGGAAGTGCCAGTATAAGAAGTCTCAGCCACATTCTGATTATGAACTTTTACGAGATGCTGTCGCTGCAGGACATAGTTCTGGGACTCAACCCCAGGGGACACATGAGGGCAGACAGCAGCTTCAACTGGAGATTCTTCAACAGTTGAAGAAGGCTACAGAATGGTTGGACAAGGTAGTAGATCGGATGGAGGCAACAACGGCCAGATCTACACCCACATCAAAGTTAAGTAGTGACAGTTTCCTTCGAAGTATCAAGTCCAGTAAAAAACATTAAAAATCTAGGGTTCTCACTGATTCGTCGTCCTCTGATGACAGTGATAGTTTCAGTTGACAAATGCTTAGATCTAGTTCATTACAGAAGAAAGTAGACAAAATATTAAAAGACCTAGAGCAGAGTTCACAGGTTACAGGTAAAGATAGCCCTGGGTTCAAATCTCAGACAGGATGAAATATTGACATACAGGTCAAGCACAAAGTAATCTGGCCGCATGAGGCCATTCTAGGTAGACAACATATGAATTAGGACTAATTATCATTGACCCAATGGGTGCAGGGTTTTTGTAGAAATGTTTTAGAAGAAAGTGATATTATGATTTCATATTTGTCAGATCTGATGGAAGATGCCACAGATTTTTCCTGGCAGGGGGCGAAGGCGGCAAATGCCATATTATTGTGTGAGATGGAGAGGGTCTCACTGAATTGGGAAGATAGTGATCGAATTGATCACATACGTAGGGCTCATGCCCAAAAACATGTTCCCAACAAGCAAAATATTGGGGTAGAAATGAGATAAAAAAAACTTGGTTTTGTAAGAACTTTCAGACCAACAACTGCACTTTTCAAAAGGATCATGAAACCAATGGGAAGTTACATAAACACATTTGTGTTTTCTGCTTGGCCAATGGTAAACAGCTCAATCATTCTGAAAAATTGTACAAACAAAAATCAAACAAAAAACGAGCACTGGTGTTGAAAATGCACACGTTTTGAAGGTTAATAGGGCTCAGTCAAGAGCCCAGGAAGTGTTTTGTAAAAAACAATTGTGTAATACTCATGTTTGTTTGTCTGATGACAGTAGTAAAAGTTTCTATTATACTAGAATTGTGTACAGTTCAAAAGTAAACCCCAGACAAATTGATGCTTTGATGGCTAAGAAGTCAAAAAAATATAAAAAACTTGTAAAAATATCAGCCTCTCAGTACAAAGTAGGGTTGTTTGAGGTAAACACAATTTACCAAAAATTCAAAGTGTCTGTGAAAGTAAAAATGTGTGTGGGGTCAATTCCATTAAGCAGCATGAAAAAATTCCTAGTTGTAAAAATGTCAGAGGTGGGTGCAGGCCTACCAGTGACAAAGGTAATGGAAACACATCTATACAGAGTGTGGATGTGATAAATACAGAGAAATGTGTTAATGAAATGGTTGAGGTTAAAAAATCTCCCACAACTGAGTCAAACAATGCAAATGAATTGGACCGTCATATTGATGACGCCTTGTCAGCTAAGGTCATATCCACAGAAGACAAAGATTTCAACTACAAATGCAAGCCAAAGAGACATGATGATGTTCGGGATAGTATGAACGAAGCCAATGGCAAAAATTTGGAATTCACACCTATTTTTGACATAAATTACACGGGCATTGAGGACAAATTTGCCAATTCAATTTTGCATGTTCATCAATTCACCAAGAATTCAATTTCAAATGTCAATACAACTATTCACAAAAAAAAAACGGCGGGATCGGTCCCAATTTGATTTTGGTTTTGTTCCTCTTGATGAACAGAAACTGCCAGACACGTGTATGGTTGGTGGGGCCACTGATATCTCCCTGTTTGACCTTCATGACTTGGTTAAACAGTCTGGGGTTGCTAACTACATGGGCGTCAGAATACCCATCAAATCACAACTGAATGTAAATGTATGGAAACAGGAATTGGTCCAATACTGGGGCCAGCAGTTTTTACAACTAGTTGAATTTGGATTTCCCTTAGATTTCAATAGGAAGTGTCCTCTCAGATGTGAAAGAGGTAATCACAAGTCAGCAACAGAGTTTCCAGCTGACATTGACGCCTATATTGATGAGGAAACCAAATTTGACGCCATCTTGGGTCCCTTCAA
Source organism: Sabellastarte sp. h YS-2021 (assembly GCA_964017235.1). Lineage (NCBI taxonomy): Eukaryota > Metazoa > Annelida > Polychaeta > Sabellida > Sabellidae > Sabellastarte > Sabellastarte sp. h YS-2021. The sequence continues at coordinate 12,922,429 of OZ024933.1, forward strand.
AGAAAAACCAATTGATTCAAGTCACAGTTCCCCTTTTATGACCAGGCCAAAGCTTTATTCAAGTCGACATAGGGTTATAGTAGACCTAATTGGCCACTAGGTGCCTCAGCTAATGCTCAGTTAATTCTTATCTAGATAGTGATTTTGTCCTAACGTTTCCTACAGTCGATGATATCACCAATGAATTGGTAATGCTGGGACGTGGCGCTCACATTTACAAGGTTGACTTTTTGTGTGCGTTCCGTCACATCAAGGTGGATCCTGGCGATTTTGAGCTTCTAGGCCTTGAATGAGATGGCCATTATGTAGACACGTGCGTCCGGTTCGGGACGCAACAGGCAAGTCAAATTTTCCAGCGTTTAAGCAACGGCGTCAGGTACATCATGCAACAAAAAGGGTTTACCATCATTGATTACATAGATGACTATGTAGGCATGGGCGTTCCCAGCGTTGCGTCTGCATCTTATGTTGCATTCATTGACCTTATGGGACGGTTAGTCCTCAGTATCAGCCAGAACAAGCTTGATTCCCCTGCGACGCAAGTGACCTGTCTGGGGGTTCTCATTGATACAGGGCGTGGGACAATTGCTATACCTCCTGAAAAGTCGCGTGACATTACAGAAACAGTTCATACTTGGCTCAATAAATCCATCTTAGGTCTCCTCTTATATGTCCAAAAATGCGTCAAACCTTAGCGTATATTTCAGAATGCTGGACCTGTTAAGATCTGCTCAATTGCGTCAAAAAGACTTCAAGAGGGACTTAAGATGGTTTGCTAACTTTCTGCCACACTACAACGGTACGTCACTGTATGACCACAGGCCAGTAGACGTGACACTTGAACTTGACGCCTGTTTGACGGGTTTTGGGGGTCGCTCAGGTGATCTGGTATATCACCTCCCAATTGTAAAGGGGTTTTCGAACTGGACCATAGTCCACCTCAAAATGGTCAATATTCTTCTTGCTGTCAGGTTATTCGTCGTGTAAGGTCCTCATTCAGTGTGATAATGAGGCAGCTGTGTCGGTTCTGAAGACTGGAAAGACTCATGATCCATATTTGGGGGCCTGTGCAAGGAATATCTGGTACCTCGCAGCTGAAGCTGACATAGACTTGTGTTGCATGCATATCAAAGGGGTTAACAATGTAGTGCCTGATATCTTATCTAGGTGGCAGGGCACCCCACAGCAGTGGCAAATGCTACATAATCACATTGAAAAACCACTATGGCTTAGTCTATCACATGAATTATTGTATATAGATCCTGAGTTGTAATATATTGATATATCTAGTGTATCGCTGTGTTCAGTAGTCTTTTGTTTTAGTGTTAACAGTATATAAGGCAGGGGCCTAAGGCAATTGTTTTAAAGATGCTGAAGATGCTACACTTTGTTTTTCAGAAACTGAGGCTATGACGTCACTGTCAACTAGTGCATCTTCAAGACTTTACCAAGTATTTCGACCAAAGACAAGGAGTGCATATTCCTCAATGTTCAAGATCTTTGTTGCTTTCTGCTTATTCTGTCAGTGTCAATTGTCAAGTGTGGACACTAAAGTTATTCTGTCTTTCCTAGAATGCTTGGTACATAATAATTGTTCTGTTTGTATGATTGAAAATGATGTTTCGGCCATAAAGGCCAAATTTGTATTGTATGATCTGCCTTATACTGTGTTGGAACACCCAAAGATCAAATATTGTATTAAAGTTTTGAAAATCACTCGACCAATGTCCCTAAGGTTTCACAACATCATCACCATACAAAAATTAGCTGATATTTCGGCTGCATGTTGTAATATGTCGTTTCGTACGCAGAGCCATTTTTTCTGATGGGTTTCTTTGCCTTCTCAAGGCTGTCAAATTTAGTTCCTCAAGTTATTGCTAGTTTTGATTTCACCAGACATTTAACAGGAGAAGATATTTTCTTCACTAAAAAATTCGTTAAAGTACTTATCAAATGAAGCAAGACCAATCAGACCAGAGACAAGGTACAATGCATAACTCTTCCTAAGCTAAACAATTCTCTCCTTTGTTCTCATAAGGCACTCAAATCCCTTTACAAATTATATCCTATGTCCTCCTCCACTTCATTGTGTCAGATAAAAACTGCCCAGGGTTGGATTCCACTTACGGATTCTAGGGTTAGAAAAACCCTCAAAAACCATCAACTTGGTCTTGGGTTTGAATTCTTCATATCATACCTTTCATGATTTTAGAAGGTCTGGGGCTACCTTCGCACATGCATCTCATGTCCCCATGCAAGATATAAAGTGTCATTGGACATGGTCCTCAGACTGTGTATTGAAATATATCTATTCTGATCATTCTTCTAGTGAAAACCTTGCCTCTACCCTTGCTGATACCATAAATGCATTAGAAATGTTTCCTACCACTATGGTTGGGTTTTATGGGATTATTAATCTCCATATCATCTCTCATTTTATTCATTCAAAACATTTTTAGTTAATTTTTATGCAAACTTGGTGGTCACTTCCTCTCCTGCAGCCTAGGGGGGGCCTTTACTCTGACCTTAGTCAAAATTCTGCATATTTTATGATTAAACTTGTTCGTCCCATGCTGTGCATTTGACATTGCCCCCCTTTCTGCTGGGGTCGAAGTTCACCCCAAGGTCATGTTAAGGTCAAATTCAATGATTATAAAGTTGCGGAAAAGGTTCATATAACCTGGCTGCTTCACGTAACTTTATGCAGCCCCCTTTATAGTATTAACTGTGTTACATTTATATACGAACTGAACTTTACATCAAGAACTTTTATGCATTTATTTTATCTCACCTGTACATATAATTTAGTATTAGTATTGCATTGTTTATATATAATAAATACATATTATAAGTATGTTAATAAATGGTACCCGCAGTAGTTGTACCACTGTCTTGGGGGTTGGGGACTGTACTTTAGAGTCGGACAATTTAAACAGTGCTTTGAGTCATGTAGTATATGGATATATTACACTAAGTATAATCAATATCATATGAACTATTACAATTTATTTGATTACAATTCTAATAAAAAAGCTGTTTGACAGTATTACCGATACCTTCTTTGAGGAAATTAAGAAAAAAACTTTAAAATAGATAAGTATCTCAAATATTTATTTGGCAACCAAACTAGTTTTTCCAGACAGGCCGGCATTTGTGTAAATTTATGCATCCCTAAAAAGTATTGGATAGAATTATTTTACATATTGTCACCCTAATAGGCCTTTTTATATTTCTAAATATATTTATAGTCATCCTTCATATTTCTAAATATATTTATAGTCATCCTTCTATTTCAGAGATATCTAATTTTAAAAAATACTATCCGGTTTATCTTCTTTCTACAGACCCTTGAATGAATATTCTGAGCTTCAATTTATTTGGCCCAGCACATATATTAATTCATGCAATGATGGTAAATCTTTGGATTATTGATTTCTATTACCTGCTATTGTCAAGTATGGTGACGTCTTTTCACGGAAGACAAACCGAAGTGTTTGTAATCCTAATTAATGATTATTTACTTTATCTTAGTCAAAGTTCAATGTAGTAAATGTTGCAAAAATGATTACATACGCATCATTTTTTATCATCATTTGCTTTATCTTAGTCAAAGTTCAGTGTTGTAAATGTTGCAAAAAATGATTACATACACATCAATTTGTTTGCTCGCCTTACATAATTGAGAGAGTGTTTGCTGACAAAAGTGCATGTTTTTATATATATTAATAATTGCATTGGTCCAGGTCAATGGTTCTTGTTCTGTCATTCTGATTTTGTGTGTATCTGGAAATAATTGCACTCCAGGAAAGTAGTAGTGAATGTGCAACTAGCTTGTATTGAGGGTACTTGAGATCTGTGTCCAATCATAAACAATATGTATCTGCAAGTGATACCCACACTACTGGTATACAGTGTTGAATATATGTATTTTAGAGTACAACACATTAATTCACTAGTACATATTACACATTAATTCAACATTAATTAACTATCTGGTATGCTAATCATGACGATTTTATAAATATTGTTATTGGATGAAGTTTAGATATTTCTTTGCACACTGTGCCCTATTCAACATGTTACATTGTTTAAACTTTTAGTCATCTTTTCATGTGATGGCATATTTTCAGCATCCTTTATGCTCTACTCTGCCTACCCCTATGAAAATTTTAACATGCAAATGTTTAGTGTAAATGAATTCAAGTTATGGTCACCTTTGCTGGCCTCAAATTGTAAGATTATGGACAGGTAGTCATGAAGTGTCTTTTGTCTTTGTGCCATTCAAAAAAGTTAATGTCAGTCTTATGCTTAGCCAAGATCTTATAATGTATACTCCACGCAAAATAACAACATAATCATACAAAAATATAGAAGCCTGTATAGTAGTCCAACATCCACTGTGGTTTCTTAGTATATAAATATGGTAGTCTGAATCAATGAGGTACATAGCAGTCAAATTGAGCGGGGGAAACAAGAGTCTACCTAGGCCGACTTATCTGAATTACAATGAGCTAATAACCCAAAAGAGGATCAAGCTTATGGGGTTAGACTCGGTGGTTCCAAGGATCCAGAGCTCAGGGAGCTACATAAATTGAAAAAAATGATACCTCGTCAGAATGTATCAGTCTCAGTGGGTCGAGCTCTGTGGTCGAAATTTTACCAAGTACACCCCTGGGGTGCTAAGTTCCAAGAGGGAAAAGCTTAGTCGAGGTCAGTATTCAAACTGGTGGGGAGACACAAAAGTAAGTATGGGCCGCCTGATAACAGATCACATAAAGCTATGTTAATCCATCAATGGAAACCCCCCAGGTGGATCAAAGCAGGGGGTCTGGCTTCATGATGGAAAGTTGATCAATTCCTAGGGAGCTATAGCAATCCAAAACTGGAGAACCTCCAAGATTTAGATCAATATCAAGAGGTTAAGCTCCGAGGTCAAAAGAAACCCTGGGTATATAACCACCTTAGGAAGGATCAGGCCCTAAGACGAAAGAAACCTGGTTCTTAAACTCATTCTAAGGTCATCTTATGATTATTGAATCTACAGTTGTCTATTATAATAAAAATATTGCATATTTTGGTAGAATATAATTAGATGTGAATGTAAATAAGTTATTGCCTCCACTGTGACTTTCAGTGTTCATATTATCTTGTACCTTTGGCCCATTGGTTATTGATGCAATGGACTCCTTATGTTTGAAAAAAAAACATAACTTATTCTTTAGAACCAGATTTCTAAAATATCAACAAAGAGTCTAAAATTTTATTCACTTAAACAAATATCCAAAATTAAATTGAAAAGTAGATAGTCATAAGGTCCAGTTTAATGTTTTAGTGGTTCAAGCATAAAACCCATTGTTCGTTAAGTTCCCTCCAATATCATAATTACTTCCATTGAAAGACAAATTATGATTTAATCCGAGTTAGAGTTGTAGCTTGATAAATACTGAAGTCTGATCAAGTCAGTTGATTCACATAACTATGAAGTCATTTTAATAAAAAAATATCAAAAACATTTAAAGTTAAGATAAGGAGTTAAATATTTTCTAATTTCAAAAAAAAATCCCAGATTCTTGGAAAAAAAATCAGTTTCTACAACAATTAATAAACTTATCTTATTCTCTGTTTTCACATAACGAAATTTATTTGAATTTTCACAAGCTAACACCAAAAAAGATTCAATGCTCTTATTTTGGAATGTTTGTGATGAATATCAACTCTCTCCAAGGCCGTTTCAACAGATATGTTCATAAAATTACTTTCACAACTGTGTTCTCCCAATTAAAGTTGGCAAATCTATTAACTGTAAATCGTTGTTAGTGATTTATTGGTATGTGTTTGCCGATGTGCAAAAGAAATTGAAGAAAGATTACTGTTAATAAGATGATCAAAGTGCATTCACTGTCTTATCTACACAAAGATTTTTCCTCTTTTCTAAAACTTTCACTGTACACAGAAACGTAGTTGTAATAAGGATAAATCGAGGAATATAACATCAGTTGTTGCTTGATTGTATCTAAAAGAAGAAAGGGGTATGTATAAAATATTTCTTTTTATTAACATATCAAATTATCTTATTGTCTCCATTTTATCATTATTCTTGAGATATATAATCTATATGAGGTTGAATTGATGATGATCTCCAAATATCGAAACATCAATTCTTTGGAGCAGTTTTCTTAACCACTAATAGTTGTCTGTATGGACAGCATTGGCTTTTGAATCCCTGTTGTGTGAATAAATATTGTTCACAAATTTTGTGTGAAAAGTAGATTATTACTGAATAAAAGTTTACTTTACTAAAAATGTGATACCTTCTTGTTTTACTGAAAATATACATTGTGGTTATACCACAAGAAGGGGAATGCTATTAATGCTATCCATTGTGAATTGCTTTTTTCCCAAAAATCAAACAATGTAGTTAATTTTTGGGTTTCAGTTTGGGGTCTTTTTAAGTGCTGCACCAATAATGATAAGGAAATTCTTTTTTTTTCTCTCAATCACATCTTATGGGTAGTCATCCACCTTTCATATACTCATCTTTGGTTCTGTAGTTCATTCATGTATTGGATGAATTGATAGTTTATTTTTGAAATTTCCTCAATACAAATGCTTGGTTAGATGTGCTTGACCAAAGTAGCTGTGATATTGAGGGTTCCGTGGGCAATAGCCACTAGCTAAGCCTTAGTTGTTGTTTTCCTCATATTTCTTTATTATTTCTTCTGTTATAGTTTTAGCTGATAGTTCTTGTGTTAAAACGGGTTTTCTTCTTCTTTAAAGATTTAATCCACATATGTTACAATTGCAGCTAGTAATTTTTCAAGTTTTTTTGGTTTACAGTCTTTCATGAGTTTTGAATGTGTTGGAATAATGTCGGTCTTTTCCTTTTTAAAATCAGCTGTCTCAAGAAGGATACAATGCCTTAGTTAGAATATTAAAGTTTCACAGGATCCCAAGATGCATTATAAACTGAGTAAACTGATTCAATGTCACCCTCTTATGCAGCCTTTGTTGGGAACTACAACTAAACAATTAATTTTGTCTGGCCATAAAAGCTTCTGTATGGTGTAACATCTACCAATCTTATACATTTTGAATTGTTCTGAAACACATGTAATGATACATCAAATTCAGGTTTGTTAGGGTCAGCCCAATCCGACATTGGTCCATAACATAGGTGTATTATTCAATATGTTATCAAAAAGCACAGATAAAATCAATGTGGGATTAGCCAGGTGAAATGGATCCTGCTGTAGTCAACTGCATCTGTTGCTGTATGTAAACCTTGCTATGAAAAATTTACTATTTTCATAAAACAACTTGCGAACCTCCTTTTTGGAATATTGCATGCATGCACATTAGATGTAAGACTACAGTACCTATACAATACCTGAGTACTTAAATCAATAAGCAAGGTAACAATTACCAGCTGCTGTCAAGTGGTAATAGGAAAAATCAGAATTTTTACTTAACAGATTTATTTAAAAAACAAAATACCAGTTCCAGGGAACTGAGCTACTGTGATAGTTAATAAAATAAGATTAAATACAGTAATAGAAACAAATTTGACCTGATCACAATACTTTATCTATCTAACTAATAGTCAAAAACCAGTTTCTCCACTAGGTCCAGAATATGTTCAAAAATCTGACCAGTGTTCACCAGCCCAAAACGTTTGCATCCATGTGCTCGATTTGATCTAGTAACATCAACATCATCTCCGTAGCATGAGGAATATCTGTTGAGCATTTCCAAACAACTTTTTTTGTAATGTGAACAATATCTGTTCAGAATATTTGAATATTACATACAGCAATATCTATCCTCAAGCCAATCAGTTACAAATCTGGGTTGTGTCCTTGACAGCAGATTGAATATGAATGACTTCATAATAAGAAAATGTCAGTCTGCCACCTTTCATCTTCGGTCAATTTACAGGGCTCGTAAATATCTGACCACAGATGCAACAAAAACTCTTATTCATGCATTTGTCACATCACGATTGGACTATGCAAACAGCCTCTTATATGGTGTTCCACTCGCTCAGCTGAACAGACTTCAGAAAGTCCAAAACTTTGCAGCAAGAGTCATTTCCAAGACTCGTAGATTTGACCATATTTCTCCTGTTCTCAAAGACCTTCATTGGCTTCCAATATCTAAGAGAATTGAGTTTAAAATCCTGGTCCACACATTCAACTCTATTCATCAAACTGCTCCATCCTACTTGGCTGATGTAATTTCTCAATACACACCAAGCAGAAAACTCAGGTCATCTGATGGGAACCTACTTACTGCTAAACTATTGAACACAAAATATGGACAAGCTGCTTTCCAAAATGCTGCACCCTACCTGTGGAACAAACTGCCATCTTATGTTAGGAACTGTGATTCTTTGTTGGATTTTAAGAAACACCTCAAGACTCATCTTTTTAGAATTAGTTATACATAGTCTTTTAATATGTTTAACTTTTTACCCTATTTTACTATATTCTATTATTGATAATAGTATTTTTTGTTTATGTACAGCACTTAGAGCTTTGTTTATAAGAATAGGTGCTATATAAATGCATGATAATAATAATAATAATAATAACTCCAGCGTATGCTATGAAATATGAACAATTTCAACATATCACTAAAAAACTACTTTCCAGGATATGCATATGTTATGATCCAAATGTGAAATTGTCCATTTCATGAAATGGCCTTTTAAGTGCACAAAGGAGACAAAACTATTATATTTCTTTTAAGCAAACAGTAAAAAATAATATACAAGGTACCAATATGCTTTTTAATTTTAAATAATTATCTCCATTAAAAAGTATGCTCTACATAATTTGATATGTAGTTCAAATATATTTCAAATATGTATAACTACTTAACTATTAACTAACTTAATGGAAGGTATATAATATACACATCATTATTTTTGGGAAATAAAGTGATAAATTAAACCAACAGATTGACCATGAATGAAAGTTAAACTTTCGTACATGACTTTGTCCATTTCATGAAATGGATAGCAAAATATATATAGATTTGTCCAGTTCACGAAATGGACATTGAGGTCATCCATTTCATGATATGGACAATTTCATACCTGGGTCATAACACATATATTAAATCCATTTCATTCTGGTTGGAGTTCATCACAAAATGCAGTTTACAAACATCCTATATCTAATTGACAAACATGTAAAGTAAGTCAGCTTAAAGTCAAATCAAAGACCTCCCACGTCTTAGCAGTCCAGATGAACTCTGCTTCAGCACCAGTATTTCTACCCTTTTTACAAAGCTGGGAGCATGGGTGGTTTAAGAAACTACTTCCAATCTATAATTGGATCACCAATGCAGAAAATGAATGATCGTGTATCGATATATCATGAATGACTCAGTACAAAACCCTTCTATGTTAAAACACTTTACACAGAATATTGTAGGAAAGATTCATATCCTTCGGTACTTTCCTCCGATAATTAGTGAATATACCAGAATATGGTCCTATACCAAGCAAACAAAAATACAAGGTTATTGTTTCATTACCAACTCTTTACCAAGTTTTTTTTTACATTTTTAGAAACATTTATTTTTTTTCATAAACAAGACTTAATGACAATAAGTACATTCATAAATATTTATGTGAGACTTGCCAAGACTGAAATCGTTGACTCAGGTTAAGACTTAACTAATATAACCCTGACTTTGGTCTAACATTTAAGTGCAAAGAGATAAGACTTTATCAAAGTCAAAGTTGGGGTTTTCTATTTCGTTTAATGATCAGACTTTGTCACAAATAAAAATTGTTGTATTGGTTAAATTATGACTCATCAGTAAAACATACTCAAATAATCAGTTCATTTAACAGATATATCCTGATGGTTGATTAAAAATGCGGAAAGAGTTTTGCAGTAAATATTTTTAAACTTGTGTTTATGACTTTGTGATAAACATTAATAGTAATTGGTTCATTATGCAGACATATCAGTTAATGTATTTTTGCATGGAATTGTATTTGAAGGTAAGGAAGCTTTGAGATCTTTGAAACATTTTAAATCGCTGCAGTTATATGATAGTATTCAATCATATTATTTTGAATTTTTAAATGAATTATTACTTTTATAGGATATTATTGTTATAAGCAAATAATTCTTTTGAACCAAAGAATATAACTTTTATAAATAATAATTCCATATATATATAAATTTTCAGGTGAAGTTCTTGTATTCCAAGGAATATACCGGGATGTTTCGCTCCCTTGTTATTCTGTATTTGATGGGTGAGTAACTCTTTAGCATTTTGAATCCTGTTCCCTTCCTCACCGCATTCATACATGTATAAATATTAATATTGGTGAATGGTATGTTTTATATTGAATGTAATGATTGGTAATATATGGCGTAAAAATATAACTTTTTGGTGTAAATTAGACTTTGTATTGGTTGTTTCATAAAAAGCATAGTATTGTCAATAAACATTGAGACGATTCAGTAAAAGACCAAAAATAGAGTTAAAATAGTAAGTTATGGGTTGGGTAGTGGTCACTGTGACCTGGCTCCAATCAGACGGCACCAACAGCTTTATTGGAAGTGTCACTCCTCTGGTTACAAATGTACGCATGCTATGGGGGAGAAGCAGTGGTGTCGGGTTCTTCATCTGTAATAATAATAATTTTGAGGTCCTACCTCAACCTTTTGTCAATACCTTTGAGAGCATATCTGATCACCTGTCCATGGACAATGCCCAGGACATTATATTTCACACCGTGAACAGGCCTCCCATTACTCCAGGGGCAGATAGATAACAAACAAAAGTGGAGTAATATTACTATTTAGACATTTATTATATATATATATATATTTCATTTTAAGCTAATATTAATTTAATTCAGAAAATCAAGTTAAATGTGTAAATTTCGGGATGACAAACAGATATGTCGAATCACAGCCTGTGCAAGGGCGAAAGATGCAGTAAAAACAAGACAGAATACTTTTAACAGAATAATTTTAAAATTTAACAACCAAAGTGGTGTCTAAAGAGGGAAAGGAAACTAGAATCCAAAAATAATAAGAAAAGGCCAGAAATCACCCTGTGGATCGAAAGCCAGTAAGTCACAAGTAACAGTGAAAATTAAGAAATTTTGAAAGGTTATGACCCCTGGAGGTCAAAAGGTGAAAGATTGGCGCAGGTTACTTATTGTCCAAATGTTGGGTTTTGGGGGAACTTTAAGGTGGACTCCAGCAGTGCCTTGGGCAGCTTCGGATTACCAGATCTCCACTATGTCCACTTCTGTCTGTACTCGCTTGGCAGCAACTATTGAGAGGTTTAGGATCAACACTAAGACAGAAGTGAAACACTTGATAACTCTTTCACAATTTATTCTAGTTCAATAAACACAAGTCAAAATAATAATACAACACATTCTCACGAGTGAGAGAACAACCTAAGCTCTCCCCCTCTGCATACTATTTCATGTTCTTTCACTTGTTATTGTCCTGATCTCTCTTTCCTCAACTCAAGGCTGAAGTTCTTATACTAGACACTGTCCACTAACACATACAACTTGTCACCAATTACTGGGTTTATTTCTGAGAGGTTTATCTCACAGAAGCAGGGATTGGCTGAGGCTATTATTAGAGGCGGTGTGCTATGTGACTATTGATTTCTACTGTTAAGTCCAAAGAGAGTTAATTTACTGAGGCACTTTGCCTGTGTTTTATGAAATTTAAAGATTATTAATAATTTAACATTTTCATTTAAATTCTTCACCATTACACTTATGAGGCATACTGATGATCATAAGGTGAATATTGTATAGTTGGTGGTGTAGTGTAGGTGAAAGCTTCCAAACAGCCAAGTTAGGCGAGTAGTCAGGAACGAAATGCAGCTGAGACAACAGAAGTGGCCATAGGTGTTGAATTGATATATACCTCCAAATCGCACGGCTGGACCAAGTGCCATGTAGCATAATGTCTTGCAAAAAGACAAAGTGCTTGAATGCCCAAGTAGTACCTGCCTTCCTAAACATATAAAAGATCAGTGTAGGGAATACAGCCAGAGTCAAAGCAATTTGCTTCAAATGTTTCATAGCTGTTGAATCAGTCAGAACCGATGAGAGTGTCATAATAGGTGACTCTGTTGTAAGTTGTAAGAACACAGTAAACTAGTTCAAATCTTTAGCAAAATCCTGAGTCAATTTTTATCCTGCTGTCATGATTCTGTTTCCATAGGATCAATATTCTGTTCAAAAAGTATTTGGCTGGGTGGACACATTGGAAATACACAGAACAGGGAGCCCAATAACGAATGCAATTAGGATTTAGTATTTGAATTTTTGGGGGTCCATGACTTACATATTTGTACAATCTCGTGCAATTTTTGTATTGAAATAGTCTGAGATTGAGTGTCAATCAGTATACCCAAACATGTGACTGCTGTAGCAGGAGCCACTAATTTATTCTTGGCTAATGCCCAACCCCAACGTGGGATTAAATCCAACAAAATTGATATGCAGGGCATATCTGAGAGGGCAGACCCATGTATACAAGGTAATCTATGTAGTTCTACAAATGTGAAAACCATGTTGACACATGATATGACGTATGACATCAGAACAAAAGTTAGAAGAATGTAGACCCATGATGAAAATGAACACCGATGAGGCGTCAATATGTGTGTCATCATGTTGTATATCTAGATAGTTAATATCTCCATAACCAATCTCTGATATGTCTGAATTTGAGCAATTTTATCTATAGAGGGGTGCGTATGCTTAAAGCAGGTATCCAGATACACATCAGGAGTAAAGCCACCATTGACTGATACCTCTTTTGGCCAGCTAAGCTCTAAAATTGTTTGTCTTTTGTCAGGGTGATCTTTAGGTCTACTCATCAAAGGTGATGAATTTTGAAAGGAAGTTCTTTAAATGGCCCCAATAAAGCAACAAAATTTCTTTTCTGTTTCTGTATATGAACTCTTGGGCGGACTTTTGATTTTGTAATGCACTTTCAAGAAGACAAGTTCTATCAAAATCAAAGGGGAAACCAAAGCAAATCAATAATTATGCAAACACCTCCCCCAATTGGTGGCATTTAGTTGTCCCTGTATAGGTAACCTAGCTGCTAAGAAATTTGGAATACCTCTGCAATAATTTTGTGAGCTTGTATGATAACTGGAATCTTTTCCCACTGTACAGGAGGACCAACATAGATCCGCAAGGGGGTCAAGGAAACAAACCCAAATGGTTTCTCAGTCTGTGCCAAGCAGTTGTTATAGTCCAGGGACTGTATTCTATTATCCCAAATATTATCGGGAATTCTACTATTTTATCATTGGATCCCTGGCCAGATCTTCTGACTGGACATAATGTACATCTGCTAAGTTATCTTAGTTGTTTGATTTGGTTATTATTAATTGCTTTAGGGCTGGAAGATATGACCTTAGCTGCTGAAGTGCAAGTATTCTCCTGAAAGTGACAAACATGGTAATTTCCCTTGTGTAACCACTGTTCAGTACCAGTTTCCTACTTCTGATTCAAATCCATTTTAGGAGGATCTAAACCCTGCCTGAAAATTTTATGTTGCACTCGTGCTTGACGTGGGCGTTTTTGTTTGTCACCCACTTGAGAAGTCTTGGTAGCCATTGTACCCTGGACGACACATTTGTACCATCTGAAGACTACTGGTTTTTCAGGATCTGACAACTATTACATGTAGGGATTTCAAAAGCAATGGGATTTTCCTAACTCCCTTTGACCCTGTACCTGAGGCTTAAGGTCACTCCGAGCACCACTCATTTCCCCATATGATACAATGGCCAACTTAATGCTTGTTTTGCAGCGACCCTGGTTTTTGGTAGAAGTGGTGTGAGATGAAGTAGTATTACACTGTCTAGGAATATGAAATTGAAACTCACTATTAACTGGTTTTCACATCGGACAAATTTTTTCCACTGTGTCTAGCCTTCCATTAAATTTGTTTGAGAAAAGCCCTAATGGCATGAAACCATGCCCTTCACGCAGTATTTATTGTCTTGTCTTCTTTGACTTTTATAATATACTTGCAGAAAAAAACAGGTTAATTTGCCGGTTGTGGTGTCTAATATTCCCCATTTCCTTAGATTTTCATTTATTGTCTGTTTATTTTTTGTCTACATTCAATTTCCATGCATAGAAAACTTTTGAAAGCATCAGAGAAGCATCATGAGCAAATCTGATGGTATCTGATGCCCTACGTTTTCAAAGAGGAGCAGGTGTTCTGATTGAAGTAACTGCAGGGTATGGTTTTGTCCTGTATGTATCTCAGTGCATGTGCCCTTCTATTTCTGTTATTTGTCCCACTTTAATATAGTCCTTTATTTTCCCCTGTTCCATTCAACAAAGTAGGACTACATGGTTTGGCCGCTGGCCATGAGAAATCTTGAGAAGTGTCCTAAAGTGGGATAAGATAATCTAACATGTTATCTCTCATTTGCAAATAATGTTCCTCTGTCATGGAGTGGCAGAAGCCAGCCACCCTTTTGGTAACAAACAACTGATCATATGACACACTTTCCTCATTAGTCCCTGCCAGCACAAATTATTGTGGACATGTAACTCGTAGCTTTAGAAACACATCACCCCTCTCTGGGGGTTTTGTTAACTGATTCAAAATTTCTTGATTCATTACTTCCTGAACATTGCCATCAGCACTGCCTGTAGCCATCATCGGCTGTTGATCTGAAAAGCTAGGCAAATTGCATTTATGTTTTACCTTCAAACTTTTTTTCCATCATCATCCAAAGATGCTATAAGGCCTGAACAGTCTAGTTCACCACCAAATACGACTCCAGTGTTTGTTTCAATTCCGGATTCCCCATGGATTTTGAAAAAAAACATCATTTGAAACTACTTGTATAGGTATTTTGATACTGTCACTCCTGGCTGATCTTAGATTCCACTGTTTGTCCATGAAGGTTATAAAAAGTTTACCTTTCAATACACCAACAAGTTACACATCAAGCTACATGTAAATACTATAAAAGACTAAAATCTAAATAAAGCATAAAAGAAGTGATTGCAAAAACATATGATGTCAGTCCTCCAACTCAGCACTGTGCAAGGTGAGGCTTGTAAAACCTGAGCTTGAAGTTTTGATGTCCTTTGTTCAGTCTCTGAATTTTGGAATGATAGAACCCAATCTATCAAAAACTGTCACCTGTTCTTGGTCAGTGCTAAAATTCACTGACCACTTCTTAGGTTACCCACCATTGACGAATGAACTCTCTGGAACCCCAATGCCACCAAGTACAATATATTCAAAGCCAATTACGTTGAGGATTTCAGCTCTTTTGTTGAGCGTGGTACTTTATCATTTTTGTAAATATATAATGTTGGGAGACTTAAAAACTGTACCTGGACAAACAGGATACTTGCTTGCAGAAATTCAATGGCTCCCTCTGTTAAAACAATTTTGCCAAATCATTGATTCCCCAAACCATATCTAAGTCCATATTTTAGATGTCTTATGTGTGAAGGCAGATTACCTGAAGGTTATAAAGAAGCTATGCGACCACCTTGCGATCATCTTTTATCTCAATATACCCTGCAAATTCAGGCAGGTAAATACACAGAAAATTTAAAGGTGAATATTACTGACTTCAGAGAGGAAATCCTGAATTTTGATCTAATCAAACATCCTAACATGACAGTCAGTTAATCACCAGCATTTAAATGCTTTGCACAACATCTTGATAAGGACAAACCAGCCTAAAGCAAATGATACACCATTGTGTCCTGAGAAAGGCTTGATGAATAGAGATATCATCTCACCAAATTGTCTTAAGCAGAAGTATGAGTGAGTATCAACTGGAGTACATATCGAGCTACTGTCAATTTCTATTATTTTCTAAGTGAACATCCAAGATACAGTCACTATGCTGTAGTCATTGAATTGCTGAAAATAATAGTAATCCCAAGGCTCTTTGGAACACTTTTAAAAGAATCCTACGTAAATCCCCAAACGTCATTTTACCTTTTCACGTCAGTCCCACTGATTTAGCCAAAAAGTTTTGGACATTGTTTCTGGGACAAACTTATGAAAGTCAGAGTTGTATTACAGTCATTGATAAAAGTCTCTGCTATCAGACCAAGAAGCAACAACAGTGCCTTTTCCTCTTTGGAGCCAGTATCTGAGGAGGATGTCTTCAAAATTCTAAAATGTGCTCCAAACAAATCATGTCACTTAAAGAAGGGAGTTTCCCAAACTGCTTCAAAACCCCATGTATCACCCCCTTCTCAAGACATATAGTCTGGACAGACATCTTCTGAAAAATTACATGTCAGTGTCAAATCTAGGTTTATAGCAAAACTGATTGAAAAAGCAGTGGCTAAACAGTTAAATAGTTACATTAAAATGGATGGAGTTCTGCATTGCTAACAAATCCGCTTACAGGCGATTGTATTCTGCAGATACAGCATATCTTAAAATCCAAAATAACATTGCTGCTTCAATGGACTTGCTGTAATTTGGTGTTGCTGGCACCATGTTGAGGTGGATCAAATTCTATCTTACAAACAGTAAACGGAAGGTTAAACTGGGTAATAGCTTTCCAGATGCCTTCTCACCTCCCCTATGATGTACACCAGGGTTCTGTACACCTTTTTAACTTTTTAAAACTAACTCCTCAGTAACATTACTTCCAGTTTCAGTGTCATCCACCAACTGTATGCTTATGACACCCAAATATATCTAGCACTTGACTATAGAATGTTGATTCCAGTTTATGAAATAAGTGTGCTTTCTGCCAAAGTCTGAGATAGTTTTGCAATTTAGTAACTTTGATAGCAGTTTGTTCCACAGTTTTGGAACTGCTGTACTGAATATCACCAATGGCTTTGTATCTGATTTCTGGTAGAGACAACAGTTTTATTGAGTCAGACTGTAATGAACGGGAGAGTATATACTGCCTCAGAAGAGTAGATATGCATCTATTCACAGCCTTGAATATGAATTGTAATATATTGCATTAAATATGATTTCTGATTGGTAGCCAATGGAGGGATTTAAGTACAGACGCACTGCAGAATTCTGTACATGTTGTAGCTTCTGGATGAGTGAATCCGCCAGGCCATAATAAATTTCATTTGCATAGTCCAATCTGGAGAGGATTAATGCTTGTAACAAATTCATTGTATTCAATTCGTTTGGAAACATCCAATCTAACAATTTCACAATGCAGTTCTCAAGAAGACTGAGTGATTCAGTTTGACTTGTAGCACAATCTGGGTTAAAAGATACATGTAGTTGGCAATCATCAGCAAAAAGGTGAAACTGGATATCTGAGTCACGACGGATGTTACTAATAGGTTTTGGATAATGTGAGTATGATGCTGTGTCCAGAACAGAACCCTAAGGCACACAACCACCCAGCAAATGTTGGATGAGTTAACACCATAACTTATTACTTGTGATCTGTTAGATTAATACAAAGCAAAAGCAACTCTGGATACACCAAACTCATAACATAATCTCTCCTACAGTACTGTACAGTCGACAGAATAAAATGCTGCAGATAAATCTAACAGTGTCAATAATATGACTCTTTTAATGTCCAAATTTGTAAGCAGGTCATCAAAGATTTGAATAAAGCCTGTTTCAGTGCTAAGTTCATGGAGAAATGCTGATTTAAGAGGATCAAATAGATAATTTTTGAGCAGGTATTTATGCATCTGGTGACTTACAGCTCTGTTAATTTTGACAGAAAGCTCAAATTTGATACTGGATGTTAGTTCTTGAGATTCAAGTCCAGATTTGGTTTCTTGAAAAGTGGATTAACTACAGCCTTTTTAAAAGTCAATTGGCACTAAATCATTGCAAAGAGATATATTTATGACTATGGGTCAGTTCAGCTGAGCACTGTTTGAGCAGATGTGTGGGTAGTAAGTCCAATTTACTTGATTTTGAGGGTGTATAAAGCCAGTAAACTCTCCCAATCTACATACTTATCATCCTTGTTCAAAACCAATATCCTCACTCATAGAAATCAACTAAGCTAGGCAAGGTTTTGTAATGACCTAATCACCACAATGGAACAGACTCCAACAATTGGTGAAATCACAGCACACAATAACAGGTTTCCGAGAGTGACATATCCTCCACCCTAGCATATCTCCCCAGTGTTGATCTCAAGTGCATTAGAGGATGTTGTATCAATTTTGTGCTATAGAAATGTTTCAACTCTATTCTATTTGAATAGAAATTTTACAGCTATTCATACTATAAATATATCAAGCTATTCCAAACTAAATTCTAGTTATTATTTACATTGTCATTTCTGGCTATTTTTGCTTTGTGTTTTAGCCTTATCCACTTAATAAACCTGGATTCAGTCTGGATAGGCTACATCTCCAAAACATGTCGTTTTGGATTCCTTGTCTATCT
This sequence comes from Sabellastarte sp. h YS-2021, assembly GCA_964017235.1. NCBI lineage: Eukaryota > Metazoa > Annelida > Polychaeta > Sabellida > Sabellidae > Sabellastarte > Sabellastarte sp. h YS-2021. The sequence goes on from OZ024933.1 coordinate 12,940,842, forward strand.
GAATTGGGTGTATACTTTGGTCTAGATCTGATACAGCTAGAGGGTAGATAGTATTCAGCCACTGATTTGTCTTAATTTTGCTAGTGCTTCTCCAAGTCTAACATACTAATTTTATTTGAACTCTTATACAACTTAATCCCCCTTTATTAAAGTGAAGAATAACAGCAAAAAAATGGTTTAGTATCTAGAGATACCACAGAGAATGTCTGGCAAATTTTAAGAATAGTGTGACAATCACAGTTTAGTGGTAGGATTTCAACTTATTTCTCAAAGAGGCAATAGAGGGGTATGCATAAATCTCACCAGAAAGAGCACTGTAGAGTAGCAACATCCAAAGTAAAGTTGAAACCAATCCTTTCGATAGATTTTTAGTAGATGGATGAAAATTTGATAAAAGGATAATACCAACTCCATGCCTGTGGTTGATGCTGTAAGAATTAGTATACAAAGATATGGAGCCAAATAGTTTGGAAACCCTGTGTTACAAAAGTGTGGGTGGTTTAAACTCTGAACGATGTTTAACAGGCAATGCATACAATTTCTTAAGAACATAAGTTATTATTGCTATTTTTATAATATAACCCAATAACCCAATTTATTCAAATTTAATAAATTGCATTGAGCAATTTGGCCCCAAAGTTGACTTTTATTCAGTGGATTATTCATCCTCTACCAAGTTTTCTCCAAAGTAGGGGATTTTGCATATCGGTATGACTCCACAAGCCAATCAACAGATTACTCTGCTGCCCCTTTAGATAAAGTAAGGCATGGGTGTAGGGATGTCACTCAGATCATGCCTGTGATTTTCATAAAGATCATTACTAAATGGTTATTTCAGGTAAGACCATAGGTAAGACATGTTAATACACCGGCATCTCCTATAAAAACAATGTTTCATTATGAGCCATTGGGTTAGGAAAATTGATGAAATATTTGACAACTGCATGGCAATATACAAAACCACAGAATTAGAAACAAAATAATATCTTTATCACTTGACAATAGAATGAGGTCAAGCGCATGACCATGAAGATATAGGCTGGTTGACTCAACGACTGAATCAAGGACTGCTATAAATTTTTAACCATTACTAACCTGTACATCAATGGGAATGTTGAAGTCACCACAGCTGGAATGCTGAAAAAATTGTGGTACGTGGTCCTGGGGAATAATATACACAAGCTAGCAACAAAGTATAACAAGGACACATAAGGGACCAATACACTGGGGAATAAATTTGTGAGGTTTATTAGAGAATCTAAGAGAGTAACCATCACCTCCATCCTATCTCAGTGCCAAGGCCTATGGAGAAACATAAAATTTACAGGAGTTATCGAATGCAGAAAGTTGTCAATATCGGAGGAACAAATATTGATCTCAGTTATGCAGAGAAAGACAAAATCAGGTAAAGCCATAGTGTGAAAGAAGTGGACATTTTTCCTAATAGACCTGACATTCAATACACCAAGCATGACCAAGAAAGGAACAAAGTCTCCCTATACTAAACACACGCAATTATCTTCCTGTGAGTGACTTACTGGTACACTAACACCCTATGCTCCTGCCCCCTTAAGCTAAGTAACAATCCAAACAGAATAGGCAAAAAATAAAGAAAAATGTGCGACTGGCATGAAATTTGCATGAGAACTAACGGGAAATATATATATATATATATATATATATATATATATGTCATGGTAGAAAGTCTAATCTGGTAGAATTTCAAATTCAACCGGTAGATAGTCCAATTGGAGTTTCTACTGGTAGAAATTCCAATCTATGAGATTTGGGTATATCTCGGGAGTCCAAAATTTAATAAACTTGTTTAATATTCTCATCTCAGAGATTTAGGAATTGCTCTGTGTACCAGAATGTAATCCGTTGTAGAAACTCCATATAAAGTTGAAATAAAGTACAACTAAAACACAAACAGTGGGCCTTCTATCCATATAAATCTGTCACCTAAGCAAGTTGCAACTTTTATAAATGGAGAAAGTGCATATTAAAGAAAACATGATGCTGTAAGACCTATTAAGACCCAGCATTTCTTGTCACCACTGCCCAGTTGTTGGTCTCAGCATGTAAAGCTTGCAGTACTCTCTCCTCATCCAGATTTGTCTGCCAAGTTTAAAAGATTTCAGACCCCAGGACAATACCAAAATCTTTTTGATTGGACTTCTAACAGTGGAAACTCCAATAGGACTTTCTAAACAGTTTGTGTTGGTACAAACTCCAATTTGACTTTCTACTGGTAAAATTTGAAATTCTACCAGATTGGACTTTCTACCATGACATATATATATAAATATTAGAATAATAGGAATATAACAAAATTTCCATTTTGAACAAAAAGTGTGCAGTTGAAAAACAGACAACTAAAGTGACTAAAACAAGTTCCACAAGTCAGACAAGTGCATCTCAAAATGACCCGATTAAACTGAAAATAAGCCAAAGCAAAGTTTGTTTGACCAAACAGCATAAGGGATCTAATGACCCAGTTAAACAATAGAATAAATATGATATTTTGAGTGATAATGACAGTGAAATGAGTGTAGAAGAATCCACAATCACAAATTCACAAGGGTGGAGTGGCAATAAAAATGTAAATAAAGGAACGAAACAAAAATAAAAGTATACTACAGTGAAACTGTCATGGATTTAGTCCAAACTTTGGAAAAATTAAAAATTTAATTTCCAAGTTTACACCCTACATTTTAGCATTACAGGAAATAAATTTTAAAGATACAGATGATGTAAATATTAGAGGCTTTGATCATTATTTTAAACTTTTATGTCAGATGTAGATGGGAGAGCCACTGGTGGCTACTCTATTTTTGTTAAGAAAGGTATACCCCATGAGGTACTTGAGTCAGATACAGAATTGCAGGCAGTTGCTGTAAAAGTATCTCTTCATGAAACTGTAACTGTATGCAATGTATATAGTCCACCTCATTTTAATGTTGCACAAAGTGAACTTGATAATCTAGTCAACCGGTTACCTGCACCTTTTCTATTTATTGGAAATTTTAATGCACATAGTGATTTATGGGGTTGTACCCATACTCATCTAATAAGTTCAGGCAATAAGGTGGAACATCTTCTCAAATCCTCTGATATTTGTTTAGTTAAAGATAAGTCACCTACCTATTTTCATCCTGCATCTGATTCATTCACCTCAATAGACTTGTCTTTATGTTCTGCATCTGTTTTTCTTGATTTTACATGGCAGGTCCATTCTGATCAGTGTGGTAGTGACCATTTTCCTATTTTACTTGATATAGTTAAGAGTATGCCAAAGGACAATGTTCCTTGTTGGAATCTTAAAAAGGCGGATTGGCCAAAATTCAAACTTCAGTGTTCTCTAGATATTAATAGGCATAGTTTTACTGACTCAACAGAAAAGTATCCTGCATTTTTAAATAAGTTAAATGTCATAGCAACAAAATGTGTGCCAAAGTCAACTGGATAGTCCACTGGTAGCCATAAACCATGGTTCAACAGTGAATGCAAAAAAGCTGTTAAAGCTCATCAAAATGCAATGGATAAATGCCATATAAATCCTACATCAGATAACATAAATGAATATAAAAACTGTCAAATTAATGCTCGAAAAATAATTAAAGAAAATAAAAGGAAATCATGTCATGAATATGTATCTAAACTAAATGTAAAGACACCAACAAAGAAGGTATGGGAAATGATAAGGAAAATAAGTGGCAAACAAAGTAACACCACAATACACCATCTGGAAAATAATGATGCGTCAAAAATAACAGAAACAGTGGACACACTTATTTTACACACAGTTATCTGTTAAAAGGTGAAGACATGCCCTGGTGCATTCCATGTCATTGTCCTGATACAGTCAAAACATATTATTAGACTGCATTGATCTACGTGACACAAGTATCAAATATTACAGAAATGTAAATAACATAAAAGATTTATTATATGGAAACTTTTTTAATGTGCTGAGCTGTCTGAAAGAATGTGGTTTGTTTTATAGATTTTAGTACCTTAATTTATTCTGTGTTTTGTATTAAGCTAATTTATTGAGATTTTTCTAGTCGTGCACTTCTTTTTTTTGTGATATTTGTTTTACAGTTTTGTGTTCTTTATTTTCTTTACAGTTATTATTATAATTATTTTGTCATGATTCAATCTATGTTTTATTTTTTGTGTCCTTTTTCAGTTTAGATATTATTTATTGATTTATTGAGATTTGTTTTTAATCTATATATATTCTCGTATTTTTATATATTTCTAGTCAATTTCTATCAATTTGTGGCTTTGCCATTTGCCAATCTTGTATTTGTATATATATAAATTTGTTTTTGTTGTAAATATTAGTTACTGTATTTATTATTCAATATTTTGGTGCAGTATAACACATAAGTGTTTTTTTCACTTAAATTTTAACTATCTATCTATGTACCCTGTTTGAATGCTAATAATTCCCACTATTTCATTAAAATAGATATTCTGGTAAACAAGTCAAAATTGAACCACAAATGACAGTGCATAACTACTGAACTATATACAAAGTAATCTTTATAATACATAATTTATTATGAAATATGTAAAACAAATTTTAAAGTGAATGTATAACTGTCAAATTTTCAAAATTTGTGTCTTGTAGCATACTAAACCCTACCCACTTTGTACACAAGTTGAACTTTGTGTTGTTTCTTTTTCTAGTCGGAGGCGACCAACTGGAAATGCAAGGTTCATATACAACATCCTTTCTTTGTCTCGATGGAAGTTATGCTTTGATTGGTGGTGGTAATTTGACCTTGCAATATGACTACGGACACAATCAGTTTCAAGTAAGGATGGCATTGTCTACAATTATCTTTCCAAGTTATATTTAGTAATTTGATCTTTGCCGAGGTTAGTGAGCATCATTAATAGGCAAACATTGGAAGTAAATATAAAATAAACCTAAAACAAATCAATATTGTTGATATCATTAGTTAATGCTTCAATATAGGGTTACAATCATTAAACAAAGAGACTGGTAGGTAAATGTTTCTCCACGGGAGTTTTTGATGAACATTGATTCACCTTTTGTCACTGTTTTGCCTTTAGATTCTTATTTCTATTGAATAACTAGTTGTTTTGACAAATATATAGTAATCTATACAGTAATATATATTTTTACTGAATGCTATTTTTTATGAAAAAGATTTATCGGATTCAGTAAGGTCTAAAGATATATAGATATATTCTTCCTTTCTGAGTTTTTGACCCAGAACTTCTGGCTTCTGACAACTATGCATTGTCTAAAACTTACAACATGTCTCAAATTTGTGTTGGAAACAAGATGTCTGAGTTTCCATCACAGCACATAATGTTAACCCACTTCACAGAAATACTGATACCACCACACAACACCAGATATCGAGCTTGTTTGCTGAAAATGTTTCAATACTTAGCTGGCAGCCAATCTTTTCGAGAATATCTTGAGTGCATTTGTTGATGATAAAAAGAAAAGATCAAATTCCAGTATGTGTCAAAATGGCGTATGTGTCCAGAAAATATTTTGATTTTACAATTTCAAAAGATATTGTATATTACTATAGGTTAGTTAGTTAGTTAACTGTGGCATTATTTTGTAATTTGGGATTTTGTTGCTGAGTTATTCAAGGAATAATTGACAGAATTTACAAAAATGAACATAAATAATTCTGTCAAAATTTGTTCTGCATATATATATATATATACTTGCAAAATTTAGTCATTGACGTTTCAAGTAGGCTATTCAAGTAGGAAATTCTCTTTGCAAATTACAAGCATGATAGAATCATGATATAATATTTTATTTCTTCAAAAACACCACATGAAATTTTCTTAAAAGTCACCAAATGTGTACCAATTATTTTGACATTATAAAATATATTGTATAATCCTAAGATAATTTAGTAATTCTAAGACAATGAATTTTGGATACGTTTTGAAAAATTTCCAAAGATCCCTTCTTCCCTCAAAAAAGTCACACAACAGAAATGTTATAATATAGGCTAGAACTGATAGTGGCCTCTTAAGTGAAAAATGGCCACCACGTTCTGGGGTATTATCAAATCCTGCGATTGTCAACAAATTTGCTGCAAAATCTTTAAGGGGCCTGTTCCATTTCTTCGAGTGTGGTTTATTTTAGGAATTTTAAGTAATAAAAAATGCACGAACAAGGATATAGTTGAGGATTTGCTGGTATTAATAATGCATAAGAGTTTTGTCCCATCAAACCTAGTATTGCTGGCACTTTCATTTAGTTTAATATTGACTGTAAAGTATTTGTGAAATCTTTCCACATAATAAGCCCAGTCTTCAAGTGGATCAACATAAGGTTTTATTGTACCAATGGTAGCCATGTTATTAACTGTTAGTTTTTCCTCATATACTTAACAGCAGGTATTATATTTATTCATTAGAGACCAATGTCTAGCCTATGCACAGTTGCACACTTTGCCTAAGTAAAATATTGAGAGTTTTAATCCTATACAAATATTCACTCGAATATTCACGCATATCTTTAGTTTAATCCTTTGTAACTAAGTTTATTTTACATTTAATTTATCCATATGTGTGTCATTAATTTATAAAATCAATAATTTATAAATCTAATTAGTTTTCTTTTACTGAATTTATCCATTGAAATTTGAGCAATTATAAATTCCATAATTAATAACAATGAGTTCCTATAAGAAATTAAAGAATATTTCCCTGTGGGCAATCCTCGTGACCAATGTTCTGCACTCAAAGATTATACAAGAAATGATTTTGTCTTCTCAAAATGCATTGAAACCGTTTTCCTGTTAAAGTACAAAGCATATAAGAACTATGAGAGATGTACAGGTTAATTACAAAAATGCATTCTAAAATAAATGTGGGTATTGCGATACATCACAAGATTAGTCTGTCTCACTAAACAATCTTAAGCCTTATAAATACATTGCAAATTATATATATTTTAACGTTGCATTGACGTAGCTATGGTACTTAATAGTAGTGCAGTACATATTAAGTGCAGCTTTCAGCACTTGTATAAGCATATAAATTTGTAGAGGTAAATTTTAATTTAAAAACCCAAAGGAATCGTAATCCATATGGAATTTTTTTCTGTTAATTAGCATCATAGATTTTTGTGATGGCGTGATCCTTTTTATTAGTAAAAATGTCTTCATAACTTGGGGACGTCATGACCATAAAAAGTCACGATTATGAAACTGCAATATAATGGTCATTTCCAAATACAAAGAGAAAACTGACTATTTTTAATTTAAGTTCTACTCATTATAACTTCAGGGATACTCGATCAAGGTTGGTTATAGCAATAATGTTTCCGCCCATCTGTATATCATTTACATATCTTTAGTGAAAATTGTATCCCCACTCTCGAACAAGTCAGTTTAAAGTTTGATATAACTCAGAAATTAAAAAGAGACAATTTAACTGAAGAACACAGTACGTCAACATGGCTAATTAGTAATTAAGTTGCACTTGGGACTGGTTTTGTCAGAGAGAATTACCAAAATACTTGAGAATTTTCAACAGAAATCTGCCTCCCCAAATATATTGACACTTTAATTCTAGCCAATAACAAAACAAAGTGGCTTAAACTTAAGCATAAAATTGTATTTATATGCACAGAGTACTTGCTCTTGGTGACAAGTGGTAATCTTGATAAATTTAGAAATATACATACAATTTTGGAAATGATTTCATATATGGAGCTACAAGAAAGACAAACTTTTCTGTATAGTAAGAATTCTGTACTTTCAAATCTCAGAGCAACCAAACAGGACCCATAGGTCAAAACTTCTCCTTAGGCAATTTTTAGAAGATATGTAAATAATGCTGTGAACATTTTGACAAAAGTCAGATATTCCTCACAAAACAAAAGCTTTAACACTTGTAAAGAGCTAAAAACTTGTCTGCCTCCTGACAATTAAGGCAAAGAGACATGACATGCTTGCTGTCTGGTGTTTGTGCAATCACTTCTGTATCATTGTCCGACATATGTGCTTACTTTCATGTCAGATTTAGCTTACAATATTTTCACTTTTCACATAGCTGGAGAGTTTCCATCTTCGTGACAGCAAACGTCGCCATATGTTTGACTATGAAAGTGCTGCAGGTCAAGTTTTCATAAAAGACAGGGACAAGAGACTGTCATCATATGAGTGGACAGACACAGGCATCAAGCTTACAATTGTGAATATCAGTAAAAGCTTGGATATGGACGAGTATGAAGGAGAAGTGTCCACAGGACAGGAATATGAAAGGCATATCATTGAAGTCAAAGAAATTTTTGGTTAGTTTGTTTTTGTGTTTCTTGAATAGAAAGTAAGAAAAACTTGAAAAAGAAAGTAATACCTTTACTGTGACCTTTTTTATTAAAAATGAAAAAAAAACATTAAATGATAATGTTAGATTTCCCACTGTGTGACAAAAACTCTAGATTATTATTTAAATTAAAATGTTTACAATTCCAATTTTTATATACTGATAAAATTCTGATTACACCTCATTTGTTAATAATTCATCTGTGTCTTATACACATATGTGTGATAATGTAGACTGAAACCAGGTTCTGTTAATTAATTCATTGTCATTAATTATATATTTCTTCTGTATTTTGTTAGATCCACCACAAGAAGTAAAAATCACGACCCCCCACTTTTTGGAACCAAAATTAAGGCTTTATAAAGGCTTTCAGGAACATGTGTTTAATGCAACAGCAAAATCATACCCTGCCATTACTTGCAGCAGTGTCAAGATAACATGGGTGTCACCATCAAAAGGGAATGTTCAGTCTTGTCAGGCTGCAGGTAAGTAAATTCTTAGTAGGTTCAACCTTCGCTTAGATTTACCTAATTATTTTGGATATACAGTAACATCCATATGACGTCATTGGATGACAAATTGACTCCTAATGTATGGATATATTATTGGTTAATCATGAACTTTGCATTATTTGGTTGGAATTAATTAATACACAAGAGATTGACAAAATGAAAAATGGGGTTTAAGAGGCTAAAATATCTTAATTGGCTCAAGTTATGTAAAAATTGTAGCGTCAGTGTTGTAAACAAGTTAGCGTTATCACCAATTTGTAAATACTACATGAACTGAAAAATAGTATGGTCTGATAATGTATCTTGGATGATCAGAGAGCAAGTAAGGATGCAAAAACTGTAAGTAACTAATACTAATCCTAAAATTTATATTCCTGTGTACCTCTGTAAAGTGAGATTTTTTTCAAATCTGTGAAAGGAATATGTTTGAACTCTCTGCTGCCAAGACACAGAGAAACATAAAGTAAATCGCTTTTGCGTGCCTTTTATTTTTTTCTGCTTTTACCCTTAAATTGGTTGTGAATGCAAATCATTATTATCTATGTGGATGGGCTACATGCAGGGCTTGGGATTTTACAGTTTTTCATCAGTTATATCCTATCATAACATATTTATTGTGCACATGTAAAACTTTTCAAAACTCACCATTGTAATTTCAGATGCAAGAGATGCTACATTCTGTCCATTTGCATTAAAGGAGACAGAAATGACAGATGGTGAATGCAGAAAATTAGAAGTGTATGCTGAACAGTATGGGGTGCAAAGTGAGAAGAAAATGTACACTGTCTGTTATGAGGGTAAGACATGGCAAAACATAGACTTCTGGTTTAGCTGGATTGCTCTACTATTCCTGTGATTACAAAAACCTGATATTTGATATATACTATTTTGCAGAAAGTTCAAGCTTTTCATTCTTAGGTAAATGGTAGTCATTAATCAATATATGACTGCAAGTGTTCACTCAATGTTTTATAAATCAGAAATTTTCTATGAAAGAGGTGAAAAGCTTTAATGTTCCCCCACATTGCATTATCTTTAGCGCATATATATATCAAAACATATTCAATATCATCTATTTCCTTACGGAAAAACAAAAATATTTGGCCAAAATTTGTATCTTATTTGTACTTATAAAAATGCTCTGTAAAAACCAAAATCAACACATTCTACAAATTAATTGCCGATTGTACTTATCAAAGAAAAATATACCTTTGTTATTAAGTGTACAATTCCCTTTTTGTTGTTCACACCAACTGATTTAATTTTAAAAGACTAGCTTGACCATGTGATGTGACAATACTGGTGAAAGAGTAATCTTTACTTCTGAAAGTGTAGGTAGAGATAAAATAGGAAGGAAGCGGATTTTATGTTTTGGTATGTATACCTATCTACCTACCTATCACATCCATATTTAATGTTTTTAAATTGTTATTCCTCCTTGTTCATAGCATCTGTTCTTGTTTGCAAAAACTACAAATGATAGTTGAAAGTAAACTCTTTTCGTAACTTGATGGGGATTAAAAATTGCTTGAGAGCTATATGATAACGGCACTTTGATCAAATTGTAAAGTTATTACCATGAGAAAAATGTTTCAGGCATGGAGAAAATTTGAGCATACTTTATTGACACTGAAACCCATCAGGAACATGCAAGCAAGTTCAAAGTTTCCTGGTTTGGGTTAAACTGGGAACCAAACCCAGGAACTTTGAAGTGGGTGACAAGTGTGTTATCCACTATGCCACAGTTCCCACTGTTGGACACCAACACCAAATATATTAGTAGATACATGCTTCCAACATGTTTTGCATTTATCATACTCCTCATCTTTTTTGAAGACTTTATGCTATCTCAAAAACATCAAATGCATATTTCGAGGCTATACATTTGTTTTTTAATTAAAATGATATTTTTGTGACAAAACTTGATGCATTAAGGTTCTACTGGGATGATAAAATGATAAACTTCATGATGTGTTTGTTGTATGCTCGTGTTACCATAATTTTTATGCTTCTGTCATCTCTAAAATTTCTATTTCCAGAATACTCATTGACGACACTATCTGAACAAGGTAAAGTTCTAAAAAAATTGTATTTGCTGGATCCGAAGTGTTTTTTGCGGATGCCAACATTTACTGCCAGTTGTGCCCTTTAAATCAAACTAGCTTTCTGTTTCCTCCTGACATACATATCAGCCAACAAATTACGGATTATTTCACATCCTCTGTTGTATCCAAGTCAATGCAACTAAATTGCATTTTATTTGGTTTCAATTTATTAATTTCTGATACATTCTTGTTCTAAGCCATATATTTTATTGACTTTGAGATGCAACATTGCAAAAAATTGTTAGTGTGTATTAGCTCCAATTTGTACATATTTCAAATCAGTTGCAATGAAATCAAATATAAAGGAAAATGGGCCTTATAAATATCTCATTTTTGGTATTACTACATCTAATAATTCACATTTATTTCGAACTAAAAAAAGAAAACACATATAGCTTAACTATCAAGATCCAAACTTAATAACTTAATATCATATTACAGACACAAGAACTGTTTTCGTGTTAGACCATGGTGTACTTTTTGAGAGATAGTCAAACTTATCTGTTGAGTGTTAGCAGATCTGTAAAAAAATGTCACATATGGAGCATAAATTTAAGTAGGTGTTAACATATTTCATGTAATACTGAACTTGTAAAACTAAAGAGTCAAATACAAATTAGTGCATCAAAGAATACCCCTATATATTCAATATTCAAAAATTTTAAAAATTCTTACTCAAGATTTCAATATTCTTTAATTCCATGCATACAGCAAGGCCTTCAAAGATGGATAAAGTATTGCACTTTCCATGTTTATGTATCATTCTATTTTAAGTCTGTTCTACATTGCTGACACTAAGGACAATAAAAGACATCTTATTTTTTATTTCTTCTTTGCATTATTACTTATTCTGTCTACAACTGAGGTCTTGCACCAATGATCTATTTCATTTTGTAGCCAGAGGACAACTGCTCTGCTCTGGCATACTTGTCCTTTGTTTTCTGTTTAGAATGGTGTATATTTAACTAATATTTTTCCTTGTCTTATAAAAAGAGACTTTATTGTGAAAAACCTGCACATTACAATTACAAACTTGTTATCAGTATAAGTTCAGTGGATGCTCATTAAAGCATTTTAATTGCAATTTATCATAAACTTAGTTTAAAACACCAAGTAAGCTGCTGAGAAAATTTTTATTTGGCTTTAATTTTGTTTTTTCTTCTTTAATGTGTACATCAGGCCATTTAAGAAATATTAAAATGGCTACAAGATGCCCTATTTTGAAACAACCTGTTTGGCATTTCAAAAATAGACTAAATATATGTGAAAAAATTGCTTGAGAAAATGATGCTATAATGAGTCTCCAGCACAATATTCCAGTCTTTTTGCATGTTAGTTGCGATTTCATATTTTGTGAACGCTTTACCATCTCAGATTTTTTTGAAGTTTTTTTTTTATTTTTCAGAAGTTACTGCTGAAACTACCTGCAAAGGAGGTAAAACTAAGAAAAACCATTTGTCTCTGATGCAAAAATTGCTTACATGGTCTACATTTTGTGTTCACTAGTTTTAAATTTTGACTTTTAACACTTATGAAATCCATGAAATCTAGTTTGCTTCCTTTTTGGCAATGTATAAATATACGGTCGTACAGTTCCCTAAGCTCCAGAACACAAGAGAGTCAAGCACTTGGCTGAGGGACACATTAACAATGTTATTACTAAGTATATACTACAATCATATTATTAATAAAGTTTAATAACTTGGGGTGACCTTTTTTAAAAAGTCACTTTAAAAAAAAAACTGACAAAGTTAACCTTTGCATAACCTGAGCAAAGGTCACCCCAAAATGCTATATATATATATATATATGCAATGCAAACTAGATTAAGGTGACCTTAAAATAAGACCCAGTCACACTGCTAATCTTATGGGCAGTTTTAAGATTTACATGATATGAATACAAATATAAAGGTCACCAGCAAACAATTAGAATTATCACATAGATACACATTTACATTACTGTTTAACATGTTACTGTTGCATTTAAAAACTTGTAATTACAGACTTTAAATGACAATATGAAGGTGCAAATAAACACCCCATATGTACAATCACATAAAATTACATAACAATACATAGTTAAGGCAACACACTGATGTAAAATATAATGTAAAAGAGAATATCGGGATAAAAAAAGAACACTGTACATGGTTACTGACTAAAATAAAGATGTATAATATTATTAATTTAACTTGATACTTTGTTACACTGATTAGCACTTTTGGTGGAAAATAGCTGCAGGAAAATACTTTAAACCTACAGTAGGAGGAAACCTGGGGGAGGGTAGACCCACTCCAGTTGATAGGCAGCCACGTAAATCACCCCCATAGGCAAAAATATACACTTGATCCTGACCCAAAAGGTCAAGCTGATGATCACAGACGGACACCACTGCAGAATTTCTGAACAAGACCCATACTGAGATACTCATTATTTACTGTCCACAAGCATCATTAGGCTTGGAAAGAGCACTACTGCAGCACTATAGGAACCAATATGAAAGCTGCTGCCGATATCTTCAGCTCAGCTCTCACAGGGTCTTAGACTACACAACACTGAGTTAGAAATATGTAAAAATTATTAGCAGGAGAGGAAAGGTGGTAAAAAGTTCTTGACACATCAAATTCTATTTTGCATGTTACATTTACACTTAGGCTTCAAGAAAAACACTGAGCCCTCAGTCAATAAGGGTACAGAAAGCCCTAGCAACCAATAAGAATGTAAAGCATATTAAAGTCCAATGAAGGACCTAGCCTGTCAGCGGCTCAGGGAACTGAACTCTAGCCCTAGGGCGCAAGAATGCACAGTTCCCTAAGCTCCAGAACACAAGAGAGTCAAGCACATGGCTGAGGGACACATTAACAATTTTGTTACTAACTATACACTACAATCATATTTTTTGTAAAGTTTAATAACCTGGAGTGACCTTAAGTCACTTTTAAAAAAATACTGACAAAGTTAACCTTTACATAACCTGACCAAAGGTCACCCCAAAATGCTATATATATATATGCAATGTAAACTAGATTAAGGTAACTTTGAAATAAGCCCCAGCCACACTGCTAATCTTAGGGGCAGTTTTAAGATTTACATGATATGAATACAAACATAAAGGTCACCAGCAAACAATTAGAATTATTACATAGATCCACATTTACATTACTGGTAAAGATGTTACTGTTAGATTTAAAATTGTCTTGTAATTACAGACTATAACTGATAATATGAAGGTGCAAATAAACACCCCAAACCCAGTCTAGTGAGTAGGACCTAGAAAAAGATGATGTTGAAAAGTAAGGGGGAACTGAGAAGCTTTTTATTCATCAGCTATTAAGTACCTCCAGACCGCATCTGAAGACCAGGGGCCAGTTTCACGAAGCCTCCTTAAGATAAAGGTCACCTTAAATTCTAGGATTTCCTTAATTTTCTCCCTCCTTTATAAAATCTCAGTTTCACAAAGCCTCCTTCCTTAAAGGAGACCTTGAAAACTTCCTTGAATTTCAAGGAAACTAAGGACCTACCTTAGATTTAAGGAAAGTGTCCTTCAAGGAATGTTTACTAACTTTAATGAACATTTTCAGGTGAATCCACCAAAATATATAGAACTTGAAACATTATTGTCAAACCTACATCCACAAACAATGTTTTGCTGTTTATATCATACAATTTGGTTGTTTAATTCTTGAAATATTGATGTTCAAACTTTGAAGTGAGTTCCCTTGAACATAAAGAGCCCTCCCTTACTTTGGGTAAAAAAATGTCATGTGACCTGGGCCCGTATTCACTAACATTCTTATACTTAGAATAAGAATTTTCCTAGAATTTTTCTTACAAAATTCTAAGAATAAGAATTTTTGGTATTCACTAAATTCTTAAGCTTAGAATTTCTTTCTTTTTCTAAGAATGATGTTCAAATCTAAGAATGATCAAGACCTTACTTAATTTAAGAAAAAGGTGACATATTTCATATTTTTATCAATTCCATGCAAAAAGATATTTTTTCTATGACTAGACAAATCCAGTGTTTGTTTTTTTTCTGATCAGCATGATTTTTTTACAAGAGCTTCATATTTACAGATAAAGACTTAAGTGAATGATTTATGCTATCTTGTTGACTGGTTTTAAATATGGCCACCATGTATATTTTCCCCCACTTCAAAATTTCAAATGTCTAGAATTAAGTTAATTACTTACACACCCCTCTATATAAGTTTTTTGTATGTTTCCAACAGGTAAGAAGGTTCTCAACTGTAAAAGTTATCCCTTTCTGATCCAAATGTCAACAGTAAGTGGACAAGTTCTACAGTGTATATCAACATATTCTGAGAAATATATATCCACAAGATTAGAATATATATCAACAGCATTTAGCAGCACATATCCAATTGTATACATTGACTTTATGTACACATCCCACTGTGAAAGTTTTAGTTTCACTCTTCAAATTATTTTATCCATTTGGTGCAACTTTTTTATTACATAATAACCCAAAATAAATATAAATTACAATGATATATCCCACAAAAAATAGCAAGTGCACTGTGTACTACACCAAACTGATGTAAAATAATTATTAAATACTTGAAGTTGTTTTTCCCTGGAAATATGCTTGGTTTACTGACCTTGACATAACTATTAGCATCACAATTGACATGATTTGCTCAGTGCATGGGCACTTCCCATTTATTGTATTGATTTGTTTTAAAGTGGAACATGTAGGGTCAAATCAACAGCTCACTTGTGTTTTCATTCCCTGGCATAAACCAATCATATTAACCAAAGTCAATCAAGGACAGCATGTCAATGTTTATGTTTCGTGCAGTTGTAGCTACATATTTGTCTATAAAATAGTTGTTGAAACAATATGAATATTGATCTTTTTTCAATGCTTAGCATATATGTTCTGTAAAAACATCATATATCTGTAAAATAGTTTGTGTAAACAACTTGGATATAAGCAATATGTTTACACATACAAAACAGGCTTCATACAGTTTTCAAATAATATGCAAAATTGTTTCTACTTACAGCAAAAACACTTATAATCTGGCTCCATAAATCCTGTGGCAAATGTTGATACCTTCTGTTTTATTGGATATTCATTAAAATATGATACATGAAATTGGGAAACCATATTTCAGTGCTTATAGTTACTGCAGCACTGTAATTTTGTTTTCCTTTTGAAGTGTAAATCTGATTTGAAATGTCTTATTCTGAAATTGTATGATTTTAAGAAGTATTTATATAAGAGTGATGGAAATGGATAGGTTAATGCACTCATTTTAGAGCTGTCAGGACTCAGGAGATGAGTTAACCAGCTAATATTGATAATTTTACCTGTGTTGGATATACTTATTTTATAGTTAATATGTAAACTGCCTTCTGATTTATGTTCGATAAATTTGGTTATATGAAAAAAATCAGTCTTGGTCTTAAGTTAATGACTTTTGTTCAAGCTGAAACCTGCTTAATGAATACCTATTTGTGAAAATTCCTAGCTGAAAAAAAATCTTATAATTAAGACTGGGCTACGCCTAAGAAAAGGCTAAGATTAAGCCCTTTTGTTAATCTCTCACCAAATTCTGACTCCATTACAAACAATAAAGGTGTATATATATCACATGATTGATCATGTGACATGAAAAACTACATGCATGCACATGTTTCTGTTTACTATTCTTAACTAAGAAAATTCTTATTCTTAGAAATAATTCTTAACTAAGAATTGCTTTGTGAATACAATTTTTTTCTAAGAATAAGAAAATTCTTAGATAAGAAAATTTTCTAATTCTAAGAAAAAATTGTTTTTCTAAGAATATTTTTATTTTATAATTTAGATACAAAATAAATGCACAAGTACACATGTACTTACATCGAAAGAAAAACATTGGTGTGGTTATAGGTTTTGGAAACAACTCCCAAAAGAAAAAAAAATGCAAATAATGTATCTAAAAATTAAAATGTACCTAATGTACCAAGATTAAAATAGTTAAAATGCTAAAATGTAATTTAGTTTCTTAATATTTAAAATAAATTGTGTGAAGGTTATATAAGCAATGGAGGGGAAATTCCAAGCAGTATGATTATACAGGGATTCGCCCTACCTTTGTTTTAAGGAAATTTTTTGGTAAGGTGGAATAAAGGAGGCTTTGTGAAACAGGATTTAAGGGAAGCCTTGCCAAAGGTTAGAAATCCCCCTTCCTTTACTTAAGGAAGGAAAAAACAAAGGAGGCTTCCTGAAACCGGCCCCAGGTACCATGGCATTTTATGTCCTGAAGGCTTACCTGGTGGTTAACGGCAAAAGAGGCTCCAGACCTGCAAAAACTATGGAATGTGAAACCTTTAGACTGCAGGCCAAGTGAAGACATGACCAGAGAAAATCATGTCTGATTTTTGAATCAGTAAGCACTTGCCATTTAAAATTACACTTGATTTGAAACAGAGGACCATTCTTACCTGCAGGGAAATTTTTAGGAGAGTTTTAAGGGCAGTGACAGAGCAAAATCGTCGAAAGGCCCAAGGAAGGGAGTGCAATCCACAAAACTCTATCTCTGGTTAGACTTGAATAGACTTGGACCATTTAGTGATCAACTTGACCCCAGGGGTATCAGAAATCACATCCCTTACTGCCAGATGACAAGAGGGGTCAAAATGTGAAAGGCAATGAGGGACAAAATTTGACAATCTAATGAAACTGAAAAAGGAAACTAAGTATACCACTTTGTACACTTAGCGCATGTGCATTCTATCACATGTAAGAACGATATCTAATAATATGTCTGAACTGATGATGGCTTTTTGAGAGCGGGCCAAAGGCTTGTTGATCTGCACAGAACGCAAGAGCAATTTAACTTTAGGTTTATTAAATACATGTACAGGAAAATCATGAAGGCCCAATAGGGCCTTAATAGCTGAAAAATGGTAGGCACAGGTGCGCACCTGTATGTAAATTTTCGATGGAGACTTATATAAAAATATAGAAACCTATGAAAAGCCTAAACATAGCAGTATAGTTTTGCTGAGCGTTAGGCCTAAAACCACTTTTGGCTCTGGTAAAGGCTTGGCCTCACCAGGGAAGCTGCAGCTGGAGAGAGGCCTGAAAATAATATAAATTATATAGACCAGTCGATACACAGCATCTCATGGCTAACTGGCATCCATATTTGGCAGGACACATATTGGTGCAGTACCTGAAAATTCTGAGTGATGGCATCCAATTTGGACAGAAGGTCAGCCACACTGTTCTGAATACCTGGAACATGGATGAGAAATAACTCCATATCAAAACAGGCAGCTAACATCCTAACATTATGGCTATATGCAGCAAGGATTGGAACTCTTGTTTTGCCATACCTAAGCACAGAGATAACCACCTCGTTATCACACTGAAATTTGACTTTATGACCAGCCCAGAGTGTGGCCTATACTCTTAGGGCCAAAAAGACATTCAGCTTCTCAAGCTGGACAATTCACAAGCCAAAGAAACTATCAGGAATAGATAGCTGATACACCTGATCACCACACTGTCCCCAAGGCCCTGAAGGGAGGTGTCAACCTGAATGACGACTACAATGTTTTTATGGCCATATAGACAGACACCATTAAAATAGGGTAAGAATTCCTGAAAGCATCTCAGATATCTGCCAAATTCGTGGTCTAACTCAATGTATTGGGAGTCAGCAGCATTGCGAAGGGTACCCACAATTCTGTGAAAAACTTTTGACACATTTTGTGACATGAAGAAGGGATTCAAAGGAGAGATTGCAACTGTCACTTATTGGTCTTGGTTTTGACGCTACATTTTATGCATATGGCTTGATTTTTCCAGTTTGTCAGGGGGAGCAGTAATTGTACCTTCTACTATGTTTATAAGGACCCCCAAGCAGACTACAAAAGTACTGGGGGGCACAAGCTTTGTATCACTGATAGTTAAGCCTAATTCACCCAGAATTTTGCAGAGAGTGTTAAACCTTTACTGACTTTTGCTTGGAAGGCCATACTCAATCAGATCGTCACAATAATTGATGATATGGTGGTCATACTTCATGTCTAAAGGTCCTACTGATTGTCCCTACTATTGACCTTACCTTATAGAGACAACATCCTCTGCCTAATCTGACAACCTGGTCTGTAATGTCATCAATAGATGGGTAAGTAAGTAAAAAATTTGTCCCAAGGTAGGTATCAGGGGCACCCCATCATTCACAGCTTTACCCATGGGCCAACTAAGGCCCACAATGACTTGATGCTTGTCTGAATTTGGTTTTTCACGAGTTATGAAAGGACTACAGTGCATATCGGAAAAGGAGGGCTGTTGAAAGGGTAATGAATTGCTTTGAAGTTAGTTTCTTCATTAAGATACATATCAACATGTACTGGGTAATGTATTGTAGACTTATGATAGGTGAAATCACATTTGAATTTAACAGCTTCATCACCGTCAAGAGGAAAACCAAATATGATGAATTGGATTAGTTGCCAATCCCAGTAGATGGAGAGATAATTTTCCCATTTTTTTGCATTCAACTGTGAATCTAGCAAAAAATTTTTAACCTTGAAAGTTGTGTTTACTTGATTTTTTCACTTGATTGGGCGGCAGAATGGGACAAGTAATCTGGGACTTTTCTTGACAATTTTTATCACCTAGAAGGGGACTTAGTGGTATAAACCCAAACTCATCCTTTGTCTGGCTTTTCCATAAACAGAAGTACCTTACCTTAACTGAATTAACTGAAACCCATATAGAGACATTATCTTCAATTGATGCCTCGATTGGCACCATTATCTGAGTGTCTGTGTTTGAATCTTCATTAAGTACACATACAATGTTTTCAACATTCCGTTTGCCATAGTTACCTGACCACTAGCATGTGAATTTCTCTTAGTAATTGTAATACTGTGATTCTGTACCTTACTGTCCTTTTCAGCCCAAAATCGCCAGTGTCTTGACTTAACTTGGACTTATCATTGTCATAATCAAACTAATTGTGTGTTATTTATGTTAACAATACTTGTACCACCACAACTGTTATGTACTTGTCGTTGTTAACATTAGCATCAGTCAACTTTAAGTGCCGACTGTTAACAAGTTTTAACTGTTTTATCATTCCACTTGTTAGTGTGTATACCTTGTTTTTGAAAACTTGCCTCTACAGTACTGGTATTGTCACCCAACACATGCTGTTTAATATTTTCAATGTGGTCAATACTATCCAAACATGGGTAATCAACTACTGGAGTAAACCTATTTTTTGTGCACCAATTATTCATTTGACAACAATGATATTAATTCACACCTTAAAATGAGTTTTTCACACCATTTGCATACTGATTTGACACATGTTTTGAACAACTTGTTCAAATTCATCACAAATCGTTTGTTTGTATTGCTTAAATCAAAGATTCCACTTGTCAGACAGCAAGAAACAACTTGAACTATTATAAATGTATCTAGATTTGCACCCGAATCCATCTCTTGTATTACTGCTTTTCAACAAACTAGACACTGCACTGCTGCAGTGCCTCACACGTTTTTGTCTTATTTCTGACAGTTATGCATTCTTTAAGTGGATGAGAACCATTGCATGAGCTACAATTGTGCCTATAATGCCTACCACCAGTGGTGTGGTCTTTTGTGTGGGAACAAGAACCATTCTGATAAAATTTACAAACTAATGCCTTGTTTTTCCCATTACCATTATTAGTACCAGTAGCTTGTTTGGAACTTACTTTTTGGGCATATGACCATCTTACCCTATAGATTCTCTCAGTGTCTGACCATACAACTTTACCCCCCTCCATCCGACATAAAACAGCTGCATGATATGCTTTCGCTGATGCCCAGGAAAAATCATGGGTGTCCTCCCTCAAGTCAGCCATATATTCAAGCATTTTGTTTTTAATTTCTACAGTTTTCTCATCTTGAATTATGCTGGTAAACCCTGTGACCCACTGGAATACACTGAGGGAATCATATGAGGGTCTGAATCTAGTGGATCCATTAAGCACATGATTTTGTGGCCAAGGGACTTTACACTTTACAATAACCTCATCATTAATTGACTTTTGACTCTTTAGATTACCTTTCACATCCTGTTCATTGAGTTTTTTAAGTTCCTCAATCTTGGCGTCGACATGTCGTTGCATGCTAGCATTCTTTCTGATGAATTTCTCGGTGGGAAGCACAAGCTCATCATCAGCCGACTGTACTGTCATCTTCTGAAGAGATTTTTATGTCTTTGTGGAGGGGTGCTGTAGCTCTCATCTTTTTGACGACTGGAGACGGGAACTGTGTAGAGCCAGAATCTATCAGTTGCTGCTCAGTACTTTCAATTCTCTGCTCCATTGAATGCATTTTCTTACTAATGTTCTTCACTTCAGCTAATAACATGGCATTCATATCACTGGCCCCATCAATATCGTGCAGTTTTTGTCCATTATCAGAGGTAGAGCCTGCCCCTACATCACTGTCGTCTGAGCTACTGGTTAAACCATGCTTTTTCTGACTACAGTTCCTTCCTGTCTTTGGTGTTTAGTTTCACAATTGTTACAGTAGAAGTTCTTTTGTCTCCCCATTGTGAGTTAATATTAACCAAACACTTATTACACTAATTTTAACAGTTCTGTTAAGTTAAGCCACTGAAAAGACACACGGGACCTCACTATCTGTCCTGGGAGCCACATAGGCAACACAAAGCTTGTTTTCGCAAAAATTTAATTAACAACAGCTATAGCACAAGGATAAGGGGTAGACTGTCCCTTAATACTCAGAAGAAACAAGCATGAGGTTGTCTATATGATTCCCAAAACAAAACACTCTCACATCCCTTGGTACTACCATACTGTCTTAATACACAACAAGACATAATTTTTGTAAATCAAGGTAAAAAAAGTCCTAAAACAACACGATAAAAACATAAAATTCTTGACCGATCAAATTCCATTTTACAAGTGAAATTTACACTTAGGCTTCAAGCTAAACACTGAGCCCTCAGCCAATAAGGTGACAGAAAGCCCTAGCAACCAATAAGATTGTGAATCATCTTAACGGGATGGGGAACTGAACTCTCTAGCCCTCTGGCGCAAGAATGCATTTCATAGGTTGTGATTATGCCTTGCCCTTGTACTTCCCAAATGCTTGTCCACACGCAATAGCACATTTTGTAATCTCTTGGACTATATTTCCTTGCACAAATTTTGTGGTTGGTGATAGAGCCTGAGCATTTGATTCAGTTTCTGTATTAATCAATTGTACTGTCTTGAAACATATTATGTATTTACAAAACAGACCCAATTGTTTATTGGGAACAAAAAAGCTAGCAACTGTAAAACTCACAAATTGACTTTATACTCATTAGACTCTGTGATTTGAGTCCAAAAGAAGCAACAACCTCTAGTTGTAAATTGCTTGTGCATGGGCAGAGTCTCAGTCTTAATTCTAATTTCGTGTGTTGTTGTATATTTTAGCAACAAGGGTCAGTGTGTCAGCCATTGTAGCAGGGGTGGTCGGTGTTGTCATTGGTATTTTCATTGCTGTCATATTCATATTAGTGTATTGGAAACTATGTGGTGAGATATTTATTATTTGTGTTACATTTATCCATTTTTAAATTTAAATATTAAAATTTTTTTTTCTCATTATGCCGTGTCAATCCTCATCCTTCTAACATATTTCTGTTAAAACAATTCTTAATTTTAAGACATGTAATGTCTAAACTAGTTCGAACCACAGTTCAACCATGCAATAGCCAAAAAAGTTTAAAGTTTTTCATGAGCCATATTATTAGTGGGAGGCCTAGCCAACGAGGATGAATAAGTGGACTTCAGGCCCATTATCAACCATGGTGGGAAAACCAATGGTGTGGTCTTTTATATTTTGTCTTAGGTTAATATAATTAAAAATCTGGGCATTTAAACTTAATCCAGTGTTAGCAGTGTCATACCCTAAAACTTGTTTTCAGCATCAACTATGGCTAAAGTTGAAATACTCTGTTTAGGACATCTGATGCAATCTGAATCCCCACTAGTACGGGGGAAGTTCCTTCTCTCCCTTAATCCCTGCTCTATTGCCAATTAGTCCTTTTTGCAGTTGGAACATCTAACATACTCATTCTGTACTGCCTAACGATAGAATCACACACCTTCAGGAGGCAGGTGTAGCTGTTTCCTGTTGCCAGAAATATTAACATAGTGACCAACCTGAGACGTCAGTGGTATAGTCTGCCTCTGTAGATCAGACAACACTCAATCTCTGTAATAATGTCAGGTGACATCCTCATGAAATTTCTGAATACATGCTGCTATTCATGCCAAAGTTCTACATTGAGTTTTTAATACTGTTCACCTGTCCTCTAGTTTCCTGAACTGCTGTCTAATCTAAAGAACTGGTGGTCATCTCTGCCTCCTCCTGTGAACAACTCTCTTCATGTACCTATTAACCATCTCATCTAACTCATCTTATTAAAATTGTCCTGAACAGTCTCTGATATATTGCTTGTATTGATTACTTAATCCATCCTTTTAACTTTCTCAGATATATCACTTGTATTTATTACTCGATCCATCTTGGTCAATATTAAAGTACCAAACAAAATTTACCTGTCACGAGATCCCTATATATATGGATAGAGGCTCAATATCGTAAATCATGAAAATCACCAAGGGTGCATCACTAAGATTCCATTAACAGATCTTTCAGAATTGCATCACAGATCTTTTCTATTGTATATATGACCTTTCTCATCATCTTGTTGACTGCAGACATTGTATTCCTATCCCAAGCTTTGCATGGCAATTTTATATTTTTATGACTTTGGGACTTTAGGCTGAATCACAGAGGAAACAGACAATCAAGGAAAAGTCGAAATCTCAACCTATGTTTTAATCCAATCGCCAAGATGGAACAGCCTTATAGTATGCTGAGAAAAATAACTAATCGAAAATATCAAAGCACGATTTCAAACCATTGAAAGTGTTGCTTGATCTTTTGTGTAACAAGCTTAAGACTGATTAAGCAGTTCTATCACTATGGCTACACCCATAAGAAGACTTAGCTTCACTCCAAATGACGTCTTTGTAGTTGAGTGAAAAACATTGTATGCCAATTGGTTGCCATTGTCTAAACCATCTAAAATAACATTATCATTCAAATAAGAGGCTACTGCGTGCTGGACAAGTTTGGAAATGAAACCTCAACCAGAGACAGAATGATCATTCTGAATTTCATGTGGCAGAGTTACATTTATACCTAGTGACAATAGTTTTTTGACATTATCTCGAATGAAACAATTGACTGACATAGTGACTGACTGAAGGAGAAAAGTCCAAACAATCCTGTACAAGACATGCTGGTCACATGTCAAGTAAACTAGGATTATTATCTGTATGGTATCTTACTTATGCAGGTGCTCGAATGGTCGATTATTTGATCATTTGAAAGGTGACAATACTCAAACATCAATTGAAGTTAGCCTAGTATTTTTAGGTTGTGAGGCATTTTTTTTAGACAATATCGATTCTTTGTTAACAATTTTTATCCTTATCAATTAATTTGTCTATAAATTGATGACATTTTGCGATCTGGTCATTTTAAAAGATAGTAAATGTTAATTTGTTGCAACAAACAAACAAACAGGAAGTGTGATAAATATGTTCATATTTTGTGTGATTGTATATCTTTACATAGGTAAGAATACAGGAGGTAAAAATCAACTGTACGAAAAAGCCAGTCAAGATGATGGGCCTTCAGCAGACAATAATCACCAGGTAGATCTATTTCACTTTTCTTCCACTCAAAAAAATTTGTCACTGAAAGAACCTGATGTTACTGTAAGTTACAGTGAAGAAGTAATGACTGGCTTTATATCAAGAAGGACACACTGAAATGCCACACAATCATAATAATCTCTTCAAACAGTCTAGATCTCATTTTTTCTTTTCTAAAGAACCTGTTAGTGTGTCTATCTTTACGGGATGCCAATTAGTGTCCCATTCACGACATATTGAGACTCTGAAGTTGTCACTTTACAAATAAACTAATGCTCACTCGACTGTCATGTCAGTAGTCAAATCTTTGAATCTAGCACATGGTAATTGAAGTACTGAACCCCTACACCAATATAACTAGCTGCTGAAAGAGCAGCAAAAAGCTATGGTTTAGACTAAATGCTATCAGTAATGCTGTTGAATTGAATAAATCTCTTTTCTGAAAACTATAATGTCCAAATTTTAGTATATCATTGTCATTTTAGTTTATCATTAAATACAATTGACCCTTAAAATTGTAGCTTTATCAGTGATCAGTGGGTCATCATTGATCATGTTTTCCCTAAAGTCACTGAAACATAGTACATGTAATCTACTCCCTTTTGCAGTGTTATATTTTCATATCATTTACTTTGACATTAAGAGCTCACTATTTTGGTTTTTGCTTTCGTCTGTACTTCATTTATTGTCATCAAAATTTTAAGTTTGCAATTTTAATGCAGAAGGATATGGGCTGCCATACAAAATAATTTGCCAAAAGCAGGTGCATAGATAAATGTTTCATTATGTCATGCACTGAGATAACTTTTTTTATATTTTTCAGGCAGAACCATGAAGTAGTGTAGAGGCAAAATAAGTTTAATGAGAACAGAATAAAATATAACGTTACCTACCTACGTTTTTCATTATAAATATTATATCAATTCATAAATTCAAAATATATATATATTGTATTATTGTAGTCTGTTCCATGATTTTCAAGTACTGACACTCTTGTTGAGAAAAATATACCTTGTTTGCACGTACAAATCTCTACTACAATGTTATGCTCAAATTCTTAAATAGAATTTGCAGCACACTTATATATTGAAAAGGGGGAAAGGTCGGTAAATTATATTGTAGTATATATATATATGAGTAATATGTAT
Organism: Sabellastarte sp. h YS-2021; assembly: GCA_964017235.1. Taxonomy (NCBI): domain Eukaryota; kingdom Metazoa; phylum Annelida; class Polychaeta; order Sabellida; family Sabellidae; genus Sabellastarte; species Sabellastarte sp. h YS-2021. The sequence goes on from OZ024933.1 coordinate 12,966,719, forward strand.
ATATCGTATTGAATGTAGATAACAATTGAATGTATACATTCAATGGGATAGTAATCGATTGTGTAGATGTGTACATTCAATAGTTTAACTGTGGAATGTTTACATTCAACAGTCAAAGTCAATGAATGTGTGTAGGAACTTAATAAATAAAATAAGCAATTGACACTGCATAAAATGTTACTTGTTTTTTTCATTTTCTTTCAATAAGTTATTATCTGTAGGATGTCAGACAGGTGTGTCTTATTACAAAATGTTTTAATATTTGTGGATTAAAGTAGAGCTTGAAGCTTTCATGATCAGAAAGGACTGGTGTGCATAAATTAGTAAATGTTCTATGCAGTAGCAGAATGATGCCGTTAATGCGTATTGTGTAATAATAAGTGATTTACAAAATACAAAGATAGTAAATAAAATGTGATGAAATATAGGAAATTAATGTCATGACAAATATGTTAATTAATTTTAATGTTGTAGACTGATCTTTCTTTATGTTAATTCCTGCAATGTATACATTCAATACTTTGCCCATTGAATATACAGTTCAATAGCTTATTCAATGGTATAATATCCTCACGTATATGAGTAACCTGGGCTTCTGGGGATTCCCTTATTGCTCAGCTGGTAAAGAATTGGACTTTATTTCTGTGTGTAATCTGAAGGCTGTAGAGAAAGACATAGTAGAACCAATCATAATTTATCTCTTCCAACTACATGGTAGATGCTTATAAGATCCTTCCCTCTCACAGCCAAGCGAGCTGAAGTGTAATAATGTAGTCATGTAAGACCTTGGGACAGGTCTTTCCTTAAGGGGTTGGTATGTAATATCCTCCTGTATATCAAATCTGTTAACATCTGGGCTTTTGGGGATTCCCCTTTTAGCTCAGCTGGTAAAGAGCTGGACTTGTGTTTATTTCTGTGTGTAATCAGAAGGCTGTGAGATCGAGACACAGAAAAACCAATCAATAATTTCTCTCTTCCCACTACAATAGTTATCCGCATTCAATGAAACATATATAACATTTCAACATAAATCTTTTTCTTTTTTGTTGGATTATAAAAGTAACTTCTAGCTGTATAGGTAAATTATAAGCGGCATGTGTTCTCTTTAAGTGTTCTTTTATTTTCATTCGATGAAGCAACAGAAGTAAAAGTAACTGCTTACTCCAATCTAATCTAATCCAATATATGTGTCCTTTATTAAACTCACCATCCTGTTTAATGCCATTTCATTTAATGCAGAGGCAGATACAGGATTTCCCGAAAGGGGGGGCGTGGGTTGTCGCGGGTATGGATATTTCATACTTGGACTTCCTGTAGTGGGACATATCACGCGGTGCACGGACAAAATGTCGGTGGACAAAATACTGGGGGACCAAACGCCAGTCAAAATTGCAAGGGGGGGGGGGGGGGACAAAATGCTGTCCATTTTATGGGACAGGGAGGGCAAAATGCCTATCTTAACAAAACACTTTATATTTGATACTGATGGTCAAGCAAACTGAAAAAACTTCTAGCAGAAAAAAGCCTCTGTAAAAACCTACAGTAGAAAATACCTCAGTATAAAAGCCCACTAACTAAATGGTACATAGCACACAAGTCCTGCCAAGTAGTGTACATCATGTAACAAAGGTTTGGTTATTTTCTACTGGGGTTATTTGTTTATACACTAGTTTTCTACTGTTTCTGTAGTTTTATTTTTCTATTGGCTTTTTCTACACTCAATTGTCAGACACTTACAGCAGTTTACCTAAAATAAACTTCAAAGGGGTTTCCCCTTCCCATAATAAACAATGGTATAACTGCAGAAAAGATGGAGGGAAACATACTTGAATCTAAATTTATTTGCCACAATGTTTCTTCAACTTTTTATTTTAAAATAACTTATTCTTTCATTGTTTTTCTTTAAAAACATGTAAACCAATTCATTAAATTTGATGAAACATTTTTGGAATTTAACCTTTTTTGCAATTTAATCTTATCATAGCTACTGAAGTAAATTAGAACTGAAATATAGAAGTGCAGTAATAAATTATTAATTGGGGTGAGTGATTCCAGTTTTGTAAAGTGTGTATCTCATGCTTAAACATATACTGGTAAACAAAAGTTTATAAATAAAGTCATCCACAAAAGATGTAATCCTCCGTTTGAGGATGAGACCTAACATAGTACACACACAAAAGAACCTAATCCCCTTTGATACTGGACAGTGACACAGGTATAATGACTGTCACTTTAAACAGGTACTAGTATATTACCCTAGTAAAGACAGATCTTGGGGTGGCGGAATGGAGGGGGGCGTGGACAGTAGCAAAAAGCCCCATGACTAAAGGTTGAAACTCTGAAAGGGGGGGCGTGCGCCCTCCACGCCCCCCCCCTAGATCTGCCTCTGTAATGATTTAATGAGCATTACCAGTAGGACCTAAATGCCAGTGGAATTTATTTCATAGGTATATATTAAGCATTTTTTGTCAAATATCAAAGTTGACTCAGAATGATAGTACTATGCATAAACGACATATTCGCAATATTTTACTTCCTGAAACCTAACCCACGGCATATAAATTGGCATTTTTACCACAGACACAAAACAAATAATATAATGAGCAATAGAGCAAAACCAAGATTTTTATGCTAACGCCCATAGAAAACCCAGGCATCAAAGAATTTTTAGGATTATGATCAAACAAATACTTGTAATAAAAATATGGTATATATAGACATGTGATTCAAGATATACGAAAAAAATCTTGCTAGTTTTGATAAAAAACATCAGTTGTACTTGTAGTAGACAGTTCTGTAATTTTGCTTTCCCTGAAAGTTAACCCCACAGATTGGTAACAAAACAGCCTGCAATGATAATAATAAAACATATTTAATTTCAGTTTTTCTCTAAATTTGGGCTAAAAATTCTAGATTGAATCTGGGTATTGTATGTTTGTGATGGAAAACACCATAGAAGAAGTAATTTATTCTCGTTGTGATTGACAGGTTTGGTTAAGTTACATTTTTTTTATATATTTTGTGATTTTTATGTATCACGTGATAATTGGAGGTCCTAAAGGTCCTGTGATACAAGGATAGTGGAACAACATACTTGTGTGTTGCTATTTAGCCAAAAGTCTTAATTTGAACATAGTGATGAGATGGGCCTATTACCTGATCTACAGCACTAAAAAGGCTTATTGATCTACGAATAATTTAGAAGCATGATCAGCTTTCTCTTGCCTCATAATAATTGCAAAATTCTGATTTGTGAGCTGGTCCCATCTTGTCAAAACTGCTTCAGGGAACTTATTGAGATAGATAAAGGTCACGGTTATTTGGGTTTAGCAAAAGTGGTATTTGTAGTTATCTTCACCGACAGTTGCCATAAATAATTTTGCTTCGACAAGTGTGAGGGACATTTGAAGGTGTCACCCACCTCCATGGAGTTCACATTTGATTGCGATAGCATGTTGAAATTTGTGAGTGATTAGGAATAGCAATTATAGAGATTAGCTTAAATGTTAAAATTGACTTTTAGCTAGTCTAGTGTTCTTAGTTTTATAAATCTAATTCTTCAAAGTTTGTCATATTGTGAATAAATCAATTCTTACATTTTTTTGTGTTGCATTGAAATGTGATGGGAAATTATGTCGGCATTCAAATACTTACATTGCAGACTTTTCATCAAGAAATTTTGACCTAATATGACCTTTGATGACCTTAGTTATACAACCGTGAACCTGCATAGTCAGTTGCAACATAACAAAGATACCAGTTGTTTTGTATTTGTTTAAAGAATGTGATTTTTATCCTTAAATGCACAGGCTGGTTTGGATTTGAAGTACACACTTTGGGTTATACAAAGTACTTGTTTAGGTTAATGTTTCATTTACCCTCTCAGTTCATATTACTAATTATTTATTTCTTATTAGTAGAAGCAACTTGGCCCAGGGTTAGCACTCGTTAGTAATTAACTTGGTTATCCTTGCCAGGCTTCACTATTTTTTTTCTATTTTGGGGGGTTTAAAGTTGGGTTCACCTCTGTAAATTTTCTTATCTAAACTTTTATGGGTTCTTAAAGTGTTCTCTAGGGGCATAAATCTCAATTCCAAACTGTTTGAATGTGTGATTGTAATTTATAACTGTTTTATTATTTATTTCTGAATTGTTAAAAATTGTATTAATTTCTAGTAACTGCTTTAAAATTGGTGTTAACATTAAGTGTGTACTCGGTTATATATTATCGGTTCTGAGTACTCTGTTTCTGTGTAACTTACGTAATGTGCTGGATTTGTTAGTTCATGTGTTACCGATCATGTGTTTTACTCACATGTATATACCTCTATTATTGTATATAAGTACACATTAGCTTCCTCAGCCTGTTTTGTGTCAATGCATTTTAATTGATTTTAAGATTATGGCACTATGTAGGTCTTCATACCTACAGTTGGTATAGGTGACATATAACCCCATGTAGGGATGGTTACAACTCCATCTGTTATAATGGACTCGGTATTTATATGTATATGTACATGTCATCGTAATAAAGAAAGGATCTATCTATCTTGTATCTGTCTTTGAGGGCCTTTTGTGGAATGAAATCCATAGATGCACAGGTGCTGGAAAAAATATTAAAATAAAATATGTGCTATGATTTCATTGGATTCATACCAGTTTCAGGCAGACATATTTTGTCATTTAATAATGCAGGAGTAATTACTTGGTACTGGTTGAAAAGATATTCATGACATTAATGACCGTTATTAAATAATGCAGTGTGAATATTGTGCATAGCAATTTTAAAAAAATTACTTTGTGTCATTTGAGTAAAGTCAAATAAGTAGCCTGGAGAGGAAACACCACTGACAGACCTTCCTGGACACAAGGGGGTTCTAAAAGAGGAAACAAAAGTAGTAAATTGAATATTACCTAAATTTCAGTCATGCCACTGATTTGTGACATCTAGTTGACTTGCAAGGCATAGCTGTTTCTGTACAAAAGCATTGCAAATTTTATGTTTGAATACAGCTTTTATAAGCTAATTCTAATTGGACTTTTATAGCACTTAATCTCCCGATATAAAGAGGACTCTAAGGCGCAACACAACCCAAAAAGCAGTCAACCAATTTCAGAATCCAGAGACAGAAGAGGAGGTCAAGCACCACAGAGAACATCAGGGAATGGTATAGAATAAGGTGGGTAAGCTTTGGTGTACTGGTAGGTTTTAAACTGCTTTCTGAAAGAGGCTAAGGAGGGTGAGGTTCAAATCTCATCTGGGAGAGGATTCCAAATAGTAGGACCATCAAAAGCAAAACTATTTCCAAACTGTTTGACAGACTTGTGAACAGACGGGTAGAACTTTTGAATGACAAGGAAATTGATAACACTTTGACTATGTCTGGTACTATAAGAACTGCTGTAGGAAGTATATGGAGCAAAAACACTGAGGAAAACCGGTGTGAAGAAAATTGTGGCTGTCTTAAATACTGTGCACTGTTCAATCGGAAGCCAATGCAATTTCTTAATGCTGGTGTATCTACTGACGTTCATACATTTCTGGCTGCTCTTTTTTGTATGCACCATAATTTATGTAGATTGAACATGGAGAGGCTCCTGAAAAGTGAGTTGCAGTAATCCAAGTGACTACTAACAAGATCATTAGCCATAAGCCATAAGTACGGAAGCATCATGAGTAAGAAACTGCCTGACATGTCTGAGATCACAGAGTTTCACAAAACAATTTTTGCAGATATTCTGAACATTCTTCGACAAGGAAAAATCTGAATCAAACCAGACTCCCAAATTCTTAACTGTATCAACAGGGCATAGTGGACTTCCAAAGACATTAATTGGAAAACATGCTTTCAGCTTGTCCCTCTGCCCTTTCAAACCAAAGATGATAAGCTCAGTCTTGTTAAAATTCAATCTGAGCTTACTAGTTGACATCAACTCTGTAACATCATAAGCACCTGTTCAACTGTTCAAAGGCAGCAGATGCATTCTTCTGGGATAGATGCACATAAACTTGGCTGTCATCTGCATAAAAATGAAACTTTATTCCTTCATGTTTAACAATAATCAAACTGATAAGGGTGGTGTACAATGAGAACAAACAAGGGCCCAGGACAGAATTTTGGGGGACACCAAAGAGGTGTTTGCAAACATCAGACAAAGTAGAAACAATTTTTATTGACTGATAACAGTCAGTTATATTTCAGAACCAAACCACCAATGCCGAACCAAATATGGAGGCAAATAAAAAGAGTGGAGTGGTCTATGGTGTCAAAAGTGGCAGACAAGTGGAGTAATAACAGGGCAGTGGGTTCACCTCTTGGCAAGGAAAAGTGAAAATCATTTTTATGGAGAGGAGAGCTGTCTCAGTCGAGTGACTATCTTTATATGCCAACTGGTACACGTTGCCTAAGCTATGGACATGAATATGTTCTACCAGCTGCTTAGCAACCACACATTCAACCAATCAGTGCAGTGTACTGAGCAATCTGACGATGAAGCAGGCTTATGTTCAGTGGGTTTTTGACCCTACCCCAAGTTCTCTCCAATTGATGCCTAGGGGAATCCTTCTTTGTCAGTCTAGATATAAGAGGTGCATGCCTGTTAAGAACGTTATTCATATCATATGCATATTGTTCATAGAGATCAACTATAGCATCCGCTGGAGACTTAACAAAGGAAGTATTTTTGATATCTCAGCGCAAGTCAGACATATTTATATGGTGGTACATTCTATACTGAACTTTATTTGGGAAATGGTCCGCTTGAGGATGGTAGGCAATTAAGTATTTTACTAGTGCATGATCAGATACAAAATCACCCATTCTGACATCAAAAATAATATCCTAATCACTGAGGGATAGAATGAGATCCAACATGTGCAGTGCATATGAGTAGGTTGACTGATCAACTGTTTCAGATCACATGAATCAAGAAAGGCCATAAATTTATAACCATCACCATCTGGAACATCAACATAGATATTAAAATCACTACAGCTGTAATACGAAGATTTAATAGATGACAGGAAACCAACAAATGACATAAATTATTCTAGAATATTGATGGTACATGATCCTGGAGGGCGTTAGATGCAGGCAAGCAACAACAAATGGCCTTGATGCCCAATTGACACCACCATGTTCTCAAATAGAAAGGAGGTTCTATTTCTATGGGGTCTAAAAGAGGATTTAATGAAAAAAAACCAACACCACCACCAATACCTGAGGGATGAGGCTTGTGAGGAAAAGTAAAATCATGAGGAGTTATAGACCATAAAAAGTTGTCTGAATCTAAGGAACGGATATGGATTTCAGTAAGACAGAGTCAATGTCATTAGAAGCAACCTTATCAGCTAGGGGTGGCCCCTTATTCCTGACGTATCTGGCTAACTCATTTTAACTGAGAACAACCTGTCTCTTTCTCTTTGTCCAATTCACGCCAGAGGTCATGAACAAAAAGATGAACAAATAACAAGTTTCAATAGTGCATACACTAGGGAATATGTAAGTGGCTCATGTGGCAAGAAAGCAAGCTGTCTGAAGAGAAATGAATCTCTAAAGGAATATTCTTGTAGCTTGTAAAATATGGAATCCCATTAGCAAACACCTTGCCCTAGAAATGCAGGAAAAAGTGTTTGCTATTTTGATTCAAAAATGTTTGGCAATTGTTTCAGCCCATATTATATTCAAACCAAGAATTCACCCCAAAAGAAAAACCCTTGAATGCAACCATATTAGTATAACTGTGATCAACACAAAACAGTTAAAACATGATCGGGTAAATTATCCACATCAACAAACCCAGTGCTATTGCCAAAATATTTGCCACTACATAATATTGAACACCGTAGTAATTAATGCGTAATATATGTTCCTGGATTTTGCCACCATACAATTCCAGTACAAATGTGAGTGAATCTCCACTAAAAAGAGAAAAAAAGACATTACAAATAATTTTTACATATGGAATATGTAATCATTTGACGTTAGTCAAGGTCTACTAAAAGGCTATGAAATTGGACCAGTTGCGAAATGTTTACATATTTTAACTCAGGATCCAGATTAAAATGAAACTAAAACCAAAGAAAAGTTAAAATGAGTGTTTTATGTGTTTGCAACTACTAGTTTTACCAAAGCCAGCTTTTGCATTTTGCAAAAAGTGTAACATAGAACACTAGAATTGCATTTGAAATAAGTGTGAGAAAATGGGGAACATGATGAAAAAAGAGAAACGCGATTTGAGTCTGGAATCTGTATGTGTTAGGAAAACTCCGAAAGCAAAAATGCCCGAATCTCATGAGAATATGATGATATTATATTAAGTACTATAGACCCAGTTACAGAAAATTTGGCAAATTTGGACAAACGTATTTCAGGCCTTGGTTCACGCATTGACACACCTGTTTCGAAAACCTCAGCCAGGAAATCTTGTTTGTGAGAGCAGACAAAGAGAAGAGGTGTTTCTGAGTTAGAGGAGGCTTTGTTTGGATCTCCACCCACTATGATACAAGAAGGTGGGACACGGCTATGGCTATCAAAGCCACACCTGCAAGACCTAATATGCAAAAGGCAGCCATAGATCTTGGGTGCACACCTCTCACACAAACTGCTACATCTCGCATTACTTCAACAATGACTTTTCATACCATTTCTCAATCTCCTACCAAAGCTACCTCACAGCCACAGACGTCTTCTGTTGAAATATGGCCCACACCCAAGGATGCTGAGCAACACTTGAGTGAAGGGGTGGTTAATATTCAAGAAACTGTTGTTCAAGACTGCAACCAAAAAGTACTATTTGGCCATGTTGATCAATTTGGAAATTCTGTGAAAGTGCAAGGTTCACCAGAAACAGTTTCATATTCATGTGAGACATTTGTACCAGTTACTGAACAACTTACAACCGTTGAGAGGGGAAATAGACCAACGTTGGATATGCTCAGATCAAATCCTTTGATACAGCAAATGGTGGAAGAATGTATCGCGATATTGGATTCAAAAAGTGAAAATTGAATGGCAAGGAGGTATATCTCAGCGTAGAATGAGTGGCAGGTATAATGTCTTGGACACTCCTCACTCAACATCGCACCTTAGATGGCCAAATGAATCTTGTGTCATTGGGACGGCCAGAAAGTGAGCGACTTTTGATGAATTGACACTGGGACAATTTGTGATTGGATTTATACATAATAGAGTTTTTACATTGTAACCATTCTTACCCAGGGTAGTACACTGACCTATATGCGAATTACCAATGAAATCATTTAACAGGCATGTGGATGGAGCTTGAAGTAACCAAAAAGGGTAGTATGGGTGGTCAGTGGTGTACAAGGGGTATTTAAGATCCATAAGGAAGAAAATTATAATATGAACCTATTATGTTGGATGGATGAAGGACTTAGTACACATTTCCCAAACAACAGGACCAAATATGACTGGTCTTTACTGTGGAAATGATTCACACAAAGGAACATGTATGAACAGTATTGTGCCCCTTTTGATTTTGGGTAGTCTTGTTCCAGGCTCTAAGATATTTTTTACATTTTATAGTTCATATATTTTTTCTTTATTTTTTATTTTTTCCAACAGCAAGTATCCATGATATTCAAAGAGCATATTGTATACTGGAACTAAGTGTGGCTGAAAGAAACAATCTGATCTGTAGAAAATATGATTAATTTTCAAAGGCCATTACTTCTTACATTTTACATCACATTCTACTTAGTTCTAACCAGAGCCTATTTGCTAAGGGGGGCCACAGTAGCAGAGTGGTAACACTCTCGCCTCCCACCTCTGAGATCAGGGTTCTGTTCCAAGCCTGACCTCAAGTGGGAAAGCTGGTAGTTGCTTGCCGTTGGTCGGCAGTTTACAGTACAGAACCCTGACAAACTGAAAGTGCTGGTTTCCTCTGCCCTTCCAACTACCCGTCATGATATGACCTGTACAATGTTGAAAGTGAAGTAAAACCCCAAATAAATAAATAAAAATAAAGCACTGAGCCAGGGGCTCTGGTAAAGGCCACAGGCAAGGCTAGATGTATTGGTACACTGAATTGATAATATGATAAACTAGGGTGTGGGGTCAGTATTTTATAATATCACTTGAATTATTATTAAGTTTGAGGAAACGTTATTTATTACAAGTCTACCAGAATTGATTTCACAGAGCCTAAAATAAAGACTCCAGAATTTGAAGGATAATACATATTTCACTGGTGTGTAAAATTTATCAAGTTACAGAAATAACAATTTCTTGGTACTTCCTTTTTCCAAAATATTCTGCACCATTTTTTCATTATGTAAAGTATACTGCTTCCCTTCATAAGTTGGCCGCAGTCATAAGTTGGCCACGGCTCATCTACAGGCTCCAGAAAGACAAATAGGTTACTGTACACCAATGAAAACTGTTGTATATAATAAGTTTAACAATAATACATGGTTTCAGAGTGTAGTAGGCCACTCATGTTAAAGCCCTGTGAAGCTGTGGTGAGGGCGGCCAACTTATGACTGCGGCCAACTTATGAAGGGAAGCAGTAGAAAAGCCCTACAGAGAAAATCCATACAGAGAAATGTGTTGACTCCCCCCATCGATTTATTTATTTGGGGTTTTACGTCACTTTCAACACTGCACAGGTCATATCACAACGGGTAGTTGGGGGGCAGAGGAAACCAGTACATACAGTTCGCTAGGGTTGTGTACTGTAAACTGCCGACCAATGGCAAGCAACTACCAGCTTTCCCACTTAAGGCTGTCACGGGGATCGAACCCCGGCCTCACAGGTGGGAGGAGAGAGTGTTACCACTCTGCCACTGTGGCCCCCTCCCCCATCGAGAAATCCCCTACAACATTTTTGAGACTGTGGATAAAAATCCATTTCACATAGTACAATGTACAAACATAAACTGTTTCACAGTTATCAATCACTTTTATAATTTCAAAATTATTATTATTTTGAGTATTTGCTATATGACATACACATTTATTGTTCTGCAAACAAAAATATAAAGAAATACTTTAACATTCACAATGAAAATAACATATTAAAAATATTGTAATACTAATGAAAGGAAAGTAAATAAATCCCAATTTTCAAGAACAAATTCTAAGTTCAACTGACTGTAAAAGTTTTGGAACAGACTCCATTTCCACTTGAAGATTTCACTACAACATTCTTTTTAATCAGTTATCATCTAGATATTGAGTAATTGTCATCCAGAGGGGTTTACCTTGCTAACAAGTTAATTTATTTCATTGTTTCTGAAAATACAAAGGGGCATTAGGTTTGAAAATTACAGTACTGGTTAGTTTCAATAGCAATTGAAATACCCTTTAAGTAATGATCAACCCTTTCATTTGTAAACTGAACATGATGTATTGGGCTTTCTTCAGGATCTAAAGAATAATGTATGCTTTTCTATAAAAATGGATATAAAAAACTGTAGCCCTTTTCTCCTGCAGGACTTTTCTTTGTAAGGCTTTTTCCCAGTTTCCAATCAATAACTGGGGGACTGGCATGTTACACTTATGAAATGTGATCACTTCACTTTCAAAACTCCAATCGTTAATTTACCCACTAACGTGGCTCACTAATGTGATCACAGTTTAGCAAGAACACACATGCAACAATTTGTCAAAATAACAGGCACCACACACTTTCTATAACCAGCCACTTGACATGTCATAATATTTGCCAGTCCTTAAAAGGTTCCAACAGACAATACATCATATTGTCCAGTTTTGTATGTGTACACAAATATTGCTCTACACATATATAAAGTGGCCACCCCTCAAACTTTATTTAAATCAGGCATTGCCATATTAGGCAGCTTACTTCCCACTGGTGTACAATGTAAAAACTCTAATGAGCTTGATAACCAACTTATTCTAACGATGAGAAGTATGCTCCCTGAACTTGCTGAAACTGTAAAGTTGCCTGAGAACATTTCTTGGCAACATTGCTAATCACGGTACATATGGTAACCTGAAAGATTTGATTAAGAGTTGTATTGGTGCTCCATTGTTTTTTTGTGTAAATGTCAAGTTAATAACCCACGTCTGTTTGGTGACATTAGTGGCAGTGTTATTTGGGCCTTGTTGAGGTGTCTATGTCACGTGTGGTTACACATGAAATGAGAGTTTACAGCAAAGACTCACTTGATCTCAAGAACAAAAATGATCATGATTTATATAATGCAGTGGTGAGTTTGATATGCATTCACATTTGCAGTTTAACATTGTATATAAATTTCAGCACTTTAACTATGATTTGTCACACAACCTTCTGCTCAAATCATTGCGTCCAATAGCACACTAATTAATATGAATTACCAGGAGGCTTACCTGTCTTTGGTTCCTGATATATTGTAATCTGGTTTGCCCACCTACAGTGCCATCCGTGTACCACTTCCTTCAGTTTTCAATTTGAGTTACCTGCAACAACATGTTGGGTCATATCATGATGGTAGATATATTATTTGATTTCCAGTTTGGACTAGCTGACAGGAACCAGATATGTAGCAATGCTTTTGATAACCATGCTTCTGAAAATGACTTTATAGACGAGATTGATGAACTCTTTTGTAGCCCCCTGTGGGTGCGGGGATGTAGAATATGCCCAACGTATCCTCCTGCGTGTCGTAAGAGGCGACTAATTGGGGGCAGCCTGTTTGCCGTGGGTTGCGATCCGTGTCAGTGGTAGAGAGGGTCCTGGCTATTGAGCCAATACTTTGTTGCGGCATTGAAGAGGCAATACACAGCTTTGGCCTCAATTTCACTTAGTCGGAAGGTTAAGATGGCCTGGCTTAATCAATCGGCTGGTAGTGCCAAGCCCTAGTGCTCCAAATTAATGATGGCTTGTTTATTCTAATGGTTTATACTGTTGTTTGATTGTATTTTGCTGGTGTTTGGTTTGTGCTTTTGTTTGGAGTATCTAGAAGGCGGCTGCTTAACAGGTCAATCAAGGTTCACGTCTGTGTTCTTTGAGTATACTGCTGATGTATCTCTGATATCAGTGTGCAGGGCTCAGCTCCACACTATTGTGATATCCCCTTGTTGGGCTCGAAGGGTGGGTGGAGAACATTGGCAATGAATAAATACTATTACATTATGGCTACACAAAATACCCAAATGACTGATAGGAAAAGAATTAGAACTTTGCCTGATTTCATGACTTCGAACTTGGATTCTGTTCAGATTTGTACATGGCCGCGATTTCTGTTAGTGAAAGCTACAGACAATGAGAGACCTCTGTCAAAACTGTCACCATTTGCTGTAAACAAGGCCATTGTTGCTGTTCTTGGGTCTGATCCCTGTAATATGAAGAAAGTAAGGAATGGAGACATCTTGGTTGAATTAGACAAGGAAAACCAAAGCAGCAAACTATTGAAAATGACCAAACTGAACTTGACTATGGACAATGTTATCCCCATCACTGTATCACCACACTACAACCTGAACACAAAAAAGGGGTCATTAGATGCCCAGATATAAAAGACTGTTCTGATGAGGAGATATTAGATGGGCTAAAAGATGAAGGTGTCATAAAGCTGGACAGGATATTGGTATTTAGAGATGGACAAAGGAAACCAACAGGGACATTTATATTGACATTCCAAAGTCAGACGTTGCCAAAATACATCAGGGTGGGTTACTACAGGGTGGCTGTGTCGCAGTTCATACCAAATCAGATCAGATGCTATAAGTGTCAAAAGTTTGGTCACACTAAATTCAATTGCAGAAAGAATGAAGTTTGCACAAAATGTGGGCAAGAAGATCATACAGACTCTCAAGAATGTAGGAATGAAGCAAAATGCGTAAATTGCCAAGGAAAGCATACATCAAATGATAAAGAATGTCCAAAATGGAAAGAAGAAAAGGAAATTCAGAGAATAAAGGCAGAAAGAGGGATTTCATATACAAAAGCCAAGAAACAAATGGATATATTTAATTCTGTGAAATCAACGTATGCCCAAGCAGCTGCAGCAACCAAACCTGTGGTGAAAACAGCAACCATACCAACGCAAACAGAAATGACTTGGCCAGAAGGTACTAAACAACCCAAAAAGTGTGCGGTTGAGAAACAGACAACTAAAGTAAATCAAACCAGTGCATCGAGTCAGACAAGTGCATCTCAAAATGACCCCATTAAATTGAAAATAAGCCAGAGCAAGGTATATTTGACCAAACAGCATAAGGGATCTGATGACCCAGTTAAACAATACAATAAATATGATGTTTTGAGTGACAGTGACAGTGAAATGAGTTGCGAAGAATCCCCAATCACATATTCACAAGGGCGGAGTGGCAATAAAAATGTAAACAATGGAGCCAAACAAAAATAAAAGTATACTACAGTGGAACTGTTGTGGCTTTAGGCTAAATTTTGAAGAAATTAAGAATTTAATTTCCAATTTTAGACCCTACATTTTAGCATTGCAGGAAACTCATTTTAAAGATACAGATAATGTAAATATTAGAGGCTTTGATCATTATTTTAAAACTTGTATGTCTGAAGTAGATGGGAGAGCCACTGGTGGCTGCTCTATTTTTGTTAAGAAAGGTGTACCGCATGAGGTACTTGAGTTAGATACAGAACTGCAGGCAGTTGCTGTAAAAGTATCTCTACTTAAAACTATAACTGTATGTAATGTATATATTCCACTACGTTCTAATGTTGCACAGAGTGATATTGATAATCTAGTCAACCAGTTACCTGCACCTTTTCTATTTATTGGAGATTTTAATGCACATAGTGATTTATGGGGTTGTTCCTCATCTAATAGTTTAGGCTATAAGGTGGAACATCTTCTTGAATCCTCCGATGTTTGTTTACTCAATGATAAGTCACCTACCTATTTTCATCCTGCATCTGGTTCCTTCACCTCAATAGATTTGTCTTTATGTTCTGCATCTGTTTTTCTTGATTTTACATGGCAGGTCCATTCTGATCAGTGTGGTAGCGACCATTTTCCTATTTTAATTGATATAGTTAAGAGTATGCCTAAAGACAATGTTCCTCGTTGGAATCTTAAAAAGGCTGATTGGCCAAAATTCAAATTTCAGTGTTCTCTGGATATTAATAGACATAATTTTATTGACTCAACACAAAAGTTTCCTGTATTTTTAAATAAGTTAAATGACATAACAACAAAATGTGTGCCAAAGTCAACTGGACAGTCCACTGGTAGCTACAAACCATGGTTCAACAGTGAATGCAAAAAAGCTGTTAAGGCTCGTCAAAATGCAATGGATAAATGCCGTGTAAATCCTACATCGGATAACATAAATGAATATAAAAACTGTCGAGCTAATGCTCGTAAAATAATTAAAGAAAATAAAAGGAAATCATGGCATGAATATGTATCAAAACTAAATGTAAAGACACCAGCAAAGAAGGTATGGGAAATGATAAGGAAAATAAGTGGGAAACAAAATAACACCACAATACACCATCTGGAAAATAATGATGGGACAAAAATAACAGAAAGAGTTGATATAGCAAATAGGTTAGCTGAAGAAATCTGCAAGAATTCTAGCAGCAACAATTATCGTACAGAGTTTCAAAAATATAAAGATAAAACTGAAAAAGAAAACTTGGATTTTGACACAGACAACTCTGAAAACCACAATGTACCATTTACCATTAGAGAACTATGTGATGCTATGAAAAAGTCTCATGACACAGCCACTGGTCCAGATGAGATTCATTATCAGCTGCTAAAACATCTACCAAGAGACTCCCTTATGGTGTTGCTTGATATATTTAATGATATATGGGCTTCAGGTGAAATTCCTGAATGCTGGAAAGAGGCCACTGTGATACCTATTCCTAAACCAGGCAAAGACCCCAAAAACCCGTCCAATTATCGCCCCATATCTCTGACGAGCTGCTTATGCAAAACCATGGAAAGAATGATTAATACTAGATTAGTTTGGTTCCTCGAGAAAAATAATATTTTAACACAATATCAAAGTGGTTTTAGAAAAGGTCGAACTACTACAGACCAATTAATAAGACTTGAATCTTTTATTAGAGATTCCTTTTTAAAAGGCAACCATGTAGTCTCTGTATTTTTTTATTTAGAAAAAGCCTACGACACAGTATGGAAGTATGGTGTAATAAGAGATCTACATAAAGTAGGCCTAAGGGGATGAATGCCCATGTTTATTCAAAATTTTTATCAAACAGAGATTTTAGAGTTTGTTTAGGGTCTATTTATTCAGATATGTATGACCAAGAAATGGGTGTCCCTCAAGGCAGTATCCTATCAGTTACCCTATTTATTTTAAAGATCGACAGTATTGCTGATGTGATTCCAGCTAGCTTTGAAAAGTCTCTATTTGTTGATGATTTCTCAATCACTTGTTCTTCTAGAAATATGGCTTCAATAGAAAGGCAACTTCAGTTGTTTTTAAATAAAATACAAAAATGGGCTGATGAAAATGGTTTTAAATTTTCTAAAACCAAAACTGTTTGCATGCATTTCTGTAATAAAAGAAAATTTCATCCAGACCCTACATTGACAATATATAATTCACAAATCCCTGTTGTTTCACAAACTAAGTTCCTTGGTGTTATATTTGACAGTAAACTGAATTTTATGGAACACATTGACTATATTCGTCAAGAAATGTGAAAAGGCCATGAACTTAGTGAAAGTAGTTGCCAAAATGGATTGGGGAGCAGATAGAAGTGTTTTAATGAGACTTTATTGTTCATTTGTTCAATCTAGATTGGAATATGGTTGTGCTGTTTTTAGTTCTGCTCGTAAGTCTTATCTTAAGAAATTGGAACCCATTCAAAACCAGGGCTTAAGAATATGCCTGGGAGCCTTCAGGACTTCTCCAATGCAAAGCTTGTATGTAGAGGCAAATGAACCTCCTTTATATCTGAGGTTTGATAAATTATGTGTTTGAAAATTATATGCTTTGAAATTGAGAAGTAATCCTGATAATCCAGCTTATGATGTTGTTTTTAACCCCCAGTATTATGATTTGTATGACAAGAAACCATCTGCAATAAGGCCTTTTGGGCATCGTGTAGAGGAAGATTTGTCTGTTGTCTGTCCTCAGCTGGATCTAATTCAGACTGTGTCATTGCCAGATGACCCACCCAGGACTATACAGAAACCTCATATAGACTTATTCCTCACCCATCAAAAGAAAAATCTTGGTGATGATTGTATGTTTCAAAGTCTATTTGCTGAGTTAAAAGGCTATTACTCTGACCATAGGGCTATATATACTGATGGATCGAAAACAGAAAATAGGGTTGCTGCACCTGCTACATCCGATGGCCTCAGTGCCCAGGTCAGACTTCCTGGCAATGCTAGTATATTCACAGCTGAATTACAGGCTCTTAAAATGGCTTTTAATATAGTGAAAAATTGTGATGGGGATCGTTTTATCATATTCACTGATTCTTTATCTAGTCTTCAAGCTCTTGATAGCAACAACTGTGATCATCCTTTTATTCAAGATATTTTAAAACTTTTTAATGATTGTTTGTCAGTGAATAAAAAAGTTGTTTTAGCTTGGGTTCCAAGTCACGTAGGCATAAAGGACAATGAAAAAGCAGATGAGCTTGCCAAACAGGCCTTGAATTTTAATGTTTTAGACTTGAAAGTCCCCTATACAGACTTGAAAGTGAATGTAAATAGTGTTTTTAAACAAAAGTGGCAGGCTCAATGGAATGCGTGTCCTGATAACAAACTATTCAAAATAAATCCTACAGTGGGAGATTTTCATGTTTGGACGGGTTTATCTCGTAGGGAGGAAATAGTTATAACTCGAGCCTGTATAGGACACACCTATTTCACACACAGTTATCTGTTGAAAGGTGAAGATATGCCCTGGTGCATTCCATGTCATTGTCCTGATACAGTGAAACATATACTATTAGACTGTATCGACCTACGTGACACAAGAATTAAATATTACAGAGATGTAGATACAATGAAAGAGTTATTTAATGAAAATGTTTTTAGTATTATAAATTATTTAAAAGAATATGGCCCGTTGAAAAAGTTTTAATTAATTTATTTTGTGTTTTGTCCTTTGTGTTAATTTATTTTTCTGATCTAGTGTTGGTTAGAATGAATTATACTGTGATATTTTCATACTTTGTCTTCTTTTTATATCTACATTTTGTTCTCTTTATTATTTGTTGTTTTCACTCTAGTCTTTATTCTAGTCATTTTTTCTTATGATGTTGTTTTTCTTGGTCTTTTCTGGCCAAATGTTAATTGCTATTATTTGTATATATATTTTTGCGAATTATTGTAAATATTAGTTAATGTATTTATTCGTTTTTAATAGTGCAGCATAACACATAAGTGTTTTTGCACTTTAATTTTAATTTACTTACTTACTTACTTGAACTCTTTTGTAAAGAATTGAAGGATTTATTTATTTATTTGGGGTTTTACGTCGCTTTCAACACTGTACAGGTCATATCACAAGGGGTAGTTGGAAGGGCAGAGGAAACCAGTACATACAGTTCGTTACGGTTCTGTACTGTAAACTGCCAACCAATGGCAAGCAACTACCAGCTTTCCCACTTGAGGCCGTGCGGGGATCAAACCCCGGCCTCAGAGGTGGGAGGCGAGAGTGTTACCACTCTGCCACCGTGGCCCCGGAATTGAAGGAGGGCACCTTGTTTGCTTCATTTGATGATAAACCTCATCCTGCTTTTACATGAGCCACTTTAATGACCAGGACAAAATTTACGGGTAGGAGAGTGATTCTTGAAATTACTTACAACAAATTTCTGTATTTGACTACATAGATGATTTTTACGCATGTTATACTGTGATATTTTCATACTTTGTCTTCTTTTTATATCTACATCTTTTTATATCTACATTTCTGTATTTAACTACATAGATGATTTTTACGCATGTTATACTGTGATATTTTCATACTTTGTCTTCTTTTTATATCTACATTTTGTTCTCTTTATTATTTGTTGTTTTTACTCTAGTCTTTATTCTAGTCATTTTTTCTTATGATGTTGTTTTTCTTGGTCTTTTCTGGCCAAATGTTAATTGCTATTATTTGTATATATACTTTTGCGAATTATTGTAAATATTAGTTAATGTATTTATTCGTTTTTAATAGTGCAGCATAACACATAAGTGTTTTTGCACTTTAATTTTAATTTACTTACTTACTTACTTGAACTCTTTTGTAAAGAATTGAAGGATTTATTTATTTATTTGGGGTTTTACGTCGCTTTCAACACTGTACAGGTCATATCACGAGGGGTAGTTGGAAGGGCAGAGGAAACCAGTACATACAGTTCGTTACGGTTCTGTACTGTAAACTGCCAACCAATGGCAAGCAACTACCAGCTTTCCCACTTGAGGCCGTGCGGGGATCAAACCCCGGCCTCAGAGGTGGGAGGCGAGAGTGTTACCACTCTGCCACCGTGGCCCCGGAATTGAAGGAGGGCACCTTGTTTGCTTCATTTGATGATAAACCTCATCCTGCTTTTACATGAGCCACTTTAATGACCAGGACAAAATTTACGGGTAGGAGAGTGATTCTTGAAATTACTTACAACAAATTTCTGTATTTAACTACATAGATGATTTTTACGCATGTTGTCCTGCTAGTGTATCAAAACAGGCCTTTCAGAGTCTCACCTCACTTATCCCTGCAGTTGGCCTTCCCATGAACCCTCAGACAGTTTTGGCTCCAACTAGCATGTTATCCATCATGGGTTTTGTGGTAGACGTGAATAATGCTTCATTCAGGGCGGAGGATAAGAAATTGGGAGAGATAAGGCTTATGTGCCTTCTAGCTTTCTTACAGGACATTAGACAAATCATGACTTAAATCTTTATTGGAGAACTTATTATGCATATCTCGTGTTAAAGCCTTACAAATTTTCTTGATTTAGTTGTTAATGACCTTGCAAAGCAACGGCAATACTGAAAAAATCAGGTTAGATGACGGTCCATACAAGAGTTTGTTGTGGTTTCTCATGTTCATGAAGTCGCTTAATGGAGAAGTATATTTTGACAAGCCCCCGACACAACACAACATCTATGTGGATGCAAGTTTGAAATATCTAGGAGGTGCTTAGAAATTTTGTGTATTCCAGTCGAATTGATAGGTGTGAGATCAATCATGCAGTATGAATTATATAACGACCTTCTAGCCTTAGCAAATCAGATGGTATGTGTACATTGTGGCAATTTGAGTGAGGTTGCAGTCATTAATTCAGGAAAACCAGGGATTTGTTCCTGGATTTGTGTATTCAACATTTAGCAATGTTGTGTGCATGTTTTAATATTGATCTCAGAGTTGAACATATAAAAGGGGTTGACAACATTTTGGCTGATGCGTTGTCTCATGGTCACTATAATAAATTGAGAGAAGTTATGTGGGCAGTAGTCCCTCACCAATTGCTCAATGTTTTTAGGTATTTCTTGTCCAATGGGAGTGTTGTTGCATCAGGCCATGTGAACAGTTCAGAAAGGTTTGCGTCCTTATAGCTGAGCAGTGTTGCAAGTAGTTTAAGTTGTATGTGGCTTTTATGATGCACCTGCAATGTAAAACGTGGGATGCTACTTCCTCAGTGTTAGTTTTTTCGAATTTTTAGCAGGGAATGTATTATCATTCCAGGTTGTGAATAATAATGTGTCAGCATCGAAACATTATTAGGTATCAGAGGAGAATTAAGGTATATGATTCATTGTTAGTTTAGAAGTTCCTGTGTGGCCTCCAATATTCAAAACCTGAAAATCCTCAACCTAAGGGCCTGTTCTTGCTTATGCAAGTCTGTGAAATCTCGCAGCTCTGTGAATCTTTCAAGAGTTCATTGACACAACGGGCCGGTTATTTGTTAACCTTCTATGTTTTTTTCGCATTTCAAATCTGGTACCACTATTTTAAAGCAACTTGATAAAAATTGACACCTTCTTCGTTCTGATGTGGTGTTTTCATATCCCGGAGCACATATTAAAGTTAAATGGGCAAAGAACATACAAGCAGCCGAGAAACATCATTTAGTTAAAATACCAGTTGTACAAGTACCTTACATGTGCCCAGTTCGAGCATTGGCGGCCTTACCCAAGAAGTTTCGTCTACAGCCGAATGACCCCCTTTTTGTATTAGACGATTATCATCTTCTAACCCAATCTCATTTGAGATCTCGTTTGACTACATTCCTCCATACTTTGGGGATTCCCTTAGAAGCTCATGGCTTTCATACATTTCGTCCTTCGACTGCCATGATTGCTTATGATGCAAATGCTTCTCTAACTGCTATCAAGTCTTATGGATTATGGAGTAGCGATGCAATATGGCATTACATATCTGACAACACTGCACAGGCCCTTCATGTCCCCTTTACTTTTCAACACCTAGTTAATACTACATTTTTCATAAATTCTTGTTGGGGTTTGGGCTCATTTTGTGTTTAATTGGAATTCTCGTTTGTGAGATCACGTTATTACTGGGAGTCTTGTATCGTGAGATCTTGTCAATGTAGATGTATATCTAACCAATGTAGAATAATAATAAATGGTAGTGCCCTAATATCACGTGTTAAACTTTCTGATTTAGGTGGGGTTATAGTCTTTCTGTTAATGTGTGAATGACACTGTAATGGCAACATCCCTATTGGGTGCGTTTCAGTTGAAATGAACTATGCCATGTAATAAACTTACCCTATTTGTGCGCTCCAGCAATCGCAGCTCTGCTTCTGTACTGAACCAGAATAGCTCTTGCTTCATGTAGGTTCCTGGGAATCTTGCCCTCAGGCATTTGTGATCTAGAATTTGATTAAGTAGCATGTTTTAAATATTTTAATCCCGCCCACCCTCGTCCCTTGTAGTCTTAGTGTTTTATTCATTATTTTATAATTTTATTGTTTGGGCTCGTTTTGTGTTTAATTCTAATTCCCGTTTGTCAGATCATGTTGTTACTGGGGGTTTCATATTGTGATATTACGTCAATGTATATGTCTTGTTGAAAACAAGAGGGGTATATATGTGCTAATACAAATGATCTGATAACTAACATGATAAGTGATAAGCCTTGCCTGATAATAGCTTTAAACTTCCTCCATTGTGAAATTATGTCAAGCTTATTTAATTCCATGTCATATATTTTGATGCACTCTTATCTAGTTACTTTCAGTGTCTTTTTTTCATATTTTATTGTCTCTATATTTGATACAGAAAAATCACAAAGTAACAATAACAGAATAATCAAACAACCATATCTCAATACACTACATTTACAATATAGTATATTAGGTTCTATCTACTCTAAGTACAAAATTAACCCATGAAATTCAGAGTTATTTCTTTAGATTTTCATTTCAATGTAACAGAGTTTACATTTGTATATACTAAAGGAATAAATTTGGAATGATTTGCCTGATGATGTACGTTCAGCCACTTCTGTCCACTCATTCACAAGGAAGCTCAAAGCCTATCTCTTTGCACAAGCATATCCACCCTAACTTTTGCTTTCCCTCATTTCTCTCTGTGGTGCTGACCCTTGCTATGTCTCAGGTTTATGATTACAGTTTTTTGCTTCTGTTTGGTGCGCCTAGAGTCTGTCTTTAGATAGAGATTAGGCGCTATAAAAATACTATTAGAATTAGAATTAAATCATTATATATATAAAAGACCATACATCTGTATAAAGTCATCCAGCTTTTCATTTAACTTGTATGACATCCATAAGCATTGTATCTTGTCTTTAATTAATATAACGAATTCTGAAAAAAAGGATTCCTTTTGCATTCGTCTTTTGTTTGTTTAGATACCATTTACCAAGTAGAAATAAATAGTTTATGGTAAAATCAAGTCTGTCCCCATCGTACAGACGATTGGTTAAACCAAAAATAATATCACAAACTGTGAATCTTATTTCGACATCAGTCATTTCTTTTATCCATTTACTAATTTTATCCCAAAAATCTATTGAAGTAGGACAATAGTAGAGATGATGCTCAAGAGTATCAATAAAAGTACAGTAGTTGCATTTTGCATCTTGTGTTACTTTCCATTTTACTAAATTGTAATTGCAGTTCAATGATCTATTTAGTATCTTGTACTGAAATGACTGCAGGTATGGTTCTCTGGTAATACTGTATACTAAGCTAAATATGGGTTTCCAATCTAGTTTCTCAAGGAATGGAAATAAGTCTATCCATTTTATCATTGCTGTCAGGGGTTTTGTGAGAAGGTTAGTCATCTCCCAGTATATAAGTTTGCTTTGTACCTTTGAAATTGGTTTTGGAGTTTTGTTCACAATGATGCTCATAGGTGGAAATTCCTTAAAAGGGCAATTAACGCTTCTGACTTTTTTTTCCATTCAGCAGGAATTGCGTTTATCAGAGAGTTTAATTTTAATACGTTTATGTGTAGTTGTAATTTAAATTTTATTGCTTGATTAAACCCAATCTGCTCATTGTCACCTAATAAATTGTACACTTTTAAGAGTTTGATATCTTGGTTTTTTCCAAGAAATATTGGGGTAATAGGGTGGTTGTCAATCATAATGTATTTATTGAAACATATATATTCATTTAGGATTTCCTGAATAGTATCTGGTGGTCTCCCTTTAATCCAGAACCAGCATTGGAGGACTTGATGGTGGAATTTTGTATTTTGAAGTTTTGATAAAGATTCTTCTGGTAATTTATAATCCAACATGTCCGTTTGTATTCCACACATCGATCGAAATAAGTGGCTCCACTTGCAAGAATTATTGGTTGCTAATCTTTTAATCCACATAGCTTTTTGTGCTATGTGAAAAGAATGTATGTTAATCATTTTTAAGCCTCCCTCAGTAATTTGTGCGGCTACAGTTTCCTTTTTGACTCTTGCTATTTTATCATTCCAAAGGAATCCATACAGCAAACCATCCAGTTCTTGCAGGAAATAATCAGGAATATAGATTGTACTCAGCAGATGTGTAATCTGTGGTACTATTAAGGTCTTAACGATCATGATCCTACCAATCCATGAAAGTTTCCTTTGTTTCCAAATCCTTAATAGCATTTTGATATTTTCTAAGCAAAATCGTAAGTTCAAGCCTTCGCATTCGTTCAGATCACTAGAAATCCAAATTCCTAGGGTTTTAAATGCCTTTTTGTTGACTTTTAGCATATTTATCTTTGTTGGTATTACGAGTTCAGATCGCCGAAGTGGTCCCAGGGGTATTATTTCACTTTTATCTAAGTTTAACTTTAGCTCAGATACATTCTCAAAAAGTCTAAAATCAGATATAAAAGCTTGTAGTGAATCTAGATCCTTAGTGAATATTGTTGTATCATCTGCTAATTGGATGATTTTATATTCTAATCCATCTATTATGATACCTTTTGCTTTTTCATTTCATCTCAAGTTTATTGATAAAATTTCTGCCACTAAAATAAAGAGTAGGGCTGATAATGGACATCCTTGTCTTATTCCTCTTTCTAATGTAAAGTTACGTGATAAATACCTATTATTTATGGTACATGCAGTTATATTAGAATATAGAAGTTTAATCCAGTTGATAAAAGTTTTGTCAAAGTTGTAGCTTTTCAAGGTTTTAAACAAAAAATCCCATTCAATTGTATCGAAGGCCTTTTCAAAGTCAATCAAAACTAAAAGTCCTAGAATATCATTTTTGTTTGTGTATTCTATCATATCTTCTATAATCCGAACATTTTCCCCGATCAAACGTCCTTTGATATAGCCTACTTGGTCCTGACTAATAAGATTCCCAATAACTTTTTGTAGTCTATTTGTTAAGGCTTTTGCTAAAATTTTGTAATCAGTTGAAAGCAAAGAGACAGGTCTCCAGGATTTTAGGTATCTTAAGTCTCTATCTTTCTTTGGTATAAGTGAGAGTATACCTCTCCTTTGTCCGTCACTTAATTGACCATTATTATATGAGTAAAGGTAGCTTTCAAGTAGTGCCAATTTAAGGTCTGGCCAAAAAAAATTATAAAAATTAGTTGTAAATCCATCTAGGCCAGGAGATTTATTGTTTTTCATCTCCCTTAAAGCATCTGATGATTCAACAATATTTAGTGGCATGTTTACTAGAGAATTTTGTTCATCGCTTAATTTCGGTATTTTTTCGTTCGTGAGTAAAGAGTGTTCGATTGTTTCAATTATATCTGGATCTATTTTCTTAGATGAGTACAGATTTTGGTAAAAGGAGGCGTGTTCCTCTAGGATTTTTCCTGGATCTTCTCTCTGAGTCCCATCTGAATTGATTATTGATTTCATATGCCTTTTATTATAATTTTGTTTTTCAAGATTAAGAAAATATTTGGAACTCTTTTCACCATCTTCCGCATAATTTGCCTTAGATCTTAAGATTATACCAGCTATTTTCTCTTTTTCTAGTGTTTCCCATTTACTTTTTACTTTATAATATTTGTTCAGTTGTGCTGGATCTCTATAATTCAGATTTTGTTCTAAAAATCTATCTCTTTGAGCAAGAGTGATTCCTCTTGTTTCATTTGTTTAGCTTTCGCTTTTGATGTCGACATCATATATCAACAAGGTCGTTTTCTTCTAAAAGGTTAAGTAACATATTTCTGTAGGTACTATTACCATCTACAGTGCCACCTTTTTTTATCCTTTTCTAGGTTTAAACAAATATTGAAATCCCCTGCAATGATTATTGGGACATCACTATTACGTAGTACCAAAGAGTGTAATTTTTCAAAAACATCGTTTCGGGCAATTACTCAATCTTTTGTCGGGGCGTAAATGTTAACAATGGCTATGAGGTTTTATATATGGTTTTAGTGATTTGTCTGCAGCAGTGATTGTACTGCACGCTGTCTAGATTAGCAAATGTAGTATTTCCTCGTTCTGGCTAAACAGCCGTGTAAACTAAAATTTATCTTATTGAATTACACTGTATTGACTATGTTTTCGCTAATAAGATACATTATAAAGTAGCATCACCCTGGGGAAAAAAGACCCCCAACAACATGTATTTGTTCTGCATATTATCTGGTAGTATTTCCTCATTCAATCTGAACGGACGTGTAAAACAAAATTAATCTTGTTGGATTACTGCATAGACTATGTTTTCAACAATACAGTCTACATGTCGAAAATAGAATCCATTATATTTACAGCATCAGAGTTTTGACATTATTTTATTCTGAATACATATTTCCGCGGTTATCACATACCTATTTATGTTAAACAGCCTTACAGATTACAAGAAAGTAACCTTCAGAGCATTTTAGTGGTTTGACTACAATTGTATTGCATGTTGTCTAAATCTAACAAATATAGTGTTTCCTCATTCTAACTGAATAGTCTTGTATTTACTATGTTTTCACCAACAAAAATAATTCTGAAATAGCATCTGAGATGTCTATATCCCACACGGTGGGGAAGAACCCTCAACAACATGTGTTTGTATTGCGTGTTATCTTGATTTAACCACTGTAGTCTTTCCTTATACACACTTAACAGATGTGTAAACTGACATTTATCTTATTCAATCACACTGTATTGACTATATTTTCACCAACAAAATACATTATAAAATAGCATCAGAGATGTCTGTGCCCTACACCTTGGGGAATATCCCTCAACAACATGAAATATAAAACCGGTGAGACAGTACACTAATTAGCACACCTTCAACATGTATTTGTACTGCATATTATCTAGTAGTATTTCCTCATTCAATCTGAACATCCGTGTAAAACAAAATTATTATTGTTAAATTACTGCATAGACTATGTTTTCAATAATGCAGTCTATATGTCGAAAATAGAATCCATTATATTTACAACATCGGAAGTTTGAAAACTTTCAGTGTCATTAAAATTTAGAGAAATATATTTCTAATATATAAATAACATGAGGACAAAGGTAACAGGTGACATGTAACTTTATGTAGTATAAATTAATTATATTGGTAATCACACAAAATGTGCTAATGTAACAGTGAATTCCAATTTCGCTATGTAAAAATGTTTATACAATCAGGTAATCATTGCAGGCTTGTTTAATTTTATTTTCATATGAAATGAGTGTTTCTTTCATAAATCTGATTTTTGGACAAGGTTGGACATCGGTCATTTAACTTAGAGCATGCATGGCATAGTTATTGCTTCTGCACCATGTCTTGAAATATATAAATTTATTATACTTAGGTCATACATACGCATTCAGACATTTGATCTTGAAACTTACGAAAGATCATTCCATAAAATTGACAGGCAGAGAATCAATATTTATGTTTTTGATACAACTTCTGAACTCATGCACAGTACATCCATGTACGTAACTACACATGTATATAATATTGCTCAAAACAAAACGGCTATCTGAGTGGCTTACATAATTGTAATTAATTCTCCACTGGCACGTGTGGTGCAGAGGCAAGCCTCATTTTGTAAACTTGCACTATGGAAACAGATAGCACATTTTGACTTCCTTTTCAAGAAATTTAATCCCGATGACCACAGAAAACTGACCATAGTTACAAATTCATCTGGTCTGGGATTCACAAAAGGTCTTAAGCAAAAAATTGTCATAACTTTAGGAGAAAAGTCTTAACTCTACAACAATTTTGTCATAAAGTTAAGACTTTTTTTTGCTTAGACAAAATGGGATTCACAAAAGGTCTTAGGCAAAAATTTGTCTTAGACTTTGTCATAACTTTAAGACCACTGCAGGGCAGTCTTAAATATTTTACCCTTTGTTATGTCAACAAAATATATACTATGGGAATCTATACTTCCTATAAAAGTAATTTCTGTGGATTGTAATAAAATTTTACATAATTTAATTACCTGTAAATTTCCACATTTTATCTTCTTGTGGTAAAAATAATGTCATAAAAATGGCTGACTCCTAATAAAACATAAAGACTACTATTTTTACATAATTTTACAAAAAAAGTAACAAATCTGTTTTATAATTTTGAAGAGCATGTTTGGTGTATTTATTGATGAAAAATATTTTTGTTTTACTAAAATTTGTTAATTTAAATTTTAAAAAGTTAAGACTTTTTGCACAAATTTTGTCTCAGCTAAGATTTTGCTAAGCACTTTTTGTGAATCCCAATTTAAGAGAAATCTTAGCTAAGACAAAAGTCATAACTTTAAGATTTGTCTAAGCAAAAAAATTGCCTAAACTTAAGACCTTTTTGTGAATCCCGGCCCAGAGGTTATGACAGGCGATCCAACAGCAAAATCTTTCCTTCAAGTAATCTTCACTTCACTTGAAAGCAATGATGGGATATCGTCTACCAATTTAAAGTTAAATTTTGATTACATAAGGCTCATCTCTTACAGGTCACAGAGTCAGCTTTAAACTTTAACTGTGAATTTTCTGAAAGTACTGGAAACTAATAATAATATTATTATAAAGGTTCACTTAAAAGTTCAGATATAAGGAATTGTGTATGGCAATTCACAATGTTCAGCTGCTAACAAATGCAATTGAAATATTTGGTAGTTGTTTCTGTTCAGAATCTGTACAGGTTCAACTCAAAGTCCAATGCACTCACGATTATTGTGATTGAAAGCACTACTCACAAGTGTGTTTCACAAGAAACTGTTTCATGAGTAATGAGCAAAAGTTGCCAGTAAAATGTTATACATATCTCAGTACTGATTTTATTAGTCTAGTATTCCTTCACCTGGAGAACTAGTCAATGTTTGACAACATGATCAAGTGGAAGCAAATTTTCTGACAAAGAAGTTGTTATTATTAGGATAATTCCTTAGGATAATTGTAATCTCGCACTCAGCATTGAATTATATACCCTTTATTTTGATTCAGTATTCTGAAAATGTAAAATAATTTCCCCATGTATACAAAATAGCAGGAGAAACTGATTACAAATCTAGTTCTGTTCCTGTTATTAGACTAAATATGCCAGATACAGGAACTAGAAAAGGAGCCATGTTTCTTACTTGCTCATGACTGTAATAAAATATGGACCAAATTTCATGAATGGTAATTTTCCGGGTGCACTTGCAAGCGAATGTTCATGAACTTATGCAAGCGCTCATAGTATACTTGGATCAAGACCTACAACCACTAATCTCGCTCAGATTTACCCTTGATTTCACCTAAATTTATTTCTTTATTACTTTTGGATAGGCCAAATTCAGCAAAGAAATAGAATAATATTGAACCTCAGTGGATCAATATCACCTGTTTGGAATGCACCATGTTTGTATATACCAATGGAATCCATTCTTTATTGCAGACACAAAAGGTGGTGCCATACTACAGGAAGCTTTGAGATGAAAAGCCAACAGAACTTATTTCAAAATACCATGTTTAAAGTTTTATGGCACTTTGTATAAGCATAGGTGGCTAAGTTCATGCTGTAAAACCCATACCAAATTACAATTGCAAGGTTTCAAAATTTGTAAAGTCAGTTAAGATTAAATGAAACCTTTTAATCCATGCAAAATAACACTGATGATGTCAATGTGCAAAAATATATGTGACTAGCCCATTGGGACATCCATACAGCTTGAGCTTTCAAAGTGCTGTTTTGACTGGATTTTATGTTCTCTTTAATCTAGCACAAGATTCTATGACTGCATTTTTCTCTTTCACTGATGATTTGGTAAAAAGTACATGTCAACCATGGACAGAGTTATTACATTGCAGGTTTTGAATACTGTTGCATCTTTCATTTATCATTATTCACTTAAAATTAGAATGTTCTATTCATTAAATTTGAAAATGCAACAAGGATAGAAAACAGATTAATGAAGCGATGGGCAGAAAGAGGGATGAACGATTGACAGAATGATGGATGAATGGACCAAGATGTTAATTTTATATGCAAACAGTCATGGGGGCAGTCATGAGTAGCAAAGCTCAGCGATATTTTCATGTACTGCAGGATTCAATGTAGTCTACAATCCCCGGTGATAGGTCCCAATGACAGAGGATCACAATTTTCAGTGGTCCTCTGTGTTCCTAGTTCAGTATGTTTCACACTAGGTTACAGTAGCAGATGACGTTGGATTTTCTTGCAATATGAATGACCTTGAAGTGAATATGCTTTGTGGCCACTTGGAGATGTATTTTTAAGGCAATGGCAACAACTGTGAGGTCCCGAGTTCTGTCAAAGCTGAGCATATAAACCAATACTTTGGTATGATAGGTGTTTGTGCTCATTGGTATTTCCTTCTTAGTGTACCCATAATGTTTTAGCATTTCAATGCGAGGTATTTATGGGTCAATGAAGTCAAGAAGAAGAGTAAGAGCATAAACTCAGAACTCCCCATTTTTAGCAGAAGCTTTAAAGGCTCGTATCTCAGTCAATAGAAATATCAGTGGGCCTCTGACGAAGACAGTGATACTATAAAAAATTTACAAAAATTCTAACAATCATCTGATTCTCTTTTTGCATCCAAGCTAAGACTGACTTGGCCTTTACCATCTATCCAAGGAAGAAACGAGGAACAGACACATTTGCTCACAAAAAGGAGATTGTTTAAAACAGACTGTAACTCACACTTTGTGAATTGTTTTCATTTTAATACCATATAGAGCACATATCGGGAATCGTAATGAATCTTTAGCAGTAATGATAAAATAGAAGTTCTGGTTACAACAATAATCCCTAAGGAAGTTGGAGGTGCCAGCAATTTTAGCAAAATATAAAAGCCACAGTCATGCAAAGTGTCAAAAAGGAGTTAAGTCGGCTAGGAATCTCATTTTTAATATCATTTCATATCTTTAATGAAATCTGTTATATTAAAGTTACACCAACACATAACACATCCAACAATGTCGCTTTGGCACTGAAACAGTGCACTGTTATGGTGTTAGTCAAAGGGCAAACATGTATGGTATAATGGTATAATGATTACAAGAACATGGTATAATGATTACAAGAACATAATTTATTTACAGTTTCACCATCAGTTAGAAAAAATTGAATATGTGTTGATCTCAGTACCTAAAACCAGTACTTGCTCATGAATTAGACAGTACACAATTGTGTTAACAGTCACAATGGATAGAATGAGTGTAAACGATATTGTTTCCCACCTTGAAAATGGAATTATGAGGCTGCCACATTGACAGGAATCCCTATTGTTGAAGTTTAGTATCGGCATGCATATAATCAGTAGTATAATGCCCAGGTCACACTGTGGCGATGTTTAGTGGCGAATATGCGCGATCATGCAATTCGTCCTTGTTGGTAGCATATTCTTGGTCCATCTTCACTGTTCTCCAACATTCTCCATGGATCGTCATCTGGCTACGACAGTTTCAAACTGTTCAAAACTATCACCACGCTTCATCCATTTCTTTGCAATTCTTCACAGATGGTGGTGGATTCGTCGACTTCGTAGCACCCTCGTACCCCAATTCGCCACTTCGTAGCAGGCTTCTTCATTGTTCTTCATTGTTCGCCAACTTTCCTTTGAAGATTGTCGGCTGAAAGACGAAGAACAAACAACGATATTCGCAGCAGGGAAGCCATGCATCGTCGCCCCTGAAGAATATGCTACGAGGCCCCGGAGATATTCGTCGCTCCTCTCAGCCAATGAGAAGCGAATGTCGCAGTAGTTCGTCGGTGATTGGCGAACTGACTGCGCATGCGAAGAACTGGCTACCAATCAGCTACGACCTTCGTAGGTTGCGGCGAACTGGCTGGAGACTATAAAAGCAGGGCACTGCGAACAATTGTCATCACTTGCGAATTTTTCTTCAATGCGTACACATCGACAAACTTTGGATAAATTTTTGGATGTATTTCATACAAGAAATATGGTGAAGAGACCTGGACTTGGAAAGAGGAAGAGGGTCACTCTGCCTCCTGTTGAAGCATCTGAGGAGCCTGAACAGCCAGAACATCCGGATGAACTGCCTGCCACTCAAGCTTCATCATCAGACCCAGGGGATACAGCCACTCTGGCCACCCAGCCGGAAGACACAGATGACTTGGAAGAGGCAATCCAAGACAGCCAGTCCCAGGGGAGGTTCAAGAAGAAGAGGCTGGTGAGGATGACAGATGGGCTAGAGGATGAGATGGCTGAGTGGCTCAAGAACCATCCAGAAATGTACAACAAGGCCAAGAAGGAGTACAGGGACACAGACAGGAAGGAGGCTGCTTGGGCCACCCAGGCCAGGGCCATGGGCCTGGAAGGTGAGTTAGACTAACCATTATGATTTAACCTTTTCATAGTTTCAGGTAATAATTTAAATTGTGATGGAGGTACTACATGTACAGTAATGTGTAAATGGACTTATGTTGAATGTTTACTTATTCTGTTAATTTATTTTATTTTGAATTGTACTCTGTCATCGTGTGATGTATTAGGCTTCACCCATTTGCAGATGACACCACAGATGTGAAGCAGTTTAAAACTTAATGTAACCCATTGTTACTTTGATAACCTACCTAATGTGTCCGTGTCTCCTCTTCCTTTTTCAGCCATCGACCTGAAGATCTGGTTCAAAGGGATGAGGACAAGGTATGGCAAGCTTACCTGCAAGAAGTCTGGTGACGGGGCAAAGGAACACACAGACAGGGACACCTGGATCTTGAGGTCTTTCAGCTTCCTGGATGACCACATCTCCAGAGTCCCCTCCAGGCAGTCCTGCAATGTAAGTACATTCTCACAGTCTGACTCACCTGGATATCCTGATGTTTTTGCTGCGTTGTGTATTCTTGACTTGTAAACAGTGACTACCTATGGATACAAGTTTGTAGCTGTAACACTAATGTTTGGCAAAAATCTGTAAAGTTTTCTGTAGTGACACAGGAGTTCATACTTGTTACTTCACAGTACCTACCTAAACTGTTTGTTGAACATGTATACTATATGCTTACCATGTGTCTTTATTCTACTGTACTTTCAGTTGAAACCAGCTTCCACCACAACTGCCTCTGCCTCTGCCGCAGCCACCTCAGCCTCTGCTACCTGCTCATCTGCTATCACCACTGCCTCTGTCATCACCTCATCGGCCTCTGCTGCTTCTGCAACTGCCACCATGCCTTCACACCTATCCACTGACTTGGATCCTGCAGATGAGCCTGTGGAGTCAGGATCACTGGGTGAACCAAGAGTGTGCAGCACTCCTCCTCCAGGTATCACCCTCTCTGGGACTAGTGGCAGGAGAGCCACAAGGAGAAGTGCCAGCACTGAGTCAGAGCTCCTGGACAAGATGTGCGAGCAGAGCGACAACAGTGCCCAGATCTCTGACAGGCTGGACAGACTCTTAACATCTATGGAGGCACAGACCAATGACAGGACTGCTTGGGCTGGCTGGATGTCAAGTGCCATGTTGAAGATCCACGAGGATCTCTCGCCCACATATCAGATGCGCAGTATGGACCTCCTCAACCAGACCATCAAGGAGTCCAAGCTGCTTTCGGAGAGGGACATCCAGAGGCAGGAGCTTGATAGGCAGAATCAGCTGGATGATAGGCAGAAGCAGCTGGACGACAGGCAGAAGCAGCTGGACAGTATGAAGCAGCAGATGAAGGTGCAGCAACAGCAGCTGCAGCAGCAACTTATTTTCCAGCAGCTGCAGCCACAGCAACAGTACACCATCACACAAATGCCTCCGCCACCCGCACCTGGGCCCGCAGCTCTAGCCTCCTCTACCCCTTTGCCTCAAGGGTCAGACACCCAGAGCCAGACAACTGTTATTTTACAGACCCCATCGGGGGCCAGTACCTCTGGACAGTCAGTGGGTTCATCATCCAGCACTTCATCCACCAAGTTTGTTATCACAGACACCGAGGGAAGGACAATAGGACTGTCAGACCTGAATTTGTCAGATTTAAATGCGTCATTTGCAGGTATTCCTAGTGTGCCTTCAACACCCATGACACCTATAGCATTACTTAATCAGGATGATTCTCAAGGTTCTTAGGTTTAGAAATAACTTTGTCCTTTGTCTATAGACACTTAAGAAGTAGTTTAGGTGAGATGTAAGAAGTAATTATCAAACAGGTGTAAAGTAATTTATTTGTGTATTTTTGCTATGTCTGGCTCAAGTATTACTATGATTATTACTATTATAAACCAGGTTTCACTTTGACAGCTGTTCTTGTGGGTAGTTTGTTAACCTTAGCTGTTACTAATAGTATATGTAACCAGTTTCACTTTGACAGCTGTTCTTGTGGGTAGTTTGTTAACCTTAGCTGTTACTAATAGTATATGTAACCAGTTTCACTTTGACAGCTGTTCTTGTGGGTAGTTTGTTAACCTTAGCTGTTACTAAAAGTATATGTAACCAGTTTCACTTTGACAGCTGTTCTTGTGGGTAGTTTGTTAACCTTAGCTGTTACTAATAGTATATGTAACCAGTTTTACTTTGACAGCTGTTCTTGTGGGTAGTTTGTTAACCTTAGCTGTTACTAATAGTATATGTAACCAGTTTCACTTTGACAGCTGTTCTTGTGGGTAGTTTGTTAACCTTAGCTGTTACTAATAGTATATGTAACCAGTTTCACTTTGACAGCTGTTCTTGTCAGTTGTATGTTAACCTTAGCTGTGAGCTAATGTGTCTGCATTTCTCTATTAAAAAGTACACTTACTATGTTATTGTGATTTGTCCTTTTTGACCTTGTTGGAATAATAAATTGTTTATGTGATTGCTTGTTTTTCTCATGTTTCAAAAACATTGGCATAATACTTGGAAGGTGTCACATCTTAACATGAAGGATCCAAAAAAAGTGGCCCAGTGGTTACCAGGACCTGTTATGACCCAATGTGAGTGGTTCACTGTGGAAGTTTCACTGTTTCGAATGAAATGCAGAAACGGAAGATAAACAAATTTTAACAGGTGGCCAATGTTAAAATTTGTTTATCTTCCATTTCTGGATTTCATTATGCTCTGATTCCAAAGCAATCGGCGTTTGGTTGCAGAGTTTCCACCTTGCAGCTGGTTAGATTTCTTAACTTTCCTTCAGTTATGGCCTTGATTGATTTTTGACCTTTGTGACCTTCTGGCCCCTGTGGTGGCAAAGTTGTGAACTGGTTTGTGTGACCTGTTACATGTTTGACCTGATTTTGTTTCAGACTTGACCTCTTTGACCCTACTATACACATAATACATATATGAAGTGCAATAGGACAATAACTTTATTGCAATACAAGAACATTGCAACTTTATTTCAACAAGTATATAACGCCCAATACAAAATATAACACAGATAATGATGCAGCACTGAATCATAACAATAATTAGCACAATACAGTCACTACTAAGAAATGTCCTTGGCATATGTGAAAGTCTCAAATCATGTCTCTTTGCCACGCCGTGGCCCCTACTGGAGCATTATAATAATGCTTCAAATACAGTCTCCGTCTCTTGGCAACCTGTGTGTGCCTGTTGCCACCAGTCACATCCTCAATGTCCTGCAAACAAGCACCTTGCCTCCACTGTCCTGGGATAACTCTGTGGTTGTCATCCTCCTCATCACCCAGTCCCTGGTGGATACCTGGATACCTCAGTCTCATGATGTTGTGCAACGTGCAACAGGCCAATACAATAGAGGTAACAGTCTCTGGATTCTGACTCATGGTGGTGAGGAGACAACCAAATCTGTTGGCCATGATGCCAAACGCATTTTCCACCACCCTTCTGGCACGAGACAGTCTGTAGTTATAGATCCTCTCCTCATCAGGAAGTCCTCTGGCACTAAACGGCTTCATCAACCAGGTCCTCAGAGAGAAGGCATCATCCCCAATGAGAAAATATGGCATATCACGGTCATCACCAGGCAATGGCTCTGCATCAGGTACATCCAAGGTGCCATCAATAATGCCTGAGCGCAAATCGCAGTCATTGAAGATCTGTGCATCAGAACTGGATCCATTGGTGCCAACATCCACCCAAAGGAACTTGTACTTGGCATCCACCAGAGCCAGAAGTATTATGGAATGGAAGCCCTTGTAGTTGAAATAGAGTGAGCCACCATTCTTAGGACACCTGATTGCCACATGCTTCCCATCTATAGCCCCCAGGGTGTGATGGAAATTCCATCTGGAAGAAAATTCTGCAGCAACCTGCTTCCATGCATCACTGGTACGGGGACACTGCATGACTTCCTCACCATATTCTGCCACGATGGCCTCACAAGTCTGTCTTACTATGACTGAGATGGTGTTGTGTGCTACCCTGAAGCCAAACATCAGACTCCTGTACTTCTCTCCAGTGGCCAAGAAACGAAGTGTGATTGCAAGTCTGTATCCAGGGTTGATAGACTTCCTGAACCATGTGTCATATTTCTCAATTCTGGGCCCCACCCTCTGCAAGACCTCTTTGAACATGGCCGGGTCCATCCGGACAAAATTTCTGAAAGACACCACATCCTCAGCCTCCAGCTCCCTCATCAAACGATCATAGTGTCCATAGTCCAACCTCCTGGAGAGCCAGGGCTTCACCCAATACCTCCTGGGCCTTGGTCGAGGCCTTCTCTGTCTATCAACCAGTATCTGTGCAATCACAATCTGATTCTGTACATTTAAACGATGAGCCTCATACAGTTGCTGCAATAATCTGAGTCTCTGTAGATCCATAGCCTTTGATGTACACTGTCCGACGTCTGATGATAAATGAAGTGAATCCAGATGATCCAGGCTGTTTATATAGGAACTGGCATTATACACGAATTGGTCGTCACTTCTTCTCAGCACGTTCTTCCTCCTCGTCGGGGGCTCGTCACAGCTCGCTCAACCCTCCACCATGGTCGTGGCTCAGTGCAAGAACATCTCACGGAAATCGCTACACTTCGCATTAATTCGTACATACTTCTACGAAGTTCGTTTGATCTTCGTCGATGTTCTTCACAGAAACAAGATGTTCTTGACTGGGTGATGAGAACATCGTACCAAGATCTTCCACAGGATGAAGATGATGGTAGCCCATGGTAGCCGGATCGAAGTAATTCGTGGATTTTTCCAATTCCAACCACGTGACCACACTTTCCCGCCCTTTCTGTGGCGAACTACCACGATTTCTAATTCGCAGCAAATCTTCATATTCGCCAGTTAATTCGTAGTGGCCTCGCCACAGTGTGACCTGGGCATAACACCCACTGGTTTTGCAACTTCATAGAGTATTTACTATCATTTTGTACAGTTCATGACATTCACAGGGTCATAATCTCCCTTACATACCATCTAGAGCTGTCTGGTATTCTAGCAATGATTGTGAAAATTCAGAGTCACTAGCAGCATTTGAATTACAGTTCATCAAATCAAATTTACAGCCATCGACCAACCTCCCATTGATTATGCAGCTAAGCAAGTAGCCTGCCACAACCCTAGCTATTTGACTCCTGCTTATCCTTGGATTTCAAGTTTTAGAAACACTTATTTTCAGGATGTGCAGTTGTTCTCCCTTGTTTTTCAAAGAAATTGCAGATGATTTTGTAATTTTCATGACTGGACTCGTGAGAGCAAATGCCCATGTGATAGATGTAGGACAGCTGTCCCACTATCCACTGGGGCAGCCTTAGATCATCGTAGATCACCCTCTTTTTCCCTGCAGGTGTATGATAGCCGTCATTAGGCCAGCAAACCTCAGGGGCTGTTTGAACTAAATCTACAGGATTATACCTCCCTGACATTCTGTGCTGCCTACCTTGCAAAGATATCCTGGCTTGCTCCTCATTTACCATCAATAAATTTGACACTGTGTTCGATATTGAAGGCAATTGTCTGCAGTTGTGGCAGAACCCTGTCATTCTGAATGTCAAACTGTGTGGTAGCTGCAGCTGCTGCCTGCACCGAGCTTGTCTCTTCTGCTGCAGAACGTTGGCAAGCCCTTTGGTTCAAATCATTATTAGGAAGCTGAGATGAGATATTATGTGGGGGTAGCTGGCTCTGTTGCAAAACCCTGAGGTATGTCATTGAACGTGGCGGAATGTGGATAGGTATCTCAGTACAATGATGCAGCAGTCGTGTATGATGGCTGTAAGCTACAGACTGCCTTTGCTCGACTTTTTCATTCTACTCAACATTGCACGATATGATTCAAATAGTTCAGTAAGCCTAGATAGAATGGATTTAGAGGACTCAGCTGTGATAGGAGCCGGATCCACATTGGAGCTGCTGGTCATAGTACTCACTTGAGGCTGTGTAG
Source organism: Sabellastarte sp. h YS-2021 (assembly GCA_964017235.1). Classification (NCBI taxonomy): domain Eukaryota; kingdom Metazoa; phylum Annelida; class Polychaeta; order Sabellida; family Sabellidae; genus Sabellastarte; species Sabellastarte sp. h YS-2021. Next base: position 13,004,802 of record OZ024933.1, read on the forward strand.
CTGGCTGGATGTATGATTCATTTAAGTCTTTGCGAGTGTCTTTTTGAATTTTCTGAGTCCAAATCATTGCTCTTGCTGAATCCGTGACATTTTTCCTGGTCAAAGATGGTGCTTTCTTCAAAGATGGCATCTTAAAACAACAATCTTAATGTGAATAAGTATAAAAACTAAACTCTAAAACTCCATATGCTATAATGCTCGATAAAAAATACTTGTTTAACTTCAAAATCTCAAGGAAGAATGATGGAGGGAAATTCGGTTATGGTTACTGAAGTGTGACAGCATAGGTGATTGGATAATATCAGTTAACAATGGTTTCCATAATAGATGCAAAAATAAATAGGAGGTAAAGTTTAAGGTAGCCTCCCAACTGAAGAAGCAGGCCCCTCAACAGGCCTTGCTGCCTAAACAAGATGTGATATGGGAAGTATTTTTGTAATCTATTTTTGTAGTTGGTAACATGGTTAAATTTTACAGTTTGTCTGTACATACTCTTTTTATCAGCCAAAACTTTTGTTTTATTTCTATTTGACTTGTGAGTCTGTTAATCTGTCTTTGAATAACAACGCAGTGATGACTGCAGTTGGCTTTTTTTCTTACAGTTGGTGGTTTAACTTGTTTTGATCTCATTTAACTGTAGCATCTGTGGCATCTGTGGCATCTGTGAACAAGCATTCATGTTGAGAAAATTTTAATTGGTTTATTAGATTTCTTTTCGATAAACATTTTTTCACTATATATCTGTAGTGCGCTTCTCATTTTAGCTCTCTCTGCAACATTTTGAATTCCTATAATTCTTTCCTGGGGGAAAGTAAGTGGTTGACATACTGTAGCTTTCTTGTACTTGAACATAAATTCTTCATAAATGGTGTGGAGCTCCTGTAAACTCTAATCAACTACATCTTTCAATACTCCGGGAGGAACACTGGTGGTATACTCTAGATGACTATGTCATCTACAACATCCCTATCATTCTGACCAGACCTGAAGGCAATGTTAGAGTTTCTCATAGTGTTCATAGTGTTTTTCAGTATGCTGTTCAGTTGCAATTGATAATATTCAGCGCCGAGAGCATATGTAATTCATGGTTTACCGTATCAGTAATCTTGTGGTAATTTTGGCAATAGAAATATTGGTGTTTGATTTTTCATTGATTTTAAATTGATCCTTGAAACCAGTTTGGGTTTAGATTTGCCAGGGAAGAATATGTTTTTATATTTTTATATATATTCAATACTGACAGGTAAAAATTTCTGTTTTTACACAGTACACTGATCTGTATCTGATTTGTTTATCACCTAACATACGTTCTCTTGAGTAAATATAATAACTACTCATATTACCCTGAAAAGTAGCTTGCATTGTCACAATAGGCTCTTGTGGGTATTTTCGCTCAATGGACATTTCCCTCTGATGTCACATGACTATTTTGTAGTAATTCAAGCAAATATCATCAGATACATTACAATACACATCTTTTATTTCAAAGCAAATTCTATGAGACATTTATTTTTTGACATATCATTCGATGTCAAATTTTTGACACATTAATTTTTGCCATACCCATTTCTGGTTTGTTGTTTAGACAGGTTTGTTCGTGGGAAAGGTAGGTTCACCATTTCCCAGTTATATTTTCTGTTTGGTCTTTCTTTTTTACATGCATTGCATTTTCTCGTTCTGTTTTTACTTTGTGCTGGTAGCTGAGGCAAACAATGCCACCCTTGACATCCCTCCACACTACCAATCACTTTTGTCTCAAATTTCAATCCCATTTTCCCTTGTCCTTTCCTTCTACCAGTACAATTTGAACCTGCTATTCAGCCATGTCTATACAGTGTTAACTACACTTTCTTGGAAATACAAGGACATATTCCTAGGGTATTATACTCTTTTAATAGCAACAAATGAGGATGTCATTGCTGTTCCTGAGGCCCTTCTCCAATCAGATGGCATTAATAGCTTTATAGCAAGTGTTACTCCTCCGGGTTACAAATGTACCTGTGTACGCTGTGATGGAAGAGGCATTGGCCTTGGGTCCTTCATCCGTTATATCGATTTTATGGTCCTTCTTCAACAATGTGTCAATGCCTTTGAGAGCATATTTGTTCAGCTGGCTATGGGCAATGCCCAGGAAACGACATGTTTCCAAAGCCAATTTTCCAAAGAGGATTTCAGCTGCTTTGTTGAGGGTGCAGCTTCATCATGTTGTCAAAATATAATACTGGGGGACTTACATCTGCATCTGGACAAAGAGTATACTTTGTCACAGATATTCAGTGACTGAAAAAGTGTCACCATTGCACCCTGACAAAGGCCTTATGGATATAGACATCCTTTCAGCAGAGCACTGTGGAAGTATGCTATTAACTGATGAAGATATTAAGCATCACTACAATTTTCTACTGCTACAGTCAAAACGCAGGCACTCTTCAACAGTCATTACTGAAAATAATGGTAAATCCGAAATTATGAAAACCAGAGTTGCGCTACAGTCATCAGCAGGAGTCTGCTACTAGACCGAGGCAACAACAGCACTCTAACCTCTTTTGCATCAGTATCTTTCTAAGACATCCTTTGCATCTTCTCCTACCAAATCATGTGATTGGAGTTGATGACAAAGTGTTGAGATGGACCAAATCTGGGCAAACTGGGTAATAGTTTTTCAGATGCCTTCTGACTCCAATATGGGGTACCCAAGGGTTCTGTCTTGTGTCCGCTCCCTTTTTACCTTTAACACTCTCAGTAGTATTATTTCTAGTTTTAATGTCACCCATCATCTGTAGCTGATAACACCCAAATTACCTAGCACTGAACCATAGGAACTTTGGTTCCAGTTTTGCTGCACTCACTGTTTACTTGTGTCCAAAACTGGATGGATGGCCGCAAACTGAAACTCAACCCAGAGAATCCCTCATCCAAAAATATCATACCCATCTTCTTGGAAATTCCATCTCCCCAACCAATGTAGTTAAAAACCTAGGTGTTAATTTTAACTCTGGAAACACCTAGGCCAGTCATATTACCAAGTTTTGTCATGCATGCTACTACCACCTCCAGGACCTAAGATAAATCCAGAAATTCCTCAGTGTGGAGAATGCAACTCTGCTGGCAACCTCAACGATACACAGTTTTTGACAAGTGTAATTCCCTACTCTATGGAAACAATAATATAATGTGGCTAAACTAATGATTCAAAGTGCTCTTTGTAGAATGTCTTTATGCTTGATAGAACAAACCATGTTATTCCCTATCTTTATAAACTACACTGGCACCCCATTTCATATGGCATCATGTTTGAACAAAATCTCAAAACTTCAAACCCATTAAATTATCCTAAAATACATACTTAACATCCTTGAACAAAATCAGTAGTCTTACCCATGGAAATCAGTTATTTCTTTACTCAGTTTGTACTGGAAATGCCATTGGTGGGCGAGGTTTATAAATCATATATTTTTATTACAGTAGTAGAATATCACATTTAATACAAAGATCATGCAATACATTCAATGATTTTTTTATTCCTTCAGTTATTAAAAAAAACATTTAGTTTATTTAATTTATTCATAATACCTTCTTAGGAGGGGCCCTGTAGGAAAATTTAAAAGCAAGTTCTGAAGAATGTCAAATTCAATTTTCATAAAAAGGATTGTACATGCAAACTTTATTTAAAGCTTTGTTTCAGTAGGAAAGTTCTTGATTTTACAAGATGCCATTTCACATTTGTCCAGGGCTTTTTTTATTATTTGTTTACTTTTATGACAACACATTTTATTTTCACCTGTTCCATCCTCTTTTGTGTTGGTTACTTTAGTCCATGGTTGTGGACCGGCTGCTTGGGTTGCACCAGAATTTGTCTCTTGTTAATGCAGATTGTATTTTAACCCTTCCTTGTATGCTAAAGCTGTACTGGGTATTGTGTCATCATTTCAAACCTTCAAACCCAAAGACAGTAGATGTAGAACATTTATGTCATGCAAATATAGCAGCCATTTCTTCGCCCATTTTCTGATCTTTTTGAATATACAACCAAACACAGTCTGATGCCCATGTACCCTGCTGTTTGATATGCTGTAGTGGTATGTGTGCATTATAGGCCAATGTGGTCCCGGATCTTAGGAAACTATGGAAAGTGAAGTGCCCTGGGGGAAAACCCAATTTAATATTCAATTTAAACAAGCATTTCCTGATCCTAGAATCTGTAAGGAGTTTCCATTTGGCACCCACAGGGTATTGAAAAAGTGGTTTATGCTGAGTTGGTGAATACAATTTTATTGCAGACCTGCACACTTTATAGGGACACAGGTTTGAACCCCGAATCCTTGGGACATATATGATAGTAACCTTATCTCTAAATTGGTTTGTCTTGGACCACTTAAGGATAATTTTCATGAAGTGTTTTGTAAAAACAATATCACCAGCCGTCAAATTTATTATAGGATCAAATGAATTTAATGAGTGTGGATCAATGTTAGAGAGTCTAAGAAAGTCTAATTGAATGAGCTTGGTGAGAGTTTCAACGTAAATAATATTTCTTCTAGGAAGGACAATAGGTCTAGTCTACTTAAGAGATTTTACAAAATATTTGACAGTTTTATGGGACCAAGCTGAATGGTCCAAGCCATTCATGATAAAGTGAGCTTTTGCTGCGGAAATATAATTGTCTATCATATTGACTGTTACTTTTTGTCAAATACTCTAGAAATGAAAGAACATGATCCAGTGAGATATCATGTAAAGACAACTGCAAGATAACACAGAACAAATGACCTAAACAGCATTCTGTAACATTACATAGTCTTTGGCCTGAAGGCTGATTGAAGACGCTCCCTAGCACTTGAAGTAAGATCCATAAGCTTCTGCCCACCTGCAAGACAAAGTGCAGAGCATCAGTTTTTATCAAAATTATATGTCATAATCTACATACATGATCTAATTGCAACCAGAGAGGTTCACACACATTATGATTTAGTCTTTAGACATCAGCATGACTTCCTGTCCACCTGGACAGCAGATCAGCTATGCCATTATCTTTCCCCATAAAATGGACATACGAGAGGTCAATGTCATGCAATGCTGCCACCTGCCAGACATTGCATGATATGCTTATTTTAATCAAATGCAATTACAGATCATATGGTACCTGTTTGCCAAAATGAAACAAGACAATCTGATATCTTCCAGATATGTATTAGTAGCCTTCCTGAAAACTCAAGTTTCTTTGCAGTTAAGGAAAGTTTCCAGTTCAGATAATGGAGTCTCAGTTTCTATAATGTAGTCATACATGTACTGACTTTATGGCAGCACAGAGCTAAAAGAAACAGCCTTGTAAACTTTGCTTGAAGTCAGATCCCTCCTAGCCCCACCTATCTATACGCATTATATACTTAATATCCACAAGGGCCTAACATAAAATATCACATAGTGAGTTCATGTCGCCTTTTATCTCCACATACCCAAATCACAGCACATTTGTAATACAACATCTAGTAAAGTGTATCTGTCTTCACAGTACTGCAATAAAACTTATGCTGCATTTTTGTGGTATATAAATTCTTGATAAACTTGATTCTGCTTTTTTGTGGTCTAAATTATTTTCTAAACTTTGAAAAATGTTTACTCTGAATAGAAAATATTACTGAAATGCCCATTAATTCCTATAAAGACTATTGCAAAAAAGAGTTTACAAATTTGTGTCACACCAAAGATCAACTTTTCCAAAGTTGTATTATAGAGAAGAATTAAGGATATATATTGTTTTGTAAATTATTTTCACTCTTCATTTTCATCTGCTGATAGCTGTGGTAGAAATGTAATTCATGACAGTGCAACCAAATATTGATTTAAAATTTTATATGAATAATCACGTATAAAGGATATATTAATAATCTGAAGGCAAAGGATAAATAACAAATAAATAAACTAGAAAGTGCTCATGGAGTGCACACCTCCACCAATAGTGTTTGTCTTACCCAAATGAAGTAACTACATATCCAAATAAAATGCAGCAATAACTAGACCTACGCATCAGAGAGCCAATGCAAATTTGTATCCACCGAAAAGACAACTCACCAAAGCCAGTGAACCATCATTTCACCTTGAAGGAGGAGCCCAAGGTCAAATCTGAATACATCAGAAGATTCCCAGCCCATGACCTCCTATAAGTTGGTTTTATATTGTAAACCTCTAGGATAACCTCTAGTTATCAGCACTTTTAAGTTTGACTATTGTCGTTTGACCTTGAAGGAGGGGCCCAAGGTCAAATCTGACCAGATCAAAAGATTCCTAGCCCATGATTTTCTATACATTGGTTTCACATTACAAAACTCTAGGACCAATAATAAGTGAGCTATAACCACTTCTAAGTTTGGGTATCCTCATTTGACCTTGAATGAAGGGCCCAAGGTCAAATTTAAGCTCATCAAAAGATTCCTAGCCCATGATTTCTTAAAGGTCGTCTTACCATCCCAAACCTCTAGGACCAATAATAAGCGAGATATAACCATTTTTAAGATTGATAATCCTTGATTGACCTTGAAGGAAGGGTCCAAGGTCAAATCTGACCACACCAGAAGATTCCCAGCCTATGATTTCATAAAGGTTGGTTTGCATCCCAAACCTTTAGGACCAATAATAAGCAAGTTATAAGCACTTTTAAGTTTGGCTATCCTTGTTTGAACTTGAAGGAGAGATCCAATATCAAATTAGACCACATCCAAAGATTCCAAGTCCATGATTTCCTATAGGTTGGTTTACCATCCCAAACCTGTACGACCAATAAAAAGCGAATTATAAGCACTTTAAGGTTTGGCTATCCTCAATTGACCTTGAAGGAGGGGTCCAAGGTCAAATCTGACCACATCAAAAGAGCACCGGCCTATGATTTCCTATAGGTTGGTTTACCATACCAAAACTCTAGGACCAATTAAGGGAGATATAAGCACTTTTCATGACTGACAAAGAAACGCCTGTGGCGGCCATCTTGTTTTTTTCAATATGAGACCAAAAGTATTCCCAGTCAAGATTTTGTAATGAGGAACATACCCTGCGAATTTGAGATCTCTAACTATAATTCCCTTTGCTCTAGAGGGTCACTAAAAGTCCTTGCTGAAAGTTGAAAAAATGCCTGTGACGGCCATCTTGTTTTTCAAAATGAGGCCAATAAAATTCCCAATCAAGATTTTGTAATGAGAAACATACCCTGCGAAATTTGAGATCTTAACTATAATATCCTTTGCTCTAGAGGGCCACAAAAAGTCCTTGCTGAAAGTCGAAAAACACCCATGGCGGGCATCTTCTTTCTCAAAATGAGCCCAAAAATATTCCTAGGCAAGACTTTATAGTTATAAATATATCCTGCAAATTTGAGAAGGCTAAGTATAATATTTTTTTCGTTAGAGTGGTAACCGTGAAATCTCTCTACAACACTGTGGCGTCAGTGTAATGAAGCAAAATCCACAGTATCCACCAAATACCTTCGGTGAATAGAATAATGCATTCATTACTTTTAGTCACTATGAACGAGTAAGGGGGGTGTTCCACTGGAACTGTCCCTACAATCAACCCTATGACTCCATATAGTCGGTTAGCTGAGTCGGGGATGGGGGACAAAAATTAAAAAGTGGTTGGGGCAAATATGGCTAAGTTTCACATGCCTGACTGGACGTAATATATCCCTGCTTGTCTGGATTCAGATCCTGACCAGGGATTGGGTACATTTCTATACAAAAGACTGGTACAACAGACAAGTTCGGTAGTTGCGAGAGGCTGGAGTTAAAATAGGCTGGGAATTTTATTAGTGTGTAACCAAATAAAAACACTTCGGGTTTCTTAATATATTACAGCATACATGTGGACCTGTTCTACTTTTCTCATTCTTTTTATATATAGGGGGTTCGCTGGTGTAGCGGTTAGAGTGCTCACATTCAACCTCTGAGGTTGTCGATTTGAATCTCGGCCCGGGCACTTTATGTTGGAAAGGTGGTAGTTACTTGCGAATGCCCGGTGGTTTACCGTGCAGAATCTTGACCAACTAGTATACACTGATTCCTCCACCGGTACTGCTCGTCACAATGTGACCCTGGCTGTTGAACGCAATGTAAAACACAAAAAAATTAATCTAAATCATTCTTAATATAATGTTGATATTTTTCTTCACCATGTACTGAAAATGGACTGCAAATGAACAAGACTTAAGTGACAAAAACAAGCCAGTTTCATGATAGGATAAGACTTGAAGTAATAAGGACAAGACTGGAAGTTAAAAGACAAGACTGGAAGTGATTAGGACAAGATGAGAAGTGACAAGGACAAGCCAGTGTGCAGGTGGGTGGAGACACCATAGGGGTTAAGATTCAGGGAGTGTCAGTGAAATTTCAAATATGTTTGATATTTTACCTACTCTACACGACAAGCCAGGAAACTACAATCAACCCTAACCGACTCTGTCAACATTGGTCCCGACCCTAGAAAAATCCTTCGTTACCAACAAGACAGCCCTAGTGGAACACCCATATACCTCACAGACAGACAAACAAACATAACCTACTAATGCAGGCAAATATACAAAAATGACCTTATAAAATATGAAATATATTTCATTTCACAATCCTGTGTAACTCTTAATTACCCAATTACTTTTATCATCTTTCTGTTATCAAAACAAAATCTAACTCTCAACATTGTTGGATAACAGAGGCTCAACTCTTAATTCAGATTAAAACTTCAGACTTTGGCACATTTTGTTGTTCCTAAGGCAATCTGTTTTTAGATCCAATTTTAGACCCTGTCCATGTAGATTGGTCATAGGTAAAGATTTACCTTAGGTTAAGTATGTGTGTTTGAAATAAGATTTAGTGTGTTTGTTTTAAATTTACCTCCTCTCAGTATTGCTTGATATGGTTTCAATTACTTGAAGTGGGGTAATCTCTCCTCCAGAAGACAGACAGCCTGACAATCATTTTATTGTCCTGGCATGAAGGGCTAGAAAAATAAATGGTCTGTTCAAAGTTTACAAGGCCCTTCTTCTAGAGAGCTTGCCTTCTTGCTTTGAAATTCTGAATGCATACCTTATGATTGCCAAATATTTCTGCACCTATTCTGAACATATTATACACATATGGGCCTTAAGTAAGGCTACTGTATGAGTATACAAATACAATGTACACATGTAGCCATTTAGTCCAAAATGTAGATTTGGTATGAAAAAAGTATGTCTTCTCATTTTTTATTTGTAGAGGGAAGAACTTAAAACAATGTTTAATTGATGTTTTCAAAAATCCATTACCCACAGTATAAATATAATTTACTAATACACTGTTAACCTTGTTTAATATTTTAAATTTAATTTGAATCTACATAAGTGAGGGTTTTACACACTGTCTACTTAAGGAAAATGTACATTTCCAAAGTTTATGCTATTATTATTACTTTTACCATGAAAAATCGAAAAATAAAATTATTTTATTCAAATTATAGGTACCAAAGAACAGAACAAAATTGCTTTTGCCATATTTAAATCACTCCAAAATTATTTTTCAGAGGTCCAAACATTAAGTAGACACGAATGTCTACTTAAATAAAATGTCTACATAAGGTAGTGTATTACACCGAAGTGTTTACCTAATCATGGTTCCAGGAGTATATATATATATATATTATTTCTGTAACAAGTGTCATGTTTACAATAAACAGTAAGAAAAACAATCATATAGAAAACACCCAGCCTGCAAGACATACTAGTCACAATTTTATAAAATTATTTTTCTAAGAATGACAAAGAATATCATAATTAAACAATTTGATACATAGAAAAGAAAAAGCACAAACTGTCAGTTTCTCTAAACTTTTAAATACTACAGATTTTCGCCTTATCAAAGCAGAAGATATAGATTTTCCAAGAAATAAAGGGGAGTTACACAAAATTTTAAATAGATCTATTTGGCTATAATTTAAGAAATCATTATTGTATCTCAATAATTTACTAAACATAATTTTTCATAGATCTGAAAATTTTGGACAGGTGAAAAGGAAATGTAATTCGTCCTCAACATTCTTTGTATCACAAAGGGACATAAATCTGCCAGTTTCTACAGTGAGAGGTAAAGTACCAAATCTAAGTTGGGCTATACATGATCTAAGACTAAAATTGATATTATTGAATACATATTTTTCAACAGCATGGTTTAATTTTATCTGTCTGAATAGATGTAATTTTGGTTTAGTTTTCTTTCCAAAAAATTTCATTATTTTCAAATAGCTTCAGCCGAATAAAGTTCAGGTCACATAAAGACCACCTGTCATACCACTGTTTTAGGATACATTCTTTACAAATATCTTTAACACATGTACACCAGTTACTTACACCTTTATTAAACTCCCAGTTAAATATTTTACATAGTCTTGCCTCATCCATGGATACTAGTCTGTTCCAAAAGTGCAAAATTTAGATTTTCTTTCTAATACTACTTTGTCTTTCCAACCCATATCCCCATTTATTGCCAAATTTGCCTAGAATTTATGTACACCAAAAAGATGTTATTGCCCTAGTATGAACTACTTCAGACAAATGACTTCTGCTGTAAATCCCACAGATTCCAACTCCTTAGTTCATTTTGTACAACAAAACTTTTATACAACTCTATTATAGTATTGTAACCTATGTTTTTTACACCTTTAAATCTACTAATAATTTTACCTATTGCCCTTCTTGAGGATTCAGAAAGCACTTTTCTGTTTGGTATTATTACCCATATACAAAATACAGCACATAAAGCAAAGAAAAGGCATAGATGCACAAAAATAAAAGTTCCAGAAATCTATAAAACAATAGACCTTTTCATTTTTTTCACTGATCAGACAAGTTCTTAATGCAATAAACCTTTTGAACCAATTGCTCCTACCATAAATATTGTTTTTTAACAATTTACATTAAACAGAGCTTGTTTTGGAGAACGTGCAGTGTTTTATTGTTGATTATAGGCGTACAGGTGTTATTGAACAATTGTCCATTTGATGTTACTTTGTCACCATTTGGAAATTTTGTTTATTACCAAAATTCAAAATAGCTGCCATAACACAAATACCACGTGAAGAAAAAATGATATATAGGTCCCATTAAGTGGGAAAGCCTACATATTTTTACTGCTACTGATTCGTTTTTCGGCAAATGTAGAAAGGGTGGTACATCTTTTTGAGCTGGAAAACAATAGTTAACTTAAATATGACCAAATGGTGACTGTGGGTTACCATGTGGGTTGTGACCTGCCAACTGTATGTCATAGATTGTACAATCAATGGTATTATACTTCTCCACCTTTATACCTATAAATCAAACTGAATAGATGACATGTCTAATTTTACAGGTGATTCAAAATAACATAAATAAGTAGACTAGCTTTCTTTATTATCTTTACCCCTCTCCACTTGACAGGTGAAACAAAACATCTGAGCCGTTTGATGTTTGATGCATTGTAAACAAAAATGACACATAAAAACTACAGCAGCCCCTGAGTTGAAATAGTTTGAATGGCTTGAATCAGTAGAAAAAATATCTATGTTCAGTGAAACTGTGGAACCTGCAGCAAAATGATCAACACCATCAATATTTTGTTTCAAAGATCAAGTAAACCCAGTTATGTTATCTATGAACTCAATACCAAGTTACAGAAAAATATAATTCAGAATGCAATGCAAATGTATCTTACCAATCTATAACAAACAGGTCACTGATCACAAGGTAACTCATTGAGATTATTTTTGCCTAGTTTATTTTACAGCTATATGACAAGCCTAACCACTTCTAATTATGTAAAACACTTTTACACCCATAATATTTTATATGTATTCAAAACAAACATAAATGGAAAAGTTCAAAACTGCCACCAGACTATATAATTACCAAAAGGAATGAACTTTATTGGAAAAGTAGAATGGTCAAACCCTGACAGAGAATCAATACACATATGATGTGAAAGATAAAACATCATTTTCTTAATTAGATACATCCAAATCGATTTTAATGGGCTCATCCTGTTATCTATAAGTTTCATTTTATCTTTAACACATTTTTTACAAGATGTTATGTGACGTACACACATATCCTCACATTTTCAAAGGCTCCAGTTTGCTTTTGTTAGGCCTTGGTTTCTACAAAAGGCAATTTATAATGGTTAAAATTTCATTTTCAAAAATGTCTGGTCTTAAAAAGTCAAATTAACTGAAGTATTAGGCACATAACGGAAGCTAGGAGGCATTTTTTCTTACAATCACATTATATGAAGGAACAAATATCCAGATAAGAGATTTATTTGCACCAAGTTGTCATGCAATGTATAGAAGATAACTATATAGTCATTTTCTAGGTTAGTATATCAACAAAAAGTAATTAAAAAGGAAGAAAAACAAAACTCATATTGCAAATTATCCAAACTGTAAAATTAATTTATTAATAAAAAGATTATTTGTGAATATATAATGTTGCAAATGATATTCATGAGACAGATTCATTTGTCAGTAAAGTTTCCAATGTGCCCTACATATTCAATGACATAATGTTGTTACCTTTAGTCTGGTTAGTGCTTCTTACTGGTTCAAGATAGACTGAAAACCATATTATAAAGTCATGAATTGTTGCAAATTTTGTATTATCAAAGGTAATCAGACTAACTGAAAATAGTCAGTTTCATACATAAGGTTTAAACTACTGTTGATACAATACATTTTTGTCTTCAAAATAATATTGACCTAGTTCTAATTACAGATTAACATAGCTTATATATTTATATACATAAGGTGTGTAAATGATGTATGTTTCTTTACCAATACAATTTTTTTTTATTTGGTCTAATGGGGCATTCATACCTTTCCTACAGTCATATCTGTACAGAACCCTTTCCACTAGATGGTGTTTTCCTTATACCTCTGTCAGAAGACCTTTATATCTGGATAGCAAATCCTGAAGAATGATCTGCTCTAATATCTTTTTGCTCTGAACCACTCCCATTTGTAAATTTTAATACAACTCATGAAGGTCTGTAAAAGGTATTTCGTACACTTTAACACTCCTGTCCAGAAAAAGAAATGGCTTCAAAGTTCTGTCAAATCACACCAAAGGTCTCCCACTTAAAAGCTTATTCCACCAAACTGCACCAAAATCATCCTAACCATACAAATATGGAAGTACAGGAGCCAATTCAGTTGTAGAACAGTATTCTAACATGGCGAGGTGAAGACTAGGTATAAGTTGTCAGTCATTTTTTCATGTAAACTAATTGGTATTGACAAATCACCATATATTCAAAATTGGCTGAAACACAGCTGAACAAAGACTGTCAGTTAAATTGTGATGATTATTTTGAAGGGCATACGAAACCATTACTTTCAGCTGGTCAAGGTTATGTACTGTAAATAACCAACCAATGGCAGGTGAATACCAGCTTTTCCATATAAGGTCAGTCTGTGTTTCAAACTGTGACCGATGAGGTGAACAGGCGTGTGTATTACCATTGCACTACTGTGGCACCCATCAAACTGTTTTCATGAATATCAAATGTGTTCATGCTGCACATACAAGACGTAACAGGAAAATTTGCAAGACAAACCTGAATCAATAGTTTCTGCATTTGAGTACACAGCCTTTGATATGTATTCATAGTCTCCTTTACCTGACATTGGCATTGGTATATCTGAAAGTAAACTTTCATATTCTGCCAATAATATAACAATAAAGCTTTAAATTTAACTTCCCATTATCTCCATCTGTGAAAGGTCTGTCATTGTTCAAATATCTATTGTCCATTGTTTTCTCATAATGGTGAATTAGCATCTATATATTATTTTTTTCCATTTGCGTCTCAAACTGTATTTACTATCATTTCCACTATTAATATGTTTTGTTACTTAGACAGAAAGCTAACACCAAACATAGGTTAACATAATTTCAGTGCTGGTAAAGGGTAAACTAAGTGGTGGCTAGTGTGAAGTGGTGTGTTACTCGTTACATTGTTCTTGTAGTTTTGGATGCATATATATATTTGTTCTTGTATTTTTGGATGTATATATATATATATTGCAAAATATAAGTGCACTGTTCTAAGTCCCCATCTCTTTGTCCCTGTAAAACAGTGTAAACATGTTTTCGTTTTCAATTGATTAGCCAAATTACAACAATTAAACTGTGCTGTTTTTGAGGAACTTGTGATGCTGGATACATAATGTGTCTTTGAAATGGGCCACAAAAGTGTGAAGAATGTCAACTTTGAGTGTAATAAATGGAATGAGTCGAGATCTGGTTTGTTTAGATTATACTGAAAATCAGATAGGAAATACCAATCAAATATCCAGTTCTCAAGCAGTATTCCAGTGGCACCTGAACAACCTTTAAATCAGGAGGATATATTTAATACCCTGCTTTCTGAAGTATTATTTGCCTCATGAAATGCAACCATTGAAGAAAGCTAGAATTTCTGGGTCATTTTTCAACTCAAGATATATCCAATCTGCAAACTAAATTTTACGGGACAAATATGATTGTTCAATCTTAGGTGAAAACAGGAGAGAAGAGACTCCAGTGTTAGAAAAAAGAGCCCAACATACATGACATACTGGCTGCTTTCCTAAAACTCAACAACTGTGGTAAAGTTCCTATCACCGCTGTTACAAAACTCCATTTGATACCTTCATATGAACTTGTACCCTCTTCAGTCTTGGAAAGAGTGCAAAATCTTGAGAAGAGATCTACCAAATGATTAGTACCCTGAGAGATGTCAGTCCCCACCCCAAGACAGTAAAACACAAGGTTGAGGGCTCTTTATTTTAATACAGTTAACAAAGTAAATAGATATATATATATATAGTTACTACTAAAAGTTATATACAAGTCAGGTGATATACATAGTATCGTTAAAATAAGTAAATAGATATCACAAGTTAGCAAATGATGACTTGTTAAATTCATGATCAGTTAAATTAGAGTCATTGTCCATAGAGATCATGAAACATGAAACATTTAAAATTACTTGCTTTAACAAATTAAACATAAAACCAGAAAGTCTAAAAGACCCCAGCAGAAGGGTTGACCTTGTTGAAGGTCACAATCCAATTTGACCTGTAAAAGGTCAACTTTAATCCAAGAAATGACCTCTGTAAATGAGGCTGAATTTGAAACTACTTAATTTTGACATGAATTTAAGGTAACCCTAACAGCTGGAGGTGATGAGACCTAAAGATGTACAATGAAAGGTAGCGACATATGAAGGCCCTCAACCCCAACAGTAGGGACATTACACATTTATAGCAGCAGCAAGAGAGAGAGCTAAGCTTTCACCTGCAGAATGATCTGCCTGAATGTAGCGCCATACACACTCGGATAACCAGGTGCCATGGCGTTTAATTTGCTGTATGGGGACATGGGAGTTATAGGCAAAAGTGGCACCTGACCTTCTGAATGAATGGAATGTGAAAAATTGTGGATTTAAACCCAGGGCAGTATTAATAACCTTGAGGCACTTTCTGACCTTCGTGTCAGTGAGAGGTTGCCAACCTCCATTGCCTATGACTTGGAACACTGAAGTGGTTGGAGACATGGGGTATAATTTGGTAAGGGCCTTAAGGGCCCTAAAAGGACAAATTAAGGGATTGCTGAGTTTTGGAAGACAAATTACTTGGACCGTATCCCTGTTTTGTAATGTTTTGGTCCACTTGACCAATATTTTAACCAATTTTTTAGTGAAAAACAAATCCTGGCCAGTAAGATGACGAGAATGGTCAAAGGTGTTCAAAGAGTGAGGAGCCAGATTGGACAACCTCAGGAAGCCAAAGAATCCAGTCAAAAATACAGCTCTGAAAACTTTTGCACATTTGAAAGCATCACAGGCGATTGATATTCTTTCCAGCATGCCAAGGTCAATGATGTTGTGACATACCAAGGTCAGAGGTCTATTGATCCTGACAGATTTGAGAAATAGTTTCAATCTGGGATGATCCAGAAGGTCATGAGGTAGGTCATACAAAACAAATGAGGCCTTTATGGCCGACACATAGTTACACAGCATACTGTATTTTGTATTGTTTCTAACCAGACATTCTAAGAACGACAATACAATTTTAACATCAATACTCTGAGTAGGCACAGACATATGAATACAAAAGGCCAGGAACACCTCAAACATTCTCTTGTAGGCCTGCCTGGTCTTGGGTCTGTAAGCTGCCTGAGTTCTAGAGGCTGCTTTTTCTGACAGAGCTTCCAAGGCGAAATTTCCTACAACAAAGCATAGCATACTGTTAGTTATCAATTATATAACTTCAGACCCCTGCAGGGTATGAAACATTCACAAATATTGCTACAAGGATGACAAATGACCCCTTACAAGAATAACACATTAAACTTATAATTCTGGATCTATCTCCAGCAAATTGACATCAACCGGGATCCATACCGGATCCGGAATATACACTTTCAACTCAAGGCTATCTTTGCCACTACCAGTCCAACGGGACAACAAGTCAGCCACCCTGTTGTCCAACCCCCTAATATGAGTATACTGTACATCAATGTCAGCCAGTGCACACACATACCAGATATTCCGGGCACAGGCCCCTAGGTAGGGGTCCTTGGTCTTGCCAGACTTGAGTACTGAGACCACCGCCTCAATATCACATTTGATAAGTACTTTTCTGCCAGCCCAGTACTGTTGAAACAACCTAACTGCTACCAATATATTGACCATTTCTAACTTGACTATGGACCAATTCATGAAGCCCAGGGGTATGAGAAGATGGTATACAAAGCTGCACCAGCGCCCCCCAAGGCCTGTGAGACACGCATCAAGCTCCAGTGTGTGATCAATAGGTCTGTGGTCATACAAAGATACCCCATTATAAAGTGGCAAAAATTTGGCAAACCACCTAAGGCCACGCCTAAAGTCAGGGGTCAAATGTATTTTTTCACTGGCATGGCCAGCCCTGAGAAGGGACAACATTCTGTTCAAAAATGCCCTAGCAGGCTTCACACATTTGTGAACATACAATAAAAGTCCCAGAATTGACTGTAATTGGCGTTTTGTACACGTTTCTTTCTGGATCCATTGACGCACTGTGTCGTTTATTTGACGCAATTTATCTGGAGGGATGGAAACAGTGCCCTTTTCTGTGTCAATCAGGACACCCAGACACACAACTTGAGTACTAGGCGGAACCAGCTTGCTATCGCTGATGGTCAGACCTAGCTCATTCATCAAGCTGAAAAGTGACGCAAACGACGCACTGGCAACGTCCGGAATGCTCACTCCCACATAATCATCAATATAATCGATGATGCAGAAACCTCTCTGACACATGACGTGATGCACAGCGTCACTTAAGTGTTGAAAAATCTGGCTCCCGTGCCTGGTCCCAAATGGCAGACAGGTGTCCACGTACGAGTCATGCCAGTGTAGACCAAGAAGGTCGTAGTCCCCAGGGTCTATGCGCACATGGCAAAATGCCCTGCTCACATCTATCTTGTACAGGAGGGCACCCCTCCCTAAGCGTTTCAGTTCCCCAGTAATGACGTCCACAGTTGGAAATGTTAAAGCAAAAGGGCTACCTAGATAATTATCCTTGTCAATGCCTGCATTTACTGAGGCCCCTAAAGGCCAGCTCAGATCTATGATGACCCTACGTCTATCAGAATTGGGCATGTTTCTGGTCATAAAAGGGGATGTATGTGAATTTTGAATGGGATTTTCTTTGAAGGGGCCCAATATGGCACCATAGCTTGTTTCTTCCTGTATATAGGCATCAACATCTTTTGGGTATTGTGTGGCTGATGAGTGATTGTCCCCTTCACAATGCAGGTGCCTATTTCTGTTAAAGTCTAAGGGAAAGCCGAATCTGAGCAACTGCAACAGTTGCTGGTCCCAATAATCTTTAAGTAAGTCTTGCCAGACTTCATCATTCAACTGTGACGTCACAGGGATACGAGCTTGCATAAAATTTGGCTTTTTTGTTTGTTTGACTATTTTGTGAATCTCAATTAGGTTTTCTGTATCAATGACAGTAGTCTCAAATGAATTGGGCATCTGTTGCTCTCCCAATGGTATAAAACCAAAATCAAAGTCAGACTGTTCACGCCAATTCTGGAAAATTTGGGGTTGAATATCACCAATATTGATTTGATCACCAAACTGTTTGAAATGCATAATGCTATTAATAAACTTCTCTTCTACACCTGCATAGTTAACATCATATATTGGGATACATTGATCTGTCAATTGAAATTCATTTGCACATGTAGCATTCGCACTGACCCGGTCAACCAGATCCAACTCATTAGCAATCTGTTGATTTACAATGCGTTTGGTATGCTGTTTGCTGGGACTCAAACCAGGACCTGAGTGATCATTATGATGACCAGCTTGGGCCATTTTAAGATTCAAACCCGGATCTGGGACCCTAGTTTGCAATGCCTCAACATGAGTTTGCTCCACCCCCGAGATTTGCTCATCTCTTATGTTACTATTGCCATTCGAACTCGACGCCATGGGATGGACAACAGGGGGGCTGAGATTGTGCTGAACACTACTCTTGACAACATTAAACACATTTTTTTCACTGTTATTTTGTTTTTGACATGTTTTAGGACTAGAACCAAGTTTACAACAGCTAGTTTTGACTATATTTCTCACAAAACTCATGCTACTGCTGTTTTTTCTAGCCAAAGCGGCCTCAATAACTTTTGGTTTGACACTGGAACTGTAGAAGAACCTAGTTCTGTACTGTTTAACATTACTAGTGTTACATTCATACTTGTCTGGTTTCTCAGATCTGTGGGTAGCATCACACTTGACACTAATTTTACAAGCATTTACTTGACCTCTATGCTGAGAACCACCATTGCAGCTGTCCCTTCCTAGTGATGGGCAGCTGCCTGGTCGTTTTTTGGATTCTGTTTTTTGAAACTGCAGTCTTTTTCTGCATGACCCAGCTGTTTTCCACCCATTAAACAAAATGCACAGATGTGTTTCTGTACTTTCCCATTGAACTCATGGTCACGTGTATGGGTGCAGTTACCAGACTGAAAGTTTTTGCAGAACCATGGTTTCCTACCCGGATCCGAGGGTTTACTCCACCCCACCCTAGCAGGAGCATGTTTCTGAGCATGGGCCCTTTGGATCCTATCTATCCGATCCGTGTCTTCCCACTGGAGGGAACCCCGCTCCATTTCACACATTAGGACAGCATGAGCTGCCTTAGCCCCCTGCCAGGTGAAATCTGTGGCATCTTCCATCAGATCCCCAAGGTAGGAAACCATGGTATCCCTTCTACTACTTGATTTTTCTTCTAATATGTTTCTACAGAAACCCTGTACCCACTGGGTGAGAGACAGTTGGTCGTAGCTGACCCTCTGTCTGTTAAGTCCACCCAAAATTGCCTCATGGGGCCACAAGACTTTGTTTTTGACTGATACATCCACGTTTCCCCCCTTTTTGACTTAAATTTGCCTGAACATTCTGTACCTGATAAGTGTGAACGCCCGTTTAATTCCCTGATTCTCTTGTCAACTTTTCTCTGTATTGACTGTGATTTCAGAAATGACAAAGAGGGACTGACACTTTCATCAGATGATAATTCACTAGAATCTGATGGGGGGACAAACTTTTTAATTTTTTTACTCTTTTTACTGGGAGTACTTTTACTTTGATCTAAATAGTCACTGTTTCTACTTAACTTTGAATTTCCGGAACTTGAAACTGTAGCCTGCACCGGGTCCTGTGCTGTGGAAGAAATCTGCTGCTCTACTGCCTCCAATCTGTGGGACATATTCTGCAACTGTACCAGTATCTCCTCCTGGATCCGCTGTCCGCCCGAATCCGCAGCAAGTGACACACTTGCAGCGGCAGCATCTCTAAGTCCATTTGGTTCAGCATCAGATTCTTCCTTGTCCACATAACGGCACTTCTTCCCAGTAGGTGGCAAGTGTCTGTTCTTGCAATTTCTACATTTTTGCTTATTATCTGGCATTTTTATCCTTAATTTTAAGTCACATTTACTGCAAATAGACAAGACAGAGACTCAGACTCTCTCTTGGCAACCTCAGGCTTAAAAAAGTGGGACTAATATCAAAACTGACCAATTGGCATAAATAGCACAAGAATGAATATAGGTTAGACCGTCCCTTTGTGCCCTAGCACATAAAGCCTGTTGCTGTCAAGATGACTGATATCTCAGAGGCGTCAGAAATCTGACGTGTCACACACACATCACAGAATATCACAGTGTCAATGTTCCATTGCCAGTACACAGCACAATCATGTCCAATTAAAATCTGTTACATCATAAATGACCGTTCCTTTGAATGTACACTATCTTACACTTTTAAAAATAAAAACACTGGATAAAAAACTAAAACAAAACAAAGTTAAAAGTTCAATAAATCAAAAGTTTTTTAACATGTCCTTCCCTCAAAGTCAAATCACAAAGTGACTCTATTCACTGGGGATGGCAGCTGTAAACCAGGGGAGGCCACAGGGGTCCCACATCTGTTAATCAGGGGCCAATCAGAAGCAGTTGCTTACTGAGTTACCCAGTAACAAGGGGTCACCCCAAGGTGATGTTATGTAAAGCTACAGGTGGTGTTATGTAAACTAGACTGATACCCAAAAGTTGGAATAACACTGGTACCCCACAGGGTTAATAAGGTACTACTACAACATAACTGTCTTGAGGCAGGACTGACATCCGTGGTGCCTAAACACCCCAAGAGATTATGTGAAACCCTAGAACTCAAGGACAAAATTGAGTCAAAAGCATTTTATACTGCACTTTTAAAGAATAACAATATCCAGTCAACTGCAAAAAGTTCCATCACTTCCAAAAAGCAATCTCCAATAACAAGGCAGGAAAAAAAGAAACATTGGGCATTATTGTGTTTGAACCATTAAACTCAACCTAGCTGAAGCAATCTAACAGCATAATATCACTTGACAATAGGAGCATTCAGTCTGTGCAGGCCTAAAGCCTAGGTAAAAAAGTGACATGCCTTTTCTGTAACAGGCAGCAATAAACATGATGGTGATTTCAAAGGAGAACCACCACCACTTAAAGAACTATTTGTAGGTCATGTGGACAATAAGAGATGCAGTGGTGACATAAGTAAGTACATACTGAATAAGGAGATAA
The DNA here is from genome assembly GCA_964017235.1 of Sabellastarte sp. h YS-2021. NCBI lineage: Eukaryota > Metazoa > Annelida > Polychaeta > Sabellida > Sabellidae > Sabellastarte > Sabellastarte sp. h YS-2021. Next base: position 13,025,961 of record OZ024933.1, read on the forward strand.
AAATACTTGACTGAGAGTACATGTCTCATCAAGACGCATTATGAAAATTATTTAAAGTAAAAGTGTAACAAAAATGTGTGGAAGCTTTGTTGAAAGAAATATGCCAAAGCACATGATGTACTGTTTAATCCGGAGCTGTCTTTTCGGTTACTATGGATTTTTCGAGGGTCAGAGGCAAAGTTTACAGGGTCAGTTACACTTTGCCAGCTTGTCATGGTGGATCAGCAAAATATTAATCAAGTTTCGTATTTCACTGACCCACCCCGACTCTGTATCTGATCCTTGGCTCTGCCCACTTGGAAACCATCTTGTCATGGATCTCTACAGCTCGTTAGATACACTTCATGTCTTGAAAAACTTCCTATTTAGTCCTGGTGAAGTACCAGGACTCCACCTTCAGACAGGCCAGCGACACTAGCTCACCACACTTCAAAGGAAACTGGCCTGTCATAAACATAACAGACTTTCACACTTCCCACAAAGATGGGAAGTCTAACAGTCTTCAACCGTAAGGGAGGTAACATCTCGCCAGGACAATCCAGGAACAAACACGACAAGCTGTAAACTCAAACCGACAAGCCACTTACACAAGAGACAATCCAAAAACAGTGTAGGGCAAACCAGCTTCATGTTAATGACCCATGGCTTGTCTTCTGATGAAATCTCTGTCTATATAAGGACAGTTGGTTTATGCACTGCATCATTTGGACTCTGGCATCTGACGGATTAAATCTGGCAAAGTTTCAAGAATAGAAGTTTGTATTTTTTAACAATTATCTAGGGCAGTGTTAAGTTGAAGTTTGCTGACTTTACTTTTTAGGATTTTGTTTTTTATGAAACGCTGCTTATTTATCATAGATTATGGGTCCTAAGAAGGGAAGAAAAGTGACGAAGAAGAAAATCCCACTGACAGTGTTCCTGGGTTTGAGCTGGGGGACAGTGCGGCAGTTATTCAACTGAGAAGGGAAGAGAGGGAGGCAACAGAACAGAAGGAAGAGGCACAAAGACAGAGGGAGGAGGAGGCCAGGATGGAGCAGGCAAGAACTGAGGAAACACACTTGCAAGAGGAGGGAGTTTCAGATAAAAGGGCCAGGACAGACAAAGGCGGGAGCATCACAGTCATGCTACAAGAAAGCCCAAATGACCAACATCTATCTCACTGACCCTGACAAAGTGGCCATAGTTGACTTTGTGAAAGACCACAAGGAGTTGTATGAAAAGACTAATGGACATTTCAATGATGAAGCAAGAATGTCTTTGGGCGAGATTCGCCAACAGTCACAAGCTGTCTGTCAAGGTGCTCACACAGTTAATGTCTGGAAAGCCCCGAAAGAGATGATGGAACATCAGAACTGGATACATGACAAGTTTGTATTCCTGAGTTTGACGCAAGGGGCTGAGCAAGTTATCAGAATTCAATTTCCAGCACAAGGAACCAGTGCCTCAGCTGCGTCAGCACACAACATATCAAGAGTCTCCACTGACACAATCAGCATGGATATCAGCATATGATCAACAGACACCACATTACAGCCTCAACAAGTTTGCTCCATTAGCAGGTCATGGAGCAGATGAAAATAATGTTTTCTTCATTCCTTTGCAAAATCAGGAGATAACACATACAGCCTTCTGCAACTATCTGACATTGGAAGTAGAGGGATTAGATGAGAAAGACCTTCAGACATTTAGGAACGAGGCTGTCAAGCTTCTTAGCATCATTCGAAGCAGGGCATAAGAATGTGATCATCAAGTACCACTTCAACCTTTGTGCCACAGACTTTTCAACAGCCAAAGCAGAGAACACAAGCTGCAAGGGACTAACTTTAACCATTCCTGAGATTTAGATGCCCGCAACCCAGCCCATCCAACCCACTAAGCAGAGCCAAGTGGCAACCAAAGGACACTAGCAGCAAACCAGATTACAGCAGACTTCCTTCCAAGTCATTGACTACCAACAGGCTGGACCTTCAAGACCACTGCCTTCACATTGACTGCGATGAAGCATTTCAACTCTCCATTAGTTGCCTCTGTTGCAGTCAAAGAAAGTCAACATATCAGGATTCTCAAGCTTCTTCGGAACCTTCAATCTGTGATGAGCTACCCGCAGAGTGACACATGACAGTGACATGCCAGCACCAGCTGCCTCTCCGCCACACCACCACCACCTCACAGCAAGAACATCAGCAGCCACCAGCCCAGTCACAGCCTCAGCCCCTCCACAGTTAACTAACGCCAAACAGCAGCAGCAGTAGAACCACCGTCATTGCCTCCGAATGGTCCTTTTCAGGGCTACTGCTGTAAACAATTTAAAGGTTCTTTTTAGGACAATCCAAATCTTTCCAAAACAATTAATAATAAAAAAGTTGTGCGTAAAAAAAATCCCAAAACAAGAAGCATTACACTGCCCCACACAAAACACTTTCCCCTAAAACACAAGACAAAAATACATACTTTAAACATGATCTGACGTTAGGGTATTTTGACTGTTTGGATTTGACCTGTGATTCTGTAAAAACTTTGTATTTTTCTCCTAATGTTTGGCTGATTTTGAACTGTAAATTACTGCAAATTTGCTGGAAAATAATTTTGAAAAAAGTTAAAGGTTGATAATTTGTCTCACTTAAAAAGGATGGGTCATTTTATTCATAACTTGGGATGGGTGTTTTTAACATGGGAATTTTGATATGGCTTGAATAAGTTCAAAAATGATTGGAAATGGATTGGATTTGGGTTTGAAATTTCCTGGACATTTGAGCAACAACAGCTTTAAGTTATTTCATTTATTTGTGGTTTTATGTCGCTTTCACCACTGTACAGGTCATATCACGATGGATAGCTGGAATGGCAGTGGATACCAGTACATACAGTTATTAATAAAAGTTCTTGGAATAATTGGGTAGTCCTGAAAAGGCCTGTGTCATTTCTGTAGGTTGGTGCCCTATCTGCAGCGGCCTGGTTTTGCCAGAGCATTTTGTGCAACATCACACACATAAACAAAATGTATCTGATAACCTTTAACCTTCACTCCTTGGTGCCCAGTACTACCCAGAATCAGCTCAATAAGATCTCAAAAGTGTTTTCCACCACTCTCCTGCCTCAGGAGATCATATAGTTGGCTATTATTTCTTCCCTTCTGAGTTGTTTTCCGCTGTAGGGTTTCACCATCCATGGCAACAAGGCAAATAGATCATCACCCAGCAGGTAATTGTGCAAATCTGGACCTCCCCCCCCCCCAGTGGTTCAGGTGCCAGAAGCCCAAAGGTGCCATCCTTGATCATTTGCCTCAAATCACTTCTGTTGAAAACAAGTGCATCTGAGCAGAACCACTTGATTCACAATGTATCCACATGAATCTGTATTCTGTGTCTACCAGGGCCAGGAGAACCATGTGGTTGTAGTAGTCATTGGCTGTTTTCTGGGCTTCTTTATGGCGATATGCTTTCTGTCTATTGCTCCAACAACATGGGGGACATTCCATCTGGTTCTGAACTGGGGTAGCAGGGCATCACAAATATTTGTCCTGAAATTCCGCAAGGATGGCTCAGCATACTTCTGGGATGAATATGCAGATAGTGGTTCGGCCAACCAGCCAGTGACACTGCAAGGAGGTGTATGTCTCTCAGTCCAACTTCTAAGGGCTTCCTGAACTTGTTTACTGACTTCTTGATGCAGTGGTCTATTCCTTGATGAGGTCTATTCCTTGATGAGGTCAAAAAGTGGGCGGCACCATGGCAAATATATTTGCTTTATAACAGTGTACGATTTCGGTACATTTATATTGTAAATCTCATATTTGTGTGTGGCAGTATAAATTTCGTTTTTCTGCTGCTCTTTATTGCTTTTCTTGTCATATTTGTTCATCGCTCGAGTTGGTTGTCAGTTGTTTGTTACAACTCAGATCGATTGGGTACTTTTTGTTTGCAAATAATTGGTCGGTCGTCGGCACCGTTATTTGATAAATAAAATACCTGTATTGTTCAACACAACTGTATTTTTTCAAAGCAAAATAGTATTTCTAGAGCTGTGTATGTAGTACATTTTTTCTAGTGTATTTATAGTGGTTCTTTTGTGGAAATTTGAAGTAAATATAGTATTTTTTGACAGTAATTATAGTAAAATATTTATCTTTATAGTAAATTAGTAGTACATATGCAAGTAAATTTAATTTTCTGTCGTAGAATTTTGAAGTAATTTCCTAGCGGTTTGAATTATATTTTGAATAGTATTCTGAATATTATTTTAAATTATTTTTGTATTGAACTTTGAAAGAAATTGCCCTTACTAACCGTAGTTAAGACCCATTATTTTTCATTTAGTTGCATGATTATATGTTGTAGTTAAAATTTGGAATAAAATTTTTATTGCGAAGATTTTTCAATACGGAAAAAAAAACAACTTTTTATTGCTTTACAATAAATTTTTTATTGCGTAAAAAAAAAAAAAAAAATTTTCGTGATTGAAATTTATTGAGATTCAATAACAAAATTAAACTCAATCTAAATTAGGTAGTAGTGTAAATTCCATGTTTTTTTAGTTTCAGGAAAAAAAAATAAAGTAGTGTATTTTCTTTAAAAGTGTAAATTTTTGAACAGTATTTCAACTTTTCTTCATTTCATTTGTAACTTTTGTGATTTTTGCTAAATAACTTTTGCTTTGTCTTGCAAGTTATTTATTGTACTTTGACCTATATCTTTGCATTGTCGTGCAGATTGGGTTTGATTTAATTCGGTTTAACTTTGCTCCGCCTTGCAAGTTAGATTATCGGATTTGTGTGTTATTTGTGTACAATTTCATTAATTGACTTGGCATTGTTTTGCTAGTTGGTTATTGAATTTACAGTGTTTGTCAGTTTGTTGTTTGTCAGGTTTTTTGTTGGTTGAATTGAGTAAATTCACTTAAAAAAAAACTGGAAATGGCTACCGGTGGAAAAAAACAGTCCACATTGCAGATGCAACCAAGGCTGATTTATTGTCAATAAAAAGCATTGGTGAAGCAAAGGCAGACAGGATATTGAACCTGAGGGAAGAAAATGGTGGTACGCTGACCTTGCATGACCTTCAGAAGTCAAAAGTTGTCAGCAATTCAGTGATCAAGAAACTCCAACACTCAGGTTTCATCATATTCAGTGACAAAAATGTGTCATCTGATAACAAGGTTTGCTCCAGTCTGGAACACCTTGTAGTTCAGGTTGGCACGGAAGATTCCCGTGAGGTGGAGGAGATGGACGATGAAGATTCGGATGACCAGTATGCTTTCCCTGACAAAGAATCTTTGCATTTGTCGGGAACATCAGCTGATCATCAGAAGTTACAGTCGCCAAAAGTAGAGTTGTCGGGCTCATCCTGTCAGGTTTTTCCCAGTCAGGGAACTGCAGGACTTGAACCCGAGACTTCGGACTCTATTCCAATACTTACTGGAAAGCCAGGATGATATTTGGTCAGTTCTGATAGCAATCAAGGGTAACAATCAAGGGTAACACATCGAAAACAGAGAAGTCTGTGAAGAAATTGGAATCTACTCAGGTTGATACCAGCATCAAGGTGACAAAGTTGTTCCGCACAGTGGAAGAATTGAACCGTTCAGTTCATTCAACCCATACGGCTCAACTTGAGCTTAAGTCCAGAGTAGATGACTTGGATCAGAGAGTGACTGATGTCGAGGAGAAACATCAAAAACTTGACAGAGTGGAAAGTGACACCGCAATGTTGAAGAGTGATGTGTCCGGTTTGACGACTTCTCAGCAGGAAGTTATGTTCAACTGCTATAGGGATGTCTCAAACCTTAGTCAGCAGTTACAGTCCAAGATGCAAGAAACAAAGTCTAGGTTTTCAAGACTTGATTCTCGCTTGGATCGACAAGCTGAAGTGTATGACCAGCAGAAAACTGAGTTTTCTTCCTTGAAGTCCAGGGTGACGCAACATCAAGTGATGTTCGACCGGGAACTGGAGTCAGTCAAAGAAACTCAGAGATTTCCGGATGAAGCAATAGCTTCTCTTCAACAACTTGAGATTGCGGAGAACCAACGTCAACAAGAAGTCTCTTTGCTGCATCAAGATCTAGATGGTCTAGCTCAACAGGTGCAGGTTGTCAAAGAGGAACTACAGAACCTTAAGCATGCACTCTGTGACCACAACCCTTCGATCAGTAAACATCGAACTGGTGTGGAACAGGATGTAGCTTTTCAAGCTTTACATAAGGACTTGGAAAATTCCTTTACAGAGTTATCCAAGCTTGTGACCGAAAACGAAGCTGCATTACAGAAGCATGAACAGATTTTAGTCCAGCAAAAGCAACAACTGGAAGGGGTGGCTGATGAGAATTGTCTTGATGACATTGAAAAAGCTTTCGAGCGAAATGTCAATGTCCAAAGCAAGATATTTGAAGCCAAGCGTAAGCCTACATTGGAGAAAGGGAACTGCCAGCTCAGAACCATGCGAGATACATTTAATTTGGAATATGAGCTTCCGTCCAATTTACCAGGTCTTCAGTGGACAGGATTGGACTTGAGGCCAGTTTCAGAGTTTAATTGCCCAGGGTCTTCAGAAGAACAAACTATTGCGAAGGTTCCTCAGAAGCAGGTCAGGATGTCTCAGCCGTTGTATACTCCTGTACCTAGCTATCTTAGGACAACTAGTAGATGTTCAACACCAAGGACTGAGGACCAGGATGAATGTATTCAGCGTGTATCAGCTGCTATTCGTGAAAAAAGCCCAAACGGGGTTTACAACAGCAGAACTCCACGTGTCAGTGTAGTCAGTCAGGTGAATGACAATGTCCATGTCTCATCTGACAGCTCTGAAGATGAAGTTCAGAAGAAAACCGTGACCCATCAAGACAAAATGAAAAGTAAGATTCACGTGCCAAAGCTGTCCTTTGAAGGTGAACATAGGAATGGATATATTTCTCAGTTTGAGCTAGTGGCTAAAACTTTAGCCTGGACCAAGTCTGAGAAGATCCATAACTTTGCCATGTCCCTGAAGAAAGGAGCAGCAGAGTATTATGGAATCCTGCCAAACTGTAAAGAATCGGACTTTGATTGGCTGAAGAAGAGATTCCAGGATCACTTTGGGAAGACGGAATCCCCTGCCGCCTTGAGATGGGAACTTTTACAAACTGAACAGCGAGAAGATGAAAATCTTGAAAAGTACTTGGCCAGAATGCAAGGAATGATAGTCTCCCTATTCCCAGATGAGCAGAAGCAAGAGGCATGCAGTCCATTTTTCGTGGATGCTTTTATGAAGGGCTGTCGTGACAAAGCAGCAGTGCTTGCAGCTGCTGGTAAACATCCCACCACCCTTGAAGATGCGTATAAATTTGTTCAGGATGCTATGCAACTACGCAAAGCTATCCTTGGGAAGAAGGCTTCTGCGAGGAGTATCAAATATGTTGAGTCTGACTCGTCAAGTCCCTCAACTGATTCTGATACCTCTACCGCATCAGAGGAAACTGTGGCTAAGACATTACAAGCCCGGGGCCATACATCTAGAAGAGATGGTCGTCACCACAAGAAGTTTCACAAAGTCATCTCGGGTCTACACAAAGTGTTAAAAGACAATAAGAACAGACAGGATGTACTGAGATGCTATAACTGTGGTGAACCAGGACATTTTGCACAAAATTGTCCCAGGAGGCGATATGATGGTTACGACAGAAAACAATGGTCATCAACCAGGAGCGATCAACCCAACTGGAGAGATCATCAGGGTTATGACCCAACATGGAACTTACCTGGTTATCAGCATAATGGTCCCAGACGTGATAGGTACACACCGCCGGGTACCCCTGAAAGGTTTCCTTCATCCAGTCAAGGATATCAGAGGAATATCTATGGCAGTCCCCGTTCTGGACAGTACCATCCATCACAAAACAGAGACTACAGGAGAAGTCCACAGCGGAGTGATGATTCAAACTGGAGGACCAACCCAAGAAGGGATAACCAACGATACCATAGTCCACCACCACCACCCAGGACTACACAGGGTTTTAAAGGTAGTTCTGACTCCACCATGCGACCTAGCTCCATGGGTGAGAAGTCCAATGTAACCTTTTCTGACTCTGTAAAGTCTTTAAACTAACAGGGAGGGGTAATTCACCCGTTGCCCCGACCCTCAACATGAATAATTGGGTGAATCACAAGACATGTAAGAGAGTTTGGTGTAGAAAAACACGAGAAAGTAACAAGGATAACCTTAGCGCTGTAGTAGATTGCACTGTTCAAGGTGTTAAAACCAAAGCACTACTAGATACCGGCGCTCAGATTTCCTTGATGAGTAGTAAACTATATGGACAGATTGAAAACAAACCTGATTTAAAGGGAATGCTTAAATTAGAGGGAATTATTCAAGGTGTGAAAATTGATGCAAAACTGTTCGAGGGAGTAAAAGTCTCCTTCAGTGAGTCGCAATCATTCACATGGAAATTCTATGTCGCTAATATAGCTGAACCTTTAATTATTGGTTTAGATTTTCTTTGTCATTTCAAAGCTGTTTTGAACTTGGATAAAGGTACTCTCATGTTGAATAGGTATTCACTGAGGTTGAATCAATTCAAAACTAGCGAGGGGAATCAATACTCTTGTGTCCCAGTTATTGCCCATGAAAAATTATACCTACCACCTAGCAGTGTTTTGAGAACTAGTGCTCGGTTAGCAAAAACTTTGTCCCGTGAAATAGTTATTTCACCATCCGGTAAAAACAAAGGTGTTTTGCTACCCAACACTATTGTTCAGGCAGCGGAAATGGTCCCAATTCAATTAGTCAATGACACAAACGTTCCAATTCTAATTCATGTTGGTCATGTGTTAGGATATGCAATGGAATGTGACGTTGTTTTGACTGAGAATTCCAAAAAAGATCAACACTAGCAGTCTTGAAAAACATTCTAGCGATCTTGAGAAACCTTCTACCAGTCTTGAACTTCATACTAGTCTTCCAGATCATCTTGAAGGGTTGTTCCATCGTTCCAAGAAGTTCTTGAATGAAGAGGAAGCAACCATCTTGAGATCTTTACTACTGAAATATCAGGATATATTTTCCAAGGGGAGTCATGATATAGGATGTTTCAAGGAAATTAAACACACCATAGACACTGGTACAGAACGTCCAGTCAAACATCCTATGCGTCGTACACCAATGGGTTTTGAAGGTGAAGAAGAGGAGAACCTGAAGCAGATGTTGGATATCGGGGTGATCTCAGAGTCTTCCTCAGACTGGGCCTCTGCACCAGTTCTTGTGAGGAAGAGAGATGGCTCTGTCCGATACTGTGTGGATTACCGTTCCTTGAATGCCAAAACAGTCAAAGACTTATTTCCATTACCATCCATATCACAATGTTTGGATCAGTTATCTGGTAATAGATACTTTTCCACACTTGATATGGCGAGTGGTTATTGGCAAATAGAAATTGATGAAAAAGATCAACATAAAACAGCTTTCATTACCAAGTATGGACTATTTGAACACAAACGGATGGCGTTTGGGCTTTGTAATGCTCCCGCCACGTTCCAAAGAGTGATTCAATTTGTCCTAAGAGGGTTAACATGCACCAAAACATTGGCATACATTGACGATGTGATTGTCTTAGGCAAAGACTTCACAGATCATGTTGCTAACCTTGAGTTGACATTTCAAAGGTTTCGTCAGCACAATCTGAAACTTAAGCCCAAAAAGTGTAGTCTGTTCCATACTGAAACTACATTTTTGGGACATGTGGTTAGTTTCAAAGGTGTTGCTGTGAATCCAGATAACATTATCAAAGTAAAGAAATGGCCAATTCCACAGTCTGTGAAAGATGTAGAGAAATTCCTAGGATTTGTGAATTACCATCGTGATCATATCCAGGATTACGCAGGTCTTACCTCCATACTTTACAAACTGACAGGAAGTAAAGCAACTTTTGAATGGCAGGAGAGTCACCAAGAAGCATTTGACACCGTCAAGGAGAAGTTTGCTCAATGCGCCCATTTTGGCTTATCCGAATGCAACAGATGTTTTCATTCTGGATACGGATGCTTCAGGAACAGCAATAGGTGCTGTGCTATCACAACTGCAAGATGGTGATGAAAAAGTGATTAGCTACGGAAGTTATGTTCTGACCCAAGAACAACGCAAATATTGTGTGACCAGAAGAGAGCTCCTAGCTGTAATCAGATTCACAAGACAGTTCCGTCACTATCTTTTAGGCCGAAAATTCTACCTGAGGACATACCACAATAGCCTAACTTGGCTTCTTCGTTTCAAGTACATAGAGGGTCAACTAGCCAGATGGTTAGAAGAACTGAGTCAATTCAACATGACCGTCCAACATCGACCTGGAAACAGACATGGAAACGCTGATGGATTGTCCAGAATCACAGATGAAACAAGTTTCTGCAACTGTTACCAAGCTGGTGTTGACCTGGCAGATTTACCTTGTCAAGGTTGTAAATTCTGTACCAGGGCCCATCAGCAGTGGTCTAGGTTTGAATGTGATGTCGATGATGACGTTCCTCTAGCCGTTAGAACAGCTTCTGTCTCGCCAGATGAGCCAGATGTCCAGTGGATTCTCTCTTATACAGAAGAAGAGTTGTCAAAACTCCAGCAGAATGATCCTTGTTTGAAAAAACTAATTGTTTGGCTGCAAACTGACATAACCCCTAGTCAAAGGGAGTTGTCCTGATGCAGCCCAGCAGTTAAGTATTTCTACCTCAATAGAAGTTGTTTAAGTTACCAAAACAACTTATTATGGTACTCCTGGAAGAATGTCCTTGGGGGAAAAACAATTATTAGTAGTTCCAGAAAGCCTGAAACAGGAAGTTTTATCCCTTAATCATGATATACCATTAACTGGACATATGGGCATCACAAAGACGCTCTTGCGTATCCGAAAGTCTTTTATTTGGTATAAGATGTCCAGGGATGTTGAACTTTTTGTGAAATCCTGTCAGGTGTGCAACAGGAGTAAAACAGCCAAAACCAAAGCAGGACTTGGACAGTACCATGTAGGATCTCCATTAGAACGTGTGTATGTGGATATTCTAGGTCCATTTACTCCAAGTACCAAAGGTAACCAATATGTCCTGATGATTGTGGATCAGTTCACTAAGTGGCTTGAATGTTTTCCATTACCACATCAGAATGCAGAAGAAACCGCCCGATGTATGGTTGATGGATTCATCTCACATTTAGGATGCCCAGTGGAGATTCACACTGACCAAGGAAAGAATTTTGATGGTAAACTGTTCGCAACTGTCTGTGATTTGCTCCAGATTACCAAAACCAGGGCTACACCCTATAGACCATATTCCAATGGTCAGGTAGAGCGTTATAACCGCACCCTACTGCAGTTAATTCGGTGTTTCCTGAAAAGCAATCAGAAGTCCTGGGATGAACACCTACAGCAACTAGCAGCTGCTATTCGCTCAACCGTCAATAGACACACTGGATTTACCCCGAACATGATGATGCTTGGCAGGGAAGTCATGTTTCCAGTTGATTTGATGTTCGGCTCTATCGGTCAAGAAGAAACAACTTCTGCGGAATATGTCACAAAGCTACAGCAAATTCTTCGTCAAGTCCATACCCTTGCAAGGGAGTCCTTGCAGTCCAGTCAAGAAAGACAGAAAAGGGACTATGACCTCAAGTTGAAAGTGACTACATATGAGATTGGTGATCTCGTGTATGTCCTTGATTCAGCTAGAAAAATTGGCATAAGTCCTAAGTTACAGCCGGTATGGAAAGGCCCATATGTCATCTCCAAGGTTATTTCACCTATTCTTTTTGAGGTAGCTGACACGAGGAAGTCATTTGTCCTACATCATGATAGGTTAAAGCCTTGTGAAGATCGTGCCATTCCTTTGTGGCTTCGCAGAAAACGAAGTAAAATTTTGAACGACCTTGACCAAGAGGATCCTGAAAATGAAGATGATTTCTGTTTGGATTGGCTATTCGAAAATGATCCAGATAATACAGATGTCAGTCTGCCAGAATATTGTCAGGAGAAAGTACAATTGTTTCCAGATGATCCAGTTTCGCCAGAATCTACGCTGGAGATTGAACAACATCTTGATTCTGGAGATCAGCTACCTGAATTGCAGCCCAGCAGAAGTGGTCATGAAAGGAGGAGACCGCGTCATTTGCAGGACTATATTTAAGTAGTTAAGATTTAGATAAGATGGTTTGCTGGAATTTCCTAGTTAAGTGCATGAGGGTTTGGTGTTGGTATGACTAGTTAAAGTCCACTAACTACTATTACCCATTGAAATGTATGGATTCCACAGTACTTATCTTGATTTTTCCTTTCTATAGGAATTAAAATGGCAGACAAGAAAGAAGCCACTTCAAAAACTCAAACCAGAGATCAAGTTCACATACTGACACGGATCTAGCCACAGATCTACTTCCATAAGTCGAAGATCAGGATCTCATAACCGCGAAAGATCTGACCAGAGATCTTCAACTGTCGCAAGTCAACCAGACCAGGGTAGATCTAGTTCAAGATCTAACCAATCTTCTACTTTATACAGATCTAGACCAAGATCTGTTGTAACCAGGATTGAGGAAGGCCCTACTGAACAAACCAGATCAGAGCGTAGGGTTACATTTGATCTACCACCAAGACGAAGAAGGCGTTCTGTCTCTCGTTCTAGACGTACAGCTTACTCTCGTTCAGAGTCTACTCAGTCTTCAAGAGCACGGGTACATGAACATTCACCTGCATCTTCAACTCGTTCACTCAACGAGCAGGTGATAAGGATGCTGAAAGAATTGTACAGTTTTGTGGATTTCAACACCATTAAGCGCATTGTTGAAACTACAGCATCAAGCATGGAAGTCTACAGCCAAGGACTGTTGTTGGAAACTAGCAGTAGGAAAGTTAGGGAGATGATGGCAGCAGCTTGTGGTGTCTCAGCGGCGCCTGCCTCATCCGCGTCTGTTCCTGTAGTATCTGCTCCTCATGCAACAGTCGTCACCCAGCCAAAGGAGGTTGTAGAGACTACCAAACCAAAGGTCACCATACCTAAAGAACTCAAACCAAAGGTCACCATAACTAAAGAACTCAAACCAAAGGTCACCATACCTAAAGGAAAAAGTGACATGGAACCACCAAAGAAAGTAACTTCATCTACTAAACTGGTTAGGGAAGTTACTATTAAAGATGTGAATAACAACAATGCCAACACTTTAAAGAGATCGTCCTCTGAAACGTTGGAAGTGATTGTTCCTAAGAAAAAGCAGAAGAGGCATGCTTGTTACATGACCAACTGTGGCCAACCATCGCCCAGTATTAAAAAACATGTCGTTGGGAAGCATCTGTCAATTGCCTTCGCCACTTGGAAGGAGATGCCCAATGAAGAAAGAATGGTCCGTTATAACCAATCTTTGATGTCTCTGGAAGCAGCACTTGGTTTATTCAACGATGATGAGTTACTGCAGCTTGTTGTAAAAAATAAGTGGTTTCCTGTTGACACCAGGTTCACTATTCCTGAGGAAGATGCCAAGTTTGTGAAGGCTTTTCACCAGTGGCTGACCGGGAATCAACTGACATCCAAACCAATTGTGGATCCCCCCAATTGCGCTGCTGTCCTTACGAACTGGAGAGTTTTTTCCACTGTTCTTAATTGCATTGGGGCGGAGAAGGTAACATTACCTAGGCAGTCTTTCGAAACAACAAATCTCGAGGCTGAAAACCAGGATGTCCAGTCTATTTCAACTGTGGATACACCAGTTCGGGATGTTCCAACAGATGCCCAGGTTGTTCAACCAGTCCAGGTTGCTCAACCAGAAGTTGAAGGAACCAAGGATGTACCAGTGGAAGAGCAGCCAATGGAGGTGGATCAGGGTAACCAGTGTGAATCTGGGGATTTAGCAAGTAGTCTTGCTCCCTCAGAGGCAGTTGTTTTACTGGGTTCACCTTCTGAGGATGTGAGGAGTGTTAGCTCTTCAATACTAGAGAGTCCGCCTGAACCCAAGGTTGTGAAGGATATTGGTACCCCTTACGAAGAGGCAGAATGGGTGCAAAGAAGGACCAGTTTCCTGAAGGTGAAAAGCAGGGACAGAGTGAGCTTCATCGACTCTCATATGCACTTGGATAAACTGAGGTGGATCAGTCATTGTCGCGATATTGATACTATCCTAGACAGAGGTCCAATGCCGGCAACTCCAGTGTATCTTGAAGCCGTTGTTGCAAACTTTTGTCACGAAGCGCCAAGCAAGGAACTGAGACAGATGTGGAAGAGAGATTCCAGAATTTTCCACACGCACGGTTTGCACCCCAAACTCGCCCATACTGCCACAGACGAGGATTTCGAGAGGGTTAGAACAAGCGTCATCAAGGATCCACGTTGTGTTGGCCTTGGTGAGATTGGATTTGACTTCAGTGGCCACTTTGGAAAGTTTAAAACTCAACAAACCCTACTTTGTAGGAAGTTCCTACAGATGTTTGCGAGGGAAGAATTGTACCACCACAAAGCTATTGTGATTCACTGCAGGGACAAGGGAAACCGTATGGATGCTTATGGAACCTGTCTCAAGGTCTTTGAGGAGGAGATACCTGCATTCCATAGAGAGGATATAAACCTTCATTTTCACTGTTTTAACGGGGGTATGTCCATGCTTCGCGACTGGTTGGCAAGGTTTCTTAGAATAAGGATTGGAGTCACTGGTTTGCTTTTGCGAAAGGACCGAAATCTAGAACTTGAAGCTGTCGTGGAGCACCTGGATTTAGATCAGATCCTGTTAGAAACAGATTCTCCATACTTGACACCCCCAGTACATGGAAGCTGTGCTTACAATACCCCTTATGGTCTGGAGGAAGTAGCTCGACGTGTAGCTCAACTGAAAGACACAGCTATCAGGGCAGTGCTGACCACTACCAGAAAGAACGCTGCAGATCTCTACGGTCTAAAGGTTTGAGGGTATTGTGTGTACGAATGACTAAGACAGAGGGAGTATTAACATTGTTCTACATGGTGAAATGAACTGTTGCAAAATTCATCAACATTGTTCTATGTAAAGGACTGTTATGGATATCTCACAACATTGTCCCAGTTACCAGACAGTTGGAGGGATTACAGCAACATTGTTCATCATACTGAACTGTTAAGCATCTTCTAAAACAGAGGAATTATCAACATTGTTCTACCAGTTCCAGAACTGTTGCGCTATTACTCCATGAATGTTCATGTGCTCAGTCTCGAAAGGAAATCAGATGAATTCTCAACATTGTTCTACAGGTTCCTGAACTGTTGAGGAGACTCAAAAGAAACCAGAAGGATTATAAACATTGTTCTACATGTCAAGAACTGTTGTAAGTTCTCTGGAAAGAAACAAAAGGATAGGCAACACTGTTCTATATGTCAAGGACTGTTGTAAGTGCGTTAAAAACCCTGGTCTGGTCTGGCAACCACCCACCTAGGCAACCTCAGATGACTGATGGACCTGTTCTAAACAAAACCGGGAGGAATGAAGTGAAGCCGCCGGGTAGTTTTGAATGGAAGTCCGTTCGCCTATCGTTTGAGTTTTAGTATCTCCCCACTGGAAGTGAAGAACAGGAAATGAACTAAGCACATTCAGTTATCTGTGCATATCCAAAGAGAAACGACCTGAAAAGGAAATCCAACTACATCATTACAGATAACTACTGGTGAGTCTGGTATTTTACAATATTATTATAGACAAAAGTATACTGCATCATTAAATAATGGTCCTTAGTGTTATAAATATCTTTTCAACCATGTAAATGTAATTTTGCTTTTTAATTACTAAATGACGAAATGTGTCTACCTGAAACCCAGTGAAATCATTGATAGCACATGTGTCAATATATTTTTCCAGCTGCTGTGCGTCTGTAGATTAAAATCACATTGTACCAATTCAAACCAACTGTGTGTCTTTGTTGTGTTGCAACTCACAATTTCGTTTTACAGTGGTCAAGTAAGGTCATTGAAGCTCATATTAAGTAAGAGTTTTTTGTTGAAGAGTTCTAGTGGACCCACTGAAATGTCAGCGTAATTTTCCATACTTTATTCACATAACAAAGAAAATAATATCAAAGACAAAGAATATTCAGGTAAAAGTAGACTTCATATAAACATAGTGAGTTAAAATTCAAAATAATCTCTGTAACTGTTATAACTAATAACATTGCATTCAGAACTTTTGTGATTTATTTCTAATGAACATGCTGATGCATCTATCTGAAAAGAACTCCCTTAAAATATAACTTTCAGTGGTCCGGCTGATTTGTAAAAGCTAAAGAACCACACTGCTATTCAAAAAGCTATCTCAGTTGAAAGTGAACTCAAAAAAAGGTGGGTGACACCTTTAGAAGTGTGCCACACATCAAAACAAAATTATTTTTATCAAACATCAGTGATGATAACTACAAATGCTTTACTTTCGTAAGACCCAAATCACTCTGACTTATATCAATTTGAACAAATTCCCAGAAGAGATTTTGACAACAAGGGTTCATCTCGCAAATCAAAATTTTGACAATATTATGAGGCAAGTGAAAGTTGAGCATGGGCCTAAATCAGTCTGAGATCGATGAGCTTTTCATGCTGTAGGTTGGCTAATAGGCTGCTCTCAATCCATGGTACATATATTGACATTTTTCAACAGACACAACATAAATAATACATCAGCAGTATAGCTAAAATATATATTTGCTAGCATCATTAGATAACATAAATATTAAGGACAGTTTCAAATCACTTCACAAAATTATGCCATGAGACATAAAGGTGCACATATATGTTAATAACTATCGAAACTTCAAGCTTTGTGGATTTTTTACAGCTAATCTATAGTTTAAGGTCATCATAAAGCACTCGAATATGTCATTTTGAAGACATGTTTTGTGTCTTCTCATAAAATCTTCAATCAACAGATATATTGTGTAATAATAATCGTAAAAGTCCCTTCGAATCATTATTTCATGGTATATACTGTCAATATTTCTGATATTTCCAAACGTTTGGAGGGTAACATTTCTCAAAGGTTACAAAAGGAAGGGGATGAAACCCATCTATAACATTAATATTTATGTAACCATTTACTGAATGTTTTACTGAATAGCAAATGTTTGAAAATGGTACCAATGATCATAACAGTGTCTCAGAAATATTACATCAGCATTACTTACCAACATTAACCTTAATTAATATCAGAAATGAAATTAAACTTGTTTTTTGTGTTGCTCGCCAATGAAAATGTGATATTTACCTCTAAAATTGTAAGTTAAGTTAAGCCTTACAGGTATGGTAATTTGTGACAATTTTTTTTAAATTTTGTATTTTTGTTCACTTCCAGGCTTATTTGGAAATGTTTGAAGGTTGAAATATTTTATAAACATTCTAAAAATATGAGTACAGAAACTATTTGTGATTGAATGTTGCCAAACATTTGGTAGAAAACATTTCAAAACAGACTTAAATGATAGGAGTAGTATATGTAGGCCTTACCCCTGCCCCCAGGTAACTTTAACCCCATTAATTAACTTTGACCCCCACCACGAACCTGGGGGCAGGAGTAAGGCTTATATCACCCAACTTTTTAACCAATTTTTTTGTGTTAATTAGACAGTATGCTTTTGGTATTTTTTGGCCATTTCATGCATTTTCCTGGGTGAACTTTGAATCAGCTGTTTATCATATGGACAATGGACTTACACAAGGAAAAAAAACTTTTGTATATATGACCCCCACCACGAACTGAGGGCCAGGAGTAAAGCTTATATCACCCAACTTTTTAACCAAATTTTTGTGTTAATTAGACAGTATGTTTTTTGTTTTTTTTTGCCATTTCATGTATTTTCCTGGGTGAACTTTGAATCAGCTGTTTATCATATGGACAATGGACTTACACAGAGGAAAAAAAAACTTTTGTATATATTAAAAAAAACCTATGTTGTTTTTTTGGCTATTTAATGAACAGATACTAGCTACAGTTTTTCATGGAGAATATAGAGAGAGTTTATTTCTTTGATATAGATTCCAACTTAATCAGACTACCAATCTCCATATCCAATAGGGAAATGTGGTATGGTAACCATACTTTAAAGGTTTTTTTTGTGTGTATTGACCATAGCCTAAATGTATGTATTCATATTTGCATAAAATGACACACATATATTTTTATAGTATGAACTGGAATAATGAAATAAAAAAAATATTTTAACTCTTTGAGTACTAACCAAAAATGCAAGGTTACCAGACTGTACAGGAACCAGTCTGTGCTTTGTTTTTATTGTGCTGCTCGAGCATGCGCACTCGAATCCCGGAACTCGCTTGTTTAGTTTAAAATATTTCATTGTTTACTGTCTTTGGAAGGGTATCGTGAACTAGCAGTGTAGTGATGGATATTAAATAAAATATATTTTATTTGCAAAGGTATTTGGAAACAACGATGGTGGGTTCAATTCTTTGTAAAATATGTAGTCAGTTAGTTTGTAGAAATATCGTGGATTGCTTGTAGTTTAAAATATTATTCATATTTGTTTACTCTTTGGATAGGTATCGTGAACTAGCAATGTACAGTAGATGGATATTAAATAAAATATATTTTATTTGCAAAGGCATTTGGAAACGACGGTAGGTTTAATTCTTTGTAAAATATGTAGCCAGTTAGTTTGCAAAAAGATCGTGGATGCTTTTTATTATAAAATATATATTTCGATAGAAACTCGTTTGTTATTTTACTTTTGAGAAAATCCCCACGCTTCGAGCATGCGCACTCGAATCCCGGAACTCGCTTGTTTAGTTTAAAATATTTCATTGTTTACTGTCTTTGGAAGGGTATCGTGAACTAGCAATGTACTGTAGTGATGGATATTAAATAAAATATATTTTATTTGGAAACGACGATGGTGGGTTCAATTCTTTGTAAAATATGTAGCCAGTTAGTTGGTAGCAAGATCGTGAACTGTTTGTAGTTTGAAATATTTTCATATATTTGTTTGCCTTACTTTGGGTATCGTGAACTAGCAGTGTAGTGATGGATATTAAATAAAATATATTTTATTTGCAAAGGTATTTGGAAACAACAATGCTGGGTTTATATATTAGTAAAATATGTAGCCAGTTAGTTTGTAGAAAGATCGTGGATTGCTTGTAGTTTGAAATATTTTTGATATTTGTTTACTCTTTGGACAGGTATCGTGAACTAGCAATATACAGTAGATGGATATTAAATAAAATATATTTTATTTGCAAAGGCATTTGGAAACGAAGGTAGGTTAATTCTTTGTAAAATATGTAGCCAGTTATTTTGCAAAAAGATCGTGGATGCTTTTTATTATAAAATATATATTTCGATAGAAACTCGTTTGTTATTTTACTTATGAGAAAATCCCCACACCTTGAGCATGCGAACTCGAATCCCGGAACTCGCTTGTTTAGTTTAAAATATTTCATTGTTTACTGTCTTTGGAAGGGTATCGTGAACTAGCAATGTACAGTAGATGGATATTAAATAAAATATATTTTATTTGCAAAGGTATTTGGAAACAATGACGGTGGGTTCAATTCTTTGTAAAATATGTAGCCAGTTAGTTTGCAAAAAGATCGTGGATGCTTTTTATTATAAAATATATATTTCGATAGAAACTCGTTTGTTATTTTACTTTTGAGAAAATCCCCACACCTCGAGCATGCGCACTCGAATCCCAGAACTCGCTTGTTTAGTTTAAAATATTTCATTCTTTACTGTCTTTGGAAGGGTATCATGAACTAGCAATGTACAGTAGATGGGTATTTAATAAAATATATTTTATTTGCAAAGGTATTTGGAAACGATGATGGTGGGTTCAATTCTTTGTAAAATATGTAGCCAGTTAGTTGGTAGCAAGATCGTGGACTGTTTGTAGTTTACAATATGTTTCCTATATTTGTTTACTCTTTGGAAGGGTATCGTGAACTAGCAATGTAGATGGATATTAAATAAAATATATTTTATTTGCAAAGGTATTTGGAAACGACGACAGTGGGTTCAATTCTTTGTAAAATATGTAGCCAGTTAGTTGGTAGCAAGATCGTGGACTGTTTGTAGTTTGAAATATTTTCATATATTTGTTTGCCTTACTTTGGGTATCGTGAACTAGCAGTGTAGTGATGGATACTAAATAAAATATATTTTATTTGCAAAGGTATTTGGAAACGACGGTGCTGGGTTTATATATTAGTAAAATATGTACCCAGTTAGTTTGTAGAAAGATCGTGGACTGGTTGTAGTTTTAAATATTTTTCATATTTGTTTGCTCTTTGAATGGTACTGTATCATGAGCTAGCAGTGTAGATGGATATTATCCTTCTTGAACCAGAATCCGGTCCATTCCACTTTCCGGTCGAAACGGTTTTAAAGTCAGACATATGTGTTTTTGTGCAAAAATATTAAAAGAAACTGTATATTCTTATAATAGAAGTGTTGTTTGTTGTACAAACGATATTTTGGAACACGAAAGATGCACTAAAATGTCTCAAAAGTGACGACTAAATGATACTGTCCAATTTTTGTAATAGACTGGAAATAGGTACAACAATCATAAATGAAATATTTATATTTGCAGAGTGTTTTGGAAGGAAGACAGAGATGGTGAGTTTTACAATTCTTTGTAAAATACTTTTTGCTACAAATTATCAGTGGGTACCATTTATCGCCACCAGAAAATAAAAAATGTTCATATTTCAGTTATGGTTCTATATTTTGAAAACTTTTTTGTGTATTTGTTATATTCACTGTGGAAATAGTCTTACCTTATTTGCTAAACTTGGGATGCTACTCTGGTAAAGTTATATCTAATTGAAATCTGTCTGGTGATAATTGGTACCCACTGATAATATGTAGTACAGTAGTAGCTTGTGCACTAGCCAGTTAGATTGCAGAAAGATCATGCAGAGATATCTGCTTCCAAGAACTACATATATTCATGGAAATATGTTAAAATAAAATACAAATTTTTGCAAGGCATTTGGATTTTGAAAAACTGTGACCTAGCAATGTAGATAAAATACATGAGAATGGGAGTTGTTTTTTGTTCTGAATTTTTACATGTAAGTTTGTTGGTTAATGCAGTTGATTTTTCTAGGTTTGTATGTTGATTAATGTGTACTTCAATGTAATAGATTCCAATGAAAGTGTTTTTTTTGTGCTATAAACTCCAAATTTATGTAATTTTTTTTATAGCTTGCATAAACCCATAAGTTTTATAAACATAATAATGCTCTTACTTTGGCTTTTTTTAATGCTCTTGTAATGTATTTTCCATTGTAGGCATTTGTCCAATGTAAAGCACACGTGCATACACAAAGACGGAAGACACACAGTCAGATGGACACACACAGTAAGATCTTATATTGATGGTTAATTTGCCAATACTTCATTGAATTTTTCTGAGAAGCAACAACTAGTATTCATATGAGTCTTTTGTTATGCAGTGAACAAGTCTTATAGAAAGAAATGTCACGTAATTGAGTATTAGATGTATGCAGTTACATATTGCTTAGTACAAACTTGTGTATTCTATATATGCAAGATGTATTTTTTTACATCCAAGTGTCCTCTATCGATTGAAAAGAAAGAAACAAGAAAATCAATCTTGTAGGCATAGTTAATGGTATGATTTTTCAGTGTTGTTCAGTACGCATTTGAAGAGGTAATTGAATCAATATCAGTGTGGAATTGAGAGAAAAAAATCAATTTGTCCTCTTGTTATTTACATCTATTTAGTTTATTCGTAGCAAATTGTAAATTTTGTGTCAACATAACTGGAATGGATACAGTGTAGAATCCTAAGGAATACATCACATGCATGTGTTTAGTAAGTGGCTGCTTTGTAATGTATGTTTTGTGGAATGTATATAAAAGATAATAGTTATAATGTAAATACTGGATACATCTGCCTCATAATTAAATATAATTTTTTTTCATCTTTTGTTATATAAAATGTTTGTCTTTAGATGTCTTTGTTTTGATACATTGGTGAAAGATCAAAATTTCTATGCTTGTTTTTATCTTCCTTAGCATCTGTTTGTATTGTTTTACCCATTCTAACCACAATAATTATCTTATTCAAAACAATTTGCTTTATATGTAGGTGTAATTGTTTTTTTCTCTTTTGTGTTTGTTATAGACAATCAAATTGACATTGTGTTTTTGTTGTGCTTTTGAACAATTGGATTGTTTATAGAAGAAAATACACAATGCCTTTGCATTATATATACATGTAATGGGAATAGAATGGGAAAATATCACTTTCAATTTGACATAGGAAGGTAGAAGGTTGGTGGTGAAAATTTTGAAAATGTATTTTTTATTTTAATAAACTGATAGAATATAGGTTTCTTATAAAACATTTAGTTAGAAAGGGAAATATATTTTAAAATTTCTATAGTCTGTTTTGAAAAGGGTGGTAATGACAAAGCTAACATTGATTGCAAATTGATCTTACATTCCAGTCCCACTGAAATATCATTGTTTGATCAATATTTCTAGACCTTGTATGTGTGTGTTGGTGTTGATTCTGTAGTTTGTGTTCTGATGTCTAGTGTGGAACTTCCTGCTGAGCACAGCATTTGACTTCCATTCAAATATAACCTTTGATCAATATTTACAAGACTGACTGTTTTTCATATGTGTGTTTGTGTGTATTGTGTTTTTTTGTGTGTTCAGCTGTCAACTGTTTCATTTTTTTCTTCCAGGTGAGCACAGCTGTTGACCATTGGAGGCCCTTCTTTTTTCATTCATTGATGGATCCTCCCACATTTACAGACATGAATAAATTATAATAATAGAGAAGTTTTTTTGTTTATTTGTAATCACTTTTAGATGAGAGAATTTTTTAAAAAAACTATTGTAGATTCACATTTTTTGTGATATACTATTTTGAAACTACTGTTCAAAATTTAATAATGAAATGTACTAGTTTGATGAATCTTGGAGATGTAGGATCTAGAAAATATGAGTAAATGTGAATATCTTAATCATTCAAACTTCGTAATTATTAGTAAGTTTCAGATCACAGTTTCCTTATATAATGTTCCCTGGTGTGACCTACTCTTGTAAATGTGGAAACCCTAACATGTTGAAAGGTAGATCACTATTACAAATGCACAAAGATATATGTGTTTTAGATATGTGTTTTTTGTTTTTAGGTTCATGCAGTGTCTGAATGATGTATGTCTGTAGTCTTCTGCAACCAAATATACAGCAAAGTTTCTTTGAGCCCACCCAACAGTTGTTATCATGGGTTGTGAACAGTGAATTTTGTTTTTTTATGTTGTGTTTGGCGTCGTTCGTTCGTTTTCGAAGATCTTGTGTTTTTTTTGCCTTTGTTAGGTTTCGTTTGTGTTTTTTGGCGTCGTCCATCTGGTCATTTTCGAATATCTTTTTTCCTTCCTGTTATGTGTGTTTGATCACAGAGAGAGAGAGATTAAGTACTATAAAAAGTAATAATATTCTTTGTCTTAGAAAAGGAAAAAAAACACAGGTTTGACACTGAATTACCATTTTTTTAATTTATGTACAATATTTAAAACAATTTAACACAAGATTTATTTTACAATCTTAACACTTGTAGAGTTAATGTAAGTACAATAGTTTAACAGTATGCTTATAATTTATAGATTTTACTTTTTAAATAACTGAATAATTTGTTATATACAAAGTATATACATCATTGTACACACAAGCAAAATTATAACTATGCATATTTATACACAATATAACTTACATCATTACACACAGAATATTCTTTGAACTACCACCATATGAAAAGATTTAACTTTTTTCCAGTTGTAACAACATGCTTTTATGTAGGTATAACCTTTTTTTATAATAAATTTACAACTCTACAATTATGCAAAACACAGCATGTTTGAGTTATCATGACTATTAAAAAAAAAGAAAACTTCTATTTTTTGTAACAAGAGCATTTATAGTTATTTGCTTATTTTATATTATACACAATGATTATAACCCACACAGTATGCCTTGAACTACCACCATAAAGTATACATACATACATAATAATCACAATTATTATTACATGACAAAGCTTCGTAAACGACAAGAAACACTTACTTCCTATCATCTATGTATGTTAAGCTAACCTTTTTATAAATTTAACACTCTACAATTATGCAGAATACAGCATGTTTGAGTTATCATGACTATAAAAAACAAACTTCTATTTTTGTAACAACAGCATTTATAGTTATTTGCTTATTTTATATTATACACAATGATTATAACCCACACAGTATGCTTTGAACTACCACCATAGAGTATACATACATTAGTAATAATCATAATTATTATTACATGACAAAGCTTCGTAAACGACAAGAAACACTTATTTCCTGTCATCTATGTATGTTAAGCTAACATTATCTGAAGTTTTACTGCCCTCCTTTTTTCGATAAAGTTGAATTGTGTTTCCTTTCATCTTTATTTCATTATCAATAAGAGCCCAATGAAAAAAAGAGGAATAAGTAATAAGAGGTATGTCCAATCCACCGTTCTTAATTTGTAATGATGTTCCCCCTGCATGATATTTTCAGGAGTTGGGTGGCCCGGACAGTCGGAATCGAGCCAAACGTGTTCTGCTTTATTGATTGTAATATTACACAGATGCGTGCTGTTTCTGATAACAATCATTTCCAGGATAGGCCATGACCTAAAAGTGGGCAATTCTGTTATGCCCGTGTTAATTAAGTCTAAGAATATTGCTGTATTTTGTCATCCTCATTAAAAAAAGGTAGCGTATCAATATTTTTACACAGAATAAGTTCAACTGTTCTAGTACACCAACAAATGGGTGGATTACCACACTTACTGGTAAATGCGGATACTACAAAGCAAGACCACAAGAATAACATTGAAAACATGGTTTTGATAAGCATTTCTTTGTACATTGAAAATTAGCCTTGTCACATAGTTCATATAAAGAAAAAATATTCACTTCAAACTGTCAAGTAACTGATGTGAAATTTGTCGGGTTAAGAAATCTGAAACTTTTTTACTTATGTCTAAACCAAATTTCTTTTTACAAAACTCTTTGACCATTTTGTCATTTTTACTGTAACCCTCATGGTTGTATGTATTCATGATGTTATTGTAGGACATACCTTTACACCTGTTTGAGATGAAGTAGATACAATGTTGACCACATGTGGTAGAGAAAAGGTGTTGTACTCTTCTGCTGTTGTAGCTATACTGGTCTACCATTTCAAGGAATTATATAATGTATTTATTAGTTGGTTCTCCCCCATAACTATCAAAATATTCTATTGGTTCCTTTACCGATGGTAAATAAATAGCAGTCCAATGCGTTCCTGGTTTGGTGTGTGCATCTGTGTTGACTACAACAGCAAACGGAATTCGATCTATTTTTGTTGGTAGTTTATCGCAGGGAAATGTACCTAGGTATGCATTCTTTGTAATATTGTTCGTACTTAACACTTGAGTAATTTGTTGAGTGTCCATTGCTTTTATACCTCGGTTGCAGGATTCATTTCCAAATCTATCTCAATCATGTCCTGATATTCAAAATATGCAACTAAAGTGACGGCAGTGGTTCAGGCTTGTGACAGTTTTATTTCAACCCCAACCTCTCCGTTTTTGATCAGCGTCATCTCACCCGGGACTGAATTGGTCTCCAAGTCAAAGGCATAAATGGTATGACCATTTTTATAATTTTCAGTTGTAATACCCATTGAATGATTCGAGTATAAGGTATCTGTCCCCTGAAATAGTGAAAGGTACCCCATAAGGTATTTGCCAGAAGAGAAATCCAACTCCAACTCCTCGAATGGAACAGCTTTCCCATTGACTCTCAGTACTATACTCCACACATTGAAGTGTTGAAAATTGAAAGGGTTTTGTTTCATATTTCCATTAAAGGCGGAAGAGTTCACCATCCCAAGAACAATTCTTGTTAGTAGTTGACCATCGCATAGATTTTGCTCGGACAGATCATCTCTGTTGGCCCCTTTGGTAAAATATTTCATCTCAACTCTTTTTATGGGATACTTTATCCGGTCAGACTGTAGATTTATTAAGTGAGCGGCTCTTATAGACGGTATAATTGTGTCATGTTTCACAAACAAAGAAGCGCTTTCAATTTCTAAAACGTATTCATTGTTCTCTGTTGCAGCCATCAGAAAGAATTTTGGTGAGTGTCTGTGTAATTTCAATTTTACCGAGCACTTTCCCATCAGGTATCTTGCTTGGTTAAAGATATCGGCATGTATTCTTCCAATTAATTCGAATGATTTTCCAAATTTTGTTTTGTTAAATCTTGTGACTGCAGAAGGATTCACATTGCTCGTGTCTGCAAGGGCTACCGGTGCTATCGCTTCTAAGTCTTTTGTTTCCGGAAAATATAATGACATTGCCAGAAATTCATTCTTAACATCCTTGTCATATGAGAGTAACATTTCCAGAAAAGCTCAGTACGGATACATTGTGTCATTTGAAGACACTAATCTTCCTCCGAGATAAACCTCTACTTGTTTAAACATTGCTGCAATTAGATAGTTGACAGGAAATACAATGGATTGATCTGGTACTGTGGGATCGTTGTCGGCCACTTTCCTTCTAAGTACTCCACCATCAGCGGCTAGTATTCTACATTTTAGGTGCAACAATGACTGGCTAAAATCTAAATATTCACTCTCGTCGGTTTTAATTTTGAAATGCAGATCACTCCTTTTGTCTAAAGTGCTAATAGGTTTGTGCTCGACGTATCGCGATGCCTCAGTTGAAATATGCGTGCTCGGTACAGTGAAGAGCTCTAGATTAGACATCGCACTCTCGCAGGTACAAGTACAAGATTTAACTTTCTTCTTTTCCCACTGGTTTGCGGAGAGCTCTTTTTACGCTTCTTAGATCTACCCGTCACAGGAGTGTTTCCCACAAATTCTGAGATGCGATTCTTCCCAGTGTCTAATAAGGCTTGTTTTACCCCTTTCTCGTTTATTATAACGTCTGATAACACCTCTTTTCCAGAACGGACAACTGCTGGTAATATTTTTTTCTTTAGAATTGGGAGTGCTCGTTTGAATAAACCGGATAATATTTGTCCCAAGCCAAAACCTCTTTGAATTGGAGATCCAACATAAACTGGTATATTCCACGGATTGACAGTAATGGTGTTCTATTCCTTTTGTGTTTGGATAATATTTGATGATTCTCATCTTGACGTCATGAGGAAAATTGTTGTTTCCTTACATTAAAAAAGTGTCACTTTTCAAAGTATCACACGGGCCCATTCTAAATTTCACCCACTCAGTCTTTCTCGGACTCCTTTGTGCTAGTTGTATGTATGCCTTAGGAACACCAATATCCACCAATGTATCCACAAAATCCTCTGCTCCCACAGGTATATCTTTAGCAGATGTAATGGTTAAACTGTTTGTTACAAATCTAAGTAACTGAATAATATTACTGTCCTGTATTGTTTCACCCTCGATCACAATTTCCAGGTTATCCGTCCAAGATAAGATACCTCACGAGTCTTTCATGTATTTTAAAATTAAAATAACCACAGGTCTTGTTCGCAAGGGAAATTGGTTTAATATGATATCTTCGGATGGAGCCTCTACTTCTGCCTCTTTTTTAATCTATACAAGTTGCGATTCTGGAAGCGGTTTCTTGGTCAATTTGTTTTTCTGATTGTAAAGCTTAATTTTAACGTCTGGAGGAAGATTTTCGTCATTAAGTATGCCACCAGTTTTTTGAGGGAAGTTCTTTCTTCTCTGGGTTAAAGTTACACTTATTAAATACTTCCAGTGGAACAATTACAGCCTCTTTATAATTCATTTCCCACCTCCGAAAAGTGAACCTAGCACAGACAATGCCACCGGTAATATACTCGTTAAGAATCCCCCTTCTTGTTTCAGAATTTCTTTTCTTTTCTTAAATGAACACCTTTTGTTCGTGAGATCTTTAGGGTGTCTTTTTATTTTCTTTAACTTTCCAATTTTAGAGGGTGAAATTCTCACACGACCATTTACTATGTTTAACAAGCACTCTGATATAGCATCAATTTCTTGTTTTGTGGCTACATCTAAAAGCGCCTTCCTTCTTTTCACATCTTTTGAATTTGCTAATAATGTGAGATAATCTCTTCTCTTTAAAGCAGATCCCATATTATCTTTTGTCTCTTTTCTTCCATACTATTACACTAACTGTTGTTTGAATCTGTCACACGGATAATTTTTTATGCCTTGTTGGGTACAAGAACTTTCTGGAAATGAGCATCCTCTGGTGTGCTGACTTTTCCATCTATAAATAAGTAACCATAAAGTTTCTTCGTTGCATTTTTGAACATGTCTAAAAAGATGCTAGACCTCTGTGGATAGATTTTTCTAGCTAAGGAATAAGCCAATGTGTAATCTAGAGGATTGTTAAATAACATAAGGTATGAGGCATTCCTATAGATGGTTTTTCTGTGTTTTCCCTCACAAAATAGATTTTGAAATATCACAATGGGGCTGATAATCTGGTATCCCTTCCACAAGAGTAATTTTGTCACCATATAATTTTTTTATTTTTTCTAATGCCTCAGTTTTTTGACCATATGACCACACAATGTAGTCGAATTGACTATCCACCATGTATTCCAAGACTCCAATAACTTGAGAACAAACTGAGTTTTCCCGCACATGCTCGGACCGGCTACAACTGCAGAAAATGGTGTCCTTAGATGTGCATCAAAAACTTCAAAACTCATTGGTTTTTTTTGTGCATGAACAAATTACACACACCTACAAGAAGTGGTGAAGGTGGGGTGGTACGTCTCATTAGTCTTTTATCTTTACTCTTACCAACTCAATGTCATAAAATCCACCTTTAATAATGTCCTGTTTTTGGTCCATTACTCTATATGTCACAGGTTTGGTATTAAGTCTGTCCGCTATAATGAAAACTTCTTTTGTAAATCTTGGAAGGTATTTCTTAGTGAAGGGATTGTCTAAATGTATCAGTCTCACAAAGTCTTCTATCTTGTACTTATGTCTGCTCTGACATTTATCAGTTTCATCTTTGTATTGATGATTCCAAATTCTGCTCTCATTCCTCTTTGTGACACGATTTGGTGACGTTCCAATGGATGAATGTTTACTGTTGTTGTAGCTTTGTACAATATCTTGTAAGATAGAGGTGTAATTCAATTTCCCAGTTTTGCTGAAATACTTCCACATTTTTGATTTTAGTGTCCGGTTGAATCTTTCACAAATGGCTGCTTTGAAGTCGGACACAGAGGAGTAATGTGTGATACCTTTAGATTTAAAGTAATCCTGCACAGTTTTGTTGTAAAACTCACTGCCTAAGTCGGTATGTACTTTCTGTGGCACACTCTCTTTGTGAATTAGTTCAAAGGCATTTTTCACCGATATTCCGGTTTTATTTTTGATAGGTACTTCCCATGCCTTTCTCGAAAAAATGTCAATGTTAGTGAGAATAAATTTATTTCATTTATTTTCTCTAGACAGGGCACTGACATCTACAAGATCGGCTTGATGTATAACGTCAATACCATGTGCAATAGTTCTTCCTGTATTTCTTAGGTTTTCTGGTTGGTTTGTGTAGTGTATAAACATCTTCCCCAGCTAAGAAATCTTGAACCATGGAGAGTGTTATATTTCTGTTTTTCCTCTTTGCTGCTTTATAAAGTTTGTAGCTGTTTGAAAATGAACTTGATTTCTTGACATCCTAATACAATTTCCTCAGTAAAATGTCTGTTTTGCTGCCCATTCTTTTTTGTATCTAAATCTTAGGACAAATGGACAACACCCTTTCTTTCCTACCTCTGAATGGTCAGTTTGGTCTTTCTGCCTTTTTTCAGTTTCACAACAGGTGATGATAACAGTATTATTAGTTATGTTGAATTTCATGGTTTTCTAACTTCTGTCCTAAACAGAACACCGGTAGGAAACCTATTATCTTTAATGCTTTTCTTTTTTCACACGGACTTTTTTCTTCCACCTTCTCCACTTCAGATGTTTTTTTTGTTGTTCACAGGGTCTTCCACGGGTTTCCTCTTTCTTTGCTCTCGTTTAACCTTCTCATTTAAATATTTCTTGTGGCAAGAGTTACATCTAATCTCCGAGTAAGTGAAGTATTTTTCATCGTGGAATGGTCGTTTGCAGCGTTTACATTCCCTGAAGCAATTACTTTTACAGTCGTGACAGTAGGTTTTCCCTTTCACCAAAACCTTGTCCTTGGAACAGTATGAACAACACTGTATCTGTTCACACGAAACATCTGATTCATCATTCAAAGAAATCTCCATTGTTTGGGCTGTGTTTATAAGGCGTGTTCAGTCTTGACACACGGGCATATTATTGTTAACTAGCAATGTTTTTACACCTAATTCTGCATCAGAGTTTTTTACTCTTACTAGGTAATGCCTTCCATTTTCTTCTGAAAAAAATTTGCAGTAGTCTTTGTATGCTTTTTGTAAACAGTTCAAGAAATCTTCAAAATTTTCCATGTTGCTCTGTCCTTTTCTGCTCATGATTCTTTTCAAACATGTTGCAACATCTGTATCGATGTAAACTAGCCTATTGCAACCTAACTTGCAGGATTGTGGTAGAGTGTCTGTTATATTTTGTTGAATGATATCTGTCAAGTAATCGTATTGAAAGTCCTTCAGGTAACCCATCTCGTATTGTGCATTTGCAAACACTTGAATGCTGTACATATTTCTTACAGATATGCAAAGCCCATCTGAACAAGGGTATGAACTTTCACTGAACATTTTCCTGTAAATTTTGCATGTGTAAAGTTGAGTAAACCCACAGTTCATGTGAGGATTTCAATAAAACTCCTCTAGGGGCTTGTGGTATTTATACTTTTTAACTTTGGAGCTGGGTTCTTCAATAAACCAAGCATTCTTGAAACAATCCTCCGCTTTAATTTTTTCGAAGAGATAAGTTTTTCCAGCACCCATAAGTCCCTCTATGGTTACCAATTTCATTTTTAATTATGATTTTCTTAACAGTCTTTCAACTTTTCTCACAAGAACTTCGTCCTCATCGATGTTAGTCAATTTCTCGGCGCTGTCACTTCCATTTTGTTCTACAAAAATGTGATAATACTCATCGTACTCCTTTTGGAGACAATGTAGGTAGTCCTGTCATTCCATCATGGTGCTTTCTTCTTTTCGTTGTAATATCCGTTCCAAACATCTCTCAACATCTGTGACTACGTACACCAACTTGTTGCAACCTAACCCACATTCTTTGTTGAGTGTTTCCCCAATTTTTTCGTGTACCCGATCTGTAAGATAATCATGTTGAAAGTCTGACAGGTATCCTCTTTCATACTGAGCGTTAATGAAAATAACTGTGCTGTACAAGTTTCTCTCGGATATGAGGTAATCCATGTCATTGGTTTTGAGTAGGTTTTCTGAGTATAACTTTCCTAAGACATTTAAGAAGTGTTGACAAATTTTTTACTGGGTCACTGTAATATTCCCTCAATGGATTGTACCGTAAATATTTTTTAAATTTCTCCACTGGTTCCTCTACAAACTCAATTTTTTATTGTCTGCAAAATTTTATTTTAACAAGTTGAATAGATAACTTTTTCCAGCACCCATAATTCCATCAATGCTAAGTAACTTCATTATTCTGACTCAATATCTCTGTCTCAGACTTTTTTTTCTGTTTCTTTCCCTCATATTTCTTTATAATATCTAATAACGAAGGTAAAATTTTCTTCAGCTTCGGTATAGTTAA
The DNA here is from genome assembly GCA_964017235.1 of Sabellastarte sp. h YS-2021. Lineage (NCBI taxonomy): Eukaryota > Metazoa > Annelida > Polychaeta > Sabellida > Sabellidae > Sabellastarte > Sabellastarte sp. h YS-2021. The sequence goes on from OZ024933.1 coordinate 13,057,681, forward strand.
ACGTCACATTTTTTCTTGAGAATTGATCAGAAAAGTGACAGTGCAGTTTCCCTTTGAATTTAGTGACCGAAGCCCTTTTACGAGCATTTATTTTGAAAGCTTTTGCTTTGAATCCCATCTTGCTATTCGATAATCTCCGTAGGCTAAAGAAGTAATACTGTCGTCTAGTATATATCTTTTGTCATCAAATGCGCTGAGGGCTATTTTTTCTGTATCCACTGTGTAGAGTTTGTGTTTGAAACTTTGTATTGCAGAAAAGTGAACAGTCTTCGGTTGGTTTTTTCTCAAAGTATGCAGGTAGTCTGCATGTACTAGTTCATTAGCAGCTGCCTTTGGTACTCCTTTGGCTCTATGGATGGTGTCACAGGAACATAATATGGAATATTGTTTTGATTTTAAACCCACAAACTCTGTTAGTTCTCGGGATCCGTATTCGAATTTAAAATAACCTTTATTTTTGGCATTTTTAGTGTGGTACAGTGGATGTGTGGTTGGAAAATTGGAAAAATCGAAGTTAGCTCTGTATATATCATTTGGTGTAGGAGCCGATTCATCCTTTGCCACTATTTTTAACAAGAACGAATTTGTGTCGCTGTATAATGGATGTACTGTATACCATGTACCAAAAATTTTTGGAAGGAATAGATACAGAAATTGATACATGACTTTCTTTGCTAATTCTAAAACTGTGAATCCTATAAAAATTGGTTTGTCCTATTTAACTGTATGATTTTTTACTTCCACTGCTGCAATTTTTGGGTCGAGTAACTCCACCCTTTGAAATGTAGGTTTGTTTGCAAATTTCAGAAGTTTTTCAGAAGAATTCACTAGTCTGACTTTTCTTCTTTTGAACATAATTTCTATGGTTTTTCCATAAAGAGCATTGTTTGCCATTTTTAGATTGTTGCTCTGAAATTCTGAGTTGGCCGCCTTTCTTCTTTCAATATTGAACTCAATAAATGACCTCATGAATGCCCTCTGTTCAAACCTGAGCACTGTGAATTTTTGTCAGTTTGAGTCCGAGTTTTAAGTACAGTTTAAGTAGTTCAAAATGTATTACATAATTTTTCTTGTCTTCTAGTGTTTGAACTAATTTTTCTGCATTGCTGAACAAATTTTTCATATCACTCGATCTTTGTATATTTTGATTGTAGGGACTGAGTTCATCGTATTTTATTTTCTTCTTTATCGGTGCCAGTGGAAAATCCAAATGTTTGACATGCAAATTCTCCGGGTATTCTAGGTCAACCTCTAAAATATACCCTAGGTCAGTATTTAATGCAGTGTTTTCTATGTCGAAGTTTGAAATTTCATTCTTTTCTAACCACCTAAATTTACCTACAGGTAGTTTTTTTGACAAACAGTAGGCATATAATGAATTGCAGTCAAACATGTGGAGGTAACTTAGCAGTTCTACTTCATTGTAGTCTGGTAATGTTGGATAGTTCGCTTTTGCATACCTTGTGTACAGACCAGAGATACCACCCCTAATAGCTTTCTGTATGAATTCATATTGTTCAAGATCAGTGATCAGTTCAAGTTTTACTTTGGTTTGAAGCAACATTACATCGAATGAGAAACTTGGTAGATTTAAGTATTTTGCAACGTCTAACCCGTACAGTTTATGGTTTATTGCTCTGAAAGTTTCAAAAACATCTGCCAGTAAGGTCACATCTAATTTCAGGTAGGCCTCTAAGTATTCTCCTAAATTTGAACATTTTAAAGCCGTAAACATTGACTCTGCATGTTGATACTGTTCAGGGGTGATGGTCTTTTTTGTAAGAGAGCTATAAAAGTGTTCTCGTTCTGGTAGTTTGCATTCATTCAGAACATCAGTACCCGTTAGATACTAATAGGGGAAGAAATCTTTTTTCAACAATTTTAAAAATGTAGATTCTTCTGGATATAATTGTCTAGTGTGTTTGAATAATTTATCCTTACTTTCTTGCCCACTTCTCAGGATGTCTGTCAGGTTTGATAAACTGTTGGGTAAATGAGCATAGGTGTCTATGAACTGGAAATTTTGAAAAGAGATACATGCAAATGTCTCGCTTGTTCTTGGAATAATTTTTAATTGGTTTTCACTGTTTTGACACAATTCTCTTATCAACAATTTGAAGTCGTATTTCGATCCATTATGGAGAAATACAGGAATTTTTGGTTCATTGGAAATTGAAGAGTATTTCAGGTTGCATCTATTACAAGCTATAAGTACATTCCCAAAAGGGTGTTCTTCCGTGACCTTGGGGCTTTGCAAGTGGTTGTGATCCCTACATTTTTTGTCACCGTTAAAAGGTGAACCACATATATAACAATGGGTAGCCTTTTTCAACATTCGTCAAGTTTCTGGTGTGTTGGTCATTGGGTATCTGTATTCGTTCAAAATTACATTGATGCGACTTTGCTCTTCCATCAACATTTCAATAGCTTTTTTGGCACAATTTTCTCCTGTGTAACACCTTACAGATCCGTTGAACTTGTCATTTACATGACACACACGTTTCATGCCAACGCTTAACTGTTTATGCTGGGTGCTAAATTTAGTTTTTCCACTGGGTCTTTTATTAGTCACTCGGCTCTGATATGTCTCAAAGTCCATGTATATGACAAAGGGTGCCATAAATTTTTTCTCATAGTTTCTAAACTGTAACAGGTCCTCACCAGATCCCAGAGTTGGTACTTTTCCTTTAGGTTTGACCGTATTTATACTGCAAGAGTTTTCATGTTCTTTCAGAGCTTGCTCTGAATACTTTATTGTCAAACAGGTTTTGCAGTAATAACCTTTTTTCCTGTTTGAACATCGAAAACCACAAAGAAATCTGGAAAAACTCCTTATTTTGTAATAATGTCCTTTGTATAACAATATATTTACGTGATGTTTCTTGTTTTCTTCAGAACTTATATGTAGCACCCCGGGTTCATGAGATACAGGGTTAATGTCATAACAATTTATGGAAACATCATTTTGTGCTTCAAACAGTTGGATACTATCCAGTGCCATAGGTAGCGAAATTCCATTTGTATTAAAATTTTCCAAGGTTTTGTATTGACTCGTACGACCCGCATGCTTTGCTGCTGGTTGTAAGATACCAGCTGCTACTGCGTACAAGAAACATTGGTTTTCTGGGGAAGATAAGTCGAGTAAACAATGTTTGTTTTTCAGAAATTTTGGAAGGTTTCCTTTTTACATCCACCCAAAATTGGGGCACACTTCACTACTTTCAATTCAAGACTATAGGTTCCAATTACTTCCATGGTGAAGAAATGTTTCTAATCTAGATGCAACTTCTTTATTTAATTCGGATATAATCCTTTTGATATGTACCTTCGAAATAATTGCCTTTGTTTCTGATGTAAAGTACGGTTTGATGTAAACAAAATCATCTTCTGTTTGCCTGTACTTTTTAAGTTTTACCCTCAGTGACAATTGTATCTTTATACTCTTCAATTTACACAGTGCTTTTTTAATTTTATTTTTGACCATCGGGTAAGATTTTGATAGAGTTATTTAATGAGATGGGAAATTACTCTAAGAATTAGTAGTGAAACAAGGACACGGTGTGGATTTACCCTCAGTGACAATTGTATCTTTATACTCTTCAATTTACACAGTGCTTTTTTAATTTTATTTTTGACCATCGGGTAAGATTTTGATAGAGTTATTTAATGAGATGGGAAATTACTCTAAGAATTAGTAGTGAAACAAGGACACGGTGTGGATGGAGAGAGAAATGTATCCAAAATGGATGGGAAAATAGGTAGTCATATAAAAGTGTTGTCTGCAAACTGTCAAGGATTAAGAGACCTAAAAAAACGAGCCGATGTGATAAACTATCTAGATTCGTTAGGCGGCAATATCCTATGTTTACAAGAAACCCATTGGACTAAAAACGATCTAAGCACAATAAAAAACCTTTGGAAAGGCGATTGCTTTTTAGGTGGGACAAAGACAAACTCAAATGGAGTAGCAATACTTATTAAGTCTAATTTTGAATATGAGGTAGTTGAACACTTCATAGACAATGAAGGGAAAATTATTTGGTTAAATATTTTAATAAATAAAAAGCTAAAAGTGAAGCTAATTAATATTTACGCTCCGAACAAAGATACTCCCGACTTCTTTAAAAAGATTGGAAACATAATCGAGTCAAGTAATATGGATTATGTTATGCTAGCTGGGGACTTTAATATCACTTTAGACCCCAAATTAGATAGTTATAATTATAAACAACTCAATAACCCCTGTGCAAGAAACGAAATGCTGTCTGTTATTAATAAATATAATTTATGCGATATATTCCGATTAAACCATCCAAATGAGAAACGATATACGTGGAGGCGAAAAAATCCACTCAAACAGGCAAGGCTAGATTACTTTATAATTTCACGACCGTTTTCTGATCTAGTAAGCGATTGCCCAATAAGAGCATCCTATAGGTCAGATCACTCGATACTCGAATTAAATATTACGATTTGCAGCTTCCAACAGGGAAAAGGAGTTTGGAAATTTAACAACTCACTATTGAAGGACAAAGATTATTTAATAAAAATAAACAATGTTATCGACGAAGAAAAAATGAGATATGCTGTCCCAATATACAACCCTAATAATATTACAAAGGTTAAAGACACTGAGTTGCAACTTACTATATCAGACAGCCAATTTTTTGAGGTATTATTGCTAAAAATAAGAGGTGAAACTATTAAATTTTCATCGCTCAAAAAGCAGTCAGTGAACAGTAAAGAACTGAATTTAATAAAAGAAATTGACTCTATTGAACAAGAAGAAGTACCGGATTTAGAACTGTTAGGAAAAAAGAAAAAGGAAATCGAAGACCTCAGAGGCGAAAAGATAAAAGGCTCAATAATTAGATCAAGGGTAAAATGGCTGACGGATGGAGAAAAGCCTTCAAAATATTTCTGTATGCTAGAAAATCATAGGTATATAGAAAAAACCATTAAACACTTGAAAAATGAAAAGAATGAAAATATATATGAACAAGACAATATATTAAAAGAAATTCATAAATTTTATTCTAACCTATTTAACAAGAAAGAAAATAAATACGCAAAAGACTTTTTTAAAAAAATAAGCCCAAATAGTTATAATCGGTTATCAAAGTTAGAATCAGATGCACTTGAAGGAAAACTCACGGAAGATGAAATCAGCCAATCCCTACAAAATATGAAACATAATAAAAGTCCTGGGATAGATGGATTTCCATCAGAATTCTACAAAGTCTTTTGGAGAAAATTGAAATTTTTTGTTCTGAGAACCTTGAATGAAAGCTACAACATAGGTCAACTACCTGTAACAATGCGTCATAGCATAATTTCATGCTTGCCAAAGGGTGATAAACCAAGAGAGTATTTGAAAAACTGGCGGCCTATTTCACTTTTGTCAGTAGCTTATAAAATAGGTTCAGCGGCAATAGCAAATAGATTAAATAAAGTATTAACTCACTTAATCCCAGAGCAGCAAACAGGCTTTATAAGAGGACGCTATATGAGCGATTGCACACGTTTGATATACGACACAATGCATTTTACAGAATATAATAAGATCCCGGGCTTAATTATGCTTGTAGACTTTGAAAAAGCGTTCGACTCAGTGTCATGGGATTTCCTTATCGAAGCTCTAAATAAATTAGGCTTTGGACAGAATTTCATCAAATGGATAAATACTTTGAACACAAACATTTTCGCAACTGTTCTTCAATGTGGTTTCTTATCCAATAAGATTTGTATTAAAAGGGGTTGTCGACAGGGAGACCCAATTGCACCATATCTTTTCATAATATGCTCCCTTTTCTTAACAACCTTAGTAGAAACGTGCGGTTCAATTAAAGGATTAAACATAAACAAAGAATATTTAAAAATTATCCAGTTTGCAGATGACACAACAATATTTTTAGATGGCTCTGAAACCTCTCTCCAATCAGCTCTCAATGTCCTTGAAATATTTGGCACATACTCAGGTTTAAAAGTGAATAAAGAGAAAACACAAATAGTATGGATTGGCTCAAAAAAGGGTAACACACAAAAAATATGCCAGCACGCGAACTTGAAATGGGAAGCCAATACCTTCAGAGTTTTGGGTATAACCTTTTCAGTAAATCTTAATGACATGCCCAGTTTAAACTATGATACTATAACTGTAGAGGTAGAAAGAACCCTCGTGCCTTGGAGGCAACGGAAACTCACCCCAATTGGAAAAATATGCATACTAAAAACATTCATAATACCAAGGTTAACCACGTTATTCATGACGATCCCTAGACCTAGCCCTCGGACCATTAAATTACTGAATAAGTTGTTTTATTCGTTTATATGGGATTATAAACCAGACAAAATAAGTCGAGCAAAACTAACACAAGGCTATCCAAAAGGAGGCCTAAAAATGACTGATGTGGATGCTTTCATAACAAGCCTTAAAATCTCTTGGATCAAAAGACTGCTGAGTAATGATACACCGGTGTGGAAAACTTTAGGACTACATTGCATTAAAAATCCAATCAGATTAAAATATCTTGGCTCGACTTAGCCTAAAAATCTTGCACTAAATATAACAAATACTGTTTGGAAAGAAGCCTTACAATCCTGGGCATGCTTATTGAATGTAAACTCACTAGACGAAAATAGGAAACTTTCAAGCCCGATATGGTATACTCCAAGGATATCAAAAATAGAACTTTTTTTGCCACAATGGTTCAATAAGGGCATCATATTTGTAATCGATCTAATCGATTCCCAAGGAAAATTTCTAACGTATCATGAACTAATGGCAAAATATTCTGTACACTATAATTTCTTAGACTATCATAGGGTCAAACAATGTGTGAACAACTTCCTAGGTACATCGGATACTTCAATAAATGAAAGGCCCGTTTACCCTATAACATTATACCTTCTCTCTAAAGGCATAAAAGGTTCACGTGAATTTTATAAAATTTTGCTTTCACAAAAACGCTTTAACGATGATAAGCTTAGACAAAAATGGGAAAGATCTTTGAATGTTGAAATTACAAAACCCATGTGGGAAAAAAGTTACCTGGTTTGTTTTAAAACTATACAAGATAATTACCTGATTTGGTTTCAATATAAAATCTTAAATAGAATATTGGGAATTGAAAGCTTAAAATTTAAAATGGGCATATCACTAAACAATGTGTGCAGATTATGCAATGAAAATGAAGAAACTCTAGTGCATCTATTCACTTTATGTAACCCTGTAAAAAAATTCTGGGAAGATTTGACCAGAAGAATAAAAGCCGACATAAATAGAGATTTAATTTTTTCAAGCAAAGATATAATTTTTGGTTACCAAGAAAAACAAATGTGGCCCGCGAACATTTTATTGGTAACTATGAAAAAATATATTTTTGTGGCAGCCGGAAAGAAAAAAACTCCACAGGTAGTTGAAGCTCTTGAGATGCTAAAAAATATTTTTTTTGAACAGGAGTATGTGTCAAGAATACAGAACCACGAAAGTGAATTTAAAAAAAAGTGGGATTTTATTCCACGACTATTACAGTAACATATTTTTGTAATATTCATGGTTTTTTTTTTTTTATAATACTGTGACTATGGAAAGCTTGTAATTGTTAGTAAAATATAATACATGTAAATGTTAACTCCTATTGAAAAAGAAATAAAAATATAAAAAAAAAAAAAAAAAAAGATTTTGATAGATACATTTCCACATCTCTTTTCTTGTACCTGGGAAGTTCAAATCTGTACCTCTTATACACATTTTTGAATTTGTGATGTTGCATTTTTTTGTAATCCGGTTGAAATAAAGAAAGCCTGATTATCACTTACCATTACTACTGCAGCTATCTTTTAACCGGTTGGTTATTAACCTTTCACACAGACACATAATTATAAAGGGTTTTTTTTAAAAAAGCAGCTGTGTCTTTACAGTCATAACAATGTGAACCTTGTATAACCTCAGATTTTTTTTGTCGTCCTGATGAATCAATTTAAACCCAACCTGTGTTTGTAGGAAAAAAATTTTAATAGCAGACATGGCATCGGTGTCTTCGAATAGAAACAGTCAATATCATGAAATGAGTCTTTTCTAAAATATTCTCAAAACCATTAATTACAAATTCTAAATATTGATGTAATAAATCTCTAATATGAGTCATCAAAATTGAAACCTTGTTTTGTGAAGAAATTTGCATTGTGACAGATAGTACTGAAAAGAATTTTTGTGTGTTGTAGAACTCTCTAGAACACAAGTCCAAAGAAGTAATGAGATCAGGGTAATAAACTGACATAAATGCAATACATTTTACATGAAGAAAAAAACTTGTAATGACTCTACAGATGAAAAAAATTAAAGTGCAGAAGGGTAGTTCACAAAAACACTAAAAAGCTGTCTTATAAACACAATAAATTACCATAGAAGACCATAAAAAATTACATTAGGTTTTACAATATCTGTAGAATGTTTAGTGGGTCAACATACAGACAGAACTTTCCAGAACACAAGCACAGAAAGGTTATTACATTTGTTGTAATAATGATAAAACTATACAATAAATCTGTCAGTAGTTATTTGTTAAAGTTGTTTTTTACATCTAATGTTCAGTAGGACACATTCTGTTTTGTAGAACTTTCCAGAACTATTGCACAGATTTCAATAAATATCTGAAGAGAAAGAATTGAAGGCTTATTGTTCAATAGGGTGCCAAAGGATGGTGATAGTGCTGCAAGTTTGAATTGTGAGGAATGTTTTAGTGGGAAGAACATAATTAAGATATCCTGTGGTATGTTTTAATAAAAAAACAACTTTACATTTCTGAAAAAGCAAAATTCGTGAGAATGGTACATTGAGAAATCCTATGTCACTTATGTGGAATGTTGTGTTTGTGAGAGCCATTTTCTAAATAACAGGCTATTAGTTTAAATGAAAATTCAAAAGAAAAGATTATAACAGTTTGACAGTCGCTTGGAATGAGGTTTGTGTTAGTTACAACTTTCTTTTACAATACTAATAACTTGTATTAAGATACTAAGACATACATATTTCTCTTTGAGAGAATATATTCATTTGAAAACATGAGTCAAAAACAGTTTTGGAGAAGGAACCATCCATATGTTACATTTACATGAATGGCTTATAAGTCATAATTTTTTTCAATAATATTACATTCAAGAGGTGTTTGAGGTTTTCATTTATTCATTACATGTTTGACTATAATTGATTTCAAATGGCTAACTAAATCATTTTCTAAAGAATTCATTTTTTTAGAATAAGTGAGTTCATTGACAATTAACCAATGATGTATACATTCAAGACATGTATATCAAATGTCACACCTGTAAAAAAAAGTATTTCTTGAAACAATTGTTCAGTATGATCTTAAGTTAACATTGTTACAGAAAACAATGATTGTACAGTTAGTGTAACTTGCAATATCATCATGTTTTAAGATAATTTGTCTTAAGAGGTGTTGACTTTCAGTTTAATTTTAAAAATTCAAGATAATTGGGTAAAAAGTTTTATTTTCACTCACTGTAAACATAAAGTAGTTTACGTAAAAAATGTGTAAAACCACATATTTAACATGAAAAACTTCATTTTATTATTGTCAATTCTTAGGGATTTTATCTGTGTTGTAAATTTCCATAAAAATTGACAGTTCTATAACATTACATCAATGCAAGGTGTTAACACATTCTAATGTATTACAGTAGCCCTTTAAAGGTGAATCCAATACTAAAGATGTGTAACATAAAAATTTAAAAGGTTAACTGTCATTATAAATCTGAGAAAATGAATACTTTTATAACATTTTTCAATAAAACTAATTATTTCTTGTTTAAGATTATTTTTTAACCTTAGAGATCAATTTAGCTAATGGTGACAAATGGCAGTAGCTGTTACAGAAAATTTTAAATATTTTGCCCATCAAAAATAACACAATTAAAACAAGTTACTGCAAAAAAACACAATAATTTACCTAAAAATTTAATGCTTCGGTAATATATATAAACTTTACACTGTGTGACAGGACAAGTAGGTTCAATTTTGGATAGAACAAAAAAGCAATACCTTTTTTGGTAAAACTTACTCCAATCTTTGAAAAAAAGGGTCATTACTGTATACACGCATCATTATTGCGTCATCTTTCCCTTTTAAAAGGTGCATTCCACGCGCTCAACGGGTCAGTTGCAACAAGATGTTTTAAAGGAAAAAGAAATAAAAATAAAGAAAATTATAATGTAAGTTAACTTAAGGTATATTTTAAAGTGTCTTTTCTTGGATATGTTATTTTAATTTGGAGAGATTTTCTTCAATTAAATGTGTTGTTCCAAAAAATTTTTTGCACAGGGAATACAACCTGCGAAGCAAAAAGAGGAAAATGTAAGTATATTTTATAATGATATTACTTTTCGTATAACCTGTGGTTATTAAAAAGGTTTTTAAAAAATATTTGTGTGTAGTGACACAACATAAAAACAATTGGCTCAGTTAGGATATTAACTTGTATGCTAATAATATGTCAGAGGTAAAACAGTTGGTGACATTTTGGTGTATATAGATTATTTTATATATGTTGTTTCAAGATTACTAATCTAGTGCTCTCCAAAAGTCAAAAATATTTGCCACAATAGAGAACATAGTGCACTAGGTTAACAGAAGTAGTGACCATCAAAACATAGTACAAAGGATTTTGTGTATTTTTTATTGTAGAGAAGATGAACAACAACCAGTAAAAGTTGTAAGTATTCTTCACAGTTGGTTAAAGGGTTACTACACAAAAGACAAAGAAAGTCTTTAGAAACATTTATTACAATATGGTGAATCATTTTCCCAAAGAGAATTTGAAATATGTCTTAATCTCTAAGGTTAATGACTAAGCAATCACCAATCAAAGAAAGTACACCTTGCTCATATATTTAGAGTCATTTTAAATCTGAAAAAACCAAGATAACATACACATTGTGCTTTTACCACAGGTTTATGTTTTAACTTGAAAAAAAATGAAATAATCTGACAAAATGATCAGAAAATAATAAAACTGACCCATTAATTGTGGTGATTTTTCTACCACAGTAAACACAGACCATTGTAAAAAAAGATATGGGATCTGTGATTTAATCATGTTTCCTATATTATACTTACTAAGTACATTAGGGTGACTAAAGATTTTTTGTAAATTTTACAGCTTATAAACATTCTGTTGACAGATTTTTGTGTTTCAATGTATAATAGACTCCCCCAGTATATTTTAATACAGTAAATGCAAGTTTTTTCATGTTAATCACATTTACATATAATCAGTGGAAGAAATTATCATTTAATTCCTGTATGCTATGGATTGATCTGGTATATTGAAATTATATTGACATTTTGATCAGGTTATAAATGAGGAAATTTTTGTTTCATTTGTCATTGTGACACTTTTTCATTATTTTTTACATAATTTATACATTTTATTTTTCAGCCGGTGAAAAAAGAGGTGAACATTGGTGAACATTGGTGAGAAATTGCTGACATGAAAGTTGTTGATTGTATTTCAAAAGTTTTTCAAAAATAATTTTATTCAGACATAAAGAAATGTTTAAGTTTATATCTTTTAATACTTTTTATAAATCTCTATTTACAGATATTCGCCAGAAAATGATTCAGGTATGTAAAATTGTATATCAGTTTTACGTGATTTCTGAAAGTTTTTTTATTTAATAGTTCAATATTAAAAAAGTAAAATGTTTTTTCATTACATATCAGAGAGATCATAATTTTCTTGTACTTTGCCACTTTTGAGACTGTGCAAAGTGGTAGCACAGGTGATGACTTATAATTAAAAGATAAAACTGCATAACAGTTCATTAAAGAAATGTAAAAATATCTGTTTTTTTACATGTGTTAAAAGGTTCTGAATTTTCCTTGTAGTATTACCACTTATAAGACTGTTAATACACACTGGTAAAGACCTTCAGATAGAAAAATAGGGTGCACAATGTATGTTTAGTCACACATGTACTGCTACATCATTTTGGGAAATCTGAAAGTTTAATATTTATTGTGCTTTTGATAAGCAATTCCTTCTACTTTGTTTTTTTCAGCGCTCAAAGATCAGCGTTAGTGTGAGTGTATTATTAGTCTAATTCTGAAATCAGGAGTAAATTGCTTAATTTTCTCCTTTTTACTGTAAATATGCTTTGTTATAAAACTTACATGTACATATACAATTATGGTCTTTATTAGTCTTAATGTGTTATTTCACTATTAGGTATATCAGTTTTGTCAGTTCAAATTTCACTTCTCAGAAAAATAATGTAATGAATTGTTTCTTATGTCATCTGTTAATATGTCCACTAATAGTACAGTAATGTAATTTTATAGGGCAATATGCTGTAGAAATGGACCGCCATCAATGATTATCGGCCTGACACATCCATTAGTGCCCGAGGCTTGCCAAGGGCACTAATGGATGTGAAAGGCCGATAATCATTGATGAAGGTCCATTTCTACAGCACATTGCCCGTAAAAATTACATTATTACTATTATTATTAGCTGAAATTATACCTGGATTTTGTGCTATTGAAACACAATTATGTCATTTCTTTCACTCAGTTTTGTACACTTTCCTAGAATTTGGAATGATGTAAAACAACATACATTGTCAGACTATTTTTATTTCAGAAACTTAAACATTTAACAAGGACAAAAAAACAAAACAAAACAAAAAAAAAAACACTGATAATAGTTAAAAACTTTGACTACAGCCTGAATGGGAGCTTAATTATTCTTATTTTTTTTGCATTTTGAGATAATGCTTGACTAAAGTTTTGACCTTTTACAAAATATCATTACTTAGTTAATCAAAACTGAGTTAATGATAGGCTAATCACAGTCGTATTTGCTATCTAACACAAAATGATCTGTCAAAATAACTGACAAAATAACAAATTTACCAAAATTTAAACTGAACTACCATGTATTTCAACAGTCAATAACACATTTTTCAACATATCTCTATTTTTTCATTTGGGCTTTAAGTGCAAATTTATGGTGCAGTTGTTAAATGTAGCATTGGTCATGAAACCCTGGATGCTTTGTGACTGGCTTTGAGATGACTTGTAACTTGCACTTGTTATCTCATTCAAGGGTGGTACCGTGATGGGCTGAGTAACCACACTGCCACTGGGAACTGGGCAGGTTATATCACTGTGTGTTATTGGTACATCACCTGTCAGCATACTCTGAAATATAAACATTAAATATTGCCCATTTCTTTGTACAGTGTACAAAACACATATATTCAACATGCTACATCTGACTAATAGAAATGGACTACTGACTAAGATAAATTGAACACCCCTTTCATTTAATAAAAGAAAAATAAAAAATGATTCACAAATGTGTATAACTCCATATGTTTCATAATTAAACAATTTTCAAAAATACAATAAATATTATCAATAAAATATGAAAAAAGTTAAACTCAAAACATCAGTTGAGCTAGATACTCTAGCAAAATTACCTCATTATTTTCCTCAATATCAAAGCCAAGATCAAAGTTAGCACCAACATCCTCGTCTTCTGATGCAAGGCTAATTTCTTCTCTCAATTGTCCTGGCTGCTGCTCCTGCTGAATATTGAATAATATGATTTGTCACAAAAGTTACTTCACAGACATATTTAACAAGGAATATGTATGATCTTAAACTGTATTGGTACATATTTCATATTTACATTGTTTGCAAATTAAAAAGATACCTTGAACTCTAATCTAAAATATTTATTTCAACCAACCAAATACAGCATCTAAGGTGCAATTATTTTTAAGCACAAATCATTGTTCATAGTTTATTAGTTTATTTGGGGTTTACGTCACTTTCAACACTGTACAGGTCATATCACAATGGGTAGTTGGAAGTACAGAGGAAACTAGTACATACAGTTGGTCAAGCTTTTGTACTGTAAACTACCGAAACAACTACCAGCTTTCCCAATGAGGTAGAGCTGTGAACCAAACCCCAACCTCAAAGGTGGGAGGTAAGAGTGTTACAACTCTGTCACCGTGGCCCCTCATAGTCTGTTAGAAGATATAAAGCAGATATCACAGAAAACTATATATAACCATTAAGTAAGTATAGATATCGTATAACTTTTTTGTAACAAATGTGTAAAATATATACCTTCTTCGAGCCATCATGGTGAAGAGCATTGTGAAGAATACCACTACAGGATCGCTTTTGCTCATTGGACATATCTTGAATGTAGTGTTTTAGACTAGACACATCTTTATGGTTGCTGACCGTTATGATATTTTGAGCAGGAACTCCAGCTTGAAATAATGTGGTAATTGTAGACGCATAAACACTATGACATGTGTAAGTTTCTGATAGTCCTGCTTTTTGGGATATGTGTTGCATAATACATCCAAGTTTATTTTTGCCCATTGGCTCATTTTTAAACCATATACCATTACAGTCATACTTGGTTAGTGGATTTTGAAATAGTCTTTCACACTTTGGATTTAATTTAGTCATATAGAAAACAAAAATGTCAACACCTGTGCCATACATGCGCTGATCATTATAATTAATGTCTTTTTGCTTGTGACCTCCTTGGCGATTTTTGGTTGTTTCTGTTGTGGTCATGTGTACATATTGATGACCTTCTGCATCTGTATTCACAGCAAACATTCCTTTTAACATTTCAGCCCAACCTTCCCTACCACGCCTACCAAAAAAGAAACACAAGTGAAACCACATGGCTTCTGTCAGTACATCAGGAATTAAAGTCCAGTTTTTGAAATAACCACTCAATTTTGCCATGTCGCCTTCTCCAATAGAGGGTTTGTGCTTGGGCTTGCTGTTCCATTCTTTGACATATAATTTACATCTCGCATTAAACATATTGTTTGAAGTCAGGAATTCACGATCAGCCAAAATATTGATGGGCCTGTTATATGGAACACCTGTAATATGCCTGTGAATGGCTGCTCTCAGACATGTCAGGGTACTGGGAGAGAGACTACTCCCTTGTCTTGCAGATTTCACTTCAGCATAGAACCTTCATAAGAGTTCATTCAACTCCTCTGGCGATACAGTAAAGAAATCACAGGTTTTGTTTCGCTTCTCAAGCCACTCACTGAACTTTTTCACCCCGTATACTGTTGATTTTCTGGTATTTGGTGCTCTAGCACTCTCCTCTATCTTTTGTAGTTCCTTTTCATCTGAGCTACTACTTTGTGACATGATTCTTCTATCTAGAAAATGCCTCATTTACAGGAATAGACAGTCTTACAGACAGGACAGTACAATAGACAAATAGTAAGTCAATATGGCTGTTATGACTGTTCTGTCCAAAAGACTCTCCACTCCTGTACTTGCAATAGTGGTGTAAGATTGACATATTTTGATAAATCACCAATTCGTGCAAAATCTGTACCACATACATACCACTACATGCACTTAGAAAATATATATTTACAGTATGGTATATGTACACAAATGGAGATCATTTAAATGTTACTTTTAGGTAATTCAATACCACAAAGCACACAAATAGATTCAGTACGAAAACCTGAACATTTTTATACCAAATATGTCTATATGGTTCATTCATATGAATGAAAACACACATAAAAATATGCCTTCAATGTACATATAAAAATTGAAGTGGCTACAGATCCGGTCGAACCAGAGATGCAGTGTTATAAACTTCAGACCCGTATGTGTTATTCATATATAAGATCATGCAAGTGATACGAGACTTAAATGAGTGCATAATGACTCCATAAATATCCGTGAACTGTCAAGTTTTAAAGTATTTGATCTTCGTTGAGGCTTCCATTTTACAATATGAATATTAATGACTTGAGTGCTATGGCCGTGGAACTGAATATTCCATTTACTTTCTTTTTATAAAATATTGTTTGGAAACTTAAATGAGTGCATAATGCCTCCATAAATGGCCGTGAGCTCTCAAGATTGAAGTATTTGATCTTCGTCTATTCTTACATTTTATAAAATATTGCAAGGAAATACCGGAAGAAGTCTGTGTTTGATGAATAAATGTAAGTGTTGTAGTTTTCGTTTAATTTGTTTGTGTTATAGTGGATGGATTTCTAGTGAATATACTTTGGTCTTCTGGTCACGGACTTTTAGTTCAATTACTTGCAGGTCCGGTGCACGGATACGTAGCCACAGCGTATAAAAATACCAGCACATCGTTCTGTAAATACTAGCCATGGTACTACACATAAGTACTGCAATATGCAAACAGTGGAACTGAATATTCCATTTACAAACTTCCCTTGTCATCTATTAGTATTGATTTAACAGAAAGCCTGGATTTTGCACTAATTAGCATTTAAATAACACATCTATCGCACCACTTCTTGTTAAAATTTATAAACAACACAAAATGGCGAATGGAAACGTTCAACCCAGTCAATAATAACATTGTAAACAAATACTTGATGACGTCAGATTGTGACGTTTACTCATTTGCCATAAAGAAGTGCCGTTTTTCTTCTATAAATATTTAAAAATCAGTTTAGGTACTAATAAATTCTGTACACCATTAGAAAAATACCTATATACTGTTTTTTTCTCATTTTTGTTTGATCAAAATCTGTGCAGTAATTAGTGAGATACTGTAAGTTGAAATTTTCAAGTGAGAGTACTGTATTTGTAAACAAACACTTGATGACGTCAGAACCCAGTCAATAATACTCATTATTGGACCACGGACTGGCTAGCAGTAAAATATTGCGTTTTCAAAGACTCGATTCTGCACTGATAATCCCCTAGTAACGCACGCTCAGCTAGTAATAATAAACATTGTTTTTTCTCATTCACAAGACCTTGAGTTTTTTGAGACATTATTTCTTCAACAGTGAATAACTATGATTTCAAGAGACAAATTTCTAACACATATACATATTATCTTTCACCTTTTCATTTTCAGATACAGAGCGAGAGCCTGAGTAAGTAGATAAGCTTTTTTACATTTCTTTCATACCTTAAGATATTTCAAAGTTTTTTCTCTACAATGAAACTTTACATGTAAAATAAAGTTCATATATGTGTAGGTTACACAAAATGTGAAATATGGGTGTGTGTTTCATTATTTAATCTTTTGAGTATGTCTCCTTGTTTAAAATCCAAAGTTGTGGGTCAAAAAGTATTTTGAGAACCTTCATACTTCTGTTAAGTGTAATGTTAAAATAAACAGCAAACTAATGCTGCATGACCAGTATGTTGTAATGTGCACTTATCTTGGATAATTAACAACAGTTGAGTACACTTATGTATTTATCTGTTATTGATTATTACAATAACATTTGTGTACTTAAAATAGTAAAAAAATTAAATGAAGTAGTAAAATTCCTTGGGGACTTGTGTCCTCTTACTCTGGAAGGAAGATTTTATCCCTGTTGTCTCAAACAGAAAAAACATTTCATATCCCAATAAACTGTGGTGTTTATTGATATGCATATATAAGGACACCAAATGTATGATCTCTGGCATTTGAGAAAATTTTCATGTTGAGACGAAAACGTTCCCTTTTGAGTGTTATTTCTACTTTATGTTTACAGATCAAGCCAATAAGAATGAAAAGGGTAAGTATAACTTTATTCTTTTGGTTTTCATATGTCTATAGTTCTAATTAATTTCATCAGTAAATTTTAGTTGAGGTATTTTTTTTTAATTTATGAGCATTTAGGTTACAAAAGTTTGAGGTGTGGGTGTTTTTCATAATGAATATTTAGTTCTATAACTATTGTTTTTTTCTACTTTATACTTTCAGATCAACAGGTCAAAAAAGATAATGACAAAGGCAATGGTAAATATAGCTTTATTGTTACATTTCACCATATCATAAAGTATTTCTATTGTATTTATTTTATAAATTTAGTTTTTGGTTAAAATAATTTTGACTGTTATTTTCAAATGTAATATTGAACATTTTTAATGATTTTTATTGATCTTTTAATTTTGGTTACAAAACTGACACTTCTCTCTCTTTTTTGTGCTTAGATACAATATTCAAGATACATTGATATATTAATATATGATTGGTGAAAGTAATTTTTTCCTGATTATAAGGATAAATAATTGTAAGGATAAATAATGTTCCTAAAAAATGGTTTCCAAATTAAATGATAACCTGTTATATATCACAATGGTAATGTATATTATTATGTATTTATATCTATAAAATTTTTTGTCTATTTCAGATCTAGATGAGAAATCAAAGAGGTAAGTTCATTTGAAAGGCTTCTTTTTTTAAAAAAAGGGTTGTTTAAACTTTTAAAATATAACTTTTAACTTAAAATAAACTTTCACAATTTTTATTACTATATATGCCATTTGTGTATAGGTAGATTTTTCAAATTTTCATATGTGTGCTTCCACTGCTATTGTCTTTCCAGTAGCTAACTGAATAATTATTGTTTTATGTTTAAAGCAGAGACCAAAAAGAATGGTAAGTATAAAATATTATAAAATTTGTCTTTTTCATTACTTCAGGGTTTTGCTATGGGGTATTTCTAATTTGGTTAGTAAATTTGTCTTGTTTAAAGTTACTTTCTGTGTTACTTTTCAGTTTCTTGTATATAATATATATGTAGCATTTAATTAGTTAATATCTTTTACTTAAAAGATTGTTCTTTTTATTTTTTCTTGTTTTTCTGAAAATAAAAAAGAAGAAAAGGAACTTTTTTATTTAAATTTTAGATCAAAATTATTAGTTTTTTAAAAAAATTTTAGAACAAAAAATAAAGTTTTTCAAATTTATTACTTTGTTTTATTTAAGGTCTTTTCCCTGAGATCCTTGGTGACCTAGTTCTTAGCAAATTTGACGTCTAATCATAGGCTGTTGTTTCTGGAGGGTTCAAGCTTCCAACACAGACACACACATAAACACAAGTAGCAATGCTGAGGATATATCACAATATGAACCTGGTTATTAAACAATGTGTAAAACACTAACTTCAACTTTTCATTTACTTTTTCTGTAACAAGAAAAAGTCATGGGATAAAGCAATGTTTTTTGGATGATTTTTTTTCAAAAGAAAGGAAGGTAAGATGTTCATTAATACCTTTTGTATTCACTTGTACAGTAATCAGTTAATTATAGAAATGGATTAACATAATATCCAAAAAGATTAAATGGCACAGGATATATAATTTTTTCAATATTTAGTTACATTATGTAAATTCTTACAAATAATATCATATTGTATATTAAATTTGAAAAATCAAAATGATTGGTGTACATGTGTATTAAGCTGTGGGTATTCTTTTCTTGTCTACTTCAGGGAAGAGGCAATGAGTGCAGCCCTGGGAATAGTGACTTGGATGTGTTTTTCATTTATTTTACGCATTCAGTTGCTGTTTCTTGGGAATTTTTTATATGTCAACAAGATCACAGTCGGAGTCTGAAAACGAAAGTGGATACTCGGTTAAAATGAACAAAAATGATTTTATTATGTGTAGAAAGAAATATTGAATTGATAACGAGGTGATTATCAAGCTTTAACCAGGAAAATAGTTGAAATGACAAAGTTGTATACATCAGTAGGGTCTTTTTCTTCATTTTGGCTAGCTTCTTTTAAGTGACCAAAGGATGAAAACAGTTATAATTCCCTGTGTGACAAGGGTTTGATGATGACTTTGACATGTAATTAAAATGGCAAAAGCTTTAGATGATCAATATACATCAGAAGGTCTTCGTTTGGCTAGCTTCTTGGATAAATGGCCGAAGGATGAAATTGTGTCACCACTTGATTTAGTTAGAGCAGGGTTATTCTATTGCAGACCAGGAGACAGGGTGAAATGTGCCTTCTGTGGTGGAATTATGTATAATTGGGTTACAGGGGATACTCCTTTGAAAGAACATCTTAAACATTTTCCATTTTGTAAATTTCCTAAAATGAGGGCCACCGAAATTTTAAGCCAGGATTACACTAATATGACTCAGTATTCAGTACATAAAAGTGCAGAGAAAATTGTACGTTAGTTGGGATTTTCTGATAAATTAATAAGAGACGGGTTGGAAAAGTTGAAAGACAATACCATTACAGCCGTGGATTTATTGGATGCAATATTTGAAATTGAAGATCAACAAGTTGTTCAGAACAAGAGATTAGATGCAGCACCGGCTTGTAAGATTTGTATGGAGGGTGATATTACAATGGTTCTTCTACCTTGTCGACATCTGTTGTGTTGTGAGAGGTGTGCAGATCAACTAAAGAAATGTCCATGGTGCCGTAGTTCAATACTAGGAACTCTAAAAACTTTTTTTCACTGATTAATTGGAAACATTCAACCTCACAGTCCGATGTACCAAGTTACCTGGTTTTTGGGATAAGTTTAGTTAAAAGTTGGGTGATGTTTAACATGGATACTATTCTGTATATTGTCCATAAAAGACTGTAGCTAGTATCTGTTCATCAAATGGCAAAAACAGGTTTTTTTGAATATATACAAAAGTTTTTTTGTTTTGTGTAAGTCCATTGTCCATATGATAAACAGCTGATTCAAAGTTCACCCAGGAAAATACATGAAATGGCAAAAAATACAACATACTAAAACATACTGTCTAATTAACACAAAAATTTGGTTAAAAAGTTGGGTGATATAAGCTTTACTCCTGGTCCTCAGTTCGTGGTGGGGGTCATATATACAACAATTTTTTTTTCCTTGT
Source organism: Sabellastarte sp. h YS-2021 (assembly GCA_964017235.1). Lineage (NCBI taxonomy): Eukaryota > Metazoa > Annelida > Polychaeta > Sabellida > Sabellidae > Sabellastarte > Sabellastarte sp. h YS-2021. The sequence goes on from OZ024933.1 coordinate 13,078,368, forward strand.
GTAAGTCCATTGTCCATATGATAAACAGCTGATTCAAAGTTCACCCAGGAAAATATATGAAATGGCAAAAAAACATACTAAACAAACTGTATTAAACACAAAAAATTTGGTTAAAAAGTTGGGTGATGTAAGCCTTACTCCTGCCCCCAGGTTCGTGGTGGGGGTCAAAGTTAAGTAATGGGCTTAAAGTTACCTGGGGGCAGGGGTAAGGCCTACATATACTACTGATAGGTATGAAAACTAGTTGCTATGGAATGTTAATAAAACATTTTCACAGGAAATATTTAAAAAATTGTCAACAAATGTTGTTTACACAACCAAAAAACATTTGCAGTCAAACAGCAGTTTCTTCAGTTATTTTGAAAAATTTTATTAAATATTTTGAGCAAAAAATGTATAGAGAATATTTGTCAAATATGTAGTGTAAAAATAATCCTTGGAAATGATTAGTCAGCATAGAAACTTCCATAGAAAAAGCATGTATTGGACGTTTTGCCATTACGTCATAACTTCATTCAACACCTATAGCCATGGGTTAGACCACCTATAGTGTGACTTTTGTATTAAGTTGATGTTATAGGCCAACACAATATCATAAAGAAACCTATGTTTTGCACTGTAAACTAGTACACACCGCAAGTCAGCACAAACTGAAAACTCAGAATATTTACTGACATTTGGTTTTATCATGAATTGGGGTACACCAAATAATAAATCTAAAGTAATGACACAGTTCAACCAAATTTGAGAAGCTTGAATGCAAGGTTTGAAATCTAATTAAAGTTGTGGCTCTGGCGGGGACCAGTACATGTCAATGTTAATATAAAACACCGATTTTATGTCAGTACACACACTCTCCAGCTGCTCCTTGTTATACATGTTGTTATGGACAAATGGGTTTTCAGTTGTATATTGCAGTTATAAAATAACATAAAATACTCTAAATCTGCCGCACTTGAGAAGCAGAAAAAACTGCTTCAGTAAAAACCTGCATACCAGTTTCCCTTTTTAGAATTTTTAAAATCTTCCATTTATCTTTTATCTGTGTGCTATGGTCCTGCCTGAAAAAATTGCACACAGTTGTCTCAATACATAAAACACTGCTACATTATCTTGGTGACTGTGTTCGCAGATTATTTTATGTGACAGCCCATATCCTTCTTTATTAAGAAATTACCAACTAAAAATTTGGACCACAATAGATAAAGTACAGACAAAAGCAAACAAAAAAGTGTCAAATAGAATTATATGGAAAATTAACTCTATTAAAGGGAATGGATTTCATATATGTTTTAAGTGACCTTAGTTAAAAAATCGTGATCACTGATACCTCTAAAATCAACTGAAATAACAATGATATACTAAATTTTGACACTATAACTTTTCAAAAAAGGATTTTATTCAATACAATAGCATTACTATTTGTATCCAGCCTAATACTTTTTTTCCAAACAAAAGCTTTTTATACCACTTTTATCATCTAGTTGTTCAGGTGCACAACCTAAGTAATACAAGTATTCATGTGTAAGATTCGAACCAAAGACACCTGACATGATAGTCAAATGATCATCTGGTTAACTAACTTCTAATTCTAATTCTAATAGTATTTTTATAGCGCCTAATCTCCATCAAAAGACAGACTCTAGGCACGCCAGAACAGAAAGGAGAAAACTGAAATCATAATCCTGAGACATAGCAAGGGTCAGCACCATGGAGACAAACCAGGAAAAGGAGAAGTTAGGGTGGATATTCTTGTGCAAAGAGATAGGTTTTGAGCTTCCTTCTGAATGAGTGGAGAGAAGTGGCCGAACGTACATCATCAGGCAAATCACTCCAAATCTTTGAGGCGTCATAAGCAAAACTGAGGCCAAAATGCTTAGAAGACTTATATATTGATGTGTTTCAATATGGCATAAATTGGACACAAGTTAACATTATGTAAAGGGAGACTGGCACACTGCAGGTTTCCCAATTCTAAGAAAATATAAAATTTCTTTAGCTCAGAAAGAGTGAGTGAGGCAAAGAGGGAATTACAGTAGTCAATTCGGCTACTGACGAGAGCATTTGCAAGGAGCATTGCTGTGTTAAGGTCAAGGAGATGGCGAATCCTATATAAATCTCTTATATGGAACCGAGTGGACTTAATGACTTGGGAAATGTGATCTGTGAAGGTCAGGTTGGAGTCGAACACCACTCCTAGGTTTTTGACATTTGAGGCAGGTGCCACTTTATTCCCAAGAATATCAGTGGGAAAAAGGGAATGAAGTTGTTTACGACTGTATTTTGAACCAATCAGGATGAATTCTGTTTTGTCTGGGTTTAATTTGAGTTTATTTGCAGCCATGAAATTTTGTATATCATTTAGGCAGTCTGTTAGAGCTGTCATTGACTGACTGAAATTTGATGGTGAAAGAGTAATGTATAACTGAGTGTCATCTGCATAAAAGTGGTGTTTGATACCCCTGTGAGATCGAATAATTGAACTGAGTGGATTTGTGTACATGGAGAAAAGGAGTGGCCCCAGGACCGAGCCTTGAGGGACACCAAATTTTAAGTCCATGGGATGTGACAGTACAGAGCCTACCTTGACTGATTGAGTCCTGTCCGACAAATAAGACGTGAACCAACTCAGAGCCACTCCATTGATGCCATAGCATTCATATAATCTGTGGAACAGGATCGAGTGGTCAATAGTGTCGAAGGCTGCCGAGAGATCGAGGAGGGTTAGGGCTGTTGTACTGCCTTCAGACATATTGAGGAAAAGATCATCCTGTATATTTAGGGGGGCACTTTCTGTAGAATGGAACCTTCTATAGGCAGATTGGAAACCAGTCAAAAGACAGGACTCGTCCAGGTGAGACAGGAGTTGGGACGACACAACTCTCTCTAAGACCTATTATCAACACAGCAGTTGAGTGACCAGCAATTATCAACATATTATCTAATAGGTTGACACAATGTATGCAAAATTCAATGTATTTTTAAATAGATAAATTTTTCAGCACAAATATAAAAAGCAAAAAATTGATAGTTCCCTAAATACTAATGTGCGGTATCCCCCTAAAAATACTTGGCTAACTTCAGTTCAAGCAACATGTATAAGTATTGTCACGTTTCCAAATGACCAACCATAAATGCACCTCGAACAGTTTTTTTTCTGATAAAATTTCCAAGAGTTATGGTTTCTTTTCCAGCATTGATTCTTTTCATCATCGTTCTTCCACTTGGCCAATCTTCTTGAACATGTTTGTTTAAACAATTTTTAAGTTATTCTAATTTAATGTAGTTGAGGGTTTCATTTCAAATAATTTCAATAAGTGATTGTCACTAGTTATAAAGATTACTCTGCCACATCATAAAATCAAGCATTATCATCTCATGTATGGCTTGTACTTAATTTCCAAACTTGTTCAGCATGTAGTTGACTCTCAGTTGAATGATCATGTTATTTCAATTAGGTTAGACAATAAGAATCAATTTACATACAATGCTGGTCACTCAACTGCTGTGTTGTCAATTAGGAATAGTTTCAAAGTTCTCTCTTTAAAGGTATGGCTACTGCCACAGTACTGCTTGATCAACCTGAAGCTTGTTACACAAAACATTAAGCAAACTCTCTGAATTGTTTAAAATCATGGTTTGGTATTGGTGGCGTGGTGCTCAGATGGTTCGAATCTTACTTCATTGATCCTTCTCAGTATATAAAGACTGGCATTACACACCACTTCCCCCAGTACGGTGATTTGTAGTCATACCATGTTGCACTTCAGTGTTCACAAACACTCTTTATACATCTCAATGTGTCAACTCATTGATTGCAGGAGAAACATTAGTACTTACTGCTCAGGGATGACGCTTTTATTATGAAGTTTTGAGTCATAAACCATTCCTTTAGGAGGGTCCGTACTTGAAATACATTTGAAAAACATAATTTCCATCCTCAGAAGAAAACCTGTTTTGGTTACCTGTTCATTCTAACTTGTTTTTGTCACTTTTACTTCAATGTGGTGGGTATTATCGCCACCAAACGGGAATTATTGGTCATAAATTTTGGTCTGTGTACAGTTCTATACTACTATCTCCCATTGTATCTGGTCCTTTTCTTTTGTCATTTTGAAATTTTCTTGGAAATTGTTCACACTCTAGTATACTTACAGCTTCAGGACCCCGTCGTTGTTTTGAGTGTCCCTGTTGTGAAGAGATCTCTGTTTTCAGCTGTGCATCACCCAATGGACATATGACTTTAAGGCTTAACCGTTTTGACACGGGACTGAATATTAAGGGTTAAACTGACCAAAATGTCCACTCTCCGTTTCTCTTTTTCGTAGTTTAAGGCCACAGAGGTATGTTTATTCCTTTGCTCAAAAATATAGGGTCCTTGTTGTTGTCTGATCTTCCAGTTATTTTTCCTTTGAATGTATCAAGCATGGGTACCGAACTGCTTGTCTCTAAGATCACTCATGGATCCAGCCTACTACCTCGATCCTTCATGCAGGCAAGTTGTTGTCTGAAGGGTTATTCCATCTGTTTTTAAAGGCTATCATCTCCATCTTAGCTAAATAACAATTCTAATGAATTTGAGAATGTCAATCTGTCTGCCAATAAGCTTGGTTACTTGACTGAAACTGCATTGTCCATCTTGCTCTTGCTGGAGGTGAAGCTACAGCGGTTGTTCTCCTTGACCAATCTCCAGCATTTGACATCATTGATTATAGTAATCTCATTCACTGTCGGAGTTCCTGATTTGGTGTTGGTGGTGTGGTTCTCGACTGGATCAAGTCTTACCTCTCTGACTGCTTCCAGTAAAGATTGACTCTATTTTATCTGATGCCAAAAAGTTACTATATGCTATATCGCAAGGCTCTGCCCTTGGGTTAATACTATTCTCATTGTATACTACTCCCCTCAGCAAAGTTGAGTTCACCCTGGCATAAGTTACCACTTTTATGCAAATGACAAATAATTTTATGTATATCTTACATATAAGCATGTCATAGAGGTCTTTGGCATTTTTGAAAACTGCTTAGGTGACGTTACAAAATGGCTATCTGCAAATAAGCTTAAACTTGAGCATGACAAAACAGAATTTTATTATGCATGGCTCAAGATTCTGTGTGTAAAATTCAATGAATGATTCTCAGAGAATATATTTGGTAATTGCTTTCACCTGCTGAGGCAGCAGGAACCTTGGAGTCTGGTTTGACTTAGATTTGTCCTTCTCTTGCCATGTGAAAAATATCTGTAAGGCTTGTTTCATTCATATCAAGGATCCTAAGTGACTCAGAGGGTACCTCACATGTGATGCTGCTCTTTTGGCTACTTTCTTTCTTAGGAGTCCCTCTGCTCTTGATCTTTGCAAGCTCCAGTGCATTCAGCAAAGTATTGCTAGAATTCTTGCCAGTACATCAAACATTCAATTATTACTCCTGTCAGAAAAAAATATTCATTGTTTGCCTATCAAGTATCTCTCTGTTTTTGAAATTGATACACTGATGTACACAAGTTCCTGTAAAGTGGTTATGCTAAATACTTTGAACTTTTCCGTAAAGCTAGACATAGCGTGTACAAAACATTCAAGCTGACGGTGTGCTTTTTGCTGTTCCACATTTTCCATCAATATATGAGTCTAAAACATTTTGGGCTTTGCTTTGCATACAATACCTCAAGGATTTGGAATGATTCTTCTTCATTCAGAAAGAATTAGAAAACCTATCTTTTAGCGAAAGCATGCCCACCGTAGTTTTCTGGTCTGGTCTCAGTCTTTCTCCATGGATCTGATCCTGCCATTTCTCTGGCTTAATGATTATAGGTCTCTGCTTTTTGATATTATGCACCTTAGAGTCTCTCCTCAGATAAAAGTTAAGTATTATAAAATTATTATTATAATTAGAATAAGAAAGGGTGATCTTTTTTCTATTTGACTTTGCCTTTGTCTGATTGACTGACTTGAAGACTTGAAGAATGAAATTTAATTGTGTCTCCTCTTCTCTTCACTTAGAAAAAAATACCTTGTTGCATCTAAGCCAGTCTAAAATAATCTTTCCATAAATTTTAAGGTTTCCCTACATATTTCTAGATATATATCATCAGTTATCACAGTTAATTACCAGTGCCCCATTTCTGCAGTGCCAGTCTTCAGGTGAGAAGTGTTCCAAAACCTATCTAAACCATTCCATGGTCCAACAAAAGTTTTGTTTGAGACCATTTTGTTAGATATTGCCCACCCCCTCCCTCCAATAAGCTTCATATATCATCTTTGCAGAACCAGCAAATAAATCAAACCTTTCCTTAGGACCTTCATTTCCCACAACACAGACAGACTAAATTGTAGTAATATGCATTGCAAATCAAGATCTATAATGAATATTTAATATCCTGATGAACAAATTTACATTGCACAATATCTAAAAAGTAAAATATTGTATGTAATTCGATTTCCCCTCTGTTCTAACTTAGTAGTGTAATCATCAACATAACTGCAGTAAAGCAATTTATTTTCCCCATTTTCTTAAAATCCAGATTTGTTTACCAGTAATATATATTTTGAACCTTAGTATTGACATGGCTTAATCAAAAACACATTTTAATATTTAAGTAAAAGGGAGGTTTTAAAAAGTGCTTTAGAAAATATATATTAGCTCACCACATTGCATCCAATACACAAAAGTGAGGATGGCAGCAATTGAAAAAACAGTGACAAGACCAATCAACACTCCCTCAATAACTGTCAGAATGACTCCTCCATCTAAAATACACATCACATGATAGTACAATCAAAGCTGAGAGTATATTTATGCACACATAATTCCCAACAATAAGTTCGAGATTGTGGTTTCTTTTGGAGTAAAATCATAGTTATGAGGAGTTCTCTATGCATACAATGTAACTTTGTGATGTTTACAGGTGATTACATAGATTCACCCCTGAAGAAGATATTGTATCTGTTTTATATATGTCTGATATTTTAACCGAGAAAATATACAATTGATAATCACTGAAATGGTATCAGAAATTACAAAAACGTGTGCATGGAAATACAGCCCAGCAGTTCTTAAACACATGAAATGAAATGTTACTCTAGATACATAAGGCGTGTGCAGGAAGTGAAGAATATGAAAATGAAAAAAATTAAAAGTATCTATGCATGAATCCATGTCCACGTTTAACTTAGGAAAAGTGATTCAATTAATCAATCATATGGCCCAGCATAATAATTTTATTTGTAAATTTATATAGACATCAAACTCATTTAGTTCAAATTTCTGTATGGCCTACACATTTAAAACTCTTTAAATTCACTTTCACTCCACACTGCTTTACCCCCAAGGGCTAGAGGGTGTAACTCAGTAGAGTAAGAGGCAGAATATTAGACTTTTTATCTTTATTTTCTGTGCTCAACAACACAAGTAACAAGTCCAATATCTGCCTGAAACGAACAGAAGAAACAGAACAGCCACATTTCTTGTGTGTGAAAGTGTGATATTGCAACACAGAAACAGTTATTGGACCCTAAACAGAAGGTCTACAAATATGTAATACATACTAAAAGAGTCTTATTTTAAAGGATAATGGGAAAGTTGAATAAATGTTATTTTCCTGTCTTTGAGTCATACTTGTTCTTTTCCAAGGTCATGCTTCCCTGGCTCTTTCCATTATTCCAGCCACTTTATCACACCTTGTCCATTCCTCTTTCTGACTTGCACTTGTGGGCTTTTTGTATAATCTATTATATTTTAAAAATTATTTTACCATACATATTGTTTAGCATACATTTGTGTGTTGTAGCATTGTCACAACTTCGTAGTTAAAGCCCTGGGTTTTTTACATAATTTGCTGCAAAAGAGTTTTCCCCTTCACTGCTTGAGGTCAAGCATGAGGCATACCACTTATTACTTATAAACAATCTTACATGTGTCACCCTGACACTGAGTGATCTTAAGTTCAAGTTCCCACCTTTTAGTTTACCTTTTACATCCAAAACTTCATTTACATCACTTTTAAACTGGCAGTGCAAAATTTCACCCACCTTCCTCCATGTAGCATAGTGTTGCTGCACCTTTACCTCACCAGGTCAGGTCCTATTAATCCCACACCTACACCTTCTCACAGGTCAGGTCCCCACACTACACTGCCATTTCAGTCATGTGTTTGTGCTTGTTTACACTTGCTCTTATTTTCCTATAATCTATAAAACAAATAATATGGGGCCTTTTGTCCTTTGTTAATAAAACCTTTTCGGCCTTTGTTAATAAAACCTCGTTGAGCCAAACCATGTGTTGTTTGTTACCTGCTTGATACCTCACTTTCATCTACTTATCTTCCGGGCTTTGACTGGATTTCTAGCTGTTTATCAACAAGTTGTTCTTACCCCTTGTGGTTTTAACTTTACATTTTTTATGGGGTACATTGCCTCTCATGTTGATTTGCTCCCCAATCAAGAGGGCCTTTTAAAATCATCTACTATAATTTTAAAATGCAGTTACTATACTAATTTGTCAAGGAAATATCACAAACACCTCTCTCTTTCTCATTGATCTCTCGACCTTTCCTTCCCATAACCTATGTCTTAAAAAATAAAGTTCACAACTGGTGTTTTCTTGTCGTTACTAGGGTTGCATTAGTGAAACCGGTGTATTTTTCATACATAGTAGTGCCCATTTTATGTAATGGGTAACTTAACTCTGGTCCATTCCATGTAAAGGGCAGAGGAATGGCCAAATATCTAATATGACCATATTAAATCAAAACACCCTTTTCAGTGCATTGCAATAGGAATAAAAACTGTTATAAGTGTGATAGAAATAAAATAGGGCAAATGGGACAAATTTAAATAGGAAAAAATTGAGAAAACTTGAAATGAGTGAGACAGAAAATCTACCACGTATAAGCAAAAATGTTTGGAGAAACACAGCTCAGGCAAATGTTTATTTTTCATCATTACTTCACCTTGTTCATTTGTATTCCTAGCAGTGACATCTGAAAAATAGAAATTTCAGGGACATTAAAGCATGCAAACATCAAACACATGTATGTTTGTATTGCTTTGATATGACATAGATAGGGTTTTAAGAAATGTTCTATGCTAGTTATTTTAATATTGTCACCCGTTGTGTACAACAAACAAGAGTGAAAATATCAATGCAAAACATGTAGGAAACAAGAAAAACTGTTGAATAACAACACATAATATTTTTTTAAATATAAAAGCGCCATCAATTTAATCTGATACATAATAATCAGATTTTAATTCATATATCTTTTTTGAATAGCTTTTAAAAAATCAAAATCATCTTCTGTAGTACCCTAAAAGCAAGATTACCATCATTCAAGTCATCAAAAAATCAGTTGGCCTTCAATTGAGATGGGTAAAAAACAATAATAATCTCTTTGGAGTAATACAATAGAAGCAAAAAATGTACACCAACCAGAGTCATCATGCAAAATAGTCTTAGTGGACTCCGCATACAAAATAAGTAATATAACCTCAATGGAAGGCCGCTTTCCATAAAAAATCACAGGCACATGTAAATTTTAGCATATTGTTTTTGAATATGCGAAAGAAGTTTGTCAAAAAAATCAGCCAAAATCTAATGCAAACACTTGAATGTTTTCTGGCATAATGATAAGATATAAAAATACCCCACTTCCCTACCTTTTTGGCAAAATAAAGGGATACAGCTTGTGGGAGATCTGCTAGAGTGGAGAATGGAATCCAAAATTACTCATGCAGCATTAAACAATAGGAAATAAATAGGAAACTTAATTTTGAGACAAAAGGTATCTGGAGATCTAGTTTCAAGGGGAGTCTTAACATAATAGTAGACAACTGTCTAACTGGTTCCAGTATAAAGCATTATACAATATTTTAAATACCATTGACTATTTATTTAAAATTAATGAAAGTAATTCGGACTTGTGTAGATTGTGGAAACACTATCAACAAACAATTCATTATTTATTTGTACAATGTAACCAAGTAACAAAGTTAATGAGTAACAATACAATGGATAAAAAGTAAATCCTTAATTCAAATAGATCTAAATGACTCAAGAAAGATTTCATGATTTGACATTTATGATCATCATTACTGACCCCTAAATTTTCTACTACTTATATCAACACAGTATACCTTTTCATGTTCCAAGATAATTTTTAACCAAATATATATTTTCTCCAAAATATGTGAAAAAATATCAATCTGTAAGAGATCAACCAGATGCAACGTTTAATACAAGTTGGAAGCTATGGCAAAATCTGTTTAAATAAATTTAAACATTGATAGTATTTTAAAGTTATATCAGTAGGCATCTGACCCCAGTTGTCTGTGATGTAGCTATGACATATATCTATTTTGTGTAAACGTTTGACTTGTGAAACTCATTTATACTAGAAACTAATATCATTATATAAATTATACATGGCTCTGCAATAAAAAAAACAATAGAAGCATTTATACAGTGCAAAATCAATTATCGAATCCAAAACAGAGCAGAGATTGTCATTCAAGAAGTGTCTACCAAGAAGGGATGACTATGGTGGTGGATGAAGGTCTTGAAGTTGGCTTGTCAAGTCCACGATAGTCTGCTGATTTTAGACATTTACTGGCCTTCTGTTCCAATCCATTGCTGCAGCCATGGCAAAACCATGTCCACCAGTTGCCTTTGTATGATGGAATGAGGATACTGATAGCCTATTTTCCACTAGCCTACTGGACTAGATTAATGATGAGAAATGGGGAGATTAGGAAAATTGATGGCTTTTGAGGTAAGGAGGTTATAAAATAAAATAAAAATGTGATATGAAGTGGGAAGCTAATGAAGGTTTTCAAATTAGAGTATTATATGACTCCTTTTATCCAGTACAATGTGACAGATAATATTTTGACCCTCCTGAAGAATTGTTGATCCCATATTGTAAAGAACTACAGTAGTCTAGTCAACTTCTGATCATTGCATTTTCTACCAGAACTGCAGTTTTGACAGGAATTTACGAAAAAAATATCCCTGAGTTAATAGTTTTTATTTCAGAATATCTGTATATTTATAAAGACATTAATTATTTATTGATATCACATTTGCACAAATGACAGCTTAAGTCTGTTTCACAGAGTCATAGAAATGAGAATGGTAACAAAAATTTCAGTTTCCATTTACGTTTCTATTCTTTATGTCACATTTGCACACTTTCTTCTTCTACATTTCGTTGAAAATATAGAAAAAGTCACTGAAACACACAAATTTATTTTTAAACTTGTAGAAAATCATATAAAGTAGGCACAGTTAAGTTCATATATATTGTTTTTGTAATTAAGGTAATTTCATGTTATCTGTGTTTTTTTTTCAATAATTTTTTCACAAGTGATTATTATTATTATCCACTAAGAATAAATAATCCAATTTTTATAATTCCCACCAATTATGTTTGGACAATCTATTGTATTCAGCGGAGGTGGATAACATATATATTAACCCTAGTACAGTGTAAATAATTCACCCCTTATATGTCCCCTTTATTTTTCTTTATTTGAAAATATGATTTGACATTATCAGATGCTATATGTAGTTCCTTGTGTGTTTTGTCTGGAAAACGGACAGCAGAAATAGAAAAATTAGAAATCAGGATCATGCATATTTACATTTCCGTCTTACAGTGCCATTTCCAGTACAGTTTGAAAGCACCTACTGTTTTAAACCATTCTGAAATTCATGTTATGTTTCTGTTCCTATTTCCATGACAATGGGAAACAGCCTTTATACACCATCTTTTCACAAGTATTGGAAGCATGCATCAATGACATAAATGCATCTTTTGAAATGGAAAAGATACTAGTGACACACCATGGAACACAATTTCTATTCAGGATCACTTTTTAAAAATGTTTAAAAAACCTCCCACAACCTATTGAGCTCTACTACAATATACAGGAGGGAGAAGAGGGTTGGGATGGCAACATTGTGTCTCTAGTTCTGCATAAATACAGATACTGCTGCTCAGAAAAGTATGATCTAGCACTTTGAGGAAATACAAATGATTTTTCAAAACTTTACCTTGTTCAGATGTTGTTGTATCTGAGACTTCTGCTGAAAACAGGAATTTTAGAGATAATAGAATTGCCAAAATATTATTGCAAGGGTAGAATATGTCAAACATATATACAATATTATGAACTAAGAACCTAAGTTTAGTGGATTAATTTCTTATTCTAACATGACACGGCCGTGTCGGCAAATCTGATTGGCTAACACACGATAAATTGCTCTGTAAAACCCCACATAACTTTTTGGCTATATAAGTATATATATATTATCGCCCAATGATGTCAGCAGGTGGCTGTTCCATCTAATAATCTTACCACTGTTTTCTTCGCGTATGTAAAGAAACTTACGGAGAAGTGAAAAATAAATTACAATGTAAATAAAGTAAAACGCATTAAATTCATCACAAAGTACTGAAAGAGAAAGAATGGACTTTTTATTTGAGGATAAAACTAACAGTTTTGAAGACCACTCCTACTGTCAACAATTAGCAGATAATAGTGAACAAGAAGCACATAAGAATCACTCAGGCTCAGCCTTCATGATTCTAATAGCGCTAATCATTGTAAAATCTCCTTTAACCCCTCGCTCATTGTTGTCTATTTCTATATTAATCATTTTTTTCACACATATTTCATTAAATTTTAGAAATGACAAATAGTGTGCTTTAAAGTGTAACATTTGTATCATAAATAAAGGAAGAGTAATGTTAAAGTATAAACAGAGCAAAAACTAACACAAATTGCTGTTAACTAAACTTCGATAATATTGAATATGAAATCAGAAACAATGTGCACCAATCAGAATTTTGAATACTATAATATTATCATGCTAGAGGTGAAATGTCGGATAGTGGGCTCTGCCTTCGTGATTCTAATATTGCTAATCGTTGTAAAATCTCCTATAACCCCTCGCTCGTCGTTATCTATTTCTATATTAATCTTTTTTTCACACATATTTCATTCAATTTTAGAAATGACAATTATTTGACTTAAAGTCTAATATTTGTTACATAAACAAAGGAAGAGTAGTGTTAAAGTATAAACAGAGCAAAAACTAACACAAAATGCTCTTAACTAAAGTGTGATAATATTTTGACCATATGAAATCAGAAACAATGTGAACTAATCAGAATTTTGAATACTAAAATAGTATCATGTTAGAGGTGAAATGTGGGATAGTTAGTAATACACTTTTCTGTCACTTGTCAGATCCTGGGTTCAATTTTCAGCTTGACCTAAAGCATGAAAGTTGGTAGTTGCTGGCCAGTTTTTAATGCCAACCTGTATGCTTTCAACTACCATGTTGTTACCTACACAATAGGAATACTCTCTGAATGAAATATATATATATATATGAAAAAATATATGACAAATCACGATGACAATATCATATGAAATCATAGCAGGAGTATTATATTGTTAATCTTCATGAGTGATATATTTTATGTCATATATGTCTTTTGAGAGGCAATTGTAATACCTCCACAATTTGGCCAAAATATAAACAATATGAAAACGAGCACAAATGCTGTAAAATAACTTTTTATTTGTGTATCTCATATATTGTTTGGTTAAAAGTTTCCCAAATATTTACAAAATAAGCACTTGTTAGCACTAAGTACCTATGGTAAGGAGGAGCTGCTATATCTACTGAAAAAATGGTACTCTTTTTTGAAGAATTTACCACTGATTTTTTTCCAGATATATACACCCAAATGTATGGAGCCCAGGAAGGAACGTAGAACTGTTTTCCTATCATTTTTCCATCATTCCTATTAAGTCATTACCACAAGATAAAAACCAGAAGTTACCCGCAAGTTACCAAGTCGTTCCCACAAGATAGCAAGTCATTCCCACAAGATAGCAAGATAGCAAAATGCCTGTTTTATGGCACTTTCCTTGGTCCTTCTAAGATATGTTAGTATGTTACATTGGACTGGGTGCTTTTTGGCACAGCATACCTTGCAGTATCTCTACTGGATTCTCATATAAGATATGTACCTGGATGCAGCAAAACACACGTTTGCAGTGTGCAAATTGCAGAGCCTTTTCATATAGCAAACTGCATAGTCTTATCATTCTCAACCCCTTCTTCATATCCATTATCTTGGTTCCTCCTTAGGTGCCACATATAGCCACTGTAACACAATTAATATTAAACCTCTAAAAGACAGTATTGCAGTATACCTGTAACAATAAGTAGATGACCTCTGAAGGTCACTAATTAGTTAATTTAGAAGAATAACCATTAAAATTGATAAAATGATAACCATAATGGTATGAAAGTTGGACTTGTAAAGTAACAGGAAACATGTGAGCTCTGGAGACCTACAGGGATGTGGAAACTTGAATGGTATGCTAGTAAATGGGTGGCCTCTATATAAGTTAGATATCATAGACAAAGAAATTGCCTGTACATTGGCATCAAAGCATGACTTAGTAAAACTTGTGGGAATGACTTCATATCTTGTGGTAATGACTTGCTATCTTGTGGTAACGACTTGCTAACCCGTGGGAACGACTTGGTAACTTGTGGGAATGACTTGCTAACTTGGAGAATGACTTAGTATGTTGTTGTACTGATTTTGCTAAGTTGTGGGAATGAGTTAGTATGTTGTGGTAATGACTTTGCTAACTTATGGGAACGGGTTTGTATCTTGTGGTAACGACTTTGCTAACTGTGGGAATGAGTTAATATATTGTGGTAATGACTTTCTAACTTGTGGGAATGAGTTAGTATCTTGTGGTAATGACTTTGTAACTTGTGGAAACAACTTAATAGCTTGTGGTAACAACTTGTTAACATATGGGAAAGACTTAGTATCTTGTGGTACTGACTTTGCTAAGTTGTGGGAATGAGTTAGTATCTGGTGGTAATGACTTTGCTAACTTGTGTGAATGAGTTACTATCTTGTAGTAATGACTTTCCTAACTTGTGGGAACAACTACAGGGATATGTAAACTTGAATGGTATGCTACTTAATGTGTGGCCTCTGTTTACAAAGAAATTGCCTGTACATTAGCATCATATAAGTGTTTCTTACTTACTATTAGCATCAAAGCATGTGTACATTAGCATCAAAGCATGACTTAGTAAAACTTGTGTTAATGTCTTGCTATCTTGTGGTAAAGACTTGCTAACTTGTGGGAACGGCTTGCTAACTTGTGGGAACGAGTTAGTATCTTGTGGCAATGAGTTAGTATCTTGTGGCAATGACTTTCTAACTTGTGGCAATGACTTGCTATCTTGTCAGAACGACTTTCTAACTTGTGGAACAACTTTCTACCATGTGGGAACAATTTGCTATCTTGTGGGAATGACTTTTTTCAACTTGTGGGAACGATTTTTTACCTTTTGGGAATGACTTGCTATCTTGTGGGAACAAGTTGCTAACTTGTGGGAATGATTTTCTAACTTGTGGTAATGGGTTGTCAACTTATGGTAATGAGTTGCTAACTCGTGGCCACCACAACTTCTTATTTCGCGGGAATGAGATGAAAAAATGCTAAGAGAACAGTTCTATGTCCTTTCCTGGGCTCTGTACAAATGTGAAAGTACACTTTACGAAAAACAGGAGCTTGGACCAATTCATTCTTGACATGCTCTTTTTCTCTAAAGAGGCAATATCAACAATTTAGTCTTTGGTACTTCCAGGTATCAAATTTGATCACAGATTTATACTAGAAAAGTACAGACACCCTCCAAGCAACTCGTTTCACTATTAGTTTTTTCCTGTTTGTGATCACAAAATCTAGAATTTTGCTAGGACCCTGTTTTCATTTTGTTAAATAATTGATGATTAATTATGGAGGTATTTACATAAAGCTGAAAATGGCCCTATCTTGCAATGATAAAAGTTGTTTCCAAAATTTTCGGGATCCAGATGATGATCCAGATTACCACCAAAATTAAACCATTGGTTCTTTGCACCATTGTCAACATTTTGTAAAAAGCTTTCATCAAAATCGGTTAATAATTTTATGAGTTATTTTACAAACAAAGAAACAAGTACCCAAATCAACACTGCTAAACTTTCAAACATAAAAACTATCCTCAATGGCATAGTTTATAAATCAATTTTATTTAAATAAGCATTGGGTCAGGCAGAGGACTTTCACAAGTTTCATGTACATAGTCTCGAGAATATAGTCTGTTAATCGAGTGCGGAAAATGTATGGAGCTACCTGTTTCTCAAATCCTTCTGGATAAATTGTCAACTTGGTGAAATGTAAATGTAAAGTTGATCTATTTCAAATTTTCAATGACTGTCGTTCAGTGAATAACTGAGCTTTTTATTTTCCCATAAAAGGTTTAAAGGAATACTTGCATCCATGATTACACTTTATCGCATATAAATGGGAGAAAGAACAACAAGCTATATTTTTTCCTTAATTTAAATGAAACAAATTTATCTTACATATTTTAAACTTTTGTGTGATAAATCATCAAAATCAACTGACAAGGCATGACTGATAAATGACACAGATTACGCTGTTAACAATATCTGAAAAAAGTTTGTTTACACATTATTGAAGTAAGATGATTAAAAATTTCAAGTTAATTCCAATTGACTCCTTAAAACATTTCTATAACAGTGTCTAATATATTCACACCTTTTCGCTAGAGTTTTGAAACAATGTCCAATACAGTGATGCAGCCTAAATTATTTTGATCAGGTAGATGGTTAGTTTACCCCTTCAGTAAGCTTGAATTGTGAACTTCCTGCGTTTTAGTAATCATTGGTTGTCCCAAAAAGGTACACAAACACCTTTTATTGATCTGCTTGAAAAAAAATTATTACAAGTATTATTAACTATTATCATTAAAATTATTACAACTATTTCTGCTGTGTCTTACCATCATAACAGACAGTGTAAATTTTCTTTCCACTTCGCACTCCATACTGCTCAGCATAGACTTCCAACACTGTACATTCACCTGCTATTATATCGGACTCCTTTAATGTTAATGGACAAACAGTGGTGTCTCTCTCATCTGAAATCACATTGATGCCTTTGCACTAGTTATGTAAGTTTATAATTAATATGTAATGGTAGCCTATTGCTGTAGAAAACAGGGTGAAACTGAGTACCTATTGTATGTGCTAATGTAAGTCTCTCAAAGATGGTAATCTTGGTAGTGGGTCCATCAATTACACATTTTCTATAAAATTAGGGTATTTAGGTACATTTACAGTCAATTGAAGGTTAAATACAGTACAAATTAGACACCAAACAACTCAAATACATTATACTGCATGTTTTGACAGTCAACAGTACTAACATGCCATTATGTATTCCTTCCATGCCATATTTTATGCAAAGCACACAAGAATATATACATGCATTTATAAATATTTTTGAGTTACGGCTTTCGCATTGTCGAGTCACAAATATAGAATGGTAAAAAGTGAAACTATTGAATTTGGTTACTTTGTCCCTTAGCTTATGTCCCTTGTACTTGTTTTTGTAACTAAGACATCACTATGTAAGTTGAACGATGAGACAGCTCAAAGTAGCTTTGAATTTGTTTTGATTTTGAGGCAAGATTTGTGCCACACTTTTTTACCAAATTATGAATGTAGCAATCATAGAAATAATTGGGTGCTCTATGGTGATTTTAAACTAGCGATCAGCTTAATTCAGTGCACAAGTCAGTCATTTATTCCAATAATATTCAATAGAGCATCCACATTTAGTGATGTCGATTTATTCAACCTTATGAGATGTTCCTTACCTTCAGCCTGACAAGACTGAACATTCCCTTTTGTTAGTGACACCCATGTTATCATGACACTGCTGCAAGTAATGTTTGGGTGTGATTTTGCTGTGGCATTTAATGAATATTTTCCAAATCTTTCTTTAGTTCAACTTTTTCTTTCAAAACACTAACAGTGGATAGTTTTACATCTGCTGGTGGATCTATCAAAAAACAAAAATACATATTTTATGAAGAGAGCTTGCGTCCTGTGTAAATTTGGCACCAATATATATACATACAACTCAACACAGAAAGTGAAATGAAATATGTGGTGTATTTTTTTATAAATCAGAGTTTTAATTATATTAGTGTAAACAATCATCTTTTTGTTATATTTGAGAAAAATCGAAGTATATCCTTCAGTTTTGGAAAAAATCAAGTTAAATGTATTCCTTCCTGAATAAATTCAAATGTGTTTAAAACACATCAATGACTAATCAATAATTTGTTTGACTTCAATTGTGGCTGGTTTATATTCTTGTCTTATTTCTACTTCTCCTTTGTATTTGCCCAAATCATTTGTTTTATCAATATTGCCAATTGTAAGCTTAATGCCTGTATCTGTCCATTCATATGAAATCAACCTCTGGTGTGTGTCTTTTATGAAAGCCTGGCCTGCAGCACTTTCATAGTCAAACATGTGGCGATGACTGTTTTCTTCATGGAGATGGAAGCTTTCCAGCTAAGTAAAAAGGAAACAAATGAAGCCAGTTGATCCCCACACGATTACAATTCAGAAATCTCAAAGAAAAATCACGCTAACACCAGACATGAAAAAATGTGATGCAGATGAAGAAAACTTCTGTAGTTGTTGTCAGTAACTCCAGGATCAATTAACTATGAAAAAATCTGAACAAGAGCTTCCCAATATCAGTCACATGAAAAGGCGAACTCTACAATAATGGTCCTGCATCACACAACTGAAAAGCGTAAAATTAGTTTATCTTATCAATAAAGTGAGGCATTGAAAAGAAGTCTGTATGTCAAATCCAACATTTTGATATCAAGCCAGAAAACTGCTTCAGTATTTCTTCATGTATTGCTTAAGGTAAAAATATATTGCTGAAAAACAATTCTCAAACTTTAGTACAATGATATCAGATCTATGTTGGGTTTTGAAGATCTACTGTATATTGGATGTTACATTGAATTTTGTATCCCTAAGACCAGAAATTTAGATATGTATTCCGCAGAATCTTAATCTTCCAGTTCAAATATATTTCACAATTTTTAAGTATTTATGGTATATACCAGGGCTGGTTTAAGTACCACAGGACTCAGTAAGTACTTAGTTAAACATTGCCACTTTCAGTGAGGTATACAAATTGTAGCATGAGGGGTCAAGGTTATATGAGCGTATCAAAAGAAGCCCAGCACATTCTTTGATACATTGTTTGAGATGTAAAACCTATATGACAAAAACAGTTCTAAAAATAAGCAGTTTTTCTTCTCTCATTTAATATTGAGGGATGTGTCCGAGGTCAAAAATGACGACAAAATAGATTCCAAACCCATGGTTTAACAGTTATGTATCCAGACGATCTTTCTTCTTACATCCAATCTAGATAGTGTACAATTGTCACAACTTAAAACTGAAGGGATAATATCACTTAGAAGAATAGGAACCACACAAAAGAAGAATACATCTATGTAGTTTTTAAGCACACCAACCTAGTTCGTCATAAAAGTGGTATCAAGTTGTTGAAAATAAATTAATTGCAGAAAGGAAGTAAAATTTGCATATCACTTTGCTCTGTTTAATTATGTAAAAAGTCATAAAAATGTGGACTTATGGCTACTCCAAACTGGTTCAAATGGCCTGTTTTGGGGACACATATCAGCTACCATTATCTTCAGTTGATGATACAAACCCTACATCAAAAACATAACTCATGTATCAACGATACTAATTTGATAAAGTTTTATGTTCTATGTTATGTTTTATTTGTGACATTTAATGATACTCAATAGCCTCAAAAAGGATCTGGTGACTGAAAATTACTTGGGAACATAATTTGTCGACAATATCATCCTTACTTGCAACTGATTGTGTCTGTAGTCATACTGTAATGTCAAATTCGCTCCACTAATCAAAGCATAACTTCCATCAAAACAAAGAAAAGATGTTGTATATAAACCTTCCATTTCCAGTTGATGGACTGCCCCTACAAAAATACAAAGTTCAATTACACACAAAATGTTATGCATGGACAACATCTAAATTATGGCACATCAATAGGTAAAGATATGATTTAATTAATGGATGTAGCATATTCACTCCAAAGATCATCCACAACCCAAAGAGACAGTGAATTAAAGGTTGGTGTGAATTCACCCAAGTCAGCCTCAATCTGTGTAGAATATATACTTTATACAGTAAAGATATATAGAGTAAATTTAATCTCCTCATCACAATAAAGTCAGGTCAACTGATAACTTATGGGTGAAGGCAAGTGAAAACATTCCTCTCACCAGATATTTTTCACACCAAGACTTTGCCTTATGGTGATCTGAACTCACCGCAAAAAATACATGACCCAAAGGTAACTTTGTGAAGATTCTGAGATAAAAATCATAGGGCTCTGGCAAGGAAATTCTGAACTTTACAACTTAAGGTTTGATGGTGCAAATTGAATTTGTCACTGCTGGATGTGAGGCCAGTGCCTTACTCACCTCATAGTTGTAACATCCAGATGCATATACATTTTAGGTATACAGTGGTGCAACAAATATTTGCACTGACTGCAAAGTGTTTTGAGTGAGATTGTGTGGTAATTATGTAATTCAGATTGGAAGCCCTTTTTTGTGTTTTTAGCATTTCATATTTTACTGGCAGTTATACTAGTTTTATCCCAAACAGCCACTACAAAGTTTCATTTACATCAAGGTCCTCCACTTTAACACCAGATATTTTGGTTCACAGTCAGTCATTTCATATAAGGAAACACACTATGTCAGTATAAACATAAGAGTGGTATTGGTTGGGAAGTATGCTAAACAACCTGTAGAGATACTCACCAATAAGAGATATCATTGAAAGGAAGGCAAGCATTTTCTCTAATTCCCTGAAGAATACCACGAAACTCACCTGAAAATTTACAAAAATATGGTGTATCATTCTGTCACAAGCTGTGTGCTTTACTTTGGTAGAATTAACTACTTATGGAACTTATGACCTGGAAAACTATTACATATTTTCCTCTCAAAAAATAATAAAAATGTGATAGGTTGTTATGATATACCTACAACATTTTAAGATTTTCTTTGATCAAAAAACATGATAATCTTGAATTGAAATGGAATTCCTTCAACAAAATACACATTTACGCCAGATGTTTGTGCATTTTGAGCTAATTTCATAATTTGTGGTGACATAAATGTTCATTTGGATGTTGAGTGGGGTGATAGATCTAGGTTTAACTAAATTCTTCAGTGTTGCAGTTTTATTCAAGGTGTCAGTGGCCCGACTCACATACTGGGTCACACTCTGGATGTTTTGATATCTCATTGTGACTCTGATTTTGTCTGTAATGTTAGCGTTAAAGACTTTATCTCTGACCATGCTGTTATATGATACCAACTTGATTTCTCCCACCCAACAACCTGCATTGAAAAAACGGTCTCTTATCATAGAATTGATATTGACCAGTTCGTCAATGACCTTAGTAATATACCATTTATATTGTCCCCTGAAGGAACTGTGGCAGAACTGTATGATCAGTACATGGTTGGTGTTACCCAAGTACTTGATAAGCATGCTCCTATCATCTCATGCGTGACAACATGGCAGTCAGATGAGTGGTTGTCTGATTCATATTGCATGGCTGGCTCTCTAAGGCGGCAATTTGAACGAATGTGGAAAAACATAAGACACAGTTGAACAGGTCACGGCTCCTCAAACAAATTTCCTGGTGCAATAGACTGGCCAATAAAGACAAGGGTTCCTACTATATCAATATTATAACTGCAAATAGTGATGACCTCAAGAAGCTGTGGTAGTCATTTAGGAATGTATTGGATTATGATGGGTTTCTGTTAGTAAACTGAAGCTCAACCCAGATAAAACTGAATTTATTGTCTTTGGCTCTGAGGCTCAGCGTAAGAAGATTTCCTCCCCTTTTCCTGTCAGTATTCTTGATAGCCCTCTTCATCCAGTTGATTCTGTCAGAAATCTAGGTGTGTGGTTTCATATAGAATTTTCCTTCTCTGAACATGTCAAGAGGACTTGCAAAGCGTGCTTTCTTCAGATGCATACCTTCGTAGAATAAGACAGTATCTTACTCCAGAAGTGGCAGTCCTTGCTGCAAACGTCTTGTTTAGTAGTCATCTGGACTACTGTCTCTGTTTAGGGCTTGTCTTGTTTCAATCAACACAAATTGCAAAGTATTCAGAATACACTTGCTCATATTGTTACAAATCAAAGAAAGTATGCTAATGTTACACCCATTCTGAAGCAACTCCACTGGCTGCCCGTTAAGTATAGATGTATGTTCAAAACTGCAACACTTGTTTATAAATTTCTACATAGTGGTTCTCCTTCCTATTTTCAACCATTCTTGTCTCTTAGCAGTTGTTCCTATAGTACCAGGCGTAGTCACTCAGATTGTCAATACCTTACTGTTTCTCCTTTCCGGTCATCAGTCTACAAGTCAGTCAAACATTTTGATCACAACTTTGCCTTTGATGTTCCTAAGATCTGGAAGAAACTCCCTCATGGTGTGCGCAGTCCAGCATCAGTTGCCTCCTTCAGAAAAACGCTTAAAACCTACCTGATTGCAAAAGCCTGTGCGCCATAGCCTCCCCTGTCACCCTATGTCTCCTTGGTATGACCTGGCTATGTCCTCAGATTAATGATAACTGCCTTACCTTATGTTCAGTTGCGCCTTAGAGTGCATCAGTGATGGCGATTAAGCGCTATAAAAGTCCACACTAGATTAAATACTTTAATTGACCTTATGTCACTCTGTTACACCAAACTTAGTAAGTACAATTGTGTGACATTTCAAATTTACACACAATATATCAAACACGAGTTCAATCAGGGATTTTATGAAAATATTATTTACATTAACTAATGCAGTGAAGTGATGCAGGGATTAACATTGTCCCTGACACAGGGAATTATAAAAATATATTATGAATAAAGTATTTAAGCACCAGGCTGACCCTAGTAACCCTAAATTTAGCTTGTCATTTGATCTGAACCCCTGTAAAACCTTAAATGACAGACTAGCAACACAGAAGTGGCTGTATATAAATAGAAGATAAAAGTGAAGAAATACATCTGAGAAGTACACAATTAAATGCTAATAATAACATAGACTCAATAAAAATGATTTGATGTGTTGATAAAATGAAATATTTCATACATACCCCTTTCTTCTTTTAAATACAATCACATAACATCTAATGAAATGTTCCTCAGTTTATCTTTATCCAAACACTAAGTCTCTGTATATGTAGGTTTAGAGAAGAGGAAAAAGAAAAAGAAGCAGGAAAATATTTGTATAGATAAGACAAGAAATGAGCTTTGATCATCTTACTAACAGTAATCTTTCTTCAAATGTTTGCACATTGGTAAACACATACCAATAAATCAATAACAAGTATTAGCGTTTAAATTTGTCAAATGGACTTTGGAGAGCATGACTGTGAAAGCGATTTATTGAACATCCTTTAGCCTGCTTGAAGAGGCCTCTGATAGATTTAACATTTATCACAAACATTCCAGAATAAGAGCATTGAATCTTTTTGGTGTTAGCTTGTAAAAACCCAAGTAAATTTCAATGTGTGAAAACAGAAAGTAGGATAAGTTTATTAACTATTTTAGAAGAGGATCTTTTTTATACAAGGATCCGGGATTTTTGGGAAAAAAGAAAATATTTAACTCCTTTACTAAATTTAAATGAACAAAGGGTTTTATGCTTAAACACTAAAACATTAAAAATGGACCTTACCACTTCCTACTTTTGATTTTAATGCTGTATGATATTTGTATAAGTGTATAAAATTTCATACTCTTTGTTGATATTTCAGAAATCTGGTTCTCAAGGAAACAATTATATTTTTTCAAACATAAGGTGTCTATTGCATCAATAACCAATGAGCAAAAGGTACAAGATAATGTGAACACTGAGAGTCACAGTGGAGGCAATAACTTTATTACATTATAATTATTACTACTATTTTTATAGCTGTTTATTATAATTACTCAAAGCCCTTTAACAGTTAAAGAAAAACTAACAGCATTTGTTATTAAAATCAACAGTTGTAAACTTTCTTAAAAAGAAATATTTTCAATTGCTTTTTGAAATTGTCCACTGAGGTAGCAGTTCTTATGGAATTATCAAGATTGTTCCAGAGTTTGTTGGGGATAACCAGTTGATTAAGTCTATATTCCTTGCTGGATCTAGTATCTCTAGCTGGCTGATGGATCTGGAGCAATTCCGAGAGATATTTGGGTGCCTGGGAGTTTAGGCATTTGAAGACATAAGTGAAAATTCTAAAATGAATTCTTTCTTGAACAGGTA
Source organism: Sabellastarte sp. h YS-2021 (assembly GCA_964017235.1). Classification (NCBI taxonomy): domain Eukaryota; kingdom Metazoa; phylum Annelida; class Polychaeta; order Sabellida; family Sabellidae; genus Sabellastarte; species Sabellastarte sp. h YS-2021. Next base: position 13,102,696 of record OZ024933.1, read on the forward strand.
GCCAACGAAGCTGTTGTAAATATGGTTTAGTGCTTTCATATTGAGGAATGTAAAAAAATAAACCTGGCAGCAAAATTTTGAAGACGTTGTAGGTGATCAATATTTGCTTTCTTTGTTCCAAGAAGGAGGCTACAACAATAGGCCAGATGTGAAATGACCAGAGCCTGTAACAAAGACTTACGTGCCTCAACAGTTAGATATTTACGAATTCTGTACAGCTTTCTGAATTGCCCTTGAATGACAGCACATTTCTTGTGAACAAATACATCCATCGACTTATGTTCATCAAAGAAAGCACCAAGATTGCGAACCACAGACACACTTTCAATGTAGCTATCCCCAATTGCAATTGTAATTTGTTGGTTTTTCTTAATGAAGTAAGGGGAACCCAGAAGCAACAGTTCTGTTTTAGCATCATTGAGTTTTAGCATGTTATTTCCCATCCAGGTTTTAATTGCAGATAAACAACTATGCAGTGTTGCAACAGAATGATTATTGTTTACATCCTGGGTGATATAGAGACATACAATTGTGTATCATCTGCATAGAACATATTTCCCACATTATGTTGTTGTGTTATATCCGCAATTGGTGACACATACATTGTGAACAACAGAGGTCCTAGCACTGATCCTTGGGGAACTCCAAAATGAAGCTTCTTCTTAGCAGATGTAGAATTTTCTATTTGAACACACTGGCTTCTGTGTGATAGATATGATATAAACCATTTGAGAGATGTGTCTGTGATATGAAATGTAGCTGACATTCTACGAAGTAATATATCATGATCAATGGTGTCCAACGCGGCACTTAAATCCAACAACACCAGTGCCGCAAGGTTCTTCTTACCAATTGAGTTGATAAGATCATTTTGCACTCTGAGTAAAGCAGTCTCAGTAGAGTGAAAAGAGCGATATGCAGATATGTAACATTCACATCTGATTATATAATACAAACATCTGCAATATCTTTTTCTTATAATAGACAACTGCAGATTTAATAATCCTAAGATGAAATGAGTTAAAGATTAACACAAGATATTATTGCTACTTAATGTAAATATACTATACATATTAATTCCCTTTTACCTCAGTAACCATGGCCGGTATTCACCAATTGTCTTAGGCTCAGCCAGGCCTTAGGCTTAACTATTGGATCAGAGCTGAGATCTTTGTCTGAGTTTTGTATGAAACTCATATTCAAAAAAAGTAACTTACACAAGAACAAAAAAAATGGTCCTTGGTTTTAAAAGCACAATGCCATGGCAGTTTGCCCCTACCCTAAAATCAAGAGTACTATGTGCATTGGTCACTAGGTTTGACAAATGGTATCAAATAGTTACACAAATCATTGTTTGGCTTCTGTTTATGCAGGTGTTCCACTAGAGCCGACAAGCTGGTAACTATGCATTTTTGGAGAGTCGGGACCAATGTTTACATGGTTGGTTAGAGTCAGTTGCAAGTTCTTGGCCTATTGGGGAGAGTCGATGAAATATGAAGCATGTTTGATATTTCTACGACCGTTCCCGACCCTTGTATCTGACCCTAATTTCTGCTCCCCAGCAACCAGCCTGTCGGTTAACTTAACAGCTTGTCAGTTACACTTCCAGGCTTGTCGGTTAATCAAACAGGCCTGTCTGTAACAAGTATCCGGCTTGTTCCTAATATGGACTTCCAGACTGTTCATGATGACTCACCGACCATGTGGGAAGTGTTAGAGTACAGTCGGTAACTTAAGCCAGCATGTCTGTAAGTGTTCCCAACAGGCCTGGAAAGTTTACAGGCCAGTCGGTAACTTTTACAGACTGGGTCCTAGAGTCGGGAAAAATTGTAACCAACAGGCCTGTAACACTAAAAGACAAGCCGGGAACTGAAACAGACAGGCTGGCAATATTTTTGCGTATTACGGCCTGTTGGCTTCAAAATCTGTGGGTGTAAAAATGCGAGTCAGTAGACACTCTGCGTATATTTGGGCTTTGACTAGTCGATAGAGTACAGCTTTCTTTAGGTTTTTATGTTTTGAAAATTAGGCTTAAGTTTTGAGCTAGGCTGGACTGGTTGGGAGTGCATATGTTATGTGGCAGAAGGAGAATGATTGAAGTGCCAACTGATACTCAACCACAGTTTGAGTTACGAGATACAGCTCAGGATATAGAGAGGAGGGCGGAGAGAGAGCAGAGGGGAAAGAACAGGAGGAAAAGGACAAAGAGAAGATGGACAGAGAGAGAGAAGAGAGCCCTGAAAGAGGAGAGAAGAGAGAGCGAACTTACACAGATACTGCTGTAGAATCAACTCAATCCAGACAAAAGAAGGGCCAGATGAAGTCCATTTTCCATAGTGGTTCAGACGAAGAAGCCATCGTGCAGTTCATTAAACAGCACGAGGAACTGTATGACAAGACCAACGACAGTTTCAAAGGAAAGCAGAATAAGGAACGACTTTGGGAGCAGCTAGAAGCTACCAGAAACTGGCCTGTCAAGACTGTGAAGAATTTTTTTGACACTCAACATACCAGATATGGCAAGCTCAGTCAGCAGAAGAAGCTGAGAAGAGCACAGAATGTCAAACATGGCTGACAGACAGTTTTAGTTTTCTACGTGGTCACATCAGAAGGAATGGAGTTTCCAAGTCTTCTGCATTCAAGTCACCCAGAGGCCTTCTGAAGCTCCAGCTTCAGCTTCAGTTCAGGGTACATCCAGAAACACAGAATCTGAGATGGAAATCAGCATTGCATCAGATGTTACTCATCAGCCTTTGCCCAAGCGATGACAGCCTCCAGTTGCCATGGCCACCACATCTGCAGATCCAGTCTTAGATCAGTTCCAGCAGATGAGGTCCATGATTTCCACATGTCTCGGTGCATGTCAGGACCCCACTGCAACTCCACAACAGTTGTTCTGCAACTATCTCCACTCTCAGATTGAACATCTTGAAGAAAGGGACTTGTTAACCTTCAGGAATGACACAGTGAAGCTTCTGAGTGAAATACAATACAAGCCTGAAGAATGCAAGAGACAGGTCACCACAAGTCAAGAGGTCACAACATATCAAGTTCCAGAAGCATCACAGACCACAGCAGGATGGGAATACATACTCACCATCCCAGAAACTCAAGGAGTCTCCATTCCAGTTGTGCAGCCTCAACAGACTACTTCAGAAAAGCCTGTTACAGTGATTGCCAAAATACAGCAACCATTGGGGCCTTCATCATCAGCAGCACAGCCAACTTCTTACCTAGTTCTGGATGACCAGCAGGCTGGGACTTCCAAAGAGATGATTTTTAACCCACCTTCACTTGCACCTTCACAGCAGGAGGAAACAAGGTACAACACTTCTGGATTCTCCGGTTTTCTTTGGAGCTATGCAGTTCCTTTGAAAATATTAGCATTGCAATTGGGTCCGCGGCTCAACCGCTTGTGTTAACTTGTGTTTATCGCCCACCTGGCTCATGCTCTGAAGGTTTCCTGGACCAATTTCTCAATATTTAACCTCAGTTTCTCCCTCATTTCTAATTAGTGGTGATTTTAATATTCATTTGGATACTTCTTCAAATGATAGTATTAAGTTCCAGAACTGTTTCGAACCATGCAATGTTACACAAAATACTCAAATGGCAACACATCTTCATGGTCATATTCTAGGCCTTGTTCTCACTCCTGCTAATCCCAGTAGCCAGTGGCATTTCAGTGTCAGAGTTGATGAATTTATTTCTGATTATGCTCTTGTCCTTGCTCAGCTGGAATTCAATTAATCCTCCTTCACATAAGAAAAAAGTGGTCACGTATAGGAAGAATCATAAAATTGACTTGGGCATTTTGCATAAGGATTTGGGAAATTGTTCATTCATAAGACACCCCGGTAATACAGTCAGCGTTCTGTATGAAGAAGCTGAGGTGACTTGAGCAAATTGCTTGATAAGCATGCACTATTGGTTACTTGTACTTTTACTAAACAATCTACTGGTTGGCTATCTGACTCATACTGGCTGGCAATAACCATCAGGTGACAACTGGAACAAATCTGGTGTAAAGCTAAATCTGCCTACAATTGAGCTAGACTTCAAAGACAGATTGCTCGGTGCAATTCACTGGTCAACAAAGATAAGGGAAATAACTATAGAAACTTGGTCACAGAAAATGCCAATGATTCCAAGAAGCTATGGCAGATATTGGGTTCTTCATTACACTCTAGTCCTGAAGCAGTACTCCCTTCTCATGAATCTAAGAAAGGTCTTGCTGACTGGTTTGTCACTTTCTTCAGTCACAAAATAGCTACAATCAGAAACTCATTTTCCTCTAGTGACTCATGCACCCTTCCTCCTTCACCTGATGTGCCTAATTTGTGCTGCTTCAAACAAGTTTCTCAGCAGGAAATTAGAAAAATTATCATGAAGTCACCCTCTAAATCTTGTTTATTAGATCTGTGGCCCACATTCCTTGTTAAGGAATGTATAGATATTCTACTGCCCTCTATTACCAGGCTTGTTAACTGCTCATTGTCTGAAGGTGTTGTACCTGATGAGTTTAAGAAGGCTATTGCAACCCCTTGATTAAAAAGTCGTCACTACCACCTGATGACTTTAAAACCTACAGGCCTGTTTCAGCGCTGGGCTTCATATCGAAACTTGCTGAAAGCGTTGTTGTTTCTCAATTAAATGACCATGTCAGTTTGAATGGACTAGAGAATGTCAGGCAGTCTGCCTATAAACTAGGTCACTCAGCTGAATCTGTATTGCTTTCAATTAAGAATAATGTTCATCAGGCTTTTGCTAAAGGTGAGGCTACTGCTGTCGTTCTCTTGGTTCAATCAGCAGCATTTGATACTAGTGATCATGATACTCTTCTTGTTGTCCTTGATTGGTTCAAGTCTTATCTCTCAGACTGTGTTCAGTGTATTAAGGTTGGGTCAATTTTATCTGATAGCAAAAAATTATTGTATGGTGTGCCTCAAGGCTCTGTCCTGGGGCCACTCCTGTTTTCACTCTACACTATTCCACTTAGTAAAGTCATACAGAATCACCCTGGTATTAGTTTCAAGTTCTATGCTGATGACACACAGTTGTATGTGCATCTCACACATAAAAATGTTGCCTTGGCCCTTGGTAAGCTGTCACGCTGCCTAGCAGATGTTATGGCTTTCGACAAACAAGCTTAAGCTAAATCCTGATAAGACCAAATTCATTGTGTTTGGCTCTAAGTCTCTGCATGAAAAACTTAATCACTCCTTCACTGTCAACATACTCAGTAATCTTATATCGCAAGTAGAAGCATTTAGGAACCATGGTGTCTGGTTTGATTCTGATTTCTCATTCTCTTGCCATGTTATGAAGGTCTGCAAGGCTTGTTTTGCTCACATACGGGATCTTAGGAAACTCTGAGGACATTTGACACATGAAGCTGCCCTGATGGCTGCCAATGCTCTGGTCGGAAGTCGCCTTGATTACTGTAACTCTCTGTTCAGAGGTCTCTTAGCTCTGGATCTGTGTAAACTTCAATGTGTTCAGAACAGTCTTGCCAGAATTGTTGGCAACACCATCGAGTTTTCACACATCACTTCGGTTAGAAAAGCACTACATTGGCTGCCAATTAAGTACCGTTCTATTTTTAAGACTGCCATGCTTATTTATAAGTTCCTACACAGTGGTAACTCCAAATACTTTGAACCCTTTCTCATACCCAGACATAGTGCATATAACACTCGTCGAGGTCAATCTGATGGCATGTTTCTTAAGGTCCCCCACTTTGCTTCAGTTTTCAAGTCTCAAAAGCATTTTGGACTCAGTTTTGTGTATGACGCATGAAGAAATCAAAGCCAGATACCACCAACCCCCAAACAAAACCCAAAAAAGTGAAACTCTCCCCACCTCCGAAAATCAAGATCCAGACTCTAACCCACGTCCCCAAAACAAAGATGTAGACTCAAATCCACATCCCCCAAAACCAAGATGTAGACTCAAACCCACATCGCCCCAAACCAAGATGAAGAATCAAACCCACATCCCCCAAAAAACAAAGATCCAGACTCAAACCCAAGTCCTTCCTTCCCAAAACTCAACTTGAAATAAAAAGCCACAGTCACAGACCAAGACATCTGCGACCTAACAAAATATTCAAACATGTGAGTGGCAATGGACCTAAAAACTGAATAAAAAATTATTTAACTGGGACTGCAAATCTGAATAATTCAGTCTTGCTAATTTCCTTTTTGATTCTTAGCAGAAATCATTTCAAAATCATTTCAAATCAGGTATTTTTGCGTGGGATATTAACTTTGTAAATGTAGGACAGGGGTTCAAATTTGTAAGTGATAAAATATATTTTTGTGAACTGAGTTTGGGATGTTTTTTTGGTTTGTGATGGGGAATGTTTTTGGTGATTTGAATTAAATTGGGAAATTGGGGTTACTTTTAGTGTAACACTTTGCTAAATAAAAGTTATACTGGATTATTTGGGTAGTCCTGAAAAGGACTGATATATGACAGCATGTTCTCCCCCTCAGTCTTCTTAAACTCTGTCCTCCTGCCCAGCCAATGCCCCCACATGATTGAAGTAGTCCTTCAGTAGGTCTCGTGATGTTTGGCTTCCCTCCATGGATTTCTTAAGTTCTCATGTCTCTGTTCCCCTGGTCCACCTGTGGTGGTTGTTTGTCATCAGCTGGAGTGCTATCTGCTCCCCCTGATTTCTCAACATGTTATGTAGTACTACACATGTTAACACAATGTTTCACAACTTTTGGCCTCTACTCCATGGTGGTCAACAGCACCCTGAATCGATTGACAAGTATACCAAATGAGTTCTCGACCACCCTTCTCCCCCTGGATATCCTGTAGTTGGCTATTCTCTCTTCTCTTGTCAGTTGGCGTCTACTGTAAAGCTTGACCAGCCAATGCATCAGGGCAAAGGTATTGTTCCCCAGCAGGGGGAGTAGATCTGGCCCTGTAGGTCCAAGTGGTTCAGGTGGTGGTAGCTCCAAGATTCTGTTTTCAACTCTTTTTCTCAGTTTGCTGCGGTTGAAAATCTGTGCATCAGATAATGACCCACTGGCCCCCTTATTGACCCACAGGAATTTGTAATCGGCATTGACTAAACGCAAAAGTACTAGGGAGAAGTAGCCCTTGTAGTTGAAATATTCACTGCCTGACTTCTTGGGCTTCTTGAGAGTAATGTGTTTTCCATCTAATGCACCGACTGCATGGGGGACATTCCATCTGTTTCTAAATCTTTCCTCAATTTTCTTCCAGTCTTCAGGATCAGTGGGGCACAACAGAAACTCTTGTTGAAATTCTTTCAAAATGGCTTTGCAGACCTGGGGGGCAAATTTGCAGATGGTCGTTCCTCCAACCTTCCATTGATATTGCAGTGAATTGTAGCTTTCCCCTGTGGATAAGTGTCTCAAAGTAACTGCCAGTTTCAACCCAACTTCCAGTAGCTTCCTAAAGTGGTTGATTGATTTCCTGAGGTAGGGGATGATTTTTTCTTCAATCAAATCAAGAAATGCTGGCACCATCCTGGTGAAATTTCTGTAGCCTGGTCTGTCAGTAGTGATTAACTCGTCCAAGAGTGTTCTGTAGCAACCTCTCTCCTCTCTTTGTAGTATCCAGGGCAGGACCCATGGATTCTGTGGCTTCCTTCTCCTTCTCGGTGGTGGGGGTGATGGTGATGCTGGCTGGGCAGGTGCTGGGTTCTGCTGTCTTCTGTGTGTTGAAATCACAACATATAAAAATAAATTAACTTCAATAAAAAACAAAAGCAGCCTCAAGCGATCTATCAGTTGCTCTTGATATGTTCCTGTCATCTTTGAAGTCTGAAATGAATGGCACATCAAAGGTGAGGGGTTTATATAGTGTGATTTGGATCCTGATTCTGGATCCCAACTTTTGCAACCAACTCTCAAAAACAATCAGTTCTGTCAGGAAGGTTGGGAAACAGGCTTGTCTGTTCATCTTGACACCTTGTCTGTTCATCTTTACGCCTTGTCTGTTGGTGATCCAGCTTGTCTGTTATGGTTTTAGGGCTTGTCGTCGAAGTTGTATGACTGGCTGTAAAAAAACCTTCCCAACCCTGCATCTTGTCGAAAAGGTCATTATGTCCTGTCTGTAATTTTATCATCCTGTCACGACTCCGCATTTTAGTGCCATGTTCTCCACAACTCTAGGACTTTTGTAACCATCCCTAGAGACATAGGGTTGGTTACAGGGTCGGCTCGAGTGGATCACCTGCATTATTGAAGCCATGCTTTGGGGTTTCACACTTGATTTCAAAAGTTGTAGTGATTCAAACCACAAGCAGAAAAATATATTACCCACCAAACCAGCTCTGGCACAACAACCTGTAACATTAGACCAGGTTTCTTTCATCTACGATCCTGGTCCTTCCTAAGATGGTTATACACCGAGGGTTTCTTTTGACCTCGGAGCTTGACCTCTTGATATTGATCTAAATCTTGAGAATTCTCCAGGTTTGGATTAATATAGCTCTCTGGGAATTTATCAACTTTTGATCACGAAGGTGGACCCCCCTGCTTTGATCCACTTGCGGGGTCTCCATAGATGGATTAACATAGCTTATGTGATCATTGATCAGGTGGCCCAGACTTACTTTTGTGTCTTGCTACCACTATGTAAATGCAGGCAACAAACATATGCCAGTTTTTCAGACATTTATGTGATAATTCATGTAGAAAATCACAGTTGTCAATCATATAATTTGGCTCCACCCATATATATGTAATGTGCAGATGTCTGTTATGTGTGAAACCATGTGGGCCAAAAGTGTAAGGTATCCAGTTTATAAGTTGTAATTAATCAGATCAGCTGTGTTCAAGGACTATTTAAAAAATTTAAGATTCGTACCTACCAGGTTTAAAATTAAGATCTTAACTAAGCTTAAGACTGGTATTAACTTTTTTGTGAAGGCCACCAATACAAAAGTCTTAACTTTGAGCCTAAGCACAGGCTAAGACACTTTATGAATACCTGCACATAATCTTACAACTTGACGCCAGTAAAGGTCACCATAACCTGAATGCATTTACACTAAAAATTTACATGTTAAACTTTTCATAAGGGTAGGCAGAGTAGAGTATAAACGATGCTGAAAATACTCAATCAAATGAAAAGATGACTAAAAGTTTAAACAATGTAAAAATTATATGTAAAATGTTGAAAAGGGCGGAGTGTGCAAACAAATATCTAAACATCACGCAATAACAATATTTGTAAAATTGTTGTGATTGGTATAGAAGATAGTTAGTGAATATCACATTAATGTGTAGTACTGTAAAATACATATATTCAACACAGTATACCAGTAGTGTGGGTGTCACTTGCAGATACATATTGTTTACAATTGGACAAATTCACTTTACAGATCTGAAGCACCATCAATACAAGGTAGTTACACATTCACTACTTATTTCCTGGGCCCGTATTCATTAACATTTTTATTCTTAGAATAAGAATAAGAATTTTTGGTATTCACTACATTCTTATTCTTAGAACGATGTTTAAATCTAAGAACGGTCAAGACCTTTCTTAACTTAAGAAAAAACATGGCACACTTCCAATGGAACTTTTTGATGAGCATGATTTTTAGGAGAGGTTTAGATTCACAAAGGCTGGAGTGACTTACTTGTGCACTTTTTCGCAAGATGACTTGAATCCTGTATGCAATAGAAGTCATGCTATATTATTGCTAGTAAAAATTTGCACCCCACTGCCCATTTTGTGTGACAGGATCTTTCCAAATGTTAATGGGTGACACCAATAGCATTTCACAGCCTTCGGTTTCAAGGATTGTCAACCAGCTTACGACAGCAGTGGCAGGAAAGACAGAAAACTTTATCATATTTCCAGAACAAATTTTAAAATCACTAGATTGAAACAAGGATTTTATGAAATTTCATCTTTCCTGGAGCAATAGATGGAACTCACATTCAAATTTTGGCACCACATATTGGAGAGAAAGCATATGTAAACCAAAAAGGTTATCATTCAATCAATGTTTAAATGGTAATGAATCAAGATTATGTGATAATAAACCTTGTGGTACAGTGGCCAGGCTCTACACATGACAGTCGGATTTTGTGAATGTCAAATTTATGGGATTTGTTTGAAGCTGGTGAAATTCCTTCTGGACTGCTGCTTGGAGACAGTGGGTATCCAAACAAAAACTGGTTACTTACACCTTTCCAAATTCCTCAGAATGCCGGTGAATGGAGATACAATAGGTGTGTATGTTCACAGTAGACATAAAATATATGATAGCCATAGTGAACACCCACACCACCATTTTAGTACCGAGAAACATTTATGTGCACAGAATGAATATGTTATATGTATCTAAATTGCTGTATTTATGCACACCATGGATTAACTGATTCCAAAGGAAATACTAATTTTATACAATATAACATAGGCATATAAGTTCAGTATTTCCCATAGAATAATAAATAAATCCAGGTTATAACATCAACTGGAATATCAGTGATGTACTGTAGTTGTTCAAGTACATACACTGTCAGTCATATTGTGAAGTGTACCTCCAATGCTTCAATTATACAGTATCCCTCCAGAAATTTAATGTACTATTATCCACTTTGCTTTGATCTGTACTTTCCTATATCTATTAAACTCTGTTTGTCAGAATACCACGTGTCTGTGGAAATGTTTTCAATTATTGAGGAAAACATTAATGAATTTACAGTATGACGTACTGAATGACCAAAACTTTCAAAAGACCTTGACATAACAGGTTCTTACAGGAAATTGTATTTGAATATGCAAATGAAGTGGAAGTAAATATAAACATGACATACATGTGCCTACTTCACAAAAAGTGACAGGGATTTATAAGAGTGCATTATGAAAAGGGAAGTTTTTCTTTACTTTTGTGACAAAATTTGCAACTGTTCCTTAAATGGTAGTCCTTCAGTGGAATGCGATTATTTATTGTTAAGTCAAATGTTATTTAACACTGTGGGAGGAACACATGTTTGCCTTGTTTAAATTTTCCACATTTTATTCTGTGCATTTTGAAATGTTAATTATAAAAATATAGTAAATCTACATGACTGTTGAAATATTGACTTTTTTATTTTATACAACAAAAATGTTAAAAATGCATTTCTGTTTCCCTGTTGTAAACCTTTTGTCAGTTTCCGTTTTATTGATTATACCCACATTGTTTCGACTGAACTGTATATTGTGTTTTTTCATGCAAACATGCATTTAGCCAATTGTAACAAATGTGTATCAATTGTATTAGTTATTTTCTTTTCAATTTTTACCTAAACATGCAGTACAATATCTTGATATTGTAATGTATAATTTTTTCACCATACAACTTTGTGATTATTACAAGATTTTTTCTATTTTAAGGTCTCATAAGAATACTAGAAGTGTTGTTGACAGAGTCATAATAATTGTGTGTGAAACATAGTGGATCCTATAGAAATACCAAATAAATGACTCTAGCATGAGACATGGCCTGGGATATTTTGATGACAAGTCCTCATAATCTAGTGGAAAGTGTTCATAAAACAAGTTCCAGTAACATTTTTATATTGATGCAACATTTTGTGTGCACAGAAATAGGTGTCAATGTGTTTATTTTTACTGATACAGCTGACCTAGAGAATAATAGCAATGATGTTTGGAACATCAACCCACAACCTGATATGACACAGGAGTATGCAATGCAAAGTCACATTGCACAAACCGCCTTTCCAGCATGAATTATAAGTCCAGTCAATGTTTGCTACATTTATTTAAATTATGAGCAACAGACAACAAAATATATTATAGATGATAACTTATCTTCCATGATTATTAAACAACACTATAACTTACACAATAACATAAAAATATCGGAATAAATAGCAATATAGTGGATGTACTTACTTATCACATTACACTATTTCTTAAACACATGTATACGTTTAATGTATAGACATCATTTGAACAAGTATTATGTCACAAAGCTTAATAGCAGCATGTGTAAACTTTTTAAAAAAATGTATTCAGCTATATATTAATCAAATTACACCAAAGTTAAAATTGTAAATACATTTTAAAAAATATAAACTTTTAATAAATTGTAACAAAAAATGAATTAACTTGAATGTCATTACTTGGTATTCAAAAATTCATAGAGCTGCAAAATTTAAAAATTGATGCAGTAAGTAATTGAACTAAAATGTGTAAGGGCAGTAGCTTTAGAGAAATGTGCTGGACACACTAATAGCCATAACCAGGTAACACTATGATGTAGCACACCTATAACATTCAACCAGCGTACATACCAAGTAATGAGATATAGCTCAGGAAAAAATTAAAGATCAAAGTCACTATGGCAACATTAAAGGTTGATTCAAGATGGACATAAGTAACCATCATATATTTTCTGATTGTAAAGAAATGGAGCCTTGCTGTAGTTGAAAGAATACATGGACAAGAAAAAAAATCCACCAGTCCACTCAATACTGTCAACAACATATGTAACAGTTTGTTTCTCTGAAAGGCTGTACTGTAACAGTTGACATTTCAAGTTTATTGTGGTTATTTGGCTCTCCATCGGTTCTTGTTCCTTTAAGTTTAATGTCAATATCCCTGTTTCGTTCCAAATTTTCAACTTGTAATTTGAGTTTTTTAAGTTGTAATGATTTAACTTCATTTTTAATTTCTCTCTCCTCCTCTGTAGCAAGTTTCCACTTTTCTATTTCCACAAATTCACTAGGGCAGCTTTCCTGTTGTGCCTTTGCCTTTGTGCCTGAAAAAAGTTATTTTAAAAATTTGTGGATTATGAAAAAGCAAGATTTATCAAACACTACACAGGTACTCAGTGGTCCATGGGTTTGGAAAGTTCTGCATCTAATTACAGGCCATTATCAATGTCAAGATCTAAAATTATAGATATGTAATCTGTTTATGCTTAGCCTAGATATTGTGTTGATGGTATTTAAAGAAATATTATAAATATTACTCTCTCAGTTTCTAAGTGCTTATAACACTGTGCTTGGTTTATGGCTTCATTTTTAAAAGTGGGGGACCCTTTAAATTAGACACATAAAGTGATCATCACTTTCCCTGACCATGACATATGCAATGTGTTACAATTCAAAGTTAAGCAGTACCATTGTTTTAATAGTTCTGAGGAATATGCTCCGATTTTTTTGTTTCAGGGCTGGCAAAGAACCAGTCAATATGAGTATTTACCGAGGTGGTGGTTAAAAACTGGTCATAACCTTCCCTTTACTAATTTACAGTGGTTGATATTGGTCAATTGGAAAATAAGGAAAATAATAATATACTATATTGTTGAGTATTTCTTGCCTACTGGACAAGCAAAAAGTTATAACAAAGATTTTAATTGACTGCCCAATCCTGTCTTGTTCCATTTGTGAAAGGTGTAAATAAAACATTAATGACTTTAATTTCTTGTCATTTCTCTTGCACTGTAACATGTACATGGACATAAAATTTAAAATAAAACTAAGGTTTATTTTTTCAACTCTGACATGTACAGTCAATCTCTATAAAACTGCAACTATATATAAACTTACGGCTTCTGTGCTTAGATTTGTTGCATCCTTTCAAGTTATCCAACAAATGGTGCTTGTGACTTCCATCTTTTTGGTCCACCTGAGCAGGATTCATAGTCAGACATTTAGAATCAACAGGTACAGCACAATCCTCACTGAAATATATATACAAGCAACAGTTAAATAAGTAAATTTATAGTGTCACACCTCTGAAGCTTATACGTTTAATCACCACAGTCCACTTACTTAATTATAACTTTAACTGAAAGTGATTGCGATTAAGAAAAAGAGCACTCAGAGAGCGCAGACCTCCGTCAAGGGTGCTCAATACCTGGACTATCATCAAAATCCATCCTAAAATTATCTGGCTACAACTTTCTTGTAAAAATCTATCCTAAAATTATCTGGCTACAACTTCCTTGTAAAAAAAGCCTGCATCCAGATGATCCAGACAGTGATCCAAAAATCACTTGTTACTTGTCCCATTTATGACATTTCCTGAAAATTTCATTAAAATTCACTCATAACTTTTTGAGTTATCTGTCTTTAAAAATTTCATTTCATGGATCCAGCAGATCCAGATACTGATCCAGACCACTCTCAAATTTGAATCATTTCTTCATTTTACTTTTTCATAGATATTCCAAAAATTACATCAAAACCCGTCCATAAATTTTTCCATTTTCCAATTTCCTCGCAAACCCGCACACAAACCCATACAAAAACATAACCTCCTTAGCAGAGATAATACTTCAAGTTCAAGTGGCCAAAATTTAAAGTAGCCAAAGTGGTTCAAGTGGCCAAATTACGGAAACAAGCGACTTGAATGAATCTTAAAAACTGACACGGCTGAGGAAAATGGTTTATTAAATATATAAAATGCAACTAAGTGGTTATACATCTAAAACTACCATTTGATTACATATCAAGTACTAAGTTACACACAACACTGCATAAGCATGATCCTACTGAGATAATGTCCAAGTCCCATTCTGATCATGCAATAAACTATAATACTGTTACTACTAAAAAGGTGTAAATAATACTAGATAAATGACTCACATGTACACACGATATGCTAATGACAAAATGTTGGGCACCATCTAGTAAAGCTGTAATATACTCACGTACACATGCATAACACACAAAGAGCTTAATAAAGAAGTACCAAAATCAAACCAGTTGGAGGCATTATACCACAATATTGATCAAAGCAACTATGCATGGAAAGCAAAGCTTGGCAATACATTTAAGTGGATAAAACCCTGGAGCTAGTTTATCATTGACGCTCACCTGGAATAGTGACTCCATACTACCTGGGTTGTACATCTGGAATACCCATTTTAAAACCTTATTAGGGCAAACTAGTGATTCCCACTTTGGCAGGGTGATGATTTTCACTTTGTCATAGTTTTGGATGGGTTTGCTCTATTTTAGCAGCAACTTAACTTCCGACTTACCAAAGAATATATCTCCCCCAACAAAGTGACATGAAGGGTCAAAATCCTTAATTGAGTGTGGAACTAAATTTGATGACTTTTCAGCCTTTATTTTAAATCATTTTATCAATAAATAATGCTGAATAAAGATTTATCTATGGAAATCGATCCCTCCAAAAAGCTTTGGCATCTGAGAATATGGCTCCAATGGAATGTCCCCATAAGGGCTGTATTCAATATATAATTGACAGACTGGCCGTTCAATATAGCATATCCTTAGCTAACATTTATGAAAAGCTGATTACCGTCATAAATTAAAACCATGTGTATTATCTGCTGCATTTTGTTCTTAACTTTCTGTTGCAAATATGTCCACATTTAGGTATTTTTACTAATAAGATCATCGAATTTTCATTATTTAGTTTAAATCATTTTATCGATTTATAATGCTGAATAAAGATCTATCTATGTAAACTAGCTATTGGATACCCTTATATGAAATATTATTCTGTCAACTTGAATGCAATACTCCTAAATTGTTTGCTCAAGGTGAATGTTCCCCTGAGCCTTATGTATGGTCCATATCATTCCTTTTCCAAAACTGAGGTTGGGCTGGCTGAATTATATTCCAATAGAGTTTTCTGTAAGTGAGTTTGTTTTAAGTAGCGTCTAGAAATTATTCTGTGTATAGCTATATTAACATGTGAAATTAATTGTTTAATATACTCAGTGTATTCAATGAAGAGTCACCATAAATCTCAACGATCAACATGCCATTAATAAATCATTTTAGAACTAATGGCTTTAGATGGTAGTCTTTTAAGGATCTTGTCTCAAACTTAAACCATAAACAAGTTAGTGCAGCTAGGGGCTTTGGATGTGCCCACAAAAGTGTTCTCCATAAAATACAACATTTATGTTATGCAGTACTAGTTTGAATAAGTCTGCAATACGCCTAGAGATAAAACATTTACTCACTTTAGTAGCTTTGATTCATTAATTTTAGGTTTTATGTCACTTTCAACACTGTACAGGTCATATCACGACAGGTAGTTGGTAGGGCAGAGGAAACCAGTACATACAATTGGTCAAGGTTTTGTACTGTAAACTGATGACCAATGGCAAGCAACTGCCACCATGGCCCCCCATTTAGTAGCTATGATTGACCTATGCAAAAAAATTTAGATCTAAAATTTCATTGAGTGATGGATGGATCTATTTGTAGGGTCTCTCCTCAACTTCCCTGCCATTGCCAAGATCCCTTCATACGGACCCATCACGGAGACGCCGATAATTTTAATAGCTATTTTAATTTCGCTTCTGATTGTCACTATATACCTATATTTCACATATTACTGATGGTTATTTGTTTTTATACTCATACTTTTTCATATGGTTGTTGCTGGGAGTTTATATATGTTGATTCACAATAATATTTCCATGTGTTGATATCTGCGGGTATTATTGCCCACTACCGGGAATCGTTCAACAACCAAGTTCTGTCACATTGTGTTTTCTACTTCCTTTCACAATCAAATAACTTGTATCAACTTGTAACACCATACTCCAGAATTACCATCTATTTAGGTCCAAATAAGGCTTTTCTATGTTTTTCAGGCCCCTTTAAGGGTTTTATTTTCTTTACAGTGGCTCCAGTGGGGTAGTTAGGGTGCCTGTGAGATGCCCACAGGACGAAGATTGCCCGAGTGTAAGTTGACTGAACCGACTGTAAAGCTTATGTTTATCGCTTGGGAGCAAATAGAACCGTGCTTGTCTGGTGCTCTAAATAAAGTGCTCTAATTTCATATCACTAATTAGACCCTTTTGTCGCATCTGACTGAGAATGTTTGATTTTTTTATCAATCTTTCTGTGGGATTATGGTCCAATTTGGAATGGAATTGTTGATCACTGAGCTGTCTATAGCCCTTACTAAGACAATTAGTGGCATTCATTACAACCACAGCCGATCCTTTATAATGTCTTATTATGATAATATAGGGGTTATCAATGTATCCTTTGGAGCCTGGTTACATTGGGTTTTCCACTACTTTTTATTTTTATTTTTTTCTCTTTTAAGCAGACCATCTTAAAAAGCTCTTTGAAACACTTCAAGACTGATGTATTCAGGGAGGTTTCCAGGAACTTCTAACCGCAAAGTTTTTGTGAATCTCCTTGTATAGATTTTAACATTTTCAAGGTTGCTAGACATGAAATCCACTAGTTGACTTCATTTGGTCATTTGGATCTATTGGACACTGTCATAAGACCTGACAGGGCCAATAGATGTAATGCCATCAACCCATCTATCTAAGTCCTCATAAGAGACAACTGGAACATCATCCAGAACTCTGACAAACTGAAAAAAGGCAAGATACTTATTGACTTTAGGAGACTGTCAAATTTCAAAGCCATATTGATTTCTTGGATTGTGTAGTACCCCCAGTTTCAGAAAACATCCCCAACTCAGGTTCATTCATCCCAGAATGCATCAGACTGGGAAAATGTACATACTGTACAAAATTTCATACAAAAGAAGAAATTAAAATTTTCTAATAATCTTAAAATTATTTAACCTTCCAAAAAGTCAGATGGGAATTGAATAAAATTATCTACATTATAAATAGCAATCACTGTGGCCACCAGTATATTTGAGAAACGAAAATACAAATCAGGCAAAGAATGTATGAGCACTGTGTTCAGCATTACCAACACCTGAAATCTATGCCTGTCACCAGATAGTACAATAAACCAAATCTTTGTGTCAACACTGAGCATGGCATTGTGCATAGGATTCTAGAATACACCAAACTGGATGTTTCTACTCAATGCAAAAGACATGAATTATTTTACATCTGGTCTTTTCCCACTCTTCAACCTGCATGCATCAACATATTTTTGTGAGTCTAAGCCCTCTTATTGCACTGCTTACCCAAGTGCATATGTATCAGTGTATAGATAATTGATAAAAATATTAGCATTATATTTAGTATGAAAAAATGATTTCTGCCTTATTTATAAATAGGCAATCACTGATTTGAGGTTCATTCCAACAATGACTACTGGTAACTGCTAACATCATATAGTAGATGCTACGATGACAGTTTAAGCCTAAGTGAAAGTTTTTAAACTTCTTAGAAATTATTGCCAACCAATTTTGCATAGTGACCTGTTTACCATAAATGGCAAATACCTATCACATGGTTTAAGTCAGCCATATTTTTAGCATGGATGGTACAGTTTGTAGTAAAATTCACAGTCAAAATATTTGACACTTGATACTTGGTGAAATAAAGCAATTAACAGGATTTTAATTGCTACTTCAAGTTATATCTTTGGAAATCAACAGGCTCTCAAAACTGGCAGTTTATATTAGGATTAGCAATTTAGAATATTGATTTTCTACTGTGATGAGACAAGCATTTTATGGAAAACAAAACAAAATATCATTAAAGTGTAAATTTTTGCAAATAATGGACAAACTGTATTCTTCAATCTAAATAAAATCAAACCAGTTATTTCTGGTATGTTTCTTTATTATTAGAAATATACTAACATTATTACAAACACATCATAAATAGAAAAGCCTGATGAAATATGTGAAATACAATGAAGAAGGTGTGCAGAAACAAAATATAATAACATTATGTACAATACTACATACATTACATATTCTATATACAGAAGATAATGCAGAAGATACACAAATGTATTACAAACTCTAGTATGAATAAACCTAGGACTAGCCTGGATCACATGATAAACCTTATCCAGAGGAAAGCATTCCTGTACATTGGTCTGTGTCCATCTAATATTTGAATCATGCTCTAGTTTAACACCAACATTGAATTTTTGTGCTGGACTAGTCAAAGTAGGTTAAAGAAATTTTTCATGATCCTTGTTCTTACTATCTTAAATAGTGATAGCAACAATTTAACATCATCTATTTTCCACAAGAGGGAGGTGCTCAGAATAATAATCTCATATGTTCTGCAGCTCAGGGATTGTAATTCATTTCAATAATCATCAAAGTATCTTATGATTCTGACTAGATGAATGTCAATAATCTCCTTTATCACTCTGTCATCATCCAATCCATAAGGTTAAGCATGGGTCACATTGTGCTTCAGAAGACTCCTAATGTGTATACTTTTAACAACACAAAATAAACAAACAATATCAGGCATTGGAGCAATGACTGCTTTCTACAACTTCTCCCCTCTTCTGATGTCATGTCTGAGCTTTTTACAAAGAAGTAATTTTCTATGAAGATATTATTTTAATTGCAATTCATTGTCTTACATGTTAGCAGTAACCATGTAAGACTATTGTAAAACCAAATTACACATTATTTGAAGACAATAAATTGAAGTTATATCTATTTTGTTGCGCTTAATTTATATAGCTTCCCATAATCTTAAAATATTTCTATTTAATTATCTTTTTCTTCCATCTATATTCTTCTTTCCTTTTTCCGATCCATCTGTTAGTGTTGAATATGTTACTTCTGTTAAAATGTTGAGCTGATAAAAATATAAAAAAAATAAATTTTTAATTGCTGTTTCTTTTCATTTTAAATTATAAGCAAAAAATATACATGGGCTATCACAAACCAATTTGTTAAACAAATTATGTATAAATAAAATAATAGCTTTGGATTCCAAAGAATAAAATAACATTCTGTTGTGTATTGCATGTTGGATTTTTAAAAATAAATCCAAACAACACTAATTGTTCACTTTTCCGCACATTTCTTACCG
This sequence comes from Sabellastarte sp. h YS-2021, assembly GCA_964017235.1. Classification (NCBI taxonomy): domain Eukaryota; kingdom Metazoa; phylum Annelida; class Polychaeta; order Sabellida; family Sabellidae; genus Sabellastarte; species Sabellastarte sp. h YS-2021. The sequence continues at coordinate 13,122,431 of OZ024933.1, forward strand.
ACTGGTATAGAAGTTGTAGAGTCATTTTACCATATATAGTAATATAAATAATTAACTGCACAATATAGTTAAAATATTGAATATACTTTACAGAACAAAATTCAAAGTAATGATCCAATTCTCTTTCTAAATCTGATGGAATTTATCTCAGTTTTTCTCTGTCTAAAGACTGACTCTAAATTTTCTATGTACAGAAAAGCAGAAATGCATAATCATGTAGTCAGAGATATAAAAGGGGTCAGCGCCATGGTGATAGACCGTGACAAAGTCAGAAACTACAGTAGATTTGCTTTTGCAAAAGATGTAAAAACTAAAAACGCCCCAACTGTCAAGTCATTATCAAGTTATGCACATAACACATAACATACATTCAGCCTTTATGTGGGTTCTACTCCCATAAGTAAAACCATAGCTTTGAGCTTCATGATTTTAAAGTGTAACCTGAAATAAATATGCTTCTGCTACATTTTTCAAGACCTTGGATAATTCTGAAAGATTGCAATATTTGTCTTCAATATACTGTATTGCAGTATTTCATTCGTATGAATAGTGCTTTAGGCACAATAACATTCTTACATATTCAAGAATGGCAATCTATTAAAAATATCAGAAAATATCAGAGGCAATCTTTAAAGAAAATATCAGAAAAAATTTCATTCATGGCACACATTTAGAGTCAAAAACGGGTTCTTAGGTTGGAATGATGGTGTGGTATTTTACCTGTTCAATGTATATTGTTTCTTTAATGCTGATTCTCTTAAATGATTTCTTGGTACACTTTGCTTTTTTCTTCTTTCTTGTACACTTCTTTTGTTTGTTTTTTTCTTTAGATACAAAGTTAATACAAATGAAAGCATATATATGACACGGCTCTATTTATCAAAATATCTGATTCATTTGTAACGTTTTAATGTGTTAAAATAAGATTATGTGCTATGTGGGCACTGTCAGTTGATATTTTTCAAAACAGTGTACATTACTCGCGTGCTTTAATTGAACTGAAGATTATATCCATAATAAGAGCCTTGTATTCAAGTATTTTCCAAAACAGTTATCACAGGTTTATTTTTATTATATCTTCTAGTTTAGTTTTGTGAGAAGACTTTTTGAAAACTACTATGATCAAATTATAATCTGGAATGAGTCTTTTTCTAATTAAAGTCAAATAATACATGAAGTAGCACCAGCAAATGCACCATCAATTAAATTTGAAAGAAAATCAACAGTGTGAAGTGTAACCCTTTAATTATAATAATTTAAAGTACTTTCCAACCAATAATCTGCAGAGACAAGCATAACTTTGACTGGATAAGCATCATTTCAAGAGATGACTTATGATGGTCAAATTATTTGGTGAATTTTAAAAAAGGTAATGTGAATTCACGAAACCTAAGACTATTCCATCCAAATAAGTCAAATGTTTTCACATAAGCTCTTATTATTTTTTCATCTAGAAAGATTCACACAGAACCTGCAAGGCATTCAATGACAGAAAAAAAACAACAAATTACGACAAAATAAAACATATAAACACAAAGTTACCCTTGATAAATGTATACCAACTGTTTTTATACACACACTCCTGTTCTCTTTTTCTCTCATTTGGAATATTATCCACCGATATGAAAAAATGCACTGAAACTTATTTTGAAAGTTACAAAATACGACAAATACAAATCCAGGACTGGAATTCTCAAGAGTGGAAATACAACCATAGTACTATGAACATATAAACAGCTGAACAAATTTGTCTAATAGTCTAGAAAAAATGAGCAAAGCTTCAATATTCATATTGTAGTACGAACTTTTCAAAAATAAAATCTCAAATAATACAAGATGATGAAATGTAACTAGCAAGGCATCAAATTTTTAATAGTATATTGTAGATACACACAATTACAGATAAATCCTACATGAATACATGGGGCCACGGTGGCAGAGTGGTAACACTCTCGCCTCCCACCTCTGAAGTCGGGGTTCAATTCCCGGCATGGCCTCAAGTGGGAAAGCTGGTAGTTGCTTGCCGTTGGTCGGCAGTTTACAGTACAAAACCCTAGCAAACTATATGTACTGGTTTCATCTGCCCTTCCAACTACCCATCGTGATATGACCTGTGCAGTGTTGAAAGCGACGTAAAACCCCAAATAAATAAAATAAATACATGAATACATGCTAAAAATGATAAAAAGGTCATATTTTTCATAAGTTTGAAATCATTTACAAAATTTCTCAATGTTTCTCAAACAATGAAAATTTCGAAAAAATAAATATCATCATCCTTTAGCGCCCTGTAAATTCTGGTATAGATTTTAACATTTGTGTTTTTTGCATACAGTTGAGTCATAACAGCCAGGTAATATTGAGAACACAAAACTGTCAAAAATATCGATATTCATATAAAATAGAATCCTACACCAATTCCGTGTATAAGTATAAAATAAGTTCTGCATAACGTATGATCTAGAAAAAATAAAGCCTAAAACTTACATATTTCTTTCAAAAAGTTTGCATAGAAAGGTTAAAATATCTACATCATGGTGTATGGGTGGGTCTTACTTTACACCAATCCATTATGTAACACTTCACTGTTAGAATATGTGACAAACTGAGTTTAGGTGCTTCTTTGTACCTGTTTGTGTCAGATGGAGAAACATATTCTTTCCTACAACTAGAATGATACATGGTATGAATATTTTTTCAATATTCATTTTATAATAAAAACATATTTTGCACATGTATAATATTGTAATCTTCACAGGTAATGTTTCATGTATATATATGAGAGACCTTTAAGTTTTCCTATTATGTTTTTACTTAAAGATGTTCACTATAAGTATAAATCTAAATTTATGTCTTTTTGATAAATGTTTAGCAATGCAAGCAGAAAACTGGTGTGCTTAATTTCATATTATGGGGATAAAGATATTTAAAATTGTTGACAAAATTTAAGAACCTGATGTTTACAATGTAAATATTTTATGATTTTTGATAAATGATTTTAGTTAAAAACAGTAAAGAACCCACATATCCCCCTGCACTCCACATATTGCATAAATGCAAAACTTACAGGATTTCAATTGAAAACTGTCGTTCACTTGTACTCATGCAGAAGTTACACAATTGTAGTGCAAACTAACATAAACAAAATATCAAATTTTGTTCATTCCAAATTAAAAAAAAGAAATGTTAATTTTTATTGAGGATGGACAAAAAATTTTGTTTTATGTGGTTCTCAATGTGAGAGTGAAGGAATAATGAAAATGTATAAATACACATATTATGACTGCCTAGAGTCCAGTTCACAAATGAACATGTGTAACATTTTCAATAGTGTGTCATTTTCTGTAATACTTTCATGGAATATGTATAAAACTAAATTTATAAATTGTTCAAAATTGAAAACTTTCCACATATATGACATTATATAATTCAAAGATTCAGAGGAACTGAGAACCAGATTTACTTATAGATTGAAATAAATCAAATTTCAAAGGACACACATCATGGTTGGTTGACATGAATAATCAGTTGACTGGAACTGTTTTAGCTGATCCTGACCATTTTTGAGGTACTGAAAATCTTTGTGAGATACAGTACTGAAAATACAGCAGTTATGTGACAAGAACACAATGTAAGAATGAATATTAAGTAATAAATATACCTCTCATTTTCAGGCATACTGTTAGGATGATGACTATTACAACCAAAAGCATGATAACACATACTACCCCTGCAACAGTTAGTTGCATATTTCGATCATCAACTGAAATATATAACAAAATGTAATATAAAAATCCAGAAAGTGATTTTGGCTGCTGTTTTTTCCATAGCAAGTGTTGGAATTTCTGAATTCTGAACCACTCTGAACTCACAAAAACTTGCATTACTGAGTCTCTATCACTATATCACAAGGATGTTTTGGAACTTATGTATATCTTATGTATTTGCATTTCAAAAGCAGTATGAACTAAGACTTATCAGGAGCTTTGTTACATCAATGAATCACTAATTCAACTTTGAAAATCAACTGTTTTGCAACAGTAGAAGAAATGCTTTGTATTATTGACATTATAAAATTGATGCCCTTATCCAGGCTGCTTGGTAAATACACAGTGGCCACTGAACTTGTCCAAAACGTTATATAGAATAGTAACACTCATTTACTTAGGATTTAAAGCATTTGGATACAGAACCACAAACATAAAACCAAGTTGAAAGTGAAGAAACAAAAGATCAATGGTATTAAATGCAGGTGAGAGGTCAAGTGGCTGTCTGCCTTTTGAAATCAATTAAGTACTTAGTTCCACCAGAGACTAAGACCTGTGATTATTAACTTTTGCATAACAATACTTTAATGTAGCCGAACCACAGACACACTTTCAATGTAGCTATCCCCAATTGCAATTGTAATTTGTTGGTTTTTCTTAATGAAGTAAGGGGAACCCAGAAGCAACAATTCTGTTTTAGCATCATTGAGTTTTAGCATGTTATTTCCCATCCAGGTTTTAATTGCAGATAAACAACTATGCAGTGTTGCAACAGAATGATTATTGTTTACATCCCTGGGTGATATAGAGACATACAATTGTGTATCATCTGCATAGAACATATTTCCCACATTATGTTGTTGTGTTATATCCGCAATTGGTGACACATACATTGTGAACAACAGAGGTCCTAGCACTGACCCTTGGGGAACTCCAAAATGAAGCTTCTTCTTAGCAGATGTAGAATTTTCTATTTGAACACACTGGCTTCTGTGTGATAGATATGATATAAACCATTTGAGAGATGTGTCTGTGATATGAAATGTAGCTGACATTCTACGAAGTAATATATCATGATCAATGGTGTCCAACGCGGCACTTAAATCCAACAACACCAGTGCCGCAAGGTTCTTCTTACCAATAGAGTTGATAAGATCATTTTGCACTCTGAGTAAAGCAGTCTCAGTAGAGTGAAAAGAGCGATATGCAGATATGTAACATTCACATCTGATTATATAATACAAACATCTGCAATATCTTTTTCTTATAATAGACAACTGCAGATTTAATAATCCTAAGATGAAATGAGTTAAAGATTAACACAAGATATTATTGCTACTTAATGTAAATATACTATACATATTAATTCCCTTTTACCTCAGTAACCATGGCCGGTATTCACCAATTGTCTTAGGCTCAGCCAGGCCTTAGGCTTAACTATTGGATCAGAGCTGAGATCTTTGTCTGAGTCAAGTTTTGTATGAAACTCATATTCAAAAAAAGTAACTTACACAAGAACAAAAAAAATGGTCGTTGGTTTTAAAAGCACAATGCCATGGCAGTTTGCCCCTACCCTAAAATCAAGAGTACTATGTGCATTGGTCACTAGGTTTGACAAATGGTATTCGATAGTTACACAAATCATTGTTTGGCTTCGGTTTATGCAGGTGTTCCACTAGAGCCGACAAGCTGGTAACTATGCATTTTTGGAGAGTCGGGACCAATGTTTACATGGTTGGTTAGAGTCAGTTGCAAGTTCTTGGCCTATTGGGGAGAGTCGATGAAATATGAAACATGTTTGATATTTCTTCGACAGTTCCCGACCCTTGTATCTGACCCTAATTTCTGCTCCCCAGCAACCAGCCTGTCGGTTAACTTAACAGCTTGTCAGTTACACTTCCAGGCTTGTCGGTTAATCAAACAGGCCTGTCTGTAACAAGTATCCGGCTTGTTCCTAATATGGACTTCCAGACTGTTCATGATGACTCACCGACCATGTGGGAAGTGTTAGAGTACAGTCAGTAACTTAAGCCAGCATGTCTGTAAGTGTTCCCAACAGGCCTGGAAAGTTTACAGGCCAGTCGGTAACTTTTACAGACTGGGTCCTAGAGTCGGGAAAAATTGTAACCAACAGGCCTGTAACACTAAAAGACAAGCCGGGAACTGAAACAGACAGGCTGGCAATATTTTTGCGTATTACGGCCTGTTGGCTTCAAAATCTGTGGGTATAAAAATGCGAGTCAGTAGACACTCTGCGTATATTTGGGCTTTGACTAGTCGATAGAGTACAGCTTTCTTTAGGTTTTTATGTTTTGAAAATTAGGCTTAAGTTTTGAGCTAGGCTGGACTGGTTGGGAGTGCATATGTTATGTGGCAGAAGGAGAATGATTGAAGTGCCAACTGATACTCAACCACAGTTTGAGTTACGAGATACAGCTCAGGATATAGAGAGGAGGGGGGAGAGAGAGCAGAGGGGAAAGAACAGGAGGAAAAGGACAAAGAGAAGATGGACAGAGAGAGAGAAGAGAGCCCTGAAAGAGGAGAGAAGAGAGAGCGAACTTACACAGATACTGCTGTAGAATCAACTCAATCCAGACAAAAGAAGGGCCAGATGAAGTCCATTTTCCGTAGTGGTTCAGACGAAGAAGCCATCGTGCAGTTCATTAAACAGCACGAGGAACTGTATGACAAGACCAACGACAGTTTCAAAGGAAAGCAGAATAAGGAACGACTTTGGGAGCAGCTAGAAGCTACCAGAAACTGGCCTGTCAAGACTGTGAAGAATTTTTTTGACACTCAACATACCAGATATGGCAAGCTCAGTCAGGAGAAGAAGCTGAGAAGAGCACAGAATGTCAAACATGGCTGACAGACAGTTTTAGTTTTCTACGTGGTCACATCAGAAGGAATGGAGTTTCCAAGTCTTCTGCATTCAAGTCACCCAGAGGCCTTCTGAAGCTCCAGCTTCAGTTCAGGGTACATCCAGAAACACAGAATCTGAGATGGAAATCAGCATTGCATCAGATGTTACTCATCAGCCTTTGCCCAAGCGATGACAGCCTCCAGTTGCCACGGCCACCACATCTGCAGATCCAGTCTTAGATCAGTTCCAGAAGATGAGGTCCATGATTTCCACATGTCTCGGTGCATGTCAGGACCCCACTGCAACTCCACAACAGTTGTTCTGCAACTATCTCCACTCTCAGATTGAACATCTTGAAGAAAGGGACTTGTTAACCTTCAGGAATGACACAGTGAAGCTTCTGAGTGAAATACAATACAAGCCTGAAGAATGCAAGAGACAGGTCACCACAAGTCAAGAGGTCACAACATATCAAGTTCCAGAAGCATCACAGACCACAGCAGGATGGGAATACATACTCACCATCCCAGAAACTCAAGGAGTCTCCATTCCAGTTGTGCAGCCTCAACAGACTACTTCAGAAAAGCCTGTTACAGTGATTGCCAAAATACAGCAACCATTGGGGCCTTCATCATCAGCAGCACAGCCAACTTCTTACCTAGTTCTGGATGACCAGCAGGCTGGGACTTCCAAAGAGATGATTTTTAACCCACCTTCACTTGCACCTTCACAGCAGGAGGAAACAAGGTACAACACTTCTGGATTCTCCGGTTTCTTTGGAGCTATGCAGTTCCTTTGAAAATATTAGCATTGCAATTGGGTCCGCGGCTCAACCGCTTGTGTTAACTTGTGTTTATCGCCCACCTGGCTCATGCTCTGAAGGTTTCCTGGACCAATTTCTCAATATTTAACCTCAGTTTCTCCCTCATTTCTAATTAGTGGTGATTTTAATATTCATTTGGATACTTCTTCAAATGATAGTATTAAGTTCCAGAACTGTTTCGAACCATGCAATGTTACACAAAATACTCAAACGGCAACACATCTTCATGGTCATATTCTAGACCTTGTTCTCACTCCTGCTAATCCCAGTGGCCAGTGGCATTTCAGTGTCGGAGTTGCTGAATTTATTTCTGATTATGCTCTTGTCCTTGCTCAGCTGGAATTCAATTAATCCTCCTTCACATAAGAAAAAAGTGGTCACGTATAGGAAGAATCATAAAATTGACTTGGGCATTTTGCATAAGGATTTGGGAAATTGTTCATTCATAAGACACCCCGGTAATACAGTCAGCGTTCTGTATGAAGAAGCTGAGGTGACTTGAGCAAATTGCTTGATAAGCATGCACTATTGGTTACTTGTACTTTTACTAAACAATCTACTGGTTGGCTATCTGACTCATACTGGCTGGCAATAACCATCAGGTGACAACTGGAACGAATCTGGTGTAAAGCTAAATCTGCCTACAATTGAGCTAGACTTCAAAGACAGATTGCTCGGTGCAATTCACTGGTCAACAAAGATAAGGGAAATAACTATAGAAACTTGGTCACAGAAAATGCCAATGATTCCAAGAAGCTATGGCAGATATTGGGTTCTTCATTACACTCTAGTCCTGAAGCAGTACTCCCTTCTCATGAATCTAAGAAAGGTCTTGCTGACTGGTTTGTCACTTTCTTCAGTCACAAAATAGCTACAATCAGAAACTCATTTTCCTCTAGTGACTCATGCACCCTTCCTCCTTCACCTGATGTGCCTAATTTGTGCTGCTTCAAACAAGTTTCTCAGCAGGAAATTAGAAAAATTATCATGAAGTCACCCTCTAAATCTTGTTTATTAGATCTGTGGCCCACATTCCTTGTTAAGGAATGTATAAATATTCTACTGCCCTCTATTACCAGGCTTGTTAACTGCTCATTGTCTGAAGGTGTTGTACCTGATGAGTTTAAGAAGGCTATTGCAACCCCTTGATTAAAAAGTCGTCACTACCACCTGATGACTTTAAAACCTACAGGCTTGTTTCAGCGCTGGGCTTCATGTCGAAACTTGCTGAAAGTGTTGTTGTTTCTCAATTAAATGACCATGTCAGTTTGAATGGACTAGAGAATGTCAGGCAGTCTGCCTATAAACTAGGTCACTCAACTGAATCTGTATTGCTTTCAATTAAGAATGATGTTCATCAGGCTTTTGCTAAAGGTGAGGCTACTGCTGTTGTTCTCTTGGTTCAATCAGCAGCATTTGATACTAGTGATCATGATACTCTTCTTGTTGTCCTTGATTGGTTCAAGTCTTATCTCTCAGACTGTGTTCAGTGTATTAAGGTTGGGTCAATTTTATCTGATAGCAAAAAATTATTGTATGGTGTGCCTCAAGGCTCTGTCCTGGGGCCACTCCTGTTTTCACTCTACACTACTCCACTTAGTAAAGTCATACAGAATCACCCTGGTATTAGTTTCAAGTTCTATGCTGATGACACACAGTTGTATGTGCATCTCACACATAAAAATGTTGCCTTGGCCCTTGGTAAGCTGTCACGCTGCCTAGCAGATGTTATGGCTTTCGACAAACAAGCTTAAGCTAAATCCTGATAAGACCAAATTCATTGTGTTTGGCTCTAAGTCTCTGCATGAAAAACTTAATCACTCCTTCACTGTCAACATACTCAGTAATCTTATATCGCAAGTAGAAGCATTTAGGAACCATGGTGTCTGGTTTGATTCTGATTTCTCATTCTCTTGCCATGTTATGAAGGTCTGCAAGGCTTGTTTTGCTCACATATGGGATCTTAGGAAACTCTGAGGACATTTGACACATGAAGCTGCCCTGATGGCTGCCAATGCTCTGGTCGGAAGTCGCCTTGATTACTGTAACTCTCTGTTCAGAGGTCTCTTAGCTCTGGATCTGTGCAAACTTCAATGTGTTCAGAACAGTCTTGCCAGAATTGTTGGCAACACCATCGAGTATTCACACATCACTTCGGTTAGAAAAGCACTACATTGGCTGCCAATTAAGTACCGTTCTATTTTTAAGACTGCCATGCTTATTTATAAGTTCCTACACCGTGGTAACTCCAAATACTTTGAACCCTTTCTCATACCCAGACATAGTGCATATAACACTCGTCGAGGTCAATCTGATGGCATGTTTCTTAAGGTCCCCCACTTTGCTTCAGTTTTCAAGTCTCAAAAGCATTTTGGACTCAGTTTTGTGTATGACGCACCTATGATTTGGAATGACCTTCCTGACGAGGTCCGCTCTGCAAACTTACTAGCCTCCTTCAGGTCAAAGCTAAAGTCATAAATGAGTTAACTTAGTAAAACAAACCCCAAGAAATCAAAGCCAGATACCACCAACCCCCAAATAAAACCCAAAAAAGTGAAACTCTCCCCACCTCCGAAAATCAAGATCCAGGCTCTAACCCACGTCCCCAAAACAAAGATGTAGACTCAAATCCACATCCCCCAAAATCAAGATGTAGACTCAAACCCACATCGCCCCAAACCAAGATGAAGAATCAAACCCACGTCCCCCAAAAAACAAAGATCCAGACTCAAACCCAAGTCCTTCCTTCCCAAAACTCAACTTGAAATAAAAAGCCACAGTCACAGACCAAGACATCTGCGACCTAACAAAATATTCAAACATGTGAGTGGCAATGGACCTAAAAACTGAATAAAAAATTATTTAACTGGGACTGCAAATCTGAATAATTCAGTCTTGCTAATTTCCTTTTTGATTCTTAGCAGAAATCATTTCAAAATCATTTCAAATCAGGTATTTTTGCGTGGGATATTAACTTTGTAAATTTAGGACAGGGGTTCAAATTTGTAAGTGATAAAATATATTTTGTGAACTGAGTTTGGGATGTTTTTTTGGTTTGTGATGGGGAATGTTTTTGGTGATTTGAATTAAATTGGGAAATTGGGGTTACTTTTAGTGTAACACTTTGCTAAATAAAAGTTATACTGGATTATTTGGGTAGTCCTGAAAAGGACTGATATATGACAGCATGTTCTCCCCCTCAGTCTTCTTAAACTCTGTCCTCCTGCCCAGCCAATGCCCCCACATGATTGAAGTAGTCCTTCAGTAGGTCTCGTGATGTTTGGCTTCCCTCCATGGATTTTTTAAGTTCTCATGTCTCTATTCCCCTGGTCCACCTGTGGTGGTTGTTTGTCATCAGCTGGAGTGCTATCTGCTCCCCCTGATTTCTCAACATGTTATGTAGTACTACACATGTTAACACAATGTTTCACAACTTTTGGCCTCTACTCCATGGTGGTCAACAGCACCCTGAATCGATTGACAAGTATACCAAATGAGTTCTCGACCACCCTTCTCCCCCTGGATATCCTGTAGTTGGCTATTCTCTCTTCTCTTGTCAGTTGGCGTCTACTGTAAAGCTTGACCAGCCAATGCATCAGGGCAAAGGTATTGTTCCCCAGCAGGGGGAGTAGATCTGGCCCTGTAGGTCCAAGTGGTTCAGGTGGTGGTAGGTCCAAGATTCTGTTTTCAATTCTTCTTCTCAGTTTGCTGCGGTTGAAAATCTGTGCATCAGTTAATGACCCACTGGCCCCCTTATTGACCCACAGGAATTTGTAATCGGCATTGACTAAAGGCAAAAGTACCAGGGAGAAGTAGCCCTTGTAGTTGAAATATTCACTGCCTGACTTCTTGGGCTTCTTGAGAGTAATGTGTTTTCCATCTAATGCACCGACTGCATGGGGGACATTCCATCTGTTTCTAAATCTTTCCTCAATTTTCTTCCAGTCTTCAGGATCAGTGGGGCACAACAGAAACTCTTGTTGAAATTCTTTCAAAATGGCTTTGCAGACCTGGGGGGCAAATTTGCAGATGGTCGTTCCTCCAACCCTCCATTGATATTGCAGTGAAGTGTAGCTTTCCCCTGTGGATAAGTGTCTCAAAGTAACTGCCAGTTTCAACCCAACTTCCAGTAGCTTCCTAAAGTGGTTGATTGATTTCCTGAGGTAGGGGATGATTTTTTCTTCAATCAAATCAAAAAATGCTGGCACCATCCTGGTGAAATTTCTGTAGCCTGGTCTGTCAGTTGTGATTAACTCGTCCAAGAGTGTTCTGTAGCAACCTCTCTCCTCTCTTTGTAGTATCCAGGGCAGGACCCATGGATTCTGTGGCTTCCTTCTCCTTCTCGGTGGTGGGGGTGATGGTGATGCTGGCTGGGCAGGTGCTGGGTTCTGCTGTCTTCTGTGTGTTGAAATCACAACATATAAAAATAAATTAACTTCAATAAAAAACAAAAGCAGCCTCAAGCGATCTATCAGTTGCTCTTGATATGTTCCTGTCATCTTTGAAGTCTGAAATGAATGGCACATCAAAGGTGAGGGGTTTATATAGTGTGATTTGGATCCTGATTCTGGATCCCAACTTTTGCAACCAACTCTCAAAAACAATCAGTTCTGTCAGGAAGATTGGGGAACAGGCTTGTCTGTTCATCTTGACACCTTGTCTGTTTATCTTTACACCTTGTCTGTTGGTGATCCAGCTTGTCTGTTATGGTTTTAGGGCTTGTCGTCAAAGTTGTATGACTGGCTGTATAAAAACCTTCCCAACCCTGCATCTTGTCGAAAAGGTCATTATGTCCTGTCTGTAATTTTATCATCCTGTCACGACTCCGCATTTTAGTGCCATGTTCTCCACAACTCTAGGACTTTTGTAACCATCCCTAGAGACATAGGGTTGGTTACAGGGTCGGCTCGAGTGGATCACCTGCATTATTGAAGCCATGCTTTGGGGTTTCACACTTGATTTCAAAAGTTGTAGTGATTCAAACCACAAGCACAAAAATATATTACCCACCAAACCAGCTCTGGCACAACAACCTGTAACATTAGACCAGGTTTCTTTCATCTACGATCCTGGTCCTTCCTAAGATGGTTATACACCGAGGGTTTCTTTTGACCTCGGAGCTTGACCTCTTGATATTGATCTAAATCTTGAGAATTCTCCAGGTTTGGATTAATATAGCTCTCTGGGAATTTATCAACTTTTGATCACGAAGGTGGACCCCCCTGCTTTGATCCACTTGCGGGGTCTCCATAGATGGATTAACATAGCTTATGTGATCATTGATCAGGTGGCCCAGACTTACTTTTGTGTCTTGCTACCAGTTGACTACTGACCTTGACTAAGCTTTTCTCCCTTTGAACTTATCACCCCAAAAGGGTAAAATTTTAGACCTTGGAGCTTGACCCACTGCGACTGATCCATTCAGGTGAGGTCTCCTTCGGAAATATGCGGCTCCCTGAGCTCTGGATTCTTTAAAGCACTGAGCCTAACCCCATAAGCTTAATCCTCTTTTGGGTTATTAGCTCATTGTAATTTAGATTAGTCAGCCCAGGCAGACTCTATTTTACTCCCTCTCAATTTGACTGCTATGTACCTCATTGATTCAGGCTACCATACTAATGTACTAACTAATATACAGGCATGCATATTTTTGTATGATTATATTGTTTTTTGTGTAGAGTATATATTTTGTCTTTTGTGTAACATTTATTGTTGCTTGACCTCTGATAGTTTGATGAAACCTTTTATGCTATTTTATGGGTGACTTCAAAATTTGTCACCACAAATATTTAAACTCATTTTGGGGGAAAAACATACTGTATACATTAGTAACTTTTAAATGAAATGCCCCAAACTGTTTTATTGACTTTAAATGTAGATATACCCTTTCAGGGGTTTGAATATACATAATCTGGTCATGGATTAAACCATGATCTCAGTATATGACCTTAGCAACACATGACAAGGTAAAATGACCTTGGATATGAGCTTTACCCTTACTTGTGTCACCTCAGGAAACATGCAGACTAAATGATAACAGTCCGCCAATCAAGCTTGCAATATAGTTATTGTCAAAGTCTAGTCTATGTAAATGCAGGCAACAAACATATGCCAGTTTTTCAGACATTTATGTGATAATTCATGTAGAAAATCACAGTTGTCAATCATATAATTTGGCTCCACCCATATATATGTAATGTGCAGATGCCTGTTATGTGTGAAACCATGTGGGCCAAAAGTGTAAGGTATCCAGTTTATAAGTTGTAATTAATCAGATCAGCTGTGTTCAAGGACTATTTTAAAAATTTAAGATTCGTACCTACCAGGTTTAAAATTAAGATCTTAACTAAGCTTAAGACTGGTATTAACTTTTTTGTGAAGGCCACCAATACAAAAGTCTTAACTTTGAGCCTAAGCACAGGCTAAGACACTTTATGAATACCTGCACATAATCTTACAACTTGACGCCAGTAAAGGTCACCATAACCTGAATGCATTTACACTAAAAATTTACATGTTAAACTTTTCATAAGGGTAGGCAGAGTAGAGTATAAACGATGCTGAAAATACTCAATCAAATGAAAAGATGACTAAAAGTTTAAACAATGTAAAAATTATATGTAAAATGTTGAAAAGGTCGGAGTGTGCAAACAAATATCTAAACATCACGCAATAACAATATTTGTAAAATTGTTGTGATTGGTATAGAAGATAGTTAGTGAATATCACATTAATGTGTAGTACTGTAAAATACATATATTCAACACAGTATACCAGTAGTGTGGGTGTCACTTGCAGATACATATTGTTTACAATTGGACAAATTCACTTTACAGATCTGAAGCACCATCAATACAAGGTAGTTACACATTCACTACTTATTTCCTGGGCCCGTATTCATTAACATTTTTATTCTTAGAATAAGAATAAGAATTTTTGGTATTCACTACATTCTTATTCTTAGAACGATGTTTAAATCTAAGAATGGTCAAGACCTTTCTTAACTTAAGAAAAAACATGGCACACTTCCAATGGAACTTTTTGATGAGCATGATTTTTAGGAGAGGTTTAGATTCACAAAGGCTGGAGTGACTTACTTGTGCACTTTTTCGCAAGATGACTTGAATCCTGTATGCAATAGAAGTCATGCTATATTATTGCTAGTAAAAATTTGCACCCCACTGCCCATTTTGTGTGACAGGATCTTTCCAAATGTTAATCGGTGACACCAATAGCATTTCACAGCCTTCGGTTTCAAGGATTGTCAACCAGCTTACTACAGCAGTGGCAGGAAAGACAGAAAACTTTATCATATTTCCAGAACAAATTTTGAAATCACTAGATTGAAACAAGGATTTTATGAAATTTCATCTTTCCTGGAGCAATAGATGGAACTCACATTCAAATTTTGGCACCACATATTGGAGAGAAAGCATATGTAAACCAAAAAGGTTATCATTCAATCAATGTTTAAATGGTAATGAATCAAGATTATGTGATAATAAACCTTGTGGTACAGTGGCCAGGCTTTACACATGACAGTCGGATTTTGTGAATGTCAAATTTATGGGATTTGTTTGAAGCTGGTGAAATTCCTTCTGGACTGCTGCTTGGAGACAGTGGGTATCCAAACAAAAACTGGTTACTTACACCTTTCCAAATTCCTCAGAATGCCGGTGAATGGAGATACAATAGGTGTGTATGTTCACAGTAGACATAAAATATATGATAGCCATAGTGAACACCCACACCACCATTTTAGTACCGAGAAACATTTATGTGAACAGAATGAATATGTTATATGTATCTAAATTGCTGTATTTATGCACACCATGGATTAACTGATTCCAAAGGAAATACTAATTTTATACAATATAACATAGGCATATAAGTTCAGTATTTCCCATAGAATAATAAATAAATCCAGGTTATAACATCAACTGGAATATCAGTGATGTACTGTAGTTGTTCAAGTACATACACTGTCAGTCATATTGTGAAGTGTACCTCCAATGCTTCAATTATACAGTATCCCTCCAGAAATTTAATGTACTATTATCCACTTTGCTTTGATCTGTACTTTCCTATATCTATTAAACTCTGTTTGTCAGAATACCACGTGTCTGTGGAAATGTTTTCAATTATTGAGGAAAACATTAATGAATTTACAGTATGACGTACTGAATGACCAAAACTTTCGAAAGACCTTGACATAACAGGTTCTTACAGGAAATTGTATTTGAATATGCAAATGAAGTGGAAGTAAATATAAACATGACATACATGTGCCTACTTCACAAAAGGTGACAGGGATTTATAAGAGTGCATTATGAAAAGGGAAGTTTTTCTTTACTTTTGTGACAAAATTTGCAACTGTTCCTTAAATGGTAATCCTTCAGTGGAATGCGATTATTTATTGTTAAGTCAAATGTTATTTAACACTGTGGGAGGAACACATGTTTGCCTTGTTTAAATTTTCCACATTTTATTCTGTGCATTTTGAAATGTTAATTATAAAAATATAGTAAATCTACATGACTGTTGAAATATTGACTTTTTTTATTTTATACAACAAAAATGTTAAAAATGCATTTCTGTTTCCCTGTTGTAAACCTTTTGTCAGTTTCCGTTTTATTGATTATACCCACATTGTTTCAAAATTGTAAATACATTTTTAAAAATATAAACTTTTAATAAATTGTAGCAAAAATAAATTAACATGAATGTCATTACTTGGTATTCAAAAATTCATAGAGCTGCAAAATTTAATAATTGATGTACTTATGAAAGAAAGTACATGCCTAACAGTTAATGGATTCAATGGACATGATATTCTGTCAGTTGTTTTCACATTTCAAAGCAACAAATGATAACGGAGGTTAAAATTATTTCTGTGACAATATCAAAATACCTATTGGATTTGCTCAGCTATGCAGTAAGTAATTGAACTAAAATGTGTAAGGGCAGTAGCTTTAGAGAAATGTGCTGGACACACTAATAGCCATAACCAGGTAACACTATGATGTGGCACACCTATAACATTCAACCAGCGTACATACCAAGTAATGAGATATAGCTCAGGAAAAAATTAAAGATCAAAGTCACTATGGCAACATTAAAGGTTGATTCAAGATGGACATAAGTAACCATCATGTATTTTCTGATTGTAAAGAAATGGTGCCTTGCTGTAGTTGAAAGAATACATGGACAAGAAAAAAAATCCACCAGTCCACTCAATACTGTCAACAACATATGTAACAGTTTGTTTCTCTGAAAGGCTCTACTGTAACAGTTGACATTTCAAGTTTATTGTGGTTATTTGGCTCTCCATCGGTTCTTGTTCCTTTAAGTTTAATGTCAATCTCCCTGTTTCGTTCCAAATTTTCAACTTGTAATTTGAGTTTTTTAAGTTGTAATGATTTAACTTCATTTTTAATTTCTCTCTCCTCCTCTGTAGCAAGTTTCCACTTTTCTATTTCCACAAATTCACTAGGGCAGCTTTCCTGTTGTGCCTTTGCCTTTGTGCCTGAAAAAAGTTATTTTAAAAATTTGTGGATTATGAAAAAACAAGATTTATCAAACACTACACAGGTACTCAGTGGTCCATGGGTTTGGAAAGTTCTGCATCTAATTACAGGCCATTATCAATGTCAAGATCTAAAATTATAAATATGTAATCTGTTTATGCTTAGCCTAGATATTGTGTTGATGGTATTTAAAGAAATATTATAAATATTACTCTCTCAGTTTCTAAGTGCTTATAACACTGTGCTTGGTTTATGGCTTCATTTTTAAAAGTGGGGGACCCTTTAAATTAGACACATAAAGTGATCATCACTTTCCCTGACCATGACATATGTAATGTGTTACAATTCAAAGTTAAGCAGTACCATTGTTTTAATAGTTCTGAGGAATATGCTCCGATTTTTTTGTTTCAGGGCTGGCAAAGAACCAGTCAATATGAGTATTTACCGAGGTGGTGGTTAAAAACTGGTCATAACCTTCCCTTTACTAATTTACAGTGGTTGATATTGGTCAATTGGAAAATAAGGAAAATAATAATATACTATATTGTTGAGTATTTCTTGCCTACTGGACAAGCAAAAAGTTATAACAAAGATTTTAATTGACTGCCCAATCCTGTCTTGTTCCATTTGTGAAAGGTGTAAATAAAACATTAATGACTTTAATTTCTTGTCATTTCTCTTGCACTGTAACATGTACATGGACATAAAATTTAAAATAAAACTAAGGTTTATTTTTTCAACTCTTACATGTACAGTCAATCTCTATAAAACTGCAACTATATATAAACTTACGGCTTCTGTGCTTAGATTTGTTGCATCCTTTCAAGTTATCCAACAAATGGTGCTTGTGACTTCCATCTTTTTGGTCCACCTGAGCAGGATTCATAGTCAGACATTTAGAATCAACAGGTACAGCACAATCCTCACTGAAATATATATACAAGCAACAGTTAAATAAGTAAATTTATAGTGTCACACCTCTGAAGCTTATACATTTAATCACCACAGTCCACTTACTTAATTATAACTTTAACTGAAAGTGATTGCGATTAAGAAAAAGAGCACTCAGAGAGCGCAGACCTCCGTCAAGGGAGCTCAATACCTGGACTATCATCAAAATCCATCCTAAAATTATCTGGCTACAACTTTCTTGTAAAAATCTATCCTAAAATTATCTGGCTACAACTTCCTTGTAAAAAAAGCCTGCATCCAGATGATCCAGACAGTGATCCAAAAATCACTTGTTCCTTGTCCCATTTATGACATTTCCTGAAAATTTCATTAAAATTCACTCATAACTTTTTGAGTTATCTGTCTTTAAAAATTTCATTTCATGGATCCAGCAGATCCAGATAGTGATCCAGACCACTCTCAAATTTGAATCATTTCTTCATTTTACTTTTTCATAGATATTCCAAAAATTACATCAAAACCCGTCCATAAATTTTTCCATTTTTTCCAATTTCCTCGCAAACCCGCACACAAACCCATACAAAAACATAACCTCCTTAGCAGAGATAATACTTCAAGTTCAAGTGGCAAAAATTTAAAGTAGCCAAAAGTAGCCAAAGTGGCCAAATTACGGAAACAAGCGACTTGAATGAATCTTAAAAACTGACACGGCTGAGGAAATTGGTTTATTAAATATATAAAATGCAACTAAGTGGTTATACATCTAAAACTACCATTTGATTACATATCAAGTACTAAGTTACACACAACACTGCATAAGCATGATCCTACTGAGATAATGTCCAAGTCCCATTCTGATCATGCAATAAACTATAATACTGTTACTACTAAAAAGGTGTAAATAATACTAGATAAATGACTCACATGTACACACGATATGCTAATGACTAAATGTTCGGCACCATCTAGTAAAGCTGTAATATACTCACGTACACATGCATAACACACAAAGAGCTTAATAAAGAAGTACCAAAATCAAACCAGTAGGAGGCATTATACCACAATATTGATCAAAGCAACTATGCATGGAAAGCAAAGCTTGGCAATACATTTAAGTGGATAAAACCCTGGAGCTAGTTTATCATTGACGCTCACCTGGAATAGTGACTCCATACTACCTGGGTTGTACAGCTGGAATACCCATTTTAAAACCCTATTAGGGCAAACTAGTGATTCCCACTTTGGCAGGGTGATGATTTTCACTTTGTCATAGTTTTGGATGGGTTTGCTCTATTTTAGCAGCAACTTAACTTCCGACTTACCAAAGAATATATCTCCCCCAACAAAGTGACATGAAGGGTCAAAATCCTTAATTGAGTGTGGAACTAAATTTGATGACTTTTCAGCCTTTATTTTAAATCATTTTATCAATAAATAATGCTGAATAAAGATTTATCTATGGAAATCGATCCCTCCAAAAAGCTTTGGCATCTGAGAATATGGCTCCAATGGAATGTCCCCATAAGGGCTGTATTCAATATATAATTGACAGACTGGCCATTCAATATAGCATATCCTTAGCTAACATTTATGAAAAGCTGATTACCGTCATAAATTAAAACCATGTGTATTATCTGCTGCATTTTGTTCTTAACTTTCTGTTGTCAAATATTTTTACTAATAAGATCATCGAATTTTCATTATTTAGTTTAAATCATTTTATCGATTTATAATGCTGAATAAAGATCTATCTATGTAAACTAGCTATTGGATACCCTTATATGAAATATTATTCTGTCAACTTGAATGCAATACTCCTAAATTGTTTGCTCAAGGTGAATGTTCCCCTGAGCCTTATGTATGGTCCATATCATTCCTTTTCCAAAACTGAGGTTGGGCTGGCTGAATTATATTCCAATAGAGTTTTCTGTCAGTGAGTTTGTTTTAAGTAGCGTCTAGAAATTATTCTGTGTATAGCTATATTAACATGTGAAATTAATTGTTTAATATACTCAGTGTATTCAATGAAGAGTCACCATAAATCTCAACGATCAACATGCCATTAATAAATCATTTTAGAACTAATGGCTTTAGATGGTAGTCTTTTAAGGATCTTGTCTCAAACTTAAACCATAAACAAGTTAGTGCAGCTAGTGGCTTTGGATGTGCCCACAAAAGTGTTCTCCATAAAATACAACATTTATGTTATGCAGTACTAGTTTGAATAAGTCTGCAATACGCCTAGAGATAAAACATTTACTCACTTTAGTAGCTTTGATTTATTAATTTTAGGTTTTATGTCACTTTCAACACTGTACAGGTCATATCACGACAGGTAGTTGGTAGGGCAGAGGAAACCAGTACATACAATTGGTCAAGGTTTTGTACTGTAAACTGATGACCAATGGCAAGCAACTGCCACCATGGCCCCCCATTTAGTAGCTATGATTGACCTATGCAAAAAAATTTAGATCTAAAATTTCATTGAGTGGTGGATGGATCTATTTGTAGGGTCTCTCCTCAACTTCCCTGCCATTGCCAAGATCCCTTCATACGGACCCATCACGGAGACGCTGATAATTTTAATAGCTATTTTAATTTCGCTTCTGATTGTCACTATATACCTATATTTCACATATTACTGATGGTTATTTGTTTTTATACTCATACTTTTTCATATGGTTGTTGCTGGGAGTTTATATATGTTGATTCACAATAATATTTCCATGTGTTGATATCTGCGGGTATTATTGCCCACTACCGGGAATCGTTCAACAACCAAGTTCTGTCACATTGTGTTTTCTACTTCCTTTCACAATCAAATAACTTGTATCAACTTGTAACACCATACTCCAGAATTACCATCTATTTAGGTCCAAATAAGGCTTTTCTATGTTTTTCAGGCCCCTTTAAGGGTTTTATTTTCTTTACAGTGGCTCCAGTGGGGTAGTTAGGGTGCCTGTGAGACGCCCACAGGACGAAGATTGCCCGAGTGTAAGTTGACTGAACCGACTGTAAAGCTTATGTTTATCGCTAGGGAGCAAATAGAACCGTGCTTGTCTGGTGCTCTAAATAAAGTGCTCTAATTTCATATCACTAATTAGACCCTTTTGTCGCATCTGACTGAGAATGTTTGAATTTTTTATCAATCTTTCTGTGGGATTATGGTCCAATTTGGAATGGAATTGTTGATCACTGAGCTGTCTATAGCCCTTACTAAGACAATTAGTGGCATTCATTACAACCACAGCCGATCCTTTATAATGTCTTATTATGATAATATAGGGGTTATCAATGTATCCTTTGGAGCCTGGTTACATTGGGTTTTCCACTATTTTTTATTTTTATTTTTTTCTCTTTTAAGCAGACCATCTTAAAAAGCTCTTTGAAACACTTCAAGACTGATGTATTCAGGGAGGTTTCCAGGAACTTCTAACCGCAAAGTTTTTGTGAATCTCCTTGTATAGATTTTAACATTTTCAAGGTTGCTAGACATGAAATCCACTAGTTGACTTCATTTGGTCATTTGGATCTATTGGACACTGTCATAAGACCTGACAGGGCCAATAGATGTAATGCCATCAACCCATCTATCTAAGTCCTCATAAGAGACAACTGGAACATCATCCAGAACTCTGATAAACTGAAAAAAGGCAAGATACTTATTGACTTTAGGAGACTGTCAAATTTCAAAGCCATATTGATTTCTTGGATTGTGTAGTACCCCCAGTTTCAGAAAACATCCCCAACTCAGGTTCATTCATCCCAGAATGCATCAGACTGGGAAAATGTACATACTGTACAAAATTTCATACAAAAGAAGAAATTAAAATTTTCTAATAATCTTAAAATTATTTAACCTTCCAAAAAGTCAGATGGGAATTGAATAAAATTATCTACATTATAAATAGCAATCACTGTGGCCACCAGTATATTTGAGAAACGAAAATACAAATCAGGCAAAGAATGTATGAGCACTGTGTTCAGCATTACCAACACCTGAAATCTATGCCTGTCACCAGATAGTACAATAAACCAAATCTTTGTGTCAACACTGAGCATGGCATTGTGCATAGGATTCTAGAATACACCAAACTGGATGTTTCTACTCAATGCAAAAGACATGAATTATTTTACATCTGGTCTTTTCCCACTCTTCAACCTGCATGCATCAACATATTTTTGTGAGTCTAAGCCCTCTTATTGCACTGCTTACCCAAGTGCATATGTATCAGTGTATAGATAATTGATAAAAATATTAGCATTATATTTAGTGTGAAAAAATGATTTCTGCCTTATTTATAAATAGGCAATCACTGATTTGAGGTTCATTCCAACAATGACTACTGGTAACTGCTAACATCATATAGTAGATGCTACGATGACAGTTTAAGCCTAAGTGAAAGTTTTTAAACTTCTTAGAGATTATTGCCAACCAATTTTGCATAGTGACCTGTTTACCATAAATGGCAAATACCTATCACATGGTTTAAGTCAGCCATATTTTTAGCATGGATGGTACAGTTTGTAGTAAAATTCACAGTCAAAATATTTGACACTTGATACTTGGTGAAATAAAGCAATTAACAGGATTTTAATTGCTACTTCAAGTTATATCTTTGGAATTCAACAGGCTCTCAAAACTGGCAGTTTATATTAGGATTAGTAATTTAGAATATTGATTTTCTACTGTGATGAGACAAGCATTTTATGGAAAACAAAACAAAATATCATTAAAGTGTAAATTTTTGCAAATAATGGACAAACTGTATTCTTCAATCTAAATAAAATCAAACCAGTTATTTTTGGTATGTTTCTTTATTATTAGAAATATACTAACATTATTACAAACACATCATAAATAGAAAAGCCTGATGAAATATGTGAAATACAATGAAGAAGGTGTGCAGAAACAAAATATAATAACATTATGTACAATACTACATACATTACATATTCTATATACAGAAGATAATGCAGAAGATACACAAATGTATTACAAACTCTAGTATGAATAAACCTAGGACTAGCCTGGATCACATGATAAACCTTATCCAGAGGAAAGCATTCCTGTACATTGGTCTGTGTCCATCTAATATTTGAATCATGCTCTAGTTTAACACCAACATTGAATTTTTGTGCTGGACTAGTCAAAGTAGGTTAAAGAAATTTTTCATGATCCTTGTTCTTACTATCTTAAATAGTGATAGCAACAATTTAACATCATCTATTTTCCACAAGAGGGAGGTGCTCAGAATAATAATCTCATATGTTCTGCAGCTCAGGGATTGTAATTCATTTCAATAATAATCAAAGTATCTTATGATTCTGACTAGATGAATGTCAATAATCTCCTTTATCACTCTGTCATCATCCAATCCATAAGGTTAAGCATGGGTCACATTGTGCTTCAGAAGACTCCTAATGTGTATACTTTTAACAACACAAAATAAACAAACAATATCAGGCATTGGAGCAATGACTGCTTTCTACAACTTCTCCCCTCTTCTGATGTCATGTCTGAGCTTTTTACAAAGAAGTAATTTTCTATGAAGATATTATTTTAATTGCAATTCATTGTCTTACATGTTAGCAGTAACCATGTAAGACTATTGTAAAACCAAATTACACATTATTTGAAGACAATAAATTGAAGTTATATCTATTTTGTTGCGCTTAATTTATATAGCTTCCCATAATCTTAAAATATTTCTATTTAATTATCTTTTTCTTCCATCTATATTCTTCTTTCCTTTTTCCGATCCATCTGTTAGTATTGAATATGTTTCTTCTGTTAAAATGTTGAGCTGATAAAAATAAAAAAAAAAATAAATTTTTAATTGCTGTTTCTTTTCATTTTAAATTATAATCAAAAAATATACATGTGCTATCACAAACCAATTTGTTAAACAAATTATGTATAAATAAAATAATAGCTTTGGATTCCAAAGAATAAAATAACATTCTGTTGTGTATTGCATGTTGGATTTTTAAAAATAAATCCAAACAACACTAATTGTTCACTTTTCCGCACATTTCTTACCGACTGGTATAGAAGTTGTAGAGTCATTTTACCATATATAGTAATATAAATAATTAACTGCACAATATAGTTAAAATATTGAATATACTTTACAGAACAAAATTCAAAGTAATGATCCAATTCTCTTTCTAAATCTGATGGAATTTATCTCAGTTTTTCTCTGTCTAAAGACTGACTCTAAATTTTCTATGTACAGAAAAGCAGAAATGCATAATCATGTAGTCAGAGATATAAAAGGGGTCAGCGCCATGGTGATAGACCGTGACAAAGTCAGAAACTACAGTAGATTTGCTTTTGCAAAAGATGTAAAAACTAAAAACGCCCCAACTGTCAAGTCATTATCAAGTTATGCACATAACACATAACATACATTCAGCCTTTATGTGGGTTCTACTCCCATAAGTAAAACCATAGCTTTGAGCTTCATGATTTTAAAGTGTAACCTGAAATAAATATGCTTCTGCTACATTTTTCAAGACCTTGGATAATTCTGAAAGATTGTAATATTTGTCTTCAATATACTGTATTGCAGTATTTCATTCGTATGAATAGTGCTTTAGGCACAATAACATTCTTACATATTCAAGAATGGCAATCTATTAAAAATATCAGAAAATATCACAGGCAATCTTTAAAGAAAATATCAGAAAAAATTTCATTCATGGCACACATTTAGAGTCAAAAACGGGTTCTTAGGTTGGAATGATGGTGTGGTATTTTACCTGTTCAATGTATATTGTTTCTTTAATGCTGATTCTCTTAAATGATTTCTTGGTACACTTTGCTTTTTTCTTCTTTCTTGTACACTTCTTTTGTTTTTTTTTCTTTAGATACAAAGTTAATACAAATGAAAGCATATATATGACACGGCTCTATTTATCAAAATATCTGATTCATTTGTAACGTTTTAATGTGTTAAAATAAGATTATGTGCTATGTGGGCACTGTCAGTTGATATTTTTCAAAACAGTGTACATTACTCGCGTGCTTTAATTGAACTGAAGATTATATCCATAATAAGAGCCTTGTATTCAAGTATTTTCCAAAACAGTTATCACAGGTTTATTTTTATTATATCTTCTAGTTTAGTTTTGTGAGAAGACTTTTTGAAAACTACTATGATCAAATTATAATCTGGAATGAGTCTTTTTCTAATTAAAGTCAAATAATACATGAAGTAGCACCAGCAAATGCACCATCAATTAAATTTGAAAGAAAATCAACAGTGTGAAGTGTAACCCTTTAATTATAATAATTTAAAGTACTTTCCAACCAATAATCTGCAGAGACAAGCATAACTTTGACTGGATAAGCATCATTTCAAGAGATGACTTATGATGGTCAAATTATTTGGTGAATTTTAAAAAAGGTAATGTGAATTCACGAAACCTAAGACTATTCCATCCAAATAAGTCAAATGTTTTCACATAAGCTCTTATTATTTTTTCATCTAGAAAGATTCACACAAAACCTGCAAGGCATTCAATTACAGAATAAAACAACAAATTACGACAAAATAAAACATATAAACACAAAGTTACCCTTGCTAAATGTATACCAACTGTTTTTATACACACACTCCTGTTCTCTTTTTCTCTCACTTGGAATATTATCCACCGATATGAAAAAATGCACTGAAACTTATTTTGAAAGTTACAAAATACGACAAATACAAATCCAGGACTGGAATTCTCAAGAGTGGAAATACAACCATAGTACTATGAACATATAAACAGCTGAACAAATTTGTCTAATAGTCTAGAAAAAATGAGCAAAGCTTCAATATTCATATTGTAGTACGAACTTTTCAAAAATAAAATCTCAAATAATACAAGATGATGAAATGTAACTAGCAAGGCATCAAATTTTAATAGTATATTGTAGATACACACAATTACAGATAAATCCTACATGAATACATGGGGCCACGGTGGCAGAGTGGTAACACTCTCGCCTCCCACCTCTGAAGTCGGGGTTCAATTCCCGGCATGGCCTCAAGTGGGAAAGCTGGTAGTTGCTTGCCGTTGGTCGGCAGTTTACAGTACAAAACCCTAGCAAACTATATGTACTGGTTTCATCTGCCCTTCCAACTACCCATCGTGATATGACCTGTGCAGTGTTGAAAGCGACGTAAAACCCCAAATAAATAAAATAAATACATGAATACATGCTAAAAATGATAAAAAGGTCATATTTTTCATAAGATTGAAATCATTTACAAAATTTCTCAATGTTTCTCAAACAATGAAAATTTCGAAAAAATAAATATCATCATCCTTTAGCGCCCTGTAAATTCTGGTATAGATTTTAACATTTGTGTTTTTTGCATACAGTTGAGTCATAACAGCCAGGTAATATTGAGAACACAAAACTGTCAAAAATATCGATATTCATATAAAATAGAATCCTACACCAATTCCGTGTATAAGTATAAAATAAGTTCTGCATAACCTATGATCTAGAAAAAATAAAGCCTAAAACTTACATATTTCTTTCAAAAAGTTTGCATAGAAAGGTTAAAATATCTACATCATGGTGTATGGGTGGGTCTTACTTTACACCAATCCATTATGTAACACTTCACTGTTAGAATATGTGACAAACTGAGTTTAGGTGCTTCTTTGTACCTGTTTGTGTCAGACGGAGAAACATATTCTTTCCTACAACTAGAATGATACATGGTATGAATATTTTTTCAATATTCATTTTATAATAAAAACATATTTTGCACATGTATAATATTGTAATCTTCACAGGTAATGTTTCATGTATATATATGAGAGACCTTTAAGTTTTCCTATTATGTTTTTACTTAAAGATGTTCACTATAAGTATAAATCTAAATTTATGTCTTTTTGATAAATGTTTAGCAATGCAAGCAGAAAACTGGTGTGCTTAATTTCATATTATGGGGATAAAGATATTTAAAATTGTTGACAAAATTTAAGAACCTGATGTTTACAATGTAAATATTTTATGATTTTTGATAAATGATTTTAGTTAAAAACAGTAAAGAACCCACATATCCCCCTGCACTCCACATATTGCATAAATGCAAAACTTACAGGATTTCAATTGAAAACTGTCGTTCACTTGTACTCATGCAGAAGTTACACAATTGTAGTGCAAACTAACATTAACAAATTATCAAATTTTGTTCATTCCAAATTAAAAAAAAGAAATGTTAATTTTTATTGAGGATGGACAAAAAATTTTGTTTTATGTGGTTCTCAATGTGAGAGTGAAGGAATAATGAAAATGTATAAATACACATATTATGACTGCCTAGAGTCCAGTTCACAAATGAACATGTGAAACATTTTCAATAGTGTGTCATTTTCTGTAATACTTTCATGGAATATGTATAAAACTAAATTTATAAATTGTTCAAAATTGAAAACTTTCCACATATAAGACATTATATAATTCAAAGATTCAGAGGAACTGAGAACCAGATTTACTTATAGATTGAAATAAATCAAATTTCAAAGGACACACATCATGGTTGGTTGACATGAATAATCAGTTGACTGGAACTGTTTTAGCTGATCCTGACCATTTTTGAGGTACTGAAAATCTTTGTGAGATACAGTACTAAAAATACAGCAGTTATGTGACAAGAACACAATGTAAGAATGAATATTAAGTAATAAATATACCTCTCATTTTCAGGCATACTGTTAGGATGATGACTATTACAACCAAAAAGGTCCTCAGTGGCCTAGTGGTTAGCAAGTTTGGCATCTAATCATAGGCTGTCACCTCTGTGGGTTCGAGTCCCACAAGTGGCAATTCTGAGGACCTGTCCCAATATGACCCTGGCTGTTGAACGGGACGTAAAACCTCAACTTTGCATTACAACCAAAAGCATGATAACACATACTACCCCTGCAACAGTTAGTTGCATATTTCGATCATCAACTGAAATATATAACAAAATGTAATATAAAAATCCAGAAAGTGATTTTGGCTGCTGTTTTTTCCATAGCAAGTGTTGGAATTTCTGAATTCTGAACCACTCTGAACTCACAAAAACTTGCATTACTGAGTCTCTATCACTATATCACAAGGATGTTTTGGAACTTATGTATATCTTATGTATTTGCATTTCAAAAGCAGTATGAACTAAGACTTATCAGGAGCTTTGTTACATCAATGAATCACTAATTCAACTTTGAAAATCAACTGTTTTGCAACAGTAGAAGAAAATGCTTTGTATTATTGACATTATAAAATTGATGCCCTTATCCAGGCTGCTTGGTATATACACAGTGGCCACTGAACTTGTCCAAAACGTTATATAGAATATTAACACTCATTTACTTAGGATTTAAAGCATTTGGATACAGAACCACAAACATAAAACCAAGTTGAAAGTGAAGAAACAAAAGATCAATGGTATTAAATGCAGGTGAGAGGTCAAGTGGCTGTCTGCCTTTTGAAATCAATTAAGTACTTAGTTCCACCAGAGACTAAGACCTGTGATTATTAACTTTTGCATAACAATACTTTAATGTAGCCATTAGGTATTTAACCTGAGCAGCTGTATTGGACTAAAATTTCTGTGAATTTCTGCATCTTGTTAAGGCTGAAGTTTTATTACCCCTTACCATCATAACAGACACTGTAAATTTTCTTCTCACTTTGTACACCATACTGTTTGGCATACACTTCTAGTGTCATACATCCACCTGCTGTCATTTCTCTCTCACTTAATCTCAGTTGACAGACAGTGGTGCCTCCTTCATCTGAAATCAAATTAAGCACTAATAGCAGTAATATTAATAAAATATTAATATTTTTATATTCATATTTTAGCATTAATGTTTTTTCTGGAATACAAGTGACACAGATTATAAATATTAACAAAAAATTGGCACTTTTAAAAGAAAAACAAATACTACTTTTAATGGGGCCAAAGTGGAGCATCCTTGCTTACCGTCTTTGAGGTCTGCAGTTGAGTAAGTAGCACCATTAGATATAAAAAACAGTCCCTTTATGCATGCCTCCTATTAGGAAAAATATATTGTGTATTTGATAACCAAATACAATTACTTCAGTTGCTTGTATTTGACAAAAGCTACCTTTTCATAATTTCTGTCTACCTCATTGTTATATTTTCATAATTTTTTTGTGCTTAGAAGTAACAAATTTCCTACAGCTAACATAATTTTAGAATGTCAACTAGATTTCGAAGTTATATTTTAAGCTTTACTGGAACAAAGTGTCACAAGAATCTTTAAATAGCTGATTCTTAAATATTTTGAGACCTAGGCTTTCATAAAAAAATATGGTCAGTATTTCATGCTCTAAGTCATTTGATCTAATGATATTATTTGCTTATTGATTATTTATACCTGGGGATATTTATACCTATGAGAAATTATTTGCCTAATTATTTACTCATTTAAGGTTTACACTGACTGACAATACACAGTAAAGTGTTCTATATAAAAACATTGTTCCACAGTTTTACTAAGTTGCACTGAAACTTAAAAAACTGGCATGTTAGTATTAAAAAGTAACAAGTGCTTGTGCACAAATGTTTTAAATTGTCTATTTTTTTACTCTTCCCAGTCTGAAAAAAATAAGAAAAATGAGGACGTACTGGTAACTGTCATATATCTGTTTCCTTTCAATACTGTAATTATCTAGGGTAAACTTTTGGTGTGCTATGAAAGAGAGAAACATTGTAAGATTCTTGTAACCTTTCACTTGACATGACTGGAGATCCCCCCTTGTTGATGACACCCATGTAATCATGACACTGTTGCAAGTAATGGCAGTGTATGATTCAGCTGAGGCTTCAAACATATGACTGCCAAATCCCTTATTTAGGTTTATGATTCCCAACCCACTGGTAGTGGTAATTTTCACCTCTGCTGGTGGATCTATCAAACAAAGATAAGCAACAGCAAATAATTTAATGATAGAAGCAAAAAGAAAAAGTAATGCCTTGCTGAATACCTCTCGGCGCCGGTCATCACAGGGTCAAGGTCAAAGGTCAAACGGAGGTCAGACCATGACGTTGCACAACTACACCCCCTAAGGAACATCCCTGACAAGTTTGAACTTCCTGCAGCGAACAGTTGCAGAGATAAAGCCCAGAAAAGATATTTAGAGCAAAGGTCACAGGGTCAAGGTCACATGGAGGTCACATCATGACGTTGCACAACTGGACCTTGAACTTCCCGCAGCTAACGGTTACGGAGATCTAGCCAGGACAAGATTGCCGGACAGTCAGACAGACAGACGAAATGCTGATGACAATACCCCTCCGGCTGAGTCTGGCCGAGGGGTAAAAACAACAACATCTGACTGGTTTATCACCCATTAATGCTATTTCTTGTATATATGGAGCAAAATGTGCACAAATTATAGGATTACCAAAGTAGCTAATCATATCCAAATATGTGTATTTATAAAAAGCAGTGACAATATTATATTTTAAAAACCATTATTTATGTTATGTAAACATAAACATGACCTGTAACAGACTATAATTCCATATAAAATATGTTATCCTTTGATCTGACTGCTCTTTTCTGAGGTGTGGCCATTACATTTGGTATGGGTTATTATTTTCATATTAAAGACTCAAACATTAACTCTATTTTTAACAAGACAATAAAGAAATCGGTAATTTTCCCAGAGGCAAAGTTTACTTTAGGCTAAAATCTATGTTTCAGTATCTGGATTGAAAATTAAGACTGATAAAACATAAGTAATCTTGAAAGAGAAAAAGAGAAAAATTGTAAGATAATTGGTAATTTCAAATTTTCAAGACTGCTTCAAATTTCAAGTTTTAGGAATAGTGTTTAATACTTTCTAAAAGCTTTGGAAAAGGATAAACGTGGTAATGATAATATTATATAAAGAAATTTTCATGTAACTGAAACAAAAGGTATTTCACTATGCAAAATAAAAAATAAGTTCTGCAGGTATTTACATTTACAGACATTACAAAATAATGCATGTATTCTCAGATAAAGAAAAAAATTACATAATTGTTAATGTTGAAAAAACTGACATAACAAAGGCAAATTGCTTAACATAGAGAAATGGTTGGAGTAATAGTATGGTCTATGTGAAAACATTATTGACTTTCACTTCATCAGTCTCAGGATCAAATATTGCTCAAAGATGGAACAACAATAACTTTTGGACTGGTATATTTGAAGCAATGTTCACGCTTATTAACTAGATAATATTCATATAAATGTGAACTCTTTCTGGACTCATATAATATAATGGGTATATTATGAAAACCATGGAGTTTAGTAAAAGAGACAGGTTGTACACTATTGGTGAGTGAAGACTCTAGACATTGCTAGTGTAATCATCTATTTTTGTTTGGTGTTAAATAATCATTTTGTGTGCAAAACCATAATATACACAAATACATAATATTTATGTAATCTTTTGAATAAATAAAATTCAACTTAGAAATGTCAAGAATTTTATCATATTCCTTAACTTTACATCGATTCTGGAAAGAAGTGTTTTATAGATATTACCTTTAACATGTATATACATATAAATTGTATTATCCTGTTATTGTATATTTTAACTTAAGATATCGTGGAACCTATTTACAATTTTTCTATTGATACAAACATACAAACAAACCTCATGGATTATTTTCTAACAGCCCCAAAGATAAAGACAGATAAAAGACTTACCAAATATTTGTTTGATTTCTATTGATGCATTTGTATACTGTTGATTTGTTGTCACTACTGCTTCATATCTGCCCAAGTCCTTGTCCTTATTGATATCTAAAATCGAGAGTTTGATGCCTGTTTCTGTCCACTGGTATGACTTTAGCCTTCTCTCATCATAATTTACAACGCCTTGGCCTGTAATCTTTTCAAATTTAAACATATGGTGGTTAGAGATCCTTTCATACAGATGGAAACTCTGCAGCTATGGTAAAATAGAAAGTACAGTTATTTATGTTTAACCCCCAAACAAGAATATATATATATATATATATATATATATATATATATAGAGAGAGAGAGAGAGAGGGATACTTAAAGTGGGCCGCATCGTCAATAATGATGGTCCTTTTTGTAGAAAAATAATTTTAAACATTACCTGATTGTGTCAGATGCGCAGTACAAACAAATTATAAATGTACTAAATATTCAGCTAAAGGTTTTTCAAAATATGATTGACTCATTGGTTTCATCAAGTGTACCAGATCACTGTTGCAATCATTCCCTATCGGAATTAATGTTGTTATTTTTTGTACCTGTAGTCATTAAAAGGTTTCAGCTCGTCAGGATTAGTGGATAGAACATTGCAAGTTTTGATAACAACAGACTGGAAACATACCTTCACACTAGCATCACTTGAGAGATACCCAATTACAATACATGAAATAATCTACATGATTTTAACTGCAAGTTATGACTATAATGTTTAGAATTTGGTAGAGTCTCCTAGCTGTCATATTTGAAAAAAATTGACAATATAGCACACCATTTTTACTGCGATGAGTAAAGCCTGTCCTAAATATAATTAGAGAGGTGGCTGGCTGGTCTCTATCTTACAAAATTTATATTCACTACCTTATCCTTTGATGTAAGCAAAGGCAAATAAGTTCTTTCTGTCTTATTTTATTGTGAGAAAAAAAATAAAAAACTACTGCAACATTAAAAAAGAAAAATTGGTGACACAAATATATAATTAAGGAAATAAATCATATCAACAGTGCAGAGTCCTGTCCAGTTAAGGTGGATCCAGGCGACAAATTCAATCATAATGAAACTGTATATGCTAATTTGTCATAAAAAGATTATCATTTTGATGATTTATACCGTCAAAGCCATTGATCAGTATGTTTGAGTAATATGTATTTTAGCCATTTTGATGATAATTTGAGATTTTATGTTATCTAGTATATGAGCCAAAAGTTTGTCAAAATCTTACAGGTCAGACCTGCAGAAGTTCTCTTCATTCTGTGGTTTAAATAACAGGCAGTTTAGCCATAGAATAAATAATTTCATTTCAGTGAAACTTCAATATAATTTATCTACATTACTGCTTTAGCATTTTAATGGTTGTTTCTAAAGTTCGGAATTTCCGTTGGGCGATACGGAAAATCGCCTAAGTATCGCCTAAAAATCGCCTAAAATCGCCCAAATATCGCCTAATTTACTTTAAAATGACTCCTTGAACAGCAACATCATTATTATGTGGAGAATACTCGTAGATAGATAATTAAACTGGTAACTTAACATAAGATACCTTAAAAGTAAGATATTCATGGACCAAATCCACGGAAGAAATCGCCCAATTAAAAATCACTGGGAAATCCAAGGCTATGTTAAAATCCTTGTAAAATACTCAATATTTGCTTGATTTCAATAAGACAACCACCAAATTATTCATTATTATGTGGAGAATACTCGTTTATAGGTAACATAACTGAAACCTTTGCATAAGATAGCTTAAAAATAAGATATTCATGGACCAAATCCACGGAAAAATCGATCTGATGTCCTCTGCTGATGATCTATACACATTTTAGTGTTGTTTTGTCAGATAGGCAGGCGAGCAGTATTATTTACACTCCAGTAAATATGGGCAAGTACACATGCCAATACACATGCAATATATGATGATAGGTAGATTTTGACAGAAATACTGGATAACAATTTGGGTGAGGTGGGCTGGATATTTCAGTAAGAATTCTGACAGTGATTTGAATTTTGACTTTTGATTTTTTTTATTTTTAAATTGTTGTAATTTTAGCGAAAATAAAATAATACAACTGACTCAGATCAAGGTGATACTCAGACTTAATCAAACAATTACACTGGCAACACCAAGACTTTAAATAGTAAGACTGGATGTTTGGATCTGGGACAAAGTGCAATTAGTCAGCAAATATAGCAGCACTTGACTGCTCTCAATATTTTGGGTATTTATTTTTATACTCAGTGCACTATCTCCATATACTAGAGGACTCAGAGCGCAATTTAACCCATCCAACTGCACAGGTACTGTCCTAACTGACAAGTAACTCACATTCCCCTAGCTGAAAGACAGAGGCTCAAGGATGACCATTTATCAATGTCCTTGAGGTTCTTTAGCCTGCCACTGGGGATAGGGCCCAATGACAGAGGACCACCATTTTAAGTGGTCATCCGAGCCACTATGTATCTGCTGTACCTGGGTTTGAACCCACGTCCTCTGAGTTTCTAGACAAGTGTGTTACCTGCTAGGTCACCGGGGCAATAAACCAAAAAATACTTCCAAGGAAGAAAACAAAGGATATTAATAAGATTAGACAGACACTTATAGCGAAAGTGAAAGACAATATCTGCATCCCACATGTATCAGAATTTAAAATGGTCAATTGTGGCTGCATCTTTGACCACTCACCTACTGTGACTGCACTGAGGCTAAAATAATTAATTCAAGCAGGAATATAACAGAGACTGATATGTCACAAATCAGGCTTCTGTGCTGAATCCTTTTTACAGTATCTGGATACAGGATATGATTTTTTTCTGTTATCTACAGTGGTGACCTATTTATAGATAGGGAAACCTTCTGTCTTTTTCTATAACAGCTAGAAAATAAAAAGTAACTGCTACTGTGCTTGCCTATAGACCACAACAGAAAAAATGGTGGCTCACCTAGAATCCAATTATTTGATCATTTGGATCCAACCAAACGATAAATCTACTGATCTAACAGTTAATGTAACCAGTTAAATAACTATTTGAATACGGTATTCTAAATGACTCTTGCATAAGAACTCCAGTTCCTATAGTACCAGGAGGAGTCAGAATGGCGTTAATTTTAGTTAAGCAACAGTTTGGTTCTAGTTTTGCTTTTGATGCCCCCAATGTGCTGCTGTTCCTGGTGAGATTTGTTCTTCCCCATCTCTATCCTAATTCAGAAAGCAACTCCAAACCTACCTGCACAGCAAGGCATACCCACCTTAGTCCCACTCACAACCTGGCATTCTCTGTGGTGCTTGGCCCTTTTTTCTGTCCCTGGTTACTGAAAATGGTTGACTATTTTGGTTTTGTTGTGCCTTAGAGTCTTCTTTGAACAGGGAAAATTAAGTGCTATAAAAGTCCAATTAGAATTAGAATTAGTGCCACCAATATTATGCTTTAACAAACTTAAAAAAGATATGTTAATGGCTTATTTACTGACATTTAACTGTTTAACAGAAAGTTGATGAAGACTTTTTATCCGAAAGTTGTTCAGAATACATTTAAGAGACTTCCTTGTTCATCAGAGATAGTTAACAATAATAAAGCAATCAAGTCAATCCAAGCAGGAGACAGCACCTGACAAGGCATCTCACAGAGCTGGTCAGTATAACAAAAATCAGCCCCACCAGAAGCAAAGGGGCCCAACAAGGGCTTACCATTTTATTTATTTGGGGTTTGCATAGCTTTTAACACAGCACAGGTCATATCATGATGGGTAGTTTTATGGGCATAGGAAACCAGTACATACAGTGTGTTAAGGTTCTGTACTGTAAACCTCCAACCATCAGTACGGTACAACCAACTTTCATACATAAGGTCCATGGTTTGAACCACTGTCCTCAGAGGTGGGAGGCGAGTGTGTTACCACTGTGCCACCATGGCCGCTAACAATGGCTTACATGTATCCACTGGAAATAAGTTCCTTGGATATCAATATGCTCCAGTCATGTGTCACAAATGTTAGATCCCATATCTTCTAAACATAATTGGTATAAGTAAATTGTGCAATGAAAGATGCCACATCAATTAGTTTACAGTAGTTCAGAATGAATGATATTGCTCTATGTGTTAACTATAGGAAGGAAATCTCATGCGATTCTGCTCAGTTTATCCACCACTTTGGTCTAGTTGCACTAGCCCAGGAACACAGGACCTGGATTCAATAAATTGAACAGGCAGAAACATAGCGAAAATATTT
This sequence comes from Sabellastarte sp. h YS-2021, assembly GCA_964017235.1. Classification (NCBI taxonomy): domain Eukaryota; kingdom Metazoa; phylum Annelida; class Polychaeta; order Sabellida; family Sabellidae; genus Sabellastarte; species Sabellastarte sp. h YS-2021. Next base: position 13,158,306 of record OZ024933.1, read on the forward strand.
GATCCTATCCCTCAGGGAAGTTGATAAATGGTTCTCTCTTTAAGATTTGGGATTGTTAATCAAACTCCAAGCCCAAAAGGAAGGACAGAGTGAACTCACTCTAGCTGCACTATATATCACTCACTTAAGCAAGAAGATATTGTAAATGGTCCAACCTTTAGTAATATTTTTGACAATAACAATTGAGCAGAGAATAGTGAGCATCCAATACCACAAAATGAAACTTGTGTACACTTTGGAGAGACAGTTGTGGAAAATATGCAGGTTGAAGATACAATGAGGAGAAATATTTACAATATAATAGCATTATTTTTAATTTTATATCTTATAATGATAACTTTATTGTGGAAAATAATTGTTTGGCTGATATTTGCATCTTTCCGTAGAAAGTTGTTTGTCATAACAGCTTAAATGAAAATGTTAAAGGTTGCCACAGAGTATTAGGACTATCACATACCTGAGCTCTGAGCCTGGATAACAGAGGCAGTTGCCTAGCAAAGGGGTCAAAGTTGTAGGGAAAGGTCAATCTCAGTGACAAGAATGATGATGTTTGGGACAGTTTTATTTACACGTTAGTACAAAGAATGAAGGTTTAAATGTGACGAAGTAATATTTTAAAACGCGCCCAACAAAAGGAGGGATATACCAATTGGTTAAAAGTATAAAAATACCTTTCGGTTATTACACTGAATAAAACCGTCTGGTGAACACACAAAATACCATTAAGGTTACACAATTATATCATATACTGTCGGAGTTGAGCAAAGTGAAAGAGTGTTACTGGTCAATTGCTGTAACAAGGTCACAGAATGGTGTTGAAGGTCAATGTACAGAGGGGGAACACCGGGTCAGCCGGGTCCGGCCTGGAATTGATAATGCAGTTAAATGCAGTCGAAATACCCTGGATCAGGAGAGCCACATCAATCCGGAGAGACCTCCCTCCAGGTGGGTAAGTCCTGAAGGGGTCAAGCTCTCCTACGAAAAATAATTAAGAGTACAAAGTAATCTTAAGTTGTAGTTGGTAGGGGGTGCCCGGGTCAGCCGGGCCCTGCCTTTAGCATATCCTGAGTAACTTCTCAAAGGAATGTATAGAGACCCTGAATTGTAATGAGCTACATCAATCCTGAAAAGTCAGGAGACCTCCCTAGAGTCGGTCAGAACTAAAGGGGTCCCACTCATTACTCGAAAGTGAGGCTGTGTGAAGCTTAAGTTCAAATTGTGAGGCAGTTTGGGGAGGTAGGTGGGTAAAATTGCTTGTCTGTACTCAATGGTGTCCAGTTCAAAAGTGACCCCACTATAATCTGGCGCCAAATGGTCAGTTGTCCTGATTTTTGATTGGGTGACCAGAGGTCAACAGTGTGGTCGAGGCTCTGAACTTTAAGAATAGTTTTAATCTTAAGGTCGGTCAACTGCTATGGCAGGCGCCTTACTGAGCCGTGGCAGATCCAGTTGCCTAGCAAAGGGGTCAAAGTTGGAGGGAAAGGTCAATCTCAGTGACAAGAATGATGATGTTTGGGACAGTTTTATTTACACGTTAGTACAAAGAGTGAAGGTTTAAAATGTTACCAAGTAATATTTTAAAACGCCCCAAGCCCAGCCTAGAGGTAGGAAGGGATGATCCTGGAAAATGTGGAGGGAATAATGGATGGAGCCTGGGATGCATTTTCCAAGTACATCCAGATTGCAGAACTTTTCCAGAGACCATGGGCCATGATGTCTTGGATTTTGATGTTGTTGTCAAATGCCAGGGTAGCCCCTGAGCGACGAAAAGTGTAGAAACTGTGGCCTATGTGAGAGATGTTTCTGTGGTGCAAAACCTTTTTCAGGGCATCCCTGATGTAGGTGTCAATGACTTAAGAGTAGGGAGCAAAGTTATTGGCAAAGAGGGGAGCAGATGGGGGAAGTGGTCAGGAAGCCAACAAGGCCTGGAGAGCTCTCACAGGGCATAAGAAATGGTTATGGATAGAAGGGAGTTGAACCCAGTGGTGGGATTTGTGATGCTGGAGGGTTTGGGTCCACTTAATTAATAAGTGGGCCCCAAGTGGAGCAAATATCAGGTCTTGCCTGAGGAAGTGGACGTTAGGGTTGAATTTGGCAGAGCTATGGGGGGCAATATTGGACATCCTGAAGAAGCCGTACAAGACTGTGAGGAAGATGGCCCGAAAGAGGATGGGATCAGAGAGGATGTCGCACGACATGGATAGATTGTAAAGGGTGGGAATGTCAAAGATACCCCTAGGGGTGGAGGTGAATTTGGAATTGATGGATATACTGCGAATGTACCTAAGTTCAGCAGGGTGAGAGGTTGCTGAAGTGTCCCAGCCGTATAGCTGGGCCTTAGAGTGGATGGAGGAGATGTAAGTTGATATGACCTTGGGAGAGATGAGGTTTTGGTATAAATATTCCATAAAAGCTAAAATGTTGTGAACACTACAAGTGATAGGCAAGTCCATAAAGATGAGAAATGCTACAAATGTCCTGAGGTGAAGACTGTGAGCTGAAGTCGTGGATGGTCTAAACGCTTGCTGGATCCTCATGTAGGCATTATGAAGCAATGGTGATGAGGAGAGTGAGGAACCTGAAATTATATAATAAAGTTTAGGTTATAAAATTGCATGGGTATTTCTTTCCAAGTATAAGAGTTACAGATGGTTTCTAATAAGTGTGAATCAACTGGCTTGGGGGAATACAGACGAGACAAGAGATCTGCTATTGTGTTGGATTGACCTTGAATGTGGTCAATGTGAAGGTCAATATCATGTGTGGCTGTAATCAGCCAGATGTTCCTAAGGCACAGGGATAACATGCTATCCCTAGTTCTGCCACTTCGGACCACTTGGACAACAGCTATGAGCTTAAGAGCTATGAGCACGTTGAGCATTTCCAGATGGACAATCTTAAGGTTGAGATCATGGATATCAAGTATCGGGAAGGCACAGACTTCATTGTTCCAAACCCCTCCCAGTCCAGTGAGAGAGGCGTCAATGTGGAGGGTGTGGTTATAAGGCATATCAGGTTTCCTAATATAAGTGATGCCATTGAATTGTGGGAGGAAGGCCAGGAACCAGTCCAGATCCTTGTAAAATTCTGGGGTGAGGTAAAAGCGTTGTTTGTTTGAGTTCTGTCTAAAATGGGCAAGCATTCTATTTATGAAGGTACGGGCTGGAAGAACGCACTTGTGGATATATAGCAATTTTCCTAGTAAAGATTGAAAACTTTTTCTAGTCAAATGACGCTTGCATTTGACGGTCTGGCATTCAGTGTAGATGGACTGCAGTTTTTGAGGGTCAGTGCTCATGGTGTTTGCATCTATGTCAAACCTGATGCCCAAGCAGGTCAGGGCTCTACAAGGTGGGGTTTGTTTTGGGGGATTGCTAGGCAAGCCTAGCTGTGAGAGTATTGATGCCAGGGTGTCAAACTGGTGTAGGGCTGTGGCCTTAGGGGAGACCAGGATGTAATCATCGATGTAGGCAATCATGTTTATGCCAGATTTGGCGGCTATGAACGTGACGGCGTCGCTGATGCGTTGAAACGCCGCGCTCCGAAGGACCCAGCCAAACGCGACGGCAGCGTCAATATATGCGTCATTCTGCCATTGTATGCCTAATTTCATGGCGTCGGCTGGGTCCACACGGAGATTCCTAAAAGCCCTTTTGTCCAAATGTTGTGTTTTGGGGGAAGTTTAGGTGGACTCCAGCAGTGCCTTGGGGCAGCTGTGGATTACCAGATCTCCACTATGTCCACTTCTGTCTGTACTTGCTTGGCAGCAACTATTGAGAGGTTTAGGATCGCCACAAAGACAGAAGCGAAACACTTGATAACTCTTTCACACTTTATTCTAGTTCAATAAACACAAGTCCCAATAATAATACAACACATTCTCACGAGTGAGAGAGCAAACTAAGCTCTCCCCTCTGCATACTATTTCATGTTCATTCACTGTTATTGTCCTGATCTCTCTCTCTGTCCCCAGCTCAAGGCTGAAGTTCTTATACTAGACACTGTACACTAACACATATTATCCGTCACCAATTACTGGGTTTATTTCTGAGAGGTTTGATTCACAGAAGCGGGGATTGGCTGTGGCTGTTATTAGGGGCGGTGTGCTTTGTGAGTATTGATTGTCCAAAGAGAGTTAATTTACTGAGGCACTTTGCCTGTGTTTTATGGGGTTTATGGATTATTGATAATTAAGCATTTTCATCCAAATTCTTCACCATTACACACCGGGGCCAAGAGATGGCACGTCCTCGCTGCCACAATATGAATTTAAATTTACTAAGTATATAACAATGGTATTAACTCTGGATACTTAAATTACTCTATTTTTAACTTGGAACCTTGTTACATATTTATCCAAAAGACAATAAATTACACCATTGTGTATGAACGTGTGTAGTACTCATCTTACAGCAATTAGCTGGTAAACAAACAATATGATGTACAAGTAAATTTAGATTAATTCGAAATAAACACTTTAACCAACTGTACTAGTTGAGAACATTATGGAATTACACATTTTATACATGTTTGCTTCACAATCTGACATTATGGTTTTCTGTTTGGACAAATGACAAATGTTAAAAGTACGATTGACACAAACTTGTTACAAATAATTGAATAATCTTGGGATATATGAACTATTATGTTTCAAAAACCAAATAATCCTATTTTAGATTTAACTTTACCAATTTAACTCAACATTATTCACCATTACACATTGGGGAAGTAATTGATAGACCTCATTACTGAATATACAGTGTACTGGTACAACTGGTACCATCTGACACTTGGAATGTAAATACTGTTACAACTGTTACCATCTGACACTTGGAATGTAAATATTGAACTAGTATATATATAACAAAGACACAAGTATAGTGAACTGGTCACACTTGAAAAGAACAGGTAATGAAAAACGTACAAGTATAAGTAAGGGACACATGACTATTACATGAACAATAAGATGATAGTTAGCAAAGAACCGACCAATTAAGGTAAGAACGCTTGATTGAGAGAACCAACCAATTAAGGTAAGAACTCTTGTAATGACACATTTAGGCAAACATACTGAACAGCGGCCAATAAAGGCAACACTTTGTTAATATACACAAGTTTAGAGAGGGTAAAGTGAACAGGTGAACTGATACAAGGAAGAGACACATATATGCGATTAAATGTGCTACAACACAAGTAAGACTTAATATGAAATACATAAAGTGTTACAGGTACATAAACAACTAAAATGTAAAGTGGTTTGGTTTTGAAATTTTAATGCATTAGTTGTAAAGCCAAAGAAGAACACTATTTGTGAACCGGTGGTATTAGCATAGGAAGGAATGGCCAATTGCAATCCAATGCCAACCAAAGTCACAGTTAAGTGTAAGGACACATAAGTTAGCTGTGAGAGGAGTGATCAGGTCCTCCCCCAGCCAATTAGTATCCTGGTGTGTTTGGTATAGGGGTTTTTGATGAACCTACTGTGTTTTCAGGCAGATCAGGTTTGGGGTCTCTGGGGCGTTTGTCTGTCTGTTTGTTAGTTAACTGGCCATTTGAAATGTCAGTTGTTTTACCCTTAGGGGTTTTTAATTGAAAACCAGGGGTTTTTACTGGTAGTGGGTTTTGGGTTTGAGCATTTCTGTAAGGGGCATTTTCATTGTCAGAATAAAATTCTATATGGTCTAAATCTAATGCTAACCAGTCTTTGGGATTAATTTGTGTGGGCTGAAGAATAGGTGTTGTTTGAGATTGGACCAAGCGTATGATGAATGGCTTCACGAAATCTCTGTGAAAAACTGTAGCTAAAGGTGGCTGACCTATTTCTTTAGAGAGATAAACACCACTGTTGCCTTTGAAGCTTTCTATGTAAAAAGGGCCCTTCCAACGTGGTTGTAGTTTTACAGATTTGTCTGTACTTGGATGGAAGATTTTTAAATACACTGGCTGATTAATTGCGAGGGGGATGACCTTTCTACCTTTATTTTTTGAGTCTTCTTGTGTCTTACAATAGTCATCATGAATTTGTTGGTAAATGTCAATGCTTATTCGCTTGTCCTCCATAACACGTTTGACTACATTTGAATAATAATGGCCGTCATTTGTCGGATCGCCCTCGGTCGAATCGGAGAAGGCGAAGATGGAAGGATATTCGCGGAAATGTTGCAGGTAGAATGGACTGAACTGTGTATGGGCCTGAGGGCTGGAATTGATGCTCGAAGCTATAACTTTCAGCAGGTGGAGCCAGTATTTTGTATCTTGTCCAAATTTTCTAAAGCCGGCCCGGATTACGGCCATTGTTCTTTCTATCTTGCCATTACTGGACGGGTGATAGGCGATCGATTTGCAAGTCTTAATGGACAGAAGGTGACAAATTTCTTTGACGGCTAGGGTGCTCATATTCGCGGCATTATCTGAGCATAATTTCTGGAAATTTCCAAATGGCAATATGATTTCTGAATCAATTGCTGTTGCGATTGCCTCCGTCGTTGTTTCACACAGTGGAACCAAAGTGACCCAACCTGACCAGAGTTCTTTGATAACTAAGACGTACGAAAAAGGCGTTCTGGCGTTATCTGTGTTATCAATAACTTTATCTGTTTTTACGGGTCCAAACAAATCCATGCTATAGCTGCTATAAGGGGCCGGTAGCCTCGCCATTTTGATTGGTTTTTTATGACTTGGGGGTAAAGGTTTCACAAGCTCACATTGGGCGCAAGTTTGAACTACACTTTTCACCATTTGTCTTATTTTGGGTGAATAATACTGTTGTCGGAGCTGTAAATACAGTTTGGTAATGCCTAGATGGCCAACATTATGTGTTTGAATTATTGCCTGGAGCATTAGATTTTCTGGGATACATAAGACGACTTTATGCCTAGACATATTCTTGCAATAGTGGGTTAGGCTGGTACGGTATAAAATCCCATGTTGTAAGTGAAACCATTCTGATTCTATGATAATTCTTCTATCAAGTCGGTCTTGACCGGTGAGGTCCCCACGTTCTAAGAAATTAATAATTGGGGCAAAATATGGATCTGATATCTGAGCATTAATTAAATCATTCCGGTCTGAGATGCTGTCTGTGGAGAGAGACAACTTGGAGATAGCTGGTTTGCTATTCAATTTGTTTTGAGTTATATATACTGGTAATTGGTCTGTCTGGGTGCTACTGCTTTTTGTCCTATTAGTTGTAATTGTTGTTGTAAGGGGTGGACAAAACTGATCAAATTTTTCTTCTAACCAATTTTCTGTGATTGTGGAGAATGGAATGGCATTATTTTCATCCACATTTCTACTCAAAACATCTGCTACTGTATTGTTGCTGGCTTTTTCATAAATGATCTGAATATCAAAGTTAATAAGGGTTTGCAACCATCTTGCCACTTTGGTGTCTGTGAGATGTTGTTTGGCGATATATGTTAATGCACTGTGATCAGTATGTAGGATTACCTTTTGGCCTTCAGTATAAAAGCGGAAGTGTTGCAGACCTATAACTAACGCAAATGCTTCTAAGCAAGTTATAGTCCAATTCTGTTGGTGTTTGTCCAGGATTTTACTGCCATATGCTATTGGGTGTAATCTACCATTTTTCTTTTGCATTAAAACAAATCCTACTGATTTCTTTGAAGCGTCTGAAAAAATGTGGAATGGAAGGTTTGGGTCTGGAGAAATTAAAACAGGTGCTGTGCAAAGTTTATTTTTGAGGGTTTGAAAAGCTGTGTCACAATCCTTGGTCCAGTCAAAAGGTATGTTTTGTTTTGTCAATTCATATAAGCTATGAGCTATTTGTGAGAAACCCGGAATAAAACGTCTATAATAAGAAGCTAAACCAATAAAGCTTTTAACCTGTTTGGCAGTCTTTGGTTATGGGAAATTTTTTACAGCCCTTAATTTATCGACTGAAGGGGAAATGCCAGAAAAAGACAATTTATGTCCTAGAAACTCGGTAGACGAAGTACCGAAGGAACATTTTTTATGTCCTAACATAAGCTTAGCTTTCCTTAAGCGTTCAAACATTTTCCGCAAAGTTACTAGATGTTGCTCAAAAGTAGAAGACGCTATCAGCCCGTCATCTAAGAAATAATGAATCTCAGTGTGTATCATGTCATGAAATAACTTATTTATAGCAGTAACTAATGTACTTGAACTGACTTTGCATCCCATTACTGCTCTACAGTACTCCATCTTACCGCGCCCTGAATCAAAGGCAGTATACTTTCTATCTTCCTCTGCTAAAGGTAGTTGAAAGTAAGCAGAGGTAAGGTCAAAGGTTGAAAAATACTTTGATCCAGGCGGTATAGATGCTAGTATGTCATTAACTGGTCTCGGGTTCACTGCTACTGGGTATTTCTTTCCAAGTATAAGAGTTACAGATGGTTTCTAATAAGTGTGAATCAACTGGCTTGGGGGAATACAGACGAGACAAGAGATCTGCTATTGTGTTGGATTGACCTTGAATGTGGTCAATGTGAAGGTCAATATCATGTGTGGCTGTAATCAGCCAGATGTTCCTAAGGCACAGGGATAACATGCTATCCCTAGTTCTGCCACTTCGGACCACTTGGACAACAGCTATGAGCTTAAGAGCTATGAGCACGTTGAGCATTTCCAGATGGACAATCTTAAGGTTGAGATCATGGATATCAAGTATCGGGAAGGCACAGACTTCATTGTTCCAAACCCCTCCCAGTCCAGTGAGAGAGGCGTCAATGTGGAGGGTGTGGTTATAAGGCATATCAGGTTTCCTAATATAAGTGATGCCATTGAATTGTGGGAGGAAGGCCAGGAACCAGTCCAGATCCTTGTAAAATTCTGGGGTGAGGTAAAAGCGTTGTTTGTTTGAGTTCTGTCTAAAATGGGCAAGCATTCTATTTATGAAGGTACGGGCTGGAAGAACGCACTTGTGGATATATAGCAATTTTCCTAGTAAAGATTGAAAACTTTTTCTAGTCAAATGACGCTTGCATTTGACGGTCTGGCATTCAGTGTAGATGGACTGCAGTTTTTGAGGGTCAGTGCTCATGGTGTTTGCATCTATGTCAAACCTGATGCCCAAGCAGGTCAGGGCTCTACAAGGTGGGGTTTGTTTTGGGGGATTGCTAGGCAAGCCTAGCTGTGAGAGTATTGATGCCAGGGTGTCAAACTGGTGTAGGGCTGTGGCCTTAGGGGAGACCAGGATGTAATCATCGATGTAGGCAATCATGTTTATGCCAGATTTGGCGGCTATGAACGTGACGGCGTCGCTGATGCGTTGAAACGCCGCGCTCCGAAGGACCCAGCCAAACGCGACGGCAGCGTCAATATATGCGTCATTCTGCCATTGTATGCCTAATTTCATGGCGTCGGCTGGGTCCACACGGAGATTCCTAAAAGCCCTTTTGTCCAAATGTTGTGTTTTGGGGGAAGTTTAGGTGGACTCCAGCAGTGCCTTGGGGCAGCTGTGGATTACCAGATCTCCACTATGTCCACTTCTGTCTGTACTTGCTTGGCAGCAACTATTGAGAGGTTTAGGATCGCCACAAAGACAGAAGCGAAACACTTGATAACTCTTTCACACTTTATTCTAGTTCAATAAACACAAGTCCCAATAATAATACAACACATTCTCACGAGTGAGAGAGCAAACTAAGCTCTCCCCTCTGCATACTATTTCATGTTCATTCACTGTTATTGTCCTGATCTCTCTCTCTGTCCCCAGCTCAAGGCTGAAGTTCTTATACTAGACACTGTACACTAACACATATTATCCGTCACCAATTACTGGGTTTATTTCTGAGAGGTTTGATTCACAGAAGCGGGGATTGGCTGTGGCTGTTATTAGGGGCGGTGTGCTTTGTGAGTATTGATTGTCCAAAGAGAGTTAATTTACTGAGGCACTTTGCCTGTGTTTTATGGGGTTTATGGATTATTGATAATTAAGCATTTTCATCCAAATTCTTCACCATTACACACCGGGGCCAAGAGATGGCACGTCCTCGCTGCCACAATATGAATTTAAATTTACTAAGTATATAACAATGGTATTAACTCTGGATACTTAAATTACTCTATTTTTAACTTGGAACCTTGTTACATATTTATCCAAAAGACAATAAATTACACCATTGTGTATGAACGTGTGTAGTACTCATCTTACAGCAATTAGCTGGTAAACAAACAATATGATGTACAAGTAAATTTAGATTAATTCGAAATAAACACTTTAACCAACTGTACTAGTTGAGAACATTATGGAATTACACATTTTATACATGTTTGCTTCACAATCTGACATTATGGTTTTCTGTTTGGACAAATGACAAATGTTAAAAGTACGATTGACACAAACTTGTTACAAATAATTGAATAATCTTGGGATATATGAACTATTATGTTTCAAAAACCAAATAATCCTATTTTAGATTTAACTTTACCAATTTAACTCAACATTATTCACCATTACACATTGGGGAAGTAATTGATAGACCTCATTACTGAATATACAGTGTACTGGTACAACTGGTACCATCTGACACTTGGAATGTAAATACTGTTACAACTGTTACCATCTGACACTTGGAATGTAAATATTGAACTAGTATATATATAACAAAGACACAAGTATAGTGAACTGGTCACACTTGAAAAGAACAGGTAATGAAAAACGTACAAGTATAAGTAAGGGACACATGACTATTACATGAACAATAAGATGATAGTTAGCAAAGAACCGACCAATTAAGGTAAGAACGCTTGATTGAGAGAACCAACCAATTAAGGTAAGAACTCTTGTAATGACACATTTAGGCAAACATACTGAACAGCGGCCAATAAAGGCAACACTTTGTTAATATACACAAGTTTAGAGAGGGTAAAGTGAACAGGTGAACTGATACAAGGAAGAGACACATATATGCGATTAAATGTGCTACAACACAAGTAAGACTTAATATGAAATACATAAAGTGTTACAGGTACATAAACAACTAAAATGTAAAGTGGTTTGGTTTTGAAATTTTAATGCATTAGTTGTAAAGCCAAAGAAGAACACTATTTGTGAACCGGTGGTATTAGCATAGGAAGGAATGGCCAATTGCAATCCAATGCCAACCAAAGTCACAGTTAAGTGTAAGGACACATAAGTTAGCTGTGAGAGGAGTGATCAGGTCCTCCCCCAGCCAATTAGTATCCTGGTGTGTTTGGTATAGGGGTTTTTGATGAACCTACTGTGTTTTCAGGCAGATCAGGTTTGGGGTCTCTGGGGCGTTTGTCTGTCTGTTTGTTAGTTAACTGGCCATTTGAAATGTCAGTTGTTTTACCCTTAGGGGTTTTTAATTGAAAACCAGGGGTTTTTACTGGTAGTGGGTTTTGGGTTTGAGCATTTCTGTAAGGGGCATTTTCATTGTCAGAATAAAATTCTATATGGTCTAAATCTAATGCTAACCAGTCTTTGGGATTAATTTGTGTGGGCTGAAGAATAGGTGTTGTTTGAGATTGGACCAAGCGTATGATGAATGGCTTCACGAAATCTCTGTGAAAAACTGTAGCTAAAGGTGGCTGACCTATTTCTTTAGAGAGATAAACACCACTGTTGCCTTTGAAGCTTTCTATGTAAAAAGGGCCCTTCCAACGTGGTTGTAGTTTTACAGATTTGTCTGTACTTGGATGGAAGATTTTTAAATACACTGGCTGATTAATTGCGAGGGGGATGACCTTTCTACCTTTATTTTTTGAGTCTTCTTGTGTCTTACAATAGTCATCATGAATTTGTTGGTAAATGTCAATGCTTATTCGCTTGTCCTCCATAACACGTTTGACTACATTTGAATAATAATGGCCGTCATTTGTCGGATCGCCCTCGGTCGAATCGGAGAAGGCGAAGATGGAAGGATATTCGCGGAAATGTTGCAGGTAGAATGGACTGAACTGTGTATGGGCCTGAGGGCTGGAATTGATGCTCGAAGCTATAACTTTCAGCAGGTGGAGCCAGTATTTTGTATCTTGTCCAAATTTTCTAAAGCCGGCCCGGATTACGGCCATTGTTCTTTCTATCTTGCCATTACTGGACGGGTGATAGGCGATCGATTTGCAAGTCTTAATGGACAGAAGGTGACAAATTTCTTTGACGGCTAGGGTGCTCATATTCGCGGCATTATCTGAGCATAATTTCTGGAAATTTCCAAATGGCAATATGATTTCTGAATCAATTGCTGTTGCGATTGCCTCCGTCGTTGTTTCACACAGTGGAACCAAAGTGACCCAACCTGACCAGAGTTCTTTGATAACTAAGACGTACGAAAAAGGCGTTCTGGCGTTATCTGTGTTATCAATAACTTTATCTGTTTTTACGGGTCCAAACAAATCCATGCTATAGCTGCTATAAGGGGCCGGTAGCCTCGCCATTTTGATTGGTTTTTTATGACTTGGGGGTAAAGGTTTCACAAGCTCACATTGGGCGCAAGTTTGAACTACACTTTTCACCATTTGTCTTATTTTGGGTGAATAATACTGTTGTCGGAGCTGTAAATACAGTTTGGTAATGCCTAGATGGCCAACATTATGTGTTTGAATTATTGCCTGGAGCATTAGATTTTCTGGGATACATAAGACGACTTTATGCCTAGACATATTCTTGCAATAGTGGGTTAGGCTGGTACGGTATAAAATCCCATGTTGTAAGTGAAACCATTCTGATTCTATGATAATTCTTCTATCAAGTCGGTCTTGACCGGTGAGGTCCCCACGTTCTAAGAAATTAATAATTGGGGCAAAATATGGATCTGATATCTGAGCATTAATTAAATCATTCCGGTCTGAGATGCTGTCTGTGGAGAGAGACAACTTGGAGATAGCTGGTTTGCTATTCAATTTGTTTTGAGTTATATATACTGGTAATTGGTCTGTCTGGGTGCTACTGCTTTTTGTCCTATTAGTTGTAATTGTTGTTGTAAGGGGTGGACAAAACTGATCAAATTTTTCTTCTAACCAATTTTCTGTGATTGTGGAGAATGGAATGGCATTATTTTCATCCACATTTCTACTCAAAACATCTGCTACTGTATTGTTGCTGGCTTTTTCATAAATGATCTGAATATCAAAGTTAATAAGGGTTTGCAACCATCTTGCCACTTTGGTGTCTGTGAGATGTTGTTTGGCGATATATGTTAATGCACTGTGATCAGTATGTAGGATTACCTTTTGGCCTTCAGTATAAAAGCGGAAGTGTTGCAGACCTATAACTAACGCAAATGCTTCTAAGCAAGTTATAGTCCAATTCTGTTGGTGTTTGTCCAGGATTTTACTGCCATATGCTATTGGGTGTAATCTACCATTTTTCTTTTGCATTAAAACAAATCCTACTGATTTCTTTGAAGCGTCTGAAAAAATGTGGAATGGAAGGTTTGGGTCTGGAGAAATTAAAACAGGTGCTGTGCAAAGTTTATTTTTGAGGGTTTGAAAAGCTGTGTCACAATCCTTGGTCCAGTCAAAAGGTATGTTTTGTTTTGTCAATTCATATAAGCTATGAGCTATTTGTGAGAAACCCGGAATAAAACGTCTATAATAAGAAGCTAAACCAATAAAGCTTTTAACCTGTTTGGCAGTCTTTGGTTATGGGAAATTTTTTACAGCCCTTAATTTATCGACTGAAGGGGAAATGCCAGAAAAAGACAATTTATGTCCTAGAAACTCGGTAGACGAAGTACCGAAGGAACATTTTTTATGTCCTAACATAAGCTTAGCTTTCCTTAAGCGTTCAAACATTTTCCGCAAAGTTACTAGATGTTGCTCAAAAGTAGAAGACGCTATCAGCCCGTCATCTAAGAAATAATGAATCTCAGTGTGTATCATGTCATGAAATAACTTATTTATAGCAGTAACTAATGTACTTGAACTGACTTTGCATCCCATTACTGCTCTACAGTACTCCATCTTACCGCGCCCTGAATCAAAGGCAGTATACTTTCTATCTTCCTCTGCTAAAGGTAGTTGAAAGTAAGCAGAGGTAAGGTCAAAGGTTGAAAAATACTTTGATCCAGGCGGTATAGATGCTAGTATGTCATTAACTGGTCTCGGGTTCACTGCTACTGGGTATTTCTTTCCAAGTATAAGAGTTACAGATGGTTTCTAATAAGTGTGAATCAACTGGCTTGGGGGAATACAGACGAGACAAGAGATCTGCTATTGTGTTGGATTGACCTTGAATGTGGTCAATGTGAAGGTCAATATCATGTGTGGCTGTAATCAGCCAGATGTTCCTAAGGCACAGGGATAACATGCTATCCCTAGTTCTGCCACTTCGGACCACTTGGACAACAGCTATGAGCTTAAGAGCTATGAGCACGTTGAGCATTTCCAGATGGACAATCTTAAGGTTGAGATCATGGATATCAAGTATCGGGAAGGCACAGACTTCATTGTTCCAAACCCCTCCCAGTCCAGTGAGAGAGGCGTCAATGTGGAGGGTGTGGTTATAAGGCATATCAGGTTTCCTAATATAAGTGATGCCATTGAATTGTGGGAGGAAGGCCAGGAACCAGTCCAGATCCTTGTAAAATTCTGGGGTGAGGTAAAAGCGTTGTTTGTTTGAGTTCTGTCTAAAATGGGCAAGCATTCTATTTATGAAGGTACGGGCTGGAAGAACGCACTTGTGGATATATAGCAATTTTCCTAGTAAAGATTGAAAACTTTTTCTAGTCAAATGACGCTTGCATTTGACGGTCTGGCATTCAGTGTAGATGGACTGCAGTTTTTGAGGGTCAGTGCTCATGGTGTTTGCATCTATGTCAAACCTGATGCCCAAGCAGGTCAGGGCTCTACAAGGTGGGGTTTGTTTTGGGGGATTGCTAGGCAAGCCTAGCTGTGAGAGTATTGATGCCAGGGTGTCAAACTGGTGTAGGGCTGTGGCCTTAGGGGAGACCAGGATGTAATCATCGATGTAGGCAATCATGTTTATGCCAGATTTGGCGGCTATGAACGTGACGGCGTCGCTGATGCGTTGAAACGCCGCGCTCCGAAGGACCCAGCCAAACGCGACGGCAGCGTCAATATATGCGTCATTCTGCCATTGTATGCCTAATTTCATGGCGTCGGCTGGGTCCACACGGAGATTCCTAAAAGCCCTTTTGTCCAAATGTTGTGTTTTGGGGGAAGTTTAGGTGGACTCCAGCAGTGCCTTGGGGCAGCTGTGGATTACCAGATCTCCACTATGTCCACTTCTGTCTGTACTTGCTTGGCAGCAACTATTGAGAGGTTTAGGATCGCCACAAAGACAGAAGCGAAACACTTGATAACTCTTTCACACTTTATTCTAGTTCAATAAACACAAGTCCCAATAATAATACAACACATTCTCACGAGTGAGAGAGCAAACTAAGCTCTCCCCTCTGCATACTATTTCATGTTCATTCACTGTTATTGTCCTGATCTCTCTCTCTGTCCCCAGCTCAAGGCTGAAGTTCTTATACTAGACACTGTACACTAACACATATTATCCGTCACCAATTACTGGGTTTATTTCTGAGAGGTTTGATTCACAGAAGCGGGGATTGGCTGTGGCTGTTATTAGGGGCGGTGTGCTTTGTGAGTATTGATTGTCCAAAGAGAGTTAATTTACTGAGGCACTTTGCCTGTGTTTTATGGGGTTTATGGATTATTGATAATTAAGCATTTTCATCCAAATTCTTCACCATTACACACCGGGGCCAAGAGATGGCACGTCCTCGCTGCCACAATATGAATTTAAATTTACTAAGTATATAACAATGGTATTAACTCTGGATACTTAAATTACTCTATTTTTAACTTGGAACCTTGTTACATATTTATCCAAAAGACAATAAATTACACCATTGTGTATGAACGTGTGTAGTACTCATCTTACAGCAATTAGCTGGTAAACAAACAATATGATGTACAAGTAAATTTAGATTAATTCGAAATAAACACTTTAACCAACTGTACTAGTTGAGAACATTATGGAATTACACATTTTATACATGTTTGCTTCACAATCTGACATTATGGTTTTCTGTTTGGACAAATGACAAATGTTAAAAGTACGATTGACACAAACTTGTTACAAATAATTGAATAATCTTGGGATATATGAACTATTATGTTTCAAAAACCAAATAATCCTATTTTAGATTTAACTTTACCAATTTAACTCAACATTATTCACCATTACACATTGGGGAAGTAATTGATAGACCTCATTACTGAATATACAGTGTACTGGTACAACTGGTACCATCTGACACTTGGAATGTAAATACTGTTACAACTGTTACCATCTGACACTTGGAATGTAAATATTGAACTAGTATATATATAACAAAGACACAAGTATAGTGAACTGGTCACACTTGAAAAGAACAGGTAATGAAAAACGTACAAGTATAAGTAAGGGACACATGACTATTACATGAACAATAAGATGATAGTTAGCAAAGAACCGACCAATTAAGGTAAGAACGCTTGATTGAGAGAACCAACCAATTAAGGTAAGAACTCTTGTAATGACACATTTAGGCAAACATACTGAACAGCGGCCAATAAAGGCAACACTTTGTTAATATACACAAGTTTAGAGAGGGTAAAGTGAACAGGTGAACTGATACAAGGAAGAGACACATATATGCGATTAAATGTGCTACAACACAAGTAAGACTTAATATGAAATACATAAAGTGTTACAGGTACATAAACAACTAAAATGTAAAGTGGTTTGGTTTTGAAATTTTAATGCATTAGTTGTAAAGCCAAAGAAGAACACTATTTGTGAACCGGTGGTATTAGCATAGGAAGGAATGGCCAATTGCAATCCAATGCCAACCAAAGTCACAGTTAAGTGTAAGGACACATAAGTTAGCTGTGAGAGGAGTGATCAGGTCCTCCCCCAGCCAATTAGTATCCTGGTGTGTTTGGTATAGGGGTTTTTGATGAACCTACTGTGTTTTCAGGCAGATCAGGTTTGGGGTCTCTGGGGCGTTTGTCTGTCTGTTTGTTAGTTAACTGGCCATTTGAAATGTCAGTTGTTTTACCCTTAGGGGTTTTTAATTGAAAACCAGGGGTTTTTACTGGTAGTGGGTTTTGGGTTTGAGCATTTCTGTAAGGGGCATTTTCATTGTCAGAATAAAATTCTATATGGTCTAAATCTAATGCTAACCAGTCTTTGGGATTAATTTGTGTGGGCTGAAGAATAGGTGTTGTTTGAGATTGGACCAAGCGTATGATGAATGGCTTCACGAAATCTCTGTGAAAAACTGTAGCTAAAGGTGGCTGACCTATTTCTTTAGAGAGATAAACACCACTGTTGCCTTTGAAGCTTTCTATGTAAAAAGGGCCCTTCCAACGTGGTTGTAGTTTTACGGATTTGTCTGTACTTGGATGGAAGATTTTTAAATACACTGGCTGATTAATTGCGAGGGGGATGACCTTTCTACCTTTATTTTTTGAGTCTTCTTGTGTCTTACAATAGTCATCATGAATTTGTTGGTAAATGTCAATGCTTATTCGCTTGTCCTCCATAACACGTTTGACTACATTTGAATAATAATGGCCGTCATTTGTCGGATCGCCCTCGGTCGAATCGGAGAAGGCGAAGATGGAAGGATATTCGCGGAAATGTTGCAGGTAGAATGGACTGAACTGTGTATGGGCCTGAGGGCTGGAATTGATGCTCGAAGCTATAACTTTCAGCAGGTGGAGCCAGTATTTTGTATCTTGTCCAAATTTTCTAAAGCCGGCCCGGATTACGGCCATTGTTCTTTCTATCTTGCCATTACTGGACGGGTGATAGGCGATCGATTTGCGAGTCTTAATGGACAGAAGGTGACAAATTTCTTTGACGGCTAGGGTGCTCATATTCGCGGCATTATCTGAGCATAATTTCTGGAAATTTCCAAATGGCAATATGATTTCTGAATCAATTGCTGTTGCGATTGCCTCCGTCGTTGTTTCACACAGTGGAACCAAAGTGACCCAACCTGACCAGAGTTCTTTGATAACTAAGACGTACGAAAAAGGCGTTCTGGCGTTATCTGTGTTATCAATAACTTTATCTGTTTTTACGGGTCCAAACAAATCCATGCTATAGCTGCTATAAGGGGCCGGTAGCCTCGCCATTTTGATTGGTTTTTTATGACTTGGGGGTAAAGGTTTCACAAGCTCACATTGGGCGCAAGTTTGAACTACACTTTTCACCATTTGTCTTATTTTGGGTGAATAATACTGTTGTCGGAGCTGTAAATACAGTTTGGTAATGCCTAGATGGCCAACATTATGTGTTTGAATTATTGCCTGGAGCATTAGATTTTCTGGGATACATAAGACGACTTTATGCCTAGACATATTCTTGCAATAGTGGGTTAGGCTGGTACGGTATAAAATCCCATGTTGTAAGTGAAACCATTCTGATTCTATGATAATTCTTCTATCAAGTCGGTCTTGACCGGTGAGGTCCCCACGTTCTAAGAAATTAATAATTGGGGCAAAATATGGATCTGATATCTGAGCATTAATTAAATCATTCCGGTCTGAGATGCTGTCTGTGGAGAGAGACAACTTGGAGATAGCTGGTTTGCTATTCAATTTGTTTTGAGTTATATATACTGGTAATTGGTCTGTCTGGGTGCTACTGCTTTTTGTCCTATTAGTTGTAATTGTTGTTGTAAGGGGTGGACAAAACTGATCAAATTTTTCTTCTAACCAATTTTCTGTGATTGTGGAGAATGGAATGGCATTATTTTCATCCACATTTCTACTCAAAACATCTGCTACTGTATTGTTGCTGGCTTTTTCATAAATGATCTGAATATCAAAGTTAATAAGGGTTTGCAACCATCTTGCCACTTTGGTGTCTGTGAGATGTTGTTTGGCGATATATGTTAATGCACTGTGATCAGTATGTAGGATTACCTTTTGGCCTTCAGTATAAAAGCGGAAGTGTTGCAGACCTATAACTAACGCAAATGCTTCTAAGCAAGTTATAGTCCAATTCTGTTGGTGTTTGTCCAGGATTTTACTGCCATATGCTATTGGGTGTAATCTACCATTTTTCTTTTGCATTAAAACAAATCCTACTGATTTCTTTGAAGCGTCTGAAAAAATGTGGAATGGAAGGTTTGGGTCTGGAGAAATTAAAACAGGTGCTGTGCAAAGTTTATTTTTGAGGGTTTGAAAAGCTGTGTCACAATCCTTGGTCCAGTCAAAAGGTATGTTTTGTTTTGTCAATTCATATAAGCTATGAGCTATTTGTGAGAAACCCGGAATAAAACGTCTATAATAAGAAGCTAAACCAATAAAGCTTTTAACCTGTTTGGCAGTCTTTGGTTATGGGAAATTTTTTACAGCCCTTAATTTATCGACTGAAGGGGAAATGCCAGAAAAAGACAATTTATGTCCTAGAAACTCGGTAGACGAAGTACCGAAGGAACATTTTTTATGTCCTAACATAAGCTTAGCTTTCCTTAAGCGTTCAAACATTTTCCGCAAAGTTACTAGATGTTGCTCAAAAGTAGAAGACGCTATCAGCCCGTCATCTAAGAAATAATGAATCTCAGTGTGTATCATGTCATGAAATAACTTATTTATAGCAGTAACTAATGTACTTGAACTGACTTTGCATCCCATTACTGCTCTACAGTACTCCATCTTACCGCGCCCTGAATCAAAGGCAGTATACTTTCTATCTTCCTCTGCTAAAGGTAGTTGAAAGTAAGCAGAGGTAAGGTCAAAGGTTGAAAAATACTTTGATCCAGGCGGTATAGATGCTAGTATGTCATTAACTGGTCTCGGGTTCACTGCTACTGGAGGAATTTTTTCATTAAGAGTTCTACAATCTAAACATGGACGAATACTCCCATTCTTTTTGGTAACTAGTACAATAGGATTTGAATAAGGACTATCACTGTGTTGTATAATACCTTGATGTAAGAGATCTTTAACACATTCTTCCAATATTGCCATTCTTGTGTTATTTAATCTGAGAGAACGACAAGGCCAAACTGGGGTATCTTTTGCGATCCCCAAGTGCTGTTCTACTATATTTGTGCAAGATAACTTCTGGCCAGGGTGTAAGAAAACATCATCAAATTCTTTTAAAAGTTCCAATAATTTTTGTTTTTCTTGGGGAGTTAAAGTTGAGTCAGAAGAAAGACTATGTTCAAGTATTGGAAAAGTGGCCTGAGGGCATTTATCTGATTTATGTGTTGTGGGGTTCAGCATACAGACTGACTTAATTAAGTCTGTTGGAGGTGAGTTAGTGCAAGCCCTTTTTGGGATGTTTTCTCTGTCATTATCTTGTGGTGAATGATTTTCTCTGTGAAGAAAAATAATAAATCCAACATGCAAATGTTTTGGTATTATAACATGCTTTCCCGTCTTATTTGAAATGGGGATTTTGAAAACTGGTTTATTCAGGGTGTCTATTTCTGTGTAAATATCTGGTACAAATAATTTAGATTGATATTTATTTCTCACACGGGAGCTGATTAAAACTGGTCCCTTATTCATTTGAGAAGTCCTAGAGGAGCACAAAACTTTCACTGTGGAGTGGGGTGGAATTGTTGTGGAGCTTTCTGTCGTGACTGCATTATTCAAAGTCAATGTACACACTTGAGAACCAAAATCTAAATGAGCTCTTGTTTGTCTGAGGAATGGGATTCCTAATATGATCTCATTGTCTGAGTTTTGTGCTACATAAAATTTATTAGTGACTGTGTAGTTGCCTATGGTTAATCTTGGAAACACTGTATATTTAAAATATACTGAATTGTTTGCTGCAGCTGTTGTGGCTTCTGAGATATTACTTTTAAATCTTGGTAATCTCCTCAAGTTGTCATCTTGCAATAAAATTTTCTCAGGGATTGTACAAATATCTGAGCCTGTATCAATCAAAGCAATATAATTTTCATCAGCCAGTTTAATGGGTATTCGGTTATTGGTGGTATGGACTTGAACTGGAGGTTTGTGGTTAAACTGTTTTGTCTCCAATCGATGTATTTTCCTGAGGTCTCTGGGGGTGTATTGATTGGAGATACTTTGTTTTCTGTGCCTGTACAAATGGTCTTTAAAAGCCGTCTTTTGAGTGGGGAAATTTGGCCTTGAAGTATGAAACCGTGCTGGTTTTGTAATGGGGTTTGCAGATGTGCATGAGGCGTTACGTTTGTTATGGTGTTTGGATGGCTGGACAAATGTGTTCAAACAGTCTGCATTTTGAAAATCACTCAGTGGTGAATATCTATTATAGCAAGGGGTTTGATAGCATGATTCATAAGGCTCTTGGCTACTATCCTTGAACGACTTTTTATGAGCAGAACCTTTCTTTGCAGGAACAAAACAGATACCCGACCTTTTCTGAATACAATCACATGTCTCATTAAAATATTTGTCTCTGTACTGTACATTGTGACAAGAATGAAATGACTCAGGTTCACCGCCAGTGATTTGTGAATGTTTATGGGGATGAAATGTTTGAGAAAATCGCCCAGAGTACTGTGAAACTGGTTTTTTTGCCAAAAAGGGGTCTATGTATTTGTGCTCTGGGCTTTGCTAGTTTAAATGACTATTCTTGTAAGTTTGCCTGCATCTGTCACTGTGGGTATTGGGAAGGTCCCGTTTTTGGAAAGTTGCTTGTCGGAACGGGTGGCCCTGTTGCTTTAAATTGGGTCCAAGATAATGAGTACCCTGCAAATTATGTTTTGGTAGTGTCCCCATATGACATTCACGGGCAATGTGACCTGTGCCATTACAATTGAAACACATAATATCATAGTACACAGACCTGAGTTTGTTAGTTCGTCTGTTAGTGGTTCCTTTCTGTGGTGGGCTGTGCTGTGTCCTGTTCCACTGTGCACTGTAGGGGTGTTGTCTCCTGTGGTTGTTGTACTGTCTGTGGTGACACTCAGAAATGTGGTGGCCGTCCTTCCTGCAGTAAGCACACTGAACTTTAGAGTCTATAATGTTAATGTTCTGTTCTTTCATACTTGTCCCTTGCTGTTGTAGAGTAACTGTACTGTCATCCTGACCAAATGTCTGTGCGGTTTCAAACAATGTAGCAATTCTGGTGGCGCCATCGAAGGTGTCTGTGTCCTGTGCGATGGTGTGAATTCTATTGGGTGTGGGCAGTCCCCTAATAAACTGGGTCAAAAGATCTCTGTCCGATTTACCTAATTTTGTGCCTTGTTCTAATACTCTGTTGGCAAATTGTTGGGTGTTTTCCTGGGGCAGCTGTCTAAGAGATAAAAAACAAGCTTCTCTGCTCCAATCTGGACCTAAAGGTTTAAATTTGAAAAGAAAGGCAGAAAATATTTTTTCAATATTTGTGCTAGTAGGTGTGTCAAGTTGTTGGAACCATATTTTAGCTGTACCTTGTAAACACATGTGAAAAATACCTGGTTGTTTGTCAAAATTCCAGCCCAGGACACCAGCTGCAAGTTTGAAGTTGTTAAGAAAGTCTTCTGCATCTTGATCTGGGTTGCCACTAAATGAGTCTAATTTAAAAGGCAAGTTGTTGATCTCTACATTTTGTTGTGTGATCGGTTGAAACCTAGAAGGCAATGGTGGAAAATCTGCCGGAGTGAATAGATTATTGTCAGATGTTTGAGGAAATTCATTGTCTTGTGAAGTTTGTGCCCTAAAATTTATTTTGGGATCTACATGATTGTGGAGGTTTTTGGGTGGGAGGGTGGGAGTGCTCAGGGGATTTTGGATAGGGTTGCGCTGAACATCTACCGCCTGTGACTGTGATTGTTGAACGCGTCTGTCCGGTGTTGATGCGTCTTGTTGTTGCTGTGGCGGCCTGCATTGTCGAGGTAGGAAATTGGCTGCTGTAATGTCCATAACATTACTATTGTTTATAACATCCCTGTCAAGATCAGCAGTACTGGTCACAATGTCACCACTGTTGATAATGTCCTGATTGACTAAATTAAGTTCATTGTCCTCATGATCTTCAGTCTGTGGTGCTGGTTGTCCTCGGGTAGTGGCCATGCTTCCATCTTGTTGAGCCATCGGTTAGAAAAACACCTCAAAACACCTCCATAGTCCGCTTATGTAGCTGTTTATTTATAACTAATATCCAGTTGTATTGTCTAGCACTTTGGCATCTCACCATGTCCAAATGTTGTGTTTTGGGGGAAGTTTAGGTGGACTCCAGCAGTGCCTTGGGGCAGCTGTGGATTACCAGATCTCCACTATGTCCACTTCTGTCTGTACTTGCTTGGCAGCAACTATTGAGAGGTTTAGGATCGCCACAAAGACAGAAGCGAAACACTTGATAACTCTTTCACACTTTATTCTAGTTCAATAAACACAAGTCCCAATAATAATACAACACATTCTCACGAGTGAGAGAGCAAACTAAGCTCTCCCCCTCTGCATACTATTTCATGTTCATTCACTGTTATTGTCCTGATCTCTCTCTCTGTCCCCAGCTCAAGGCTGAAGTTCTTATACTAGACACTGTACACTAACACATATTATCCGTCACCAATTACTGGGTTTATTTCTGAGAGGTTTGATTCACAGAAGCGGGGATTGGCTGTGGCTGTTATTAGGGGCGGTGTGCTTTGTGAGTATTGATTGTCCAAAGAGAGTTAATTTACTGAGGCACTTTGCCTGTGTTTTATGGGGTTTATGGATTATTGATAATTAAGCATTTTCATCCAAATTCTTCACCATTACACCTTTCTATATCAATCTTGGCCAGGGTGACATCGTCACCATGTTTGACTATCTTATTTGCTATAGTGTCTACTGAGGGGAATCTTAGTGAAAAAGGTGAAGCGTCAAATAGATCCTTATCTGTGTGATCATTCAATGACAGACCCGATGGATATGACAAGTCGAGAATGACTCGACGCTTACCGTTATCTTTGGGTCTTGTTAGAAGTGGTGAACAGTGTATGAAATGCTTATCTAGGTTAGGGATGGGCCCTACAATGGCTCCATGATGTTTCTCTTTGGTCAAGTAGGAGGCTATGGCTTGTTTATGCTGCATGGCAGAGAAATGGTTTTTTACCGTCAGTTCTCTGAGAGAGTCAGGACTTGTAATGGACAAAGGAAAGCCATATTGTAAATACTGTATGATGACCTGGTCTTTATAGTCATACAAATGATGCTTCCAAGCTTCTATGTTAAGATCAGACTTGATGGGGACCCTAACTTGTCTATAGTTTGGTACACCTGATTCTTTTACTTTTTTGGCCAGGTGGAGGTATTGATCAACGTTCCTGGGGTCAATGCTTGGTCTGTCAGGACCAATGAACTCAAATTTGGTGGGGTGAAGTGAAATATAACCCCACTCTTTGTTGTGGTAATTGGTGTCCTTACTGAATTTCTTGTTCAATGTCTGACTTATGGATTTCTGTATTGGGGAACGCATTTCAGCTTGGGTGGTTTTGCCTTTTGTAGGGGAAAATTTACGGTTACAGTCTTGATCTTTGACATCAAGGTTTGGCTGTGATTCAATCAAAACTTCAATAATATCATTCATATAACTTTCATAGGATATACCGTATCTTTTCCTGCTTAAGCAATCCTGCTTATAATTGTCATAGACCTGAGTACCTTCTTGCTTCCTAAGGGTATTATACGCTCCTGATACGGCTGGATAAATACACAGCCAAATGCTGTCACATAGAATCAACTCTCCCACAGGATGGCTCAAATATTCATTTATGGAAATGTGTGGAATTCCACCAATAGTCTTCAAGAAATAGAAGCCCCCTTGCTTATTTTGAGGGTAGTTGTGTATATACACTAATTGGTTGACAGAACTGTCAGATTGTTCAGTAAATTTGTCATTAAATCTGTCGACTTTGTGCAGTGAAACGTTAGGGGCTTGGGAGAGGAGCTTATGGTTGGGCTTCCTATGAGGGATCATTGGGAGAGGAGAGCCATGCTGTGGGATAGAGTGACAATTATTATACTGAACTTCGTCAGTATTGTTTTGCTGATTACAAACTTTGTAAGATATTGTATTTACATTAGACACAGTGTCCATGGCATAAATATCATAATATTCATCTGATGACATAATAGCAAATGAATTACCACCACCAAGATAGTTCGAGTTCTTATTACTATTTAGAGTTACTGGTATCATTGTGTTATTACAGTTCTGAGGCATATTCACATTA
Organism: Sabellastarte sp. h YS-2021; assembly: GCA_964017235.1. Classification (NCBI taxonomy): domain Eukaryota; kingdom Metazoa; phylum Annelida; class Polychaeta; order Sabellida; family Sabellidae; genus Sabellastarte; species Sabellastarte sp. h YS-2021. Next base: position 13,183,427 of record OZ024933.1, read on the forward strand.
TTTACACCAGTTGTTCCATTCAACTGATTGAAAGACAGAATATTGTGTTCTTTAAACTTCCCACTATACTGAGGACTCATAGTGCTGTCATAACTGTGTCCAAATGATCCGGATTAACTCTAACTGACACTTTGCTGCTGTCGAGGAGGTTGTCTTTATTTGTTATTGCATCTGCTCTCTGGGTGGTTGAGGTTCTTACCCTGCTTTAAGCAGTTGGAGCAGAAGTGTGTGTAATTGCCATGATGGCCCTCATGCGAGCAGGAGCCCTCGTTGTAAAATTTACAGGGCCTTCTGTGTGTTGTTGACTGAGTAGGGGCCTGATTATGAGCTAATGCTACCTGGGATACACTAAGTCTATTGATGGCCCATTGAGTGGCGTCCGCCAAAGATAAGTATCCCTCTTCCACCTGGTGCATGGAGGAGGCCCATGCTGCATGTACCGCCGGCCAAGGAAGGGACACAGCATCTCTCATTGCGAATATCACCTGAAGTAAAGCCTGTTTCGACACTAGTGGGTCTGAGATCGCATGTATGTTTGACAGTTGGCCTGAGATCCATTGTGGTAGTGTAAGGTCATCATAGGCCACGCGTTTTTTGCCATTGGCTGCATGAAAGCCCTCATTGGGCCAACGAAGGTGAGAGTCCGAGGAAACTGTGTCATGCAAGTTATATCTCCCTGACTTTTTAACTTGTGGCTTACCTTGTGATAACTCAGCCTGAACGCGTCCATCATATGTGGTTAGCAAGTTATTCACTGCCTCAGAAATGGTGGGATTACTTCTGAGAGTCTGAAGGCTAGGTACCACTGCATCCCGACCGTCAATGGCATAGCCTGGCGGGTCCTGTGTTCGACCCAGGGAGTTTGTACTGTGAAGCTGGCCCTGGCCACCCCTTGTGGGCTGAGACTACGTAGAGTGATGTGCAGGAGGTGGTTGTGGTTGAGGATGCGACTGCCCCATGTCCAGTTTGGAGATCTGGTCCCTGGCTTGGGCTGTATCAACGTGATAGTGCACTTTTGAAGGGGCCAAGTGTGGAGAGATTGCCTGACCTAGACTGTGGGAAGGGTGGATAATGGGTGTCGAGTTTTGTTTTTCAACTTTGTCCAATCTTCTGGCTAGGTCAGCGTTAGATTCGTTGATTTCAAATAGCATTGACATAATGGCGTCAGAATTGGATGATGAAGTTGACGGCTGAGGATCAGTAGTTATGTTACTTACTGTTTCTTTGTCTTGTAGGTACGAACCGTCAGACCCTTTATTGGCAACTTTCCTGGCCTTTGACACTGAAATTCTAGCTCTGGCTGAGGCAGTCACCCGCTTTCTCGACTTGGGTAGTGTTTTCTTTCCAGATGGCATGATGACTATAATCACTAATCACTTTGATGATGCAAAATTTCACTGACTAAAATCCTAATGTAAAATTGCTTGTCTGTACTCAATGGTGTCCAGTTCAAAAGAGACCCCACTATAATCTGGCGCCAAATGGTCAGTTGTCCTGATTTTTGATTGGGTGACCAGAGGTCAAGAGTGTGGTCGAGGCTCTGAACTTTAAGAATAGTTTTAATCTTAAGGTTGGTCATCTGTTATGGCAGGCGCCTTACTGAGCCGTGCCAGATCTACTGCATTAGCGTTTATTGATACTTAAAGCTGCTCAAAACTCTCTTGCACAGTTTGTCACTCGAGTTTCACTCACATCAAATCAAGCTTGAAGAAATTTAGCCTACCTATTACAACAAATTATCTTTTAAACCCTATTACAACAAATTATCTTTTAAACCCTAGTTCCTGTGTACAAGTACCTCACTACTGGCCAGCCTAAGTATTGTACACCATATCTCTACTGGTACAAATCTGCCGTGAACACAAGATGCTAAAATAAAAAAATATGTTCATCTAATTTCAGCATGATTGTTCTTCTATCCATAAATCAAAGGACCACTTCAACAAAAGTTTATCATATGATGTGCCAAAGGTATGGAATGATCTTTCACATCACAAACACAGTGCTCTAAATCTCCCATGTTTCAAGAGTTAACTAAAACCTACTTATTTCAGAAATCGTTTCCACCTTAGTTTCTTACTACTGAACACTGGAATGCCTCCCTGGGTGCGAATTGGTATATATCTAACATCTTTATGATTTATGCCTAACTAATTGGATGTTGTGCCTTAGTATCCATAGATACAGAGATTAAGCACCTGGGCAAGTGATTGATTGATTGAAGACAAGTATAGTTATTGTGATGCAGGTCTCATATTTCTCTAACGGTGTACAACAAACGTTGTTGTATGGCAAAAGAAAATAGATGGTGTTTCAGATAAAGAAAAAGGGTATGTTAAAATGACAGCTTACAACTGTAGTGAATATTTCATCAAAAAAAGATGGAATATCGGTCAAGAATGGTGTTTATTTGTGTAGGAAAACATTCTCTCCCGAGTGTTGTTGCTTCACCTCATTTATATCTTTCGAAGAATTATACTGTCTCTCAAGTCAGATCACAATAATTTTGTAGCTGCTTGTCTGGTTCTAGATGTCACTGGCATAACTCATATACGCGTGCACATTCTAGATGTATTGATCTTACCTTGACAATCCGATTTTTGTCCACAAGGTTAGCTTGGCCTGACCATGATGTTATTAGATGCCAACTACCTTTCTCCCCCCCCCTCCCCCGGAACCAATTCTCTTAAAGACAACAAAATGAATTGATGTGAAGAAAACACAAGACACAGTCAAAAGATTAACTGAATTTTCAACCAGAACAAGTGTTTCTATTTTAGCAATTTCATCACCACTTACAGTTCAAATGTTTTGAGAGACCCGTAGAAAGACACTGTACTACTGTTTCAGCCTATTCCACATCCCCATAGCTCAGATTAAAGCAGTGCTAAAAAGTTTGCTTTATATTTTATGCGAGAAAATAAGTGAAATTAGTGATATGTTCTGTACTTCTACTGATGCACCTACTTTGGCACTCAATGAAGTCCACACAATTATAAAGGATTCTTCCACTAAATCAGTCAGTAAATTATTACCTCAGTGAACATGGTTTTCCTCATATATTCAAAAAGTCTGTTACCAGAGGCATCACCTCCTAGTAATGCATTTACAACCTATCATCCAGGGTCTGGTCTCTGCTTCCTGTCCAAGCTTTTGGTCAGGTTATTGCTAAGCAGGTGACGCCCCATATCAGTTACAATAGGCTGGACGATCCTCACTAGTCTACTTATAAACTAGGACATTATACTGAAACTGCTGTACTATCAATAACAAGAATTCAGTAGAATTGTACTCTGTCACCAGCTTTGGTTAAAGACTGAAGCAGATGAAATTCGAAAGGACAAAAATTATGCTGGATAGACAAATTTTTTTATAGGATAAAAATGCATGATTAATTATTCTGAAAGAACAAGAATAAAGCTATTTAATTCGGATGATGTTTAGTAAAGCTTTCAAATATATCAGTGTAAATATATTGTTTTAGATGACATATTTGAATAATTAAAATGATTTGTCAGTGGCCTATTATGTCACCAGATTTTGACTTATCACATGAATCCTTAATGAGAAAACATAAAACAAGCTATCAAAAAGGAGGGGCAACAGTGAATATAAAAATCTTCAATCTATAACTTGCAATATGTCAATCATTTCTCAATCATGTAATTCACATGAGCAGAGGCGCTGCTCCATACTTTCGGAGATATTGTTGAAAAAAGCAGAAGTTATTCACATTCGTTATCCATAGTACCAGGGCGCCGGTGTATACAAAAATACATGCCGGTCTGTATTTCCCCATATTTAGGGCAAATACGTTTGTGCGGTGGATAATAAAGTATCATTTTGGTAGCCTACCATTGAACTGCTAGTCATGTGACCATAGAAGTTAATACAATGTGTGACATGGGTTCTGTCTTGTCTGCCTCCTCTCTTCATTGAGGAAAGAAGGACGGACATTTGTTCACCTCCTCTCTTCATGGAGGCAAGAAGGACTTCCATGCCAATACTTGCTGCCAGATATTGCTGAAGAGCTAACCAGCTCCTATTCATGCAGGAGTTTTGAATGCAAAGAACCACCAAAAATATAGTCCAAGAAACATGAAAAGTGGTGCCTTGGCAACACTTGTTGCCAGGTGTTGGCGAAAAATTAATCAGCTGCAGCCTGTGCAGGGGCATGGAAAGCCAAGAACCCATTCAAATATTTGTAAGTCCAAGTAACAAAAATAATGTTGCCATGGCAGTAGTGGTTGCCAGGTGTTGCTGAAAAGTTAATGAAAAGCAAAAGAACCCATAAAAATTTTCTTTAGTTCAAAGAACATGAAAAAGTGTTGCCATGGAAACACTTGTTGAAATGGCAAAGGTAATGCTAGTTATTGTTGATAAGCTTATCAGCTCCAATCCATGGAGGTGTTTTAAATGCAAAGAACCGCCAAAAAAGATTTTTTAGCCCAAGAAATATGAAAAACTGTTGCCACAGCAATACTTGTTCCAAGATATTGTCAACAAAGCAGTTACACATAAATTCTCATGCCATAAAACCTTCACACTAATTTTAGCTGAGACACGTAAACAACTACCTGTAAATGAGCAGAAGTGAAGGGTGATTCAAAGGGAAAGACAAAATAATTTCCATGTCCAGCAGGATGGATATGACTATTAAAATAAATTGTAACCTCATTTCTTTAATGAACAGGTTTTAATGGTCAGTTTCCTAGGTCAGATGAAAGGTCAAGTGAAGGTCAATTCTGGTTTGAGGAATTTATTTACATGTTAGTATAGTTAATGACAAAGTTTTAAAAGATTTCAATAAAATTGGAAGATTTTAAAAACACCAAGCCCAACTAAAGGTTATGTGGGATTATGCCCGTAATAGTTGTGGGTATAATCGAAGGAGCCAAGGAGGTGTTCTGGTCCAAACTGCATCACTCCTCCATAAACCATGGGCCATTATGTGTTGCAGCTGAATGTTATTATCATAGGCTAGGGTAGCTCCAGAACGCCTAAAGGTATGGAAGCTATGGCCCAAGAGTGGAACACCAATGTGTAATAAGACTTTCCTGAGACCAAGTCTTATTGTTGTATCAATGACAGGATGGTAGGGGGGTCCTTGTGAGCAAACAAGGGGGAAGCAGGGGATAACTGCCTTGATGCTAGTAACTGTTGTATGGCCCTGACTGGACATAAGACCTTGTTCTGTAAAGCTGGTATTTGGACAAAATGATGTGATTTATTGTCCTGAAGGGTTTTTGTCCATTTGATCAATATATGAGCCCCAGGATGATGGAAAAGAACATCCTGTCTAAGGATGTGCTTATTAGGGTCAAATTTAAACCTGGAGTGAGGGGCCATATTGGACATTCTGAAGAACGCGAAGAAGGCTGTTAAGAATATGGTTCTGAATAAGAGGGGTCGTCCAGGATTTCACAAGCTCGTGATATCGCAGCCATAGTTGACAAGTCAAATACACCCCTGGAGGTAGGTGCGAACTGAGAATTGATAGATATGCTTCTCAAGTAGTCACGAACTAAATGATTGGTAAAAGGTAACAGAGGCCAATGAAACCTTGTGGCTGAATGTTTTAAAGATGAGAGGTAATTAAGAATGACTTTATAAGATAATGAATTCACATGAAGGAATTCTAGAAAAGCTAATAATGAATGAACAGAAGGAGTTGGTGGAAGAGACATAAATATGGTAAATGACAAGTAAGTTCTAAGATGTGTCTTATGAGCGTTCTTTGTAGAAGGCCTGTATGCATCTTGTGTCCTGTTCAAAGCAGATTTCACCAATGGTGCTGATGGTAGGTGAGGATCTAAAAATTACAAAGGATCAAGGTCAAAGTAGTGTGGAGGTATTCTATCCCATATATAGTTCTTTTCAAGGTCACATAAAGTATCTGAATTCACTGGCTTGTCTGAATATAACCTAGAAAGAGTTTCTGCTATTTTGTTGTCTGTTCCTAGGATATGAGTAATTATAAGGTCTATGTCATACGTTGCTGTAAGAAACCATATGTTCCTAATGCAAAGGGCCAGAAAAATCTCTCTGGTTTTACCGGTCTTAACCACCTGAACCACTCCAAGGTTATCACATCTGATGGATATAGAGCCATGTTGCCAGAAGCTACCCCATGTTCGTAAAGCTATCACTATGTTCAACATTTCGTAGTGAACAATTGTGAGTTTAAGGTCAAGGCAATTGTGTATGGGTGTGGCGTATACTCTGTCGCGCCATACTGCTCCCATGCCTGTTAAACAAGCATCTAGGAAAAGTGATTGCTTGTCATCCACATTTGACTTCTTAATGTAAGAAATGCCATTGAAAGATGGTAAAAAGGCTATAAACCATTGAAGATCTTTATGAAAATCAGGGTTCAACCGTATCTTCCTAAGGTGAGCATTACTACGGAAAAGCTCCAAGATTCTGTTAATGAAAACCCTAGAAGGTTTAACACATTTCTGTATATATATGAGTTTACCTAATAAGGATTGGAATGCTTGTTTAGTCAGAAAGGTCTTGTTACTGACCGCCAGACATTCTGTATGAATATCCTTGACCTTGTCCTGGGCAATACTCATGGTGTTATTGTCCACATCAATATCAATACCCAAGCATGTAATACGTTTCATGGGAGGGTTAGCTTGTCCTTGTTTAAAGGCAAACCCAGTTCATCAAGTAGGTCGCACAAGAGTGTAAATTGCTCCTCAGCTTTAGACCTTGAGGTGACCACAATGTAATCATCAATGTAGCAGTGTAACTTAAGTCCCCGCTTAGCCATAATGTCAGCTATAGCATCAGATAAAAGCTGGAACGATCTAGAACCGTGCGTCCATCCAAACGCGATCGCAAGATCAATATAAAACGCGTCACGCCAATGAATTCCCAGCTTAAGAGCATCAGCCGGATCAACCCTAAGGTTGCAGAAAGCACGGGCTACATCTACTTTGAATAATACGACGTCACCTTTCGCATCTATGATGTCTTGTGTTATATTGTCAATATTAGGAAATTTTAATGAGAATGTGCTTGAATCGAATTTCTCTTTGTTTATATGGCTGTTAACTGACTGGCCATAAGGGTACGAGAGATTTAATATTACACGCCTCTTGTCTACATCTTTTGGTCTAGTTAACAAAGGTGAACAATGATAGTGGTCGTGTTCTATATTGTTTACCGGGCCTAATAAAGCCCCTAATGCTTTCTCTTTGTCCAGGTATTCTTGCACCTGGCTAGGGTATTGTGTTGCAGAATAATGGTTAATTACTGTTATATTGGATAATTCATGTGCCTTCTCCAGCGACAATGGATAACCAAATTTTATATACTGGAGGACGCGTTTATCCGCATAATCTCGCAGGTAATGTTCCCACGCTTCTACATTGAGGCCTGATTCAATTGGTATTCTCGCCATTCTGTAATTTGGAACACCTGTATTTATGATGGTATCTGCAATGTTCAATAGCTTATTAATAGAATCAATTTTGGTGGGTTCCCTATCTGGGCCCACAAATGAAAAGTCAGTAGCTTCGAGATTCAGAAATCCGATTTTCTTGTTCTGATAACTGAAATCAGTTGCTGTTCTGTTATCCGAACGCCACTCCCCATCCATTGTACGATGAACGTGATCGGCGAGCTTAGTCGAGGATATAGCCTGGTAAGGGTCGTCACTAACTTGTGAAATTTTCATATCAATGCCTAATTGATTTGTATTACAACCCTTACCATCAATATCCGTATCTTGAATTAACACATCAATGATATCAGTGATATGACCTGTATAGCTGCAGCCATATTTTTTGTAAGCTGCAATATCTTGACAATAATTCTCATAGGCAATACTAGGACTACTGCAATTATTGCCCTGAGGACCACAATTATTAGTATTTACAGCTACCGTGTGAATGGTGACAGTCTTAACAATCTGTAGCATGCCCTCTATATGCCCTATATAAGGAGTCAGAGTATGCCAACCGCCATCATTAGATTGTGTATACAAATAATAACCTCTGATCCTGTCATCAGACTGGCTATGAATGTAAACCACCTGAACCCATTGGTCATTTACATAGTAACAGTAGTTGGTGAAACTCATGATGCATTCTTTGCTGTCACATACATCGTAACTATCTGTGTGGTCATGATGCCTTGCTAATCCATCATGATCAATCTCATCATACATGACCGCAGTGTGGGTATGCTTACTTTGTTTATCATAAACCAATATAGTGACATTATTACCATGATGCATGGCATAGCCCTGGGGGTAATATTCGCACCCAGGGGCCATATAATAGTGACAATAAAACAAAGAGTTAGGTACATGTACACCACCATCACAATAATCATTTTCATTGCTTATACTATTCACATAATTACTGTTCATGAAAGTTCTGTCCATAATGTTACACTTATCAAAGTTTAACACATTTGTAATGTCATTAGTGTCCTTCTGATTTATAGTATTCAAAATTACATGCTGATTATCTGTCTTTACAGGAATTCCCGGGTTCGAACCTTGCAACATCGCCCGAGAGTGATTCAGAGGTCGACCAAAGCCCTATTTTGCTGTCACAGATCTCTGATCCTGGTTACCAGTAGAACTACAGTGGAAACATTTAAGTTCTGTGTGTCCTAACGAACGTCCCTGTTTGTAACAATGGCTACAGTAATGCTTGTAGGCCCCATGATGCGTCTCACTGGTACACGTGCCCTCGTTGAAGTAGCGACAGATCCTGACCTTAGCTCCCGATGCTTCCACGGATTGTGTGTTATGCATAGCTAACTGCGAGTTGCTAATTCTGTTTATAGACCACTGCATGCTGTCAGCCCAGCTCAACCTTCCCTCCTCGATGTCGGTCATTGAGACAGCCCAAGCTGACCTCACGGCAGGCCACAGAAGGGACACGGCATCCTTCATTGATGCTGCCATCTGGGTTAACATATTCCTGGACAATGTGTGGTCCTCAATTAATAAAATGTTAGCTAGTTGACCAGATACCCATTGTGCTAGAGTTAAATCGTCATACACGGGTTTTCTGAGATGTGAGGCAGAAACCAGCCCCTCATTGGGCCAGCAAAACTGAGGCCCTAAGGATGTCATATCAGTTGTGTTGTACCGGCCAGATTTCTTTCTAATAACAGTGCTCTTACCTTGAAGAACCTCTCTGTCTGCTTGCTGCTCATAATTCGCTAACAGCTGTGAAACTGCAGTGGAGATACTGGGAACTGATCTCAACACATCCACCTTGGGCCCTATTGCATCTCTGGCCTGATTCACTGCCGCTGGAAGTCGTGTGTGTACCGTACTGGAACCGTGGCCCTCGGTATTCGTCATAGCGAGTCTAACGGAACTGGGTTGATGTAATAGTGGAGCAGTAAACACTGAATGCTGGGTGCTGGCCACCTGTGTATGACTTCTCGGAGGAATGGTGGGTGAAGTCAGAGGTGTGGAAGTGACGCTACCGCGCTGAAACCTGTCCATTCTTCTTGTTAGCTCCTGGTTGGAAGCATCAAGTTTATTCAACATGTCAATAATAACCTGGCCAGTCGACGCAGATATCTTTGAGTCAGCTGAGGAAGTGACAGTACTTACTGACGCCTGTTGATCTGGTAACTGTAAATAAGAACCGTCATTTAACGACGCTGTTTTAGATTTCTTCATTTTCCTGGGTGAAGTTCTGGCTTTATCAGAATCCCTTGTTTTCCTCTTCCCCTCAGTAGCAGGGGACTTCTTACGATGTGCTGGCATATCCAATGTTATAAAAACACTAAAACTTAGAAAATAAATAAAATTTCTTCAGATCACTTGTTTACTCTTCAAAATCTTAATTCAAAATGGCCCCAAGTTTCTGGGGCTATGAATTAGAACCCCAATTGAATCTGATTGGTTGTTATGTAAACAACAGGTAAGGTGTTAATGAAATACCTAAGAATTTAAGGTAGGCCGTAAACTGACCCAGCAGGCCACCTTAGAGGCCGTGCTGATCAAACATTACAATAGAGATCCTGTTTTAGTCTAGAAACATGTACATTTTTAAATTAAATGATAAATCTCAACTACCACTTTAATAATGCCAAATATCATAAAAATTTGTCCTTACCTTAAACTGAACGTAGGTCAGTGCAAATATTAAGAGTTTAAAGTCATGTTAACCATGTAGACTCTGTTCAAGGTTTCTTATATCCAAAATTTAAATGTGCTAAAAATCTGTAGCACATAATTTAAGATAATATCCGTAATTTCAAAAGAAAAGTAAATTTTATTATTATACCATTACTGAGAGTTAAAGGTCACCTCAGTGTAGTCAATCAGTTAATGTCAGTTACATGTACCTGCAAAATATAGATCAAATATGTCATGCCATTTTCTTTGTAGAATCATAGAAAAACTTGAGCTCAGTTACATTTTTTTACGTATGAAAGTTTAAGGTCACCTTAAAATAGGGCTCAACTTCAGGACTAGATACATCAACATAGAAAATTTTAATTAAATCTGTCATGCAGATTTGAAAGACTCTCCAGAATATAGTTTCTGTTTTAATTATATATTCTCATATATGGTATTTCATTGTTAAAACATACAATGTAACGAAAACAATTACATGAAATTAATGTAACTATAAAATTAATCAAGACAGAATAATAACTGACCAACAATTTCTTTTACTTCAATCTGTTTTTGGTTGTCGCCTCTTCCCGTGTCTTTGCCCAAGTCCATTTCCTTACTGATATTTGGGATCATGAGTTTGATGCCTTTATCTGTCGATTGATATGATTTCAGTCTGTTGTAACTGTCTTTTATGAAAGCATGGCCTGTAACACTTTCATAGTTAAACATATGACGACCTCTGATTACTTCATATAAATGAAAACTCTGCAGCTATGAAAAGAAAACGTACATGTACTTATGTTGTGGCTGTAAGCACACATACTAGACACTCATAGAAAAATCAAAAGACAAAAAATGAACTTACTTGGAAATCTGGGAGATGTTGATATTGTTGTTTGCTTCTTTGTGGTTCAAAAAGTCAAGTTGGGGCTCCTCAGCATTGTCACTTGTGCAAGTCAAACCAATGGAGGGGTGATTGCATGTGATTAGATGCCAAACTTGCTAACAGCTAGGCCACTGAGGACCTCTTGATTTTCTTAGTCTGACATTGCATATAATGTCGTTATGAAGCAATGATATTTATAACCCAAATATTATGGGTTTTTTTTCAAAATGCATATAACTGATTTTTGGGGCCATGGAGGTTCAAAGTTTGAAAAGCAGGTGTCATGTGATAATCCTACAAAGTTCCATCATAAAAATAACACAATTGTAAAAATAAAAGATTGACGAATTGTTGGTGAAGCACCTTGATCACTTAAAAATGCTTCAAATTTTTGAAAGCACTCTATTTACAGCGAAAAATTTATACCCTAAAATATTTTATCCCAATTTGGGGTATATCATATAAAATACCAAGGTTGCATAATTTTTAAACTTACACTTGGTTACTGGAAATGGGTTTATTATGAGAAAATCCTGCTACATTAAGCCCAATCTATATATATTATGTTGAATGCTTGAAAATGGAATACTTCATGTCATAATTTTTACAAGCAATGATCTTAACAAAATCGTAATTTTTACAATATAAAATTTAACATATTTAATTTAATAATATTACTTCATAATACTACTAGGTGGTAATTCTTATTCTAATTGGACTGTTATAGCACTTAGTTTCTCCTTTCAAAGGGTACTCGAAGGTGCACCACCACTAGGTGAGGCACCACAGAGAATGTCAGGGGATGAGTAATTTAAAAAATCGATTTCACACAGTATCATACCTCTCATGATATGGCACACTCAACAACTGAGTCTTAAATAAAGTACAAAAGAATGACTCGAGACCTTTATTGAGTTTTATGGATACATGTTTCGTTATGATGGCAAAGCCCCCCACTAGCCTTCATACCTACATAAAATAAGATGATTTTTCATTTTTTTTCAAGGTCAATCAAGAACATTCTTTATGTAAATTTTCTCTTACAAACTTTAGAAAAGTAAGTTTTAAAAACTGCATAAGTAAAATAAACGTTGACCCAATTTTGTTACAGTTTAAGGGAGTTCAAGGTAATCTGAAAATAGGGATGTGCCTGTGATTCTCCAAAGCATGTGTATCAAGTTATTGTGTAAGGTAAAAAAATATTGGATAGCAATAAATATCTAGATGAAAACCTCACTACTAGATAACTTAATATAAATAAAAGATCATTGTAGAAAACTATTCTTACTTCTGAATAATTGCGTCCATAGTTATATTCCAAAGTCAGGTCTGCTCCACTAATCAAAGCATAACTTCCATCCAAACACTGAAAGGATGTTTTATATGAAGCCGTCACATTCAGTGGAATGTCTGCAAGCACAAACATTAAACTTGTCACAAAACACTACATTTGGGAAAGTACCAACACAATAAAAAACTGCAATATTTTAAATCAAGATGTAATCTCATTGTGACAAATTCACTTAATTTCATAATGTGACAGATAGAATTAAAGAAATGTGTAAGAGACAAGAAATTCGTACATACTGCTTAAATTCACAAGAACATTGATTGCATCAGACCAACCCAGCTTCATTGCCTCAGGTCCAGGGAAAGATAATGAAAAGCCCCAATTGGGGAATATATATATTTTATTTTACTAATACACATAAATACATGTATTTGTATGTACATTTGTAATGACAGACACTATGATGACGACTTTGAGGCCACCTTAGTAATATAAGGTGATTAAGGCCAAGGCAGAAAATTTAAGGTGGCCCTATCTTGTGGTTAGCAAGTGTGGTCACCTTATGGTTTGAAATGATTTTTTGATTTAAATTTATGGTGGCCTCAAAGTATTGTTAAGCTGAGACCTCAGTGAGAGGAAATGATACAGTTATGGTATACAGTTACAATTACATCATAAAGACCTCAAGGCCACCTTAAGTGGATATTATACCGATAACTACAGAAGATAAAAGATTAAGGTGGCCCTGTCTTGTGGTGAGCAAGTAAGGTCACCTTAAATGAGTTTCAACTGATTTTGATTTAAGTTATGGTGGCCTTAAAGTAAATATGTGAGTTTAAACCCAATTTTAACCCAAGGTCTTTAATGTTTTATGGATAACTTTTGTAAGTCTTTCTACTTGATTATAATAAAATCCCAGTTTTAAACTTTACTTGAATTTTGTGAAAACTAGCTTTTTGGTGGAAAAGAAGAAGCCCCACAAAGAATTAATAAACTGAGATGAAGATAAAGAGAAATGGAGTTAAAATTGGTAATGAGGTGAAAGAAAGGTAAAGCGTATCAGATTAAGGCCGAGAATAGCCAAATATGGTAGGTCAGGCAAGAGGTCAGATAAATTTGTAAATGGTGAAACAAGGGTGGATAATAAAAGACTAAGATTGAGATATACATAAAATAAAATGGTTACATTAATTCTGCAATGTTTTACAATGAAAATTGGCTGCTGTGGCCAATATGCCTCCACACGACGTGCTAGCATCCATTATGATCTTCATAACCATATGTATGATACAGTATACAATGATGTAAAGTACTTAGCAATGTACATTTGCTACTATGCAAGCGAGTGAATTAACAGTATTTAACGCAAAATTTAACATTCCTAGTGACAATTGAGAGTTTGTAACTTTGTAGTGATACAAACAATAATCTGTGATACATTTGTTAGTATTAAATACAAATTTTACCTTGTTATTGCTCTAAGGGATTAGTCACATTAATGAAACTCTATAGACAATGAGAAGCCACTGAATAGTCTCTAAATAAGTTACTAGTGTATTATTTAATATTCACATGTAACAGTCAACAGCCTCAATACTATATTATTTAATGTCAATACTTTAAAATACTAAAAACATAAGAATATTGGTATGCTGTAAAGTGGCTTTAACCAACACTTTGGTACATTTAATATAATGCACCTAAAGATATCATACTTTACACAAGTTAGAGTATATATGCGTATCATCATAATGCGATACATTGTTGTCATACAATGGTAATTTACCTTATTATTACCAATTTACTGCAATATTTACATTCTTGAACCGCTGAGGGTAATAAGGCGTCATAACAATGTGTAGAATAAGTTAGAATTATTTTAAATGATGTGTACATGTCAAAGGCCACAGCCTACATAAGTATTTCTTAGACAGACCTATAAAATACTAAAACTTTATAAATAGTAATGTTACATAAAGCATCTCTCAACCACCAACCGCAATGGTGTCACTTAGTGTCATACATATGATCCTGCTGTATACAACTGTTATGGGACCTGTCAAGGGCCTAGACATAATAGTGTCAAAACATAAGCATGAGCATAAACCTAGCATAAGCACAGAAGTAATACATAAAACTTTACTATACGCTTGACAATATGACTCAATTAAAGAGGAAAGTCAAGGTGATTGAGGTTCTGATATTACAATCTACCTAGGATGCAGTGCATCCCTCATCTTATCATAGTTTTAGCTACCACCAAACTCTGTCACTAGGTGACTGTGTATCTACTGACTCATTACATCAGAAAGCCAAATTACTGAAGAGGCAATATATACTACTAATACAAAGTCTACAATTAACATATAGGTGATACCTTGGAACACATTCCCCACCCCACAAAGCAGCACCTACCCCCTTCCCCCACTTTTCCCCCTTTTACTTGACATACAGGAACAGCAGGAGCGGCAGCAGGGTGGCAGGTAGCTGAGAGCCCCGCTTAAGGGGGAAGAGGAGAGTGTTGAAGAATGACGCTGAGAGTGACTCTGAGGTGAAGGTTGAAGGTGAAGGAGAGCTTGGTAATATTGAGGCCACTTCCTGAGACCTCTGAAGAAAGTAGACTTTATGATCCATGAGAATGCAAGGTCTGGATCCCAACACCCCTAGGGTAAGGTAGCAACTGGCCAGCCACCAACAAGCTCCAGGAGCCTATTTTAAGGGCACCTAAAACTCAAACCTGTCTCTATCTGGGACTCACACCAGGTAGGAATCCTAACCCTGGAATGGTGGGCGGCCAGTGTCCAGAGTGTGTGTTCTCACAGCAATGCGACCTACAACTATAACCCAGCCTCATTTTATTGAAAAATGAAAGTCCATATCATAGACTATATCAGCATCTAATTTCTTAGTACAGTGAAGATTACAACAAGTAGAGCCTGAGAATGCACAGATCCTCGCCAAATAGTCTAGACACTGAATCTAGCTCTGATCCAATTTTGGGAATGACTTATACATGGGTGGACCGCACCTTAGCCCAAGTCTGATGCATTGTATTTTTTAAATTTTGCACACTGATGGATAAACTCCTGATGGCGAAGGGTAAAAGACAGGGCAAAAGAAAGCAACAACAATTCATAAGTAAATTATCCACATATGCATTTTGGTCTAGTTTTTCATTCTTGCAAGTTAAAAAGATGGGTGTCTACTCTTGTAATTTCCCCCTCTTTAGCTGATTTGCAGTTAGTAGCACTGTTACAACTCTCCCCCTTTCGTATATAGTCTTCTGTGCTCTCAACTTGTGAGTTCAGTAAGTGCAAAATATTTGTATGAAACAGAATTCTGAATTCAGGATCATGTTTAAGGAGGAGCCAACCATGGATGGACCTACCTTGTTTAAAACTATGACCCAGATCCATCGTGGAGTCCTTGAGTTATGCAATAAGATAAACAGACAGATAGACCCAAATACAATACCCTTACCTCTACATTTTGGGGGACGAGAATAATTACAACCTGGTTTGAACCAGTGTGGGTTCATAAATAAGTGCTTTTATAGATTGATTAAAAGCTATTTTAGCTACCATTTTTTCAGTACATTTTAAGAGTGACCTCTATGAGCTTCGAGCTTCTAGAAATCCTTCTTTTCTCTCTATTTCATGAAATATGGTGCAGCTTGACAGATTCTTGTTTGACCACTAAGTAAATCAGTACTGGGCTAAGTTAGTACTTAAATGGACGACCGTCTGAATCTTGGCAAAGTATGGCCAGGTACATACTTACTTTGATGACTATATAAAAATCGCAGTCCTTTAAAATATTACTGACAAAAGGTGCTAGGCAGGAGGTTAAATAAAGCAATCCATTCATAAATTGTTCAATACTCTAGTGCAATACTTGTGTTTCTGATTGTTTTGCTGCTCGTGCATTGTAAACAATGATATGTTCTGAAGATAACGAAGGAAAATAGGGTATACTAGTTGACCTAGATAAGTAGAGATAGCAACAGTGCAATACAACTATCAAATAGAAACATTTACCAACCACAAATCTTTAATTTAGCTTAATTCTGTTGATTATACATTATGTAGAAGAAGAATATTGTTGGGGACCGGGTGATTGTTGGATTGGGCTGAACTTTAAATTAATCTATCCTTATTGCAACTTTTCCGTTTGATATGGAAGGTGAAGGTAATTGCATGGACAGTCAAATATCATGAAAAATCAGAGTTGCACAAAAGCTGTATCATATCCTATCAGACAGTCAGCACATAATGAAGTCAAAGAATAATCAGCATTTATAATGTCAGTTAATATAGAAAGATTAATAAAGAGGAATGGTGACAAAAGTGGCTGACAAGCTACCTTCACTTTTGTTTTATTTGAAAACAAATACCTAAATCACAAACGTGAAAAACAGAAAAGAAACATAGAGTATGCAAAAGTATCACAATCTGTTGCACAGTAAGGCTGAATCGCCATATTCTTGTTTTCGCCCATATATGCAGGGATTCTGTAGTAAAGCACTTGAAATTGTGAGTGTAACCATATATCATATTAGGATCACAATACCCCTTTCATATTACATGTGGAAAACCCTGTGGAAGTAGAGCATCCCACTGATGTTTTAAAATGTCTACAATTTTTGACTCTGACCACCACAATGTCAGTCACCACTAATTATGATCTCTTGTCAGTACTGAACCTGGCGTAGGGCTAAAAATCCACTGAACAGAAGTCGGCTTTGTCATCAGATTGTTCGGTATAATGCACTTGTAAACAAGGACAGGTCAGACTACTGTGGCAAACTGATTTCAGACAACAGTCATGACTCTCAAAAACTTTGGTGTGAGTTCCATAAAAACCTAAATAAGGTTTGTGATGCCACACTTCCATCCCATGAGTCTGAAAAGTCATTGGTTGACCAGGTTGCGTCATTCTTTTTCAACAAAATTAAGAAAATTAGAGATAATTTCGCTCCCTCTGGCACTGAATACGATGTTCACCCACTTTCAGATCCTCCAAAAATTACTGCCTTTAAACAAGTTTCTAAGGAGGCTGTTGAAAAAAATCAATCCAATGCCAACCTTCCTTATCAAGGAATGCATTGACATACTGCTGCCATACCTTACAAAGCTCGTTAACTGCTCACACATGGAAGGGTGCGTCCCTGATGCTTTCAAATCTGCTGTGGTCACTCCTCTTATAAAAAAGCCAAATCTTCCCTCAGATGACCTGAAGAATTATCATCCTGTATCTGGCCTCAGTTTTATATCAAAACTGGTAGAACGTGTGGTTGCTAAGCAGCTGCTGGATCATATTTGTGTCCATAACTTAGACAACCCGTACCATATAAGGCAGGTCATTGAACTGAGACAGTTCTTCTCTACATAAAGAATGAAGTTCACCTATCATTGTCAAGAGGTGAAACCACTGCCTTAGCATTGCTTGATTTATCTGCCGCCTTCGACACCATCATCATTCCACTCTTCTTAGTTGCCTCTGTAATTGGTTTGGGATCAGTGGCTCTGTTTTTAAATGGTTCACATCCTAACTAACAGACCATTACCAGTCAATAAATATAGGTTCTACTTTGTCAGATGTTTGTAAACTCCTATTTGGCGTTCCCCAAGTTTCTGTCCCCAGCCCTTTGCTGTTCTCTTTGTACACCACCCCCCCTCAGTTTGATTATCAGTAAACATAAAGAAATAAAGTTTCATTTCTATGCAGATGATAAACAAGTTTATATACATTTATCCCAGAAGAATGCATCGGCTGCCTTTGAAAAGCTAAATAGGTGCCTATATGATATTAAAGAGTGGATGTCAACTAGTAAACTCAAACTGAATCCTGACAAGAGTGAGTTTATTATATTTGGTTCAAAGATGCAGAGGGACAGGTTGAAAGCATACTTTCCAATTGATATCTTGGGCAATTCACTCTGCCCTGTTGATTCAGTCAAAAATCTGGATGTGTGGTTTGATTCAGACTTTTCTTTGTCCAAGCATGTTCAGAATGTCTGCAAAAGTTGTTTCATTAAATTGTTTCTGTGCTTGTGGCTAATGCTCTTGTTAGTAGCCATTTGGATTACTGCAACTCACTTTTCAGGAGCCTCTCCAAGTTCAATCTACGCAAATTACAGTGCATCCAAAATAGTGCAGCCAGAATTGTATGTAAAACTAGTTGATACACCAGTATAACTCCTGTCCTAAAGAAACTGCATTGGCTTCCTATTGAACAGCACACAGTGTCAGTGTGTCAGTGTCTGTCAAACAGTTTGGTAATAGTTTTGCTTTTGATGGTCCCACTGTGTGGAATGCTCTTCCTGATAAGATTCGTGCCTCTCCCACCCTGGCCAGCTTCAGAAAGCAGCTGAAAACCATACCTGTACACCAAAGCATACCCACCCTAGCCTGGATCATTCCCCTGGCGATCTCCATGGTGCTTGACCTCTCTCATGTCCCTGAATACAGAATTTGTGTTGACTGTCTTTGGTTTTGTTGCACCTTAGAGTCCTCTTGTTTGGGAAGATTAAGCTCTATAAAAGTCCAATTAGAATTAGAATTACTACCACTGTGCCTTTATATGAATATGTCCATCCTTCGCTGCCCTTTTTGGTAGCAGTTGTTTAGTTGCATTCTGTAGATAAATGTTGTATACGTAACTTAAGGTATTGTCTGTGGTTTCTATAAGGATTTCAGTTGGTCTCATTTTAGTAGCACCTGTTCATGCGAAGGCTACCAAAGGTGAGCTGAGGTTAATGGAGGTTGTTTCGCGGTGATCAATGTTTGTAGTACTATCGTCCTGGAGCTGGACGAATTGGCTCTTTGCCACATCGGCCCTCCACAAATCAGCGCCATAAAAGTCTGGCCTTCGGCATATCAGCCCCCAGTTCAGCATTTGACTGGGTTAATAAAGATATTTTTCTGAAATTCCTCATCATTAAAAATATTTAATCTTATTAATTAAACTGATTTGTAAGCTTTGTGGATGGGTGTTAGAAAGTGTAATTCATATACAACTGTACATATATTCTCTCATTTTATAACACACATCATTGAAACAGAAAAATATGGGGTCCTTTTTGTACAGAAACTGGACTCTTTAATTGTAATGGTGTTGAAGTATAATTTGATTCATGTTGATGTTGAACAACTCAGGATAAGTCTCTTTCAATTATGTACAATGGTGAGAACTCTTTCAATTATATTTGACTAAGTGTGATTTAGTCACATCAAAATTTAATTGCATGTTGTAATGAATCCCTGTTAACCGATATTTTTTAATGATTGCTTATATCATAATTATTAGAACTGCAGTTATATTAAATGCATACCTTTATAGATCCTAATCATAACTTTTGTGATCTTTTAGGGACAATTGGCTTTCAATACATATTACTGTTTGATAAATATCTGTGCTAGTAATCCCTCCACCTAAATACTGAACTGCTTTGTAACTTTTGTGATCTTTGGTAAACAATAATTGGCTTTTATTAATTAATATTTGTGTAAAATTATGGACTCTGAAATATATTAAGGAATGATATTGTTATGCATGTATATATACACAGAAATCTAATAGTTATACGCATTTAGCATCTATGGGCCAATTTGACCAGGTTAATATTTCTATGGAGGGTTATTTTCAAGGGGGCCAATTTGACTATTATACTTTTTTCTGTGGGCCGATTTGACAGGGGCCGATTTGGTAAAGGGCCAAATTGTCTATGACTTCTGTCATCCTACTGTTACTGAAGGTTATAAACCTTGTCCAATCAGATAACATATGCCTGCAGTGTGAAAGTGGTTTAAAATCTTAGAAGATATGAGTCATCCCGGGAGGGAGTTCTGCCACAGAGGAAAATTCTGACAACTGCGTTACTGTTTGTAGTGTGAATGGGGTTTTAGGTTTTTATTTAGCAATTTGGACTTTTAAAGCATTGTATTAAACAGTACTACCGTCAAAATACTAAGGTCTAATCGTGCTCTATAACATCAGCCCCTTCAATCTTAGCATAATACAAACTCACCCACTTTATAAATATTTATATATATGACAGGATATATGGGATAATTAGCATTAAATTGATGGGTCTTTGGCGCCATTGATCTTCAAGTAGAATGTTGAAACGAAAAGTTGTCATTGGAAAACTCATAATTCCGTGACCCTCATATGTTTCATTAGTGAACAGATGTGAAGCATATAGAACAGCTAACATGATCCTTCTGGTATAAAATCTTGTTTTTTACAGTAACCCTGATCATAAAAATATTTGGTACCTCAAATCCAAAGCCTGTTAAAACTTGGAGTTATTTAAGTATGTATTATGATATGTATCAAATATGTACACCTCTGAAACCCAACCAAATTTTCCCTAACTAATTTTATGGAGGTCTTCAACTAAAGCCAACCCTACAACTGGCTCTACAACTCTAGGGTTGGTTGCAAAACTCGGGAGTTGGGGACCAAAATTTAGAAAAACACGCTATTGGGTCAGTTTATCAAGCCCCGACAAGCCATACTGAAGAAAAAGACAGGAATGGAACATTTTCCGATATCACCCCGACTGGACTGATTAATTCCTTGAGATGGGAGTTGGGATGGAACCCACAGAAAATACACCCCTCTGACTGCCATAAATCATCATTTATCACAGCAAAGATACCAGCTTTACGTAATAGAGACCTCCCACACAAGCTTAAGGATTTTTTTTAGTTTAATATCTTGATTTTCATCATAATTTGTGGCCACAAAAGAACACATCTGAACCCATGACCAACATCTGCCGTGCAGCCAGAATAACAGCCACAGCCCCACCCAGACCTCAGGAAAAAAAGAAAGATGCGAAAGACCTGGTTTATGCCCTGGATTCTTCACAAAGTAAATGAGGCTATATCAACATCCTTGCCGACTTAATACACACTAAAATCCCAGAATACCAGAATTTTGTCAGTTTGCCATCTGCCTGTCCTCCCTCCTCCTCTGTATATCAGCAGCCGTATCCACCAACTCAAACTCTGTAGGTGTCTTTGTTGACTTCTATCTTCCTGACTCTCCTGTCCTTCTTAAGACCCATTTTTTAAACAGTGTTTGTAGAATAAAAAATTCTGACCACACGTCAACCCAACTTGTATCTCAACACGAGATCCTAGTTAATTTTTAAAAAAACAAAAGCCTTAAACGCTGACAATTGGAGTCTGTCAAATGCCAGATTCCAAATGATGCATTATGGAAACTTTCTCACTTTGTTTTGTTATAGATGCCATATCCGACAAGCTGTGGGTCAGCAAAATGAGGCCAGCTTGTCCGACACAGTTCCAGGCTTGTCTCTCTTTCTGTAACTGCCTTGTCAGTTTCTGTTTACGCCTTGTCATGATGTGTTCCCGGTTTGTCCTGCTCAGATGTTATCAACCCTTGGTGGGAAGTGTCCAAGTCAGGTCAGTAATATTTATGACAAGCCAGTTTCTTTTCATGTACAGTTGTTTGTGTGTACGGCCTCTTAGTAGGTGATGCTGAGTTACTTAACCACAACAGGCAGGGAAGCTTTTCCAAACAAGAAGGTTACAGTGTAGGACAAAACACAAAGTGTATCTGACAAGCCATAGAGACTAAGGACAGGAGAATTTCCAGGTGGATGGAGCTAAGTTCTGGATATAGAGTCACGAAGGGTTGGTAAAATACCTAACATGTTTGATATTTTGCCAATCCACTGCTACAAGCCAGGAAACTAAAACCAATCCTAACTGACTCTGCATACAATGCTCCTGACTCTCAGAAAATCCACAGTTACCAACAAGGTGGCTCCAGTAGAACACCCCCACAAAACAGGTATCTCTCTCAGGGATATTAAATTACAAGTATGAGCTCTGGTTGTATCTGGTGCTTTATTATGAAGTTTCATAGGTTGTGAGAAAAAATAGCTGATTTTTTGTCATAAAGCCTTCATGATGTGCCCCTACAAGATTTGGGGATTGAGGGCTCTTGATTTATGTATAAATAACAGTATACTTGCATAAAATTGTAAATACAGACCACCTCTGTAAACTTGCGGCTTCCTTAATCCTCAAAGTCAGGTTTTATGTTAAAATTTGTGATTTACTGAGGTATGACAGCATACATACATGTATAAGTACCATAAGGTCACCTCACATTGTTAAGTTATGGTGACTTTATTATTGTGTTGAACCAAATATGTTCTGATCGTATGATTAGCTTACCTTTATGTAATGTTTATGATCATCTTAAACTGGTAACTTAAAGTTAAAGCACAAGTGGTAAGATTAATGAATTACATCATTTAACTAACATGTATACTCTTAACAAATGTGTATTAACATGTAGGAGTCATATATGAATTATTGTATTTACTCCATTACACATATTTACGCATATTATTGAATAAACCTTTTCCCATTCTGGCCTTTACTGTCTCCTTGTGTGGTGGGGGCTGTGACTGACCCATTGGTATCAAATATGGCCTAAATAAAGCATGCAATTATTTTTCATGACTTACCATAACAAATATCATAAGCTATCTTGTCACTTAGCACACCATATTGTTCTGCAAACACTTTCATTGTTACACATTCACCTGCTGTCATTTTGGATTCGTTTAATGTCAATGGGCACACAGTGTCACGTCTTTCATCTGAAATGACATAAGTGAATTTATAATGACAATATTGTTAGTAAGGAATAGTATACCATTAATAGATGATGCAAAACACAAGAATTTACATGTGCCAATCACTTCTAACAGTTCACTTTATAAAGGTGTTATGGGCCTTATACTGATATGTTTATTCACACACAACTGTATTTCAACAATCAGGTGAGTTGTCTCATCAGAGGCTGGAGAATTGACCAAGTCCTATCCATGAAGTACTTTTTCAATGGTGCAATTGCACCAGTTCATTGCACCGGTGCAGGTATAGGTGCAATCACCTTTATTTGCTGTAATTTGCACTCTATGACCTATTGTTTAAAATGTATTCGGATAAGTGTTCTGGATATGTAGTAAGTGTATATAAACCATTAATTAGATGTTTATTGGTTTAATTACAATACTGGGATTTATTACTGTCAAAAATTATTTATTTATTATATTTATGTTGGATATATAGTGGAATAGTCTTCGCACTTTGTGTCACCTTTGGATCTTGGATTTTATAAAAATGAGACCAGTAGTCCTATTTTGTTTTTTGAGTCTAAGGTGCAATATCCTTAGTGTTATTTACACTCTTTGCTGGATAATATGACTACAACATCAGACTTTTTAAAGTTCAGACCAATTCTCAATTGACGTGTTTTTTATCAAAATTTAAACAGTTACAGAATCACAGAATCATGTGACCCAGGCAGGTCTCAATGAGTCTCAGGTGAGTCTTGGAACTGCATTTTTCAGTGTTATACAGAAAGGTCAGTCTTTTATATGAATAAAACAAAAGTAATTCATTAACTTCTTTTGTATATTTTCATTTATTTAAATACTTTATTTTAGTATATATATTCATAATGGAATAATAACCAGGAGGCTCCTACTAGTGTACAGCAGAAAGACACAATTGCTAATTATCGATTATTGAGAGATTTAATTGAACCACTCTACAATAAATAATACATAAGTATGCAACTATTAATAAAACAATAAAAAATTCTATAAAGAGTCATTGATCTTGTTTATTCATAATTGTTTTTTATTCATTATTCATGGACTTTGAGCAATAGGGCATGTCTAATAGCTTGGCCTTCAGTGCCTTGTGGGGCGTGTGGGCTTCGTACTACACATTCTGATTAACTCCTAATTTTTACTATCTGAATCTTATTGATCCCCTCGAGCCCATTCCTCGTTTTTTTCTCTCTGTAGGAGGGAGTGTGGTCTGATTAGCCTTGCTGCTAGTGGGCTGGACTTTCAGTAAACCAATTTCCGTGGTTGGTTCAGGTGGGCTTTCTAAATATGGTTTGCTCATCACAATAGTCGAATTTAATGTTTCCACAAAAATCTTTAGTGAATTATTGAAGGATACTATGGTTAGTCCATGTCTGTACTCAATTAATTCGTCTGGAGTCAACACTATTAGTGGCTCGCTATTTGTGCTTTTATCACAAGTGTGAACTCTACTGGAATCTGTATTTCTTTCCACATTTCTGGGGTTTTGATTGAGAAGCAAAGTGTTTACATGATGTGCCATGATGTTAAGATCTGAGTCTGTTTCCTGGTCAGAATCGCAGAGGGCTAGGTCTACCCTGACTACATCAAGGTCCTCCATCTGTCTGTTTGGTTGGTTCATTTGGGTAAATGGCTGCATACTTGGCTCATCTGCTTCTAATTTTTCTTTAAGGCTGACTTTGGTATGTTTACCTAAAATCTTCCCGCCTTTTCAATTTTTTACTGCAGGTCAGGCAGTTAAATGAGTTGTTATAATGAACATTTTACATATATACTCGGTCTTGTCCATGTTAATGATTCACACACCAATTCAATATACTGTGTGCTGTATAAATAGTTTTGTTTACTGTGCTTGCAATGGCTGTAGTACTCCAGGCCTACTGTAGCACATAAGTGAACTGGTAGCTATGGTTGTGACTTAATTTTACCCGTGAACCATTAATTCATCATGGGATAATCAAATTACGTTACAGGGGTGAAATATTACAAAAAAATTATAATTGGAATTTTTTATAAATTTTTAAGGCACTGTACTGGTGTGTAAGTGTGCCCAGCACGGCCTCTTAGGGGCCTGCTAACTCAGTTTCCTAACTACCTTATGTTTGTTACACCTGTTATTTGACCTATTAATTTGTCAGGGGTTACTGCCAATCAGGGCCCGTTTGGGGTTCAATTACCTAGCCTCACTTCTAATTTAACCTGCCATTTTGAATTTGGGACAGACACAAAAACATTAGTGAAGGGGTTTTATTTATTTTAGTATTATAAGGTATGATGTGGTCTTCTAAGAAGAAATCTCCAGCCGAGGAGGGGAAAAGGAAGACAAGGGCATCAGACAAGGCCCGTATGTCTATTAAGAAACCTTCCAGTAAAAAGAAAACAGTATCTGTGGACAATGATTGTTCGTACTTGCAAGTACAGGCATCAAGTACAATTCCTGTAAGTACTATTCCTACTTCTGACCAAAGCCACATATCAGCGTCAACAGGCCAGACCATATTGACCATGTTGCATCAATTTGATGCCTCCAATAAAGAGTTATCCAGGCGAATAGACTACTTAGAACGCAACGGCAGCATGAGTTCAGCTCCCCTGACCTCTCCCACTGTGCAACACCGTAGCTCCACCGTAACAACTGCATAAACTGTACTGCCCAGATCTTCTGCACATGAGATAAGGGGGAACGGTACGACCATGGGACAAGGGAGCCAGGGAACATCTGGAGCTGCTAGCCAGATACCAGGAACGCTTTCAACAGGGATGCCATAGTCCTGGGGGTGGATGTCCTGAGATCTATTCCCAGCATTTCCTCAGCAGTTACACAGTTGCTGGCATCGTATGACCAACAGGCGGTTCAGGACGTCTTACCACGCAAGGACAACATAACCAGACAGAAGTCAGGATGGTATAATACAACTGACACCACTCTCGTTGGCCTCCAGTTCAGATGGCGCAACAAGGGCTTGGTTACTGCATCTCACTCTAAAAACCAGCTTATGATGAGCTTACTCTGGCCCAGTGGGTTGCCGGACAATTATCCAACGTCTTGCTGATTGATGATCCCAAACTTTCAAGAAATGTTTTAACACAAGTGGTTTTAGCGATGAAAGACGCGGTTTCACTATATTGGCAGGTTGTTCGCTCAGCTTGGGCTGTCCCCATGACAGAGAATGGCTCAGCCATGCCCCAGAAGACAAGGATTTGTAAATTTTTTAATGAGGGCACCTGTTCAAGTGAGGGACACCACGGATCTTACAAACACTATTGTGCTAACTGTTACAAACAGGGACGATCTTTAGCTCACCCAGAAACTAGGTGCTTTTTGCGCAGTACGACTTGTGCCCAGGAACAGAGGACGCCAGTATCCAAGTAGGGACACAGTCGACCACTCCTCCACCCCTTTGTTACCTTGGTGGGGGGGCTTGAACATTCCTGAAAAGACAAAGAACGATCACTTAATCTGTAGTGAAGTATATTGTAACAATGATAACTTTGATGTGGGTAACAATAAATTTTCTGATAGTGTTGATATTTTGGTACAGCAGAGACTGTAACTCGTAACCATCACTGTGGTCCTGAGTTTGAAAATTATCCTCAGGCATCAGAATACAAAGTGGTTGTTAATAACAGTTTTCTTTCCAATGGGAAGATATCGATTGATATGTTTGAATATAGAGTTAAGGTGGATGTACAAACAGTAAGTGGAGTGTCTAATACTCAGAGTGTCTTGCAGGCTGTTGTTCTAAAGGCATTAACTTGTGACAATTACCATAGCGGTCCTGGGTTTGAATATTATCCCAGGCTTCACAGTACAAGCTGTCGGCTGGTAGTCAAAGTTTGCTGAATAATGATAACAAATGGACTAGAATACTAAAACCTGATGTGGAAATGGGCTTACAGCCAGTAATTAAAGTATTTGATGCTAAATACTTCCACAGTCATACGGCTGTGGTCTGTAACCAAGATGAGCATGGGTTGTACGTGATAGTGGTACGTCAGACGCAAGTAGGGAGCAACTAAGTCCCACTAGTAATTGCTTACTTCAAGTAACCAATTTTTCTCTTCCTTAAAATGATAGAAGGGTCCCTATTGTACATATGCATCTAACATCTTTGGCTACTATTGTTGGATTCAGGACCCCTGGGGAGGGGACGGTACCTTGATTCCCCAAGCTCATCCCCCTGAGGGATTGCATACTATCATTGATTCAATCTGTTTACATGTTGTGTCAGTCAGCCCTGTCAGCCAGGTTGGGATTTCAGATCTAGAATGCAATTCTGACTTAGTATACAACAATAACTGTAAAGATGGCAAATGTTGGCAATATTATGGTTATTCTTATGAATATTATAGGCTGACAATCATAGATAATTTTATAAATATGGCGGAACATTCGACCTTAAATACTTAACCATTGGGTTCAGGTGTTGATATTGCATTCCATTCCAATGAAAAAAGTCATCTGAATACTAGCTAAGTTGTGGTCATTCCATCTATTGAATACACTGAAAATGGCATTCTATTGGTGGCACATACCAGTGTTCATTTATTTTGTGACCAAAGTGATGAGCACAGAGACATACCACATCCAATCCGAGACTTCAGTTATCCAAACAAAAAATATAGGTTATTTGGCTCAAGAAAACACTGATTTTGACTTTATTGGCCCAGATCGTCAACCAGTAGCAATAACTACCTTAC
The DNA here is from genome assembly GCA_964017235.1 of Sabellastarte sp. h YS-2021. Taxonomy (NCBI): domain Eukaryota; kingdom Metazoa; phylum Annelida; class Polychaeta; order Sabellida; family Sabellidae; genus Sabellastarte; species Sabellastarte sp. h YS-2021. The sequence goes on from OZ024933.1 coordinate 13,211,082, forward strand.
CCCAGCTATTGACCATTGCTGATACTATCAGAAGTACTGGCTTCCCTAACTACAAGGTAGCCAGAATCCCTATTAAATCTGATTTGAATGTCGAAGCCTGGGAATATCACTTGAAAGACTATTCGGATAAACAAATTTTACAGTATATCAAGTTTGGTTTCCCCCTTTCCCTCACTAATGCTAATGAATTAGGTAACAAAGAGGTTACTAACCATTATTCCGCATGTCAATATCCTCAGGAAGTACAAAAATACATTGATAAAGAAAAGTCTTTTGGCACAGGTCCTGTCAAAAATATTTCACATGAACAATACCATTGTTCTCAATTGATGACTCGCCCCAAGGACAATGGCAGTAGACATGTTATATTGGACCTTTCATACCCTCGTGGCCACTCAGTGAATTCACAGGTCGACAAAAACATGTTTGATAATTCTTTTGTTCTCAGATGTCCCAATATAGGCCATATTACTGAGGACATAGTTCACTGCACGGAAGAATGCATTCTCTTTAAAATTGATGTCGCTCATGTCTTTAGTAACCTCAGGGTCGATCCTGTGGATAGTCTGAAGCTTGGTATACATTGGAAAGGCCAGTTTTATGCAGATCTGGCGATGGCATTCAGCTGGACATACGGATCTGCAGTGTTCCAGCTTTTATCCGACTCAATAGCTTATATTGTAGCAAAGGCAGGGTTTAAACTTCATTGCTACATAGATGATAACATTGCCCAATAAGCCCAAGACAAATTTCAATTTGTGTGTGAACTCTTGCATGAACTGAGACTTCCTCTCAACTGCCCAAGACACATTTCAATTTGTGTATGAACATTTGCATGAACTGGGACTTCCTATCAACTGTGACAAATTACCCCCCCCACACACACACACACACACCAGACGCCTTATGGCTTTGGGTATTGATATTTAAATAGACGAGAATACCATCAGTATTTCCAAGGACAAGCTTGAGGCCATTATTGGTGAATGTCTTCGGGTTAAAGATAGCAAATACCTCTCCAAGCATTCTTTTCAATCTTTGTTGGGTAAACTCCTATATATTCAGAAATGTGTTAGGCCCTCCCAGATTTTTGTAAATAGGATCTTGGCCCTTTTCCGTGAAAATTCACATTCCAACAAGATTTACCTCACTCCTGAGTTTCATAAAGATATTCAGTGGGTTCTCAAATTCTTGCTCTCATATAATTGTATATCGTTCATCAAGAAGGATGCGGTTGATTTTACACAAGCTTTATACCTTGACACATGCCTGGTTGCTGTCTGGCGAGATCAAGTCTATGCTACCCCTATTCAAAATCTTGGGGGTTTGAACCTGAAGATCATGCACTTAAAGATGCTATACATAGTGATAGCTTTGAGGACTTGGGGTAGTCTTTGGTGTCACTCAACTATCTCCATTCACTGTGACAACTTAGGGGTGGGCTTTGTGGTCAAGACCGGAAAAACAAAGGACCCTTTCTTGGTGTTATGTATTAGAAACATTTGGCTGTTGACAACCAATTATGATATTGATTTACAAATATTTCACATACCAGGATGTTGCAATGTCATAGCTGATTCACTGTCTAGAATATATTCCAATAACCTGGTTAACACCAGTATTCTCAGGGAACTTAAGGCCCAATATACCTACCACTTACTCTGACCTGGATCTCTATCTATAATTTCAGATTTGAACCCACCTTTAGTTTACCTCATCACTGCCATCCAGAGGACCAGAGGACCAGAACAGCTTACAAACCTTCTACCAGAAGAGCTCACCTCACTGATATCAGGACTCATATCTGTCCTTTTAAATTGTTATGTCACTTCCTGTTGGTCTGTCAGTTCACTTACCTTGGGCCTTACTTGAATACCTGCTCTCCAATACTTTGTCATTTAAGGTCATCCTTAATTATCTTTCATCTCTTAGATTTGCAGCAAGGCAATATAATTGGGACTTAAAGCAAGTTAGGGGCCTGCTGCCTCAGTTTCCTAACTACCTTAAGTTTGTTACACCTATTATTTGACGTATTAATTTGTCAGGGGTTACTGCCAATCAGGGCTCATTTGGGGTTCAATTTCCTAGCCTCACTTCTAATTTATGCGGCCATTTTGAATTTGTCATTGACACAACAACATTAGTGAAGGGGTGTTATTTATTTCCCATCTTCCCTCCCTGGTCCACTAAGTACTGCATTACTTCTGCCTTTAAGCAATAGGCGGTCCCAGGTTGACCCTGGGTGACCCCCTCTCGAATTGACTGTAACTAGTTCACAAAATTTGTATATCTAGGTAGGGCCAGGCATTACCCCGGTAGCCCCCTCTCTCAGTTTCTCACTTCTTACTTGTCACTAGGAAGCCAGATATATTCTGGCTCCCTCTAGATTTGGCTAAAACCCCTGGTCATTTAATGTATCTGAAGTATGGGTTGCTTAGTAAAGAGTTCTTAGTCTACCTCTGTGATATTGTTGCACTAGTTGCTTTTGAGTATGTATATCTGTGATACTGCCACACCAGTTGCTACATGTGTATGTGTGTTGGCACTAGTTGTCGTGTGTTTTACTATGTTATGGTGCTTTTAAAATCTTTCAAATTATTGAAAATTTTAAAGTTTTACCTTGTATATACGTACTAACCTGTAAAATAAATTCCTCAAGCATAATTTCACCTCTCTGTCATTACATCCTGACCTCTGACCCATACCTTCGCCTTCACATTTGTAAAAACTGTCATTTATAGTTACTCTGCTTATTTAACTGATATCATATGAGTAATAAAGCAAGAGACACTAGCATTCTGAGTGTGATTGAATGCTAAAAATGATATTCAGTGCAATATCCTCACGTATATCAGTTCTATTAATACCTGGGCATCTTGGGATTCGCCTTTAGCTCAGCTGGTTAAAGAGCTACACTTGTGTTTATTTATGTGTGTAAACAGAAGGCTGTGAGTCCAAGACATAGCAGAACTAATCAATAATTTCTCCCTTCCCACTACATGGTGAGATGCCTAAAGATTCTTCCCTCTCAAAGCCAAGCGAGTAAAGTGTAATAATGTAGTCATGTAAGACCTGAGGACAGGTCTTTCCTTGGAGGGGTGGTATGCAATATACTCACATATATATCAGTTCTATTAATACCTGGGCTTCTGAGGATTCCCCTTTACCTCAGCTGGTTAAAGAGCTAGACTTTCTGTTTATTTTTGTGTGTCATGACAAGGCTGTGAGTTCGAGACACAGCAGATCCAATCAATAATTTCTCCCTTCCCACAAAAGTTAAATAAATTGGTTAATGCCAACTGGATGTATTGTTCCAATATTCCATATCCACGGTCTTTTACACTTTTTTCTGTGTTCAGGTTTAGGTGTGTTGTATTAAGAGAACACCATTCCAGAATTGAGAATCTGATATCATTTACAGAATGACCCTTGTCTGTGAAATGTTTAGACACTGCACTTGTATATATATTTTTTTGTGTGTTAATGCTCTGGAGTACGAAAAAATGTACCTTGTACACTGGTATTCATCAGTCTTTCCTCATCAGTACATCCGACCATAAAGTACAGGTCAAGGGTTGTTTTGTGGGCTCCGTACTACCTTGATGTTTCAGATAGCTAGTTTTTTTACAAATGCAAGATGCTTTCCCTCATCAGTGAAATCACGATCCTTCTGTGTTCTCTTGCTTTTATGTGGGGATATATCCCTAAATCCTGGACCTATTGTGATGGGGGTAGCTAACTGTCGGTCTGTACAAAACAAGGCTCCAATGATTTCTGACGCTGTGTGTCAATCACTCACTGGACATATTATCACTGGTCGAAACTCATATTCGCCCGACTGATACCGATTGTCTGCTTCAATCCATCACACCACCATCTTATAAATTTTGTCAAAGACCTCGTGCACATGGCCTCGGTGGTGGAGTTGGCTTTCTCATAAATAGCAGCCTGTCTCATAGAATTGTGGATCATCCCACTTTCACCTACTTTGAATGTCTGGTAGTCAGTATTGGATTGAATGCTCATTCTACACTAGTTGCTTGTGTTTATCGTCCTCCAGGTTCATGTTCCAATCCTTTTTATGATGAGTTTTACACGCTGGTTGAGTTCCTCTCATCTACGAATTACTCCTTCATCACTTGTGGCGACTTTAATATTCATATTGACACAACATCAAGGGATAGTGTTAATTTTCTTAATACTCTTGACTCCTGCAATATTACTCAACATGTTCATTCTGCTACCCATCTTTATGGCCATACCCTAGATCTGATCCTTACATCTGATAGTTCTCCGGTTTCAAATGTGGTTGTCAGTGACGACGTCTCCGACCATGCAATGATCAAATGTCAAGTTGAAACTCCAACAACTGCTAAATCACAATCTAACAGAGTGACTTACAGGAGATATCATAAAATGGACACTCTACGCAATGACTTGAGCAATTGCTCCTTTGTTGCTTGTCCAGGTGACACTGCGAAAAAATTGTATGATCAATACACTAATGATCTTTCCAACCTTCTGGACAAACATGCTCCAGAGGTTACTCGCTGTCTTGCCAAGGAGCCAGCAAAGTGGCTATCAGATACTTACAAAAATGCCAAATCCATTCGACGACAGTTTGAATGCATCTGGCGTAAAAAGAAAACTCCTGTTAACCATGCAAGGCTCTGCAAACAAATTGCCACGTGAAATTCACTTGCCAATAAAGAAAAAGCCACATATTACAGAGCTCTTGTTAATGAAAATGGTGATGATCCTAAACAACTATGGCAAGTTTTGCGTTCTACCTTACACCACATCCCTGACAAGGTTCTTCCATCAAATAGTTCACAAAAAAATTGGCTGATCAGTTTGCCGTTTTTTTTCACCAATAAGATTGCTAAAATCTGAGAGTCTTTTTCCAGTTCTTCATCTTTTTCCTTGCCATCTCCAGTGAATCCGCCAGGACTTGTCAAATTTGATGATGCCTCACCTAACGATATTGGGAAGGTAATCAAAAATTCACCTACAAAATCCTGTCTCCTGGATCCTTGGCCCACTTTCCTAGTTAAGGATTGCCTTGATATACTGCTTCCTTTTATCACAAAACTGGTGAATTCTTCTTTGTCGGAAGGTGCTGTCCCAGATGGTTTCAAAGGTGCTGTTGTTACTCCACTGATAAAGAAATCTTCTTTATCAAAGGATGAACTAAAAAACTATCGCCCTGTGTCTGGGCTGAGCTTTATCTCAAAACTCGTGGAACGTGTAGTTGCCTCACAACTCACTAGACATGTCTTTCTCCATGGGCTGGAAAACGAGTATTAATCTGCCTATAGACGTGGCCATTCAACTGAAACAGGTCTTTTGTCTATAAAGAATCAGATTCACCTATCTCTAGCCAGAGGGGAGGCCACAGCTGTGGTGCTGCTTGATCAATCTGCAGCATTTGACACCATTGACCATGACAAACTCCTTGATTGCTTAAGAAAATGGTTCGGTGTCGGGGGTAGATGCCTTGACTGGTTCAAATCATACCTTTCTGATTGTACCCAATGCATCAAGATTGGTTCTGTTCTCTCTGAGGCTAGAAAGCTTAAGTTTGGTGTACCAAAAGGTTCAGTTCTTGGTCCTATTCTTTTTTCATTGTATACCACACCTTTGAGCAAAGTAATCTCTAAACATTCAAATATCAAATTTCACTTCTATGCTGATGACACACAGCTGTTTATTCATCTAAATGCAAAAATTGCCCTCGATTGGCTAGGAAAGTGTCTCGAAGATGTCAAACTATGGCTGTGTGCGAATAAACTAAAGCTGAATGCTGATAAGACCGACTTTATTATATTTGGCGCTAAGTCTCAACAAGAAAAGTTAAACCCATTCTTTCCAGTAAATATATTGGGTGAATCACTGATACCTTCAGATGCCGTTAACAATTTGGGTGTCTGGTTTGATTCAGACGTTTCCTTCACCAAACATGTTAAAAATGTATGTAAACTTTGTTTCATCCAGATGAGGGATCTTAGACAAATTCGACAGTACTTGACTCGTGATGCTGCTCTTACAGCTGCAAACGCACTTGTGGGGAGCAGGCTTGACTACTGTAACTCCTTGTTTATGATGCTCCCAAAATTTGGAATGTACTCCCTGATGATGCTTTCTCCGTGATGTTGACCATTGCTATGGATAAGGACAATGATTTTCGTAACTATGTTTATGACATTGCGCCTTAGAGTCTGTCACTTTGGCAGAGATTAAGCGCTATAAAAGTTAAATTGGAATTGGAATTGGTTGATCTGCTCTTCTTTGGTTTTTATCTCTTGATCTGAATGCACACCCTGTTTCACCAACATAGTATTTGTTGCACTTTCTACAAGTGATAAGGTATACTATGTCACTCAATTAACAACTTATGTGTTTTGGCAAGTCGGTGAGCTTATAGATCTTACTGGATACATTGCACTTCACTGATGTGTCTTTATGTATTAATGGGCAGTAAATGCATTTGCCTAATCTCATGCAGTGTTTGGCAACGACTTGCTTAATTGGTGCAACCTGAGGGGGATATGTTATAGATGCACTGGTCAAGATGTCTCTAAGATTTGGTAACCTTTTGAATTCTAATTCTAATTCTAATTGGACTTTTATAGCGCTTAATCTCCCCAAACAAGAGGACTCTAAGGCGCAACAAAACAAAAAGCAGTCAACAAAATTCTGTGTCCAGGGACATAACAGGGGTCGAACACCACGGAGAACGCCAGGAGGATGATTCAGGCTAGGGTGGATATGCTTTGGTGTACAGGTAGGTTTTAAGCTGTTTTCTGAAGGAGGCCAGGGATGGAGAGGCACGAATCACATCAGGGAGAGTATTCCACACAGTAGGAGCATCAAACGCAAAACTATTACCAAACTGTTTGACAGATTTATGAACAGAGGGGCGGAACTTTGGAATAATTAGGAAATTACCACCACTTTGACTGCGCCTGGTACTATAAGAACTGCTGTAGGAAGAAAGATGTGGTGAAAAATACCTGGGAAAACCTGTGTGAAGATACTTATAAACAAGTGTGACTGTCTTGAACACAATGCGCTGTTCAACAGGAAGCCAATGCAGTTTCCTTAGCACAGGAGTTATGCTGGTGTATCGACTGATGTTTGATACAATTCTAGCTGCGCTATTTTGGATGCACTGTAATTTGCGTAGATTGAACTTGGACAGGCTCCTGAAAAGTGAGTTGCAGTAATCCAACCGACTACTAACAAGAGCGTTGGCTACAAGCACAGAAACATCATGAGTAAGAAACCGCCTGACATGTCTGAAGTCACGGAGTTTAACAAAACAACTTTTGCAGACATTCTGAACATGCTTGGACAAAGAGAAATCTGAATCAAGCCACACACCCAGATTTTTTACTGAATCTGCAGGGCAGAGTGAGTTGCCCAGGATATCAATTGGAAAACATGCTTTCAACTTATCCCTTTGTCTCTTCGAAAAATGAGACACCTATTAATTTTCTAGGCACCACTGTAAAAACTGATAATGATAGAAATCTGTATACCACTCTGTTTGAGAAACCAACAGATACCCATCTGTATCTGCACCATACAATTAACCTTGCCATACCAAAGGTTTTTTTGGCCAATTCCTAAGGATTCGTAGGATTTGTACCAAGAATGATGACTTTATTAGTCATGGGTTAGAAATGATTCATTTTTGGTAATTAATTTGAGCATCCATTCACCTTCAGAATGCTAGTGTCTCTTGCTTTATTAATAGATTATGGTTGGATATCACTGAATAAAATGTGTAAAACTGAGTACCCATAAAGTTTTTAAAGTTAAAATATTAAAGCTACTCAATAATTAAACGTACTCTAAGAGTTGCTATATATACAAGCCTGCAACCCATACTCTAAATTAAAGGTACTCTAAGAGTTGATATATATACATCCCTACACCTCATACTCTGTATAGCGTACAATAATGCATTCACAGTTTGGAAGTAAATACAACAAAAAATAACAAACTGTTTGAGTTAAATGTATAAAAACGGTATAAAATGGAATACTGCATCAATGAATATTTCATACATTATTTCATTACATTACAGATAATTATAGCATTTGACCATAAGAAATAGACTGTGGAGTTAGGTATTGCATATACATACATGGGGAGTCAGACTTTTGCATTATAGGGTAGTGAGTGGTCTCATTGAAGATATTGCGTACTGGAAAAATAATTTAGGATAAAACTGTAGTGAAATTTTATTGGAGATAGCTTTATAAAATCCTATTTACCTTTAGAATGACAGGACAAAACATTCCCAATTTTTGAGGATGACCATGTTATCATGACACTGCTGCAATTGATAGCACTATATGACTCTGCTGAAGCATTAAATATGTTTTCCCCAAAACCTTTCCTCAAGTAGACTTCTTTCACATTACTAGAAGTATTAATGCTCACTCTTTCTGGTGGATCTGTGATATATAGAATATATTTATCAATAATAAGTTGAAGTTGGTGTATGTCTAGATTCGGTACAAGGAGTAAGTATGTAAGGAGTGAGCTATAAATGCATTGTGGCATAACTCCCCTTATCAAAAAACAGCTGCCAATATTGTAATTCTAATTCCAATAGTACTTTTATAGTGCTTAATCTCCATATATTAAAATACTCTAAGGTGCATAATTCCAAAATGATTGAATCATTAATCAGACCCCATGTTAAAAAACTTATAGATTGAAAAAATTATAGATTGAAATGATGACATATCTATAAATGTACTAAATGTTTACAGGATTTGGTGTTTTTGGTCATTTTACACTGGTAGAATGTCAACCTAAACCCACTGATTTTGGGTATATGTATAAAGAACGTATAAATGTATTCTTAGACGAGACATAAGTTGGTTTCTGTGGCCATTTCTGAGAGCTTAAAATTAAAAATATAGATCTTGAATTTCGACAAAGATCACAAAAACATATTATAGAGAAAATATTTTTTATTGTTATTATTATGTATTTATACTCAGCTCAATATCTCCATATACTGCAGGACTCAATGCGCTATTTAACCAATCTGCCTGTACAGGTACAGTCCCAGCTCACAAGTAACTGGCATTCCCCTAACTGGAAGATAGAGGCTCAAGGCTGACCATTTATCAATGTCCTTGAGGTTCTTTAACCTGTCACTTGGGATAAGACCCAGTGACAGAGGACCGCCACTTTTAGTGGTCATCTGAGCCACTATGTATCTGCCTGTACCTGGGATTGAACCCATGTCCTCTGAGTTCCTAGACAAGTGTGTTACACGCTAGTACACAGTGGCAGATAAATGTCTTTGTATAGTTTTCCTTGAGTTTTTCCTGGGTGGTACATTTATGGGGCTTTTACACAGGTTAAATCCTTAATGACCTGATTTTTGGTATGTGTAAAGAGATCATATTCCTAGATGTGACTTTAGCTGGATGAGCCACAAAGAGTGCTAAAAGCTTAATGAATTAGTCCATGTGTGCATTTTCAGAGACTTTAAGCTTAGTTTAAAGTGACACAATATACAATAATTTTTCGACAGAAAATGATCATGTAAAAAATTATATCAAGTACAGTTTGATGCTGGTCAGACTTCGAAAAAAATACAAGACAATATATGTCAAAATAAAGAAAAAACTCCCCAAATGAGTTTTAATGGGCCTGAAACACAGTTTTCACCCCAACATACCTTTTTTGGACATTTCATAGATTAATACATCCTCAGGTAAAATTTTAACTGGATTAACCATCCAGCTAATGACATAGGTGCCAGATGCCCATTTCTGACCTTAACGTAGCCATAAGTATGGAGAGTTTAAGGTTATCTGAAGTGGAGACAATCCTTTACCTTTGTATCAAGTTTATAAAAGGAATTTTATTAGCAGTTAAATCACAGACACATTTCTCTGATGAAACACCCAAATCCGGTGTATAATTATGAAGCATGTGGGGGAAAAGATTTTTAAAAAATAGGTTACACTTAAACACTTTGATATCCATGTGAAAATTCATAAAGATAGGACTTAAGCGATGGTAAATTGAAATTTATCTATTAAGACACATCTGAACAAATACAAATATAGAATACCTTTAAGAGAATAAATGCAGAGTTTAATAAGTGAAGTTAATTTACAGAATTTGACAGAGGAATAATTTGGGCAATTGCAATTTTAAAGTTTTAGTAAGTATGGTGTCTGAAATCCATATAAGCGTTATGTGAAAAGAATAATATAAAATATGAATGATAGGTTTTGATGGTCAGATCACAAGATACAGCAAACACTGTGAAGGATGTAGATTAAAATTGAGTTGGAATTGGTGGGAGTAGATAATAAATCATTAACATTAATGCAGGTGTTCCACTAGAGCTGACCCTGTATGAGACCATATGAAGGTTTCTTCTGAAAGTTTGTGGGAAAAAGCACGCGAAAATGCTGAGTCGGTTAAGAAATCACCGACAGGATGGTAAAATTACAGACAGGACGTGGTGACTGCCCCGACAAGATGTAGGGTCAGGGATGTTTATTGCACAGCCTGTCGTAGCCTTAAATTCCTAACAGACAAGCCATAGCAGGTACTGACAAGCCATACTGACAAACAGACAGGACTGGAAAAATATCAGATTTTTGCTTCTATATCAGATTTTTGCTTCAATGTTATATAAGAAATAAAGTCAATGTATGTCTGCTCCAATTTATGAGCAAAAAACTCATTTAAAATATAAAATTTTCATTTAAAGTGTAAAACCTGTGGAAAGAAACAGGGAGAGATGTGCTTCTAACAATCTCTCATGTGACAATGAAAACCTTCTGCTTGTTACTGCCTTTTATACCGTGCTGTAGTTTTGGTCACGTGATGGGATTCAAATATTTACTATTGTTCTAGTATTCGATTTGATGATTGGTCAATACTTCATCCTCTTTTATCCCAAAATTTGCTTATGGATTTTTACAGTGAGAAGTAATACCGTGTGATTGGATCCAAATAGTTTGTTGACTTTATTTAATAGCTCTGTTGAAATAGGATGTGACAAAATAAACCCTTTTTAAAGGTTTCTCAATTATTTAAATCATACATGTGGACCTTCACTATCGGTTAACTTTAAAACTATGATCACTTGCATTGTTTCTTTGTCATTCTTGACATCATTTTTGATCACATTTTTACCTCACTTCAGGTTTTTGCTTTAATATTTAATGAGAAATAAATCAATGTATGTCTGGTGCAGATTATGAACGAAAAAGCCACTTGAAATATGAAATTTTCATTGAAATGTTATATCCTGTGTAAACAAGCAGAGAGAGATGTGCTTCTAACAATATCTTTGCACATGAAGGTAAACACCCTGTATTCTGGTCTGGTGATGGGACCCTTGTATCCGACCCTAATATTTACTAGTGACCTAGTTTTAGATTTGTTGATTGGTCGACACTTGATCCTCTTTTTGCCCAAAAATTTCTTTCCTGAAATACGCTGGAATTTTATCTTATTTAACCAAATAAAAGCACTTTTTCAGGTTTCTTAATAAATTATAGCATATATGTGGGACTTCACCTGAAAATTATGATCACTTGCACTGGTTTTCTGTTATTTTTGACATAATATTTAGTCATATTTTCACCTAACATCATGCTGGAAATGAACTGCAAATGAGCAGTACTTAAGTTACAAAAGACAAGGCCTGGAAGGGTTACAGACAAGCCTGGAAGTGTAATCGTCAGGCTCTTAAGTTAATGCAGGTGTTCCACTGTAACTATGCATTTTTGGAAAGTCGGGACCAATGTTTACATGGTCGGTTAGGGTCAGTTGTAGTTTCAAGGCCATGTTTGATATTTCTACAACCATTGCCAACCCTTGTATCGGACACTAATTTCATCCACCTAGCAACATGCCTGTCGGTTAACTTAACCGCTTGTCGTTTACACTTCCCAGCTTGTCGGTCACTGAAACAGGCCTGTCTGTAACAAGTATCCGGCTTGTCGTAAATATGGACTTCCCAACTGTACGTGACAACAAACAGACTGTGCGGGAAGTGTTACAGTATAGTTGGTAACTTAAGCTGACTGGGTCCTAGAGTTGAGAAAATTTGTAACTGACAGGCCTTAAACTGAAACAGATAAGCCGTAAACAGTAACTGACAGGCCTGTAACACTAACAGACAAGTCTAGAACCAGCAATATTTTTGCCTCTTACAGCCTGTTGGTTTCCAAATCTGTGAATATAAAAAGGCAAGTTGGTAGACAATCTGTGTATATTTGGGCCTTGACTTGTCGAGAGACAACTGGTGCGCAGCTTTTCTTTAAGTTTCTTTATTTTCTTAAGTTTGAGATAGGCTGGACTGGCTGGGAGTGAAATCTGTTTTATGAGGTTTCACTTTTATTTTTAAGTTTTGTTTTTAATGCAAGCTGTACAATTGATTGATTGATCAGCATACCAAGAGGTAGAAGGAGAAAGATTGAATTACCACCTGACACTCAACCACAGTTTGAGTTAGGATATACTGCTGAGGATATAGAGAGGAGGAGGGGGAGAGGGAGAGAGGATAGAACAACAGGGGAGGGACAGAGAGAGGATGGAGAGAGATGGGAGGGAAGAGAGCCAGGACATTGGAGAAAAGAGAGTGTGAACAGACACGGATACTGATGTACAATCAACTCAATCGAGACAGATGGGCCAGATGAAGTCCATTTTCATGAGTGATTCAGACGAAGAAGCCATCGTGGAGTTTGTTAAAAAGCACGAGAAACTTTAGACCAACGACAGTTTCAAAGACAAGCATAAAAAAGAAAGACTTTGGGAGCAGCTAGCAGCTACCACAAACTTGCATGTCAAGACTGTGAAGAAGTGATTCAAGACTCAACATACCAGATATGGTAAGCTCACAGGCCACAGCCGGAGTGAATACATACCACACCGGAAACTCAAGCAGTCTCCATTCCAGTTGTGCAGCCTACACGGATAGTCACAGCACAGCCTGCTATACAGTGATTGCCAAAGTACAACAACCATCAAGGCCTTCATCAGCGTCAGCACAGCTAACTTTTTATGCACTTGTAGTTGACCAACAGCCTGGGACTTCCAGACAGATGATTGTCAACCCACCTTCAGTTGCAGCTTCACAACAGGAGGAAAGTCAACACAACACTCCTTGATTAACCTCTCTTTAGAGCTATTCCAAGTGTACTACAGTACCAGCAGATGGACACACCCCAGTCCCCCTCTCAACTTGAACCAGCACCGTCACCAGTGCCATCTGCCACTCATGAAGAACAGTCAAGACCTACCAGCCAGTCCAGCCAGCAGAGTCAGCCCAAATCAATGGATTAGCTCACACAAATGGCACCCAAACCAGCCCTTCTAAGGGCCACCCGAATATTCCAAAAACAATTATTCAGCTGTTGTTGCCCCAAAACAAAAAAGCACACCATCCAACACTTACACTCCCCCACAGTACACGAAAAATATTGTGTGAATGAATCAGTGAATGTTGAACAAATATTAATAAAGTTCCACCACAAAACAAAAATCATTATAAAAATGGATAAAAGAGTTTTAAAAATATTTGAAAAGAAAGTAAAAAACTTAAATAAAATTTGTCCCCTGAGAATTCAAAGCCAGTCAATCCAACCCCCAAACCCTCAAAAAAATATGAAACAAAAGTCCTCTCCCCCAAATAACCATTAACAAAGATCCAGACACCAATCCACATCCCTCCCACCCCAAACCAAAATTGGAATAAAACCCAACACCCATTTAACTATGTGGTGTTTCCAATGTGCGTAGGGACTGACAGACAAAAAGGGTAATACCAAACAAAACATTCAAAGACTTTATTTTGGAAATCTCATTTTAAATATTTTTTCTAGTTGTATCATTAAACTTGTTTCTGTTTGTGATATTTGGGGGCCACAATTTATTTTAAAATGGGATCTTTACTGTTTTACTATTTGGCAGTTTTTTTACAATAAACCCAGGTCATTTTTATGGTGGATGTGAACTTTGTAAACTGAGGACCTGGGTTTAAATCTCTATAAGATGACATTTTAATTGGTGAACTGAGTTTCGGAGGGATTGGTGTTTGTGACAGGGAATATTTTGGTGAAATTGAACTTGCATTAAATTGTTGGAAATTTGGGGTTATTTTTTTCCAAATAAACGTGAAGTAGTCTTTCAGTAGGTCTCGTTAATGTTTGGCCTCCAATCCAACTTCCAGTGGCTTCCTGAAGTTGGGGATTGATTTCCAGAGATGGGGGATGATTCTTTCTTCAATCAAATAAAAATGCTGGTTGCATCCTGATGAAGTTTCTGTAGCTTGGTATGTCAGTAGTGATTAACATATCCGGGAGTGTTCCGTATCAACCTCTCTCCTCTCTCTGCAGTATCCAGGGCCTGACCCATGTATTCTGTGGCTTCCATCTCCTTGGGGGTGGTGCGTGTGATGCTGGCTGGGCAGGTACCGGGTTCTGCTGTCTTTTGTGTCTTGAAATTATCATGTACAATAAAATATTTAACTCAATAAAAAGGACCCTATGTTGCTCTTGATGTGTTCCTGTCGTCATTGAAGTGTGAAATGAATGGCATATTACAGGGGGGTTTATATAGTGTGATATGGATCTTGATTCTGGATCTCGACTATAGATACCGGCCCACAAAAACAATCAGTCCTGTCTGGAAGGGTCTGGAACATGCTCCAGGCTAGTTTGTTTGTCTTTATGGCTTGTCTGTTTGTGATCCAGCTTGTCTGTTAGGGGTTTAGGGCTTGACATAGTACTTCTACGACTGGCCATGCTAAACATGTCCCCGACCCTACATCTTGTCATGATGGCCATTACGCCATGTGTGTAACTTTACTGTCCTGTCGGGCATTTCATAACCGACTCTAGAGTTGAAGGGTCGGTTACAGGGTCGGCTCCAGTGGAACACTGGATAACCTACAGGCCTGTTGCTAGGTGGATGAATTGAAGGTTGGATACAAGGGTCGGCAATGGTCGTAGAAATATCAAAGATGTTTGATATTTTACCAACTCTCCCAGACAGGCTAGGAAACTACAACCGACCCTAACAGACCATGTAAACATTGGTCCAGACTGTCCAAAAATGCATAGTTACCAGCGGGATGGCTCCAGTGGAACACCTGCATAAAACAACAGGATCTAAAGTTACTTATTTACAGCAAAACTATACAGAGAAATGATTCAGCTAGGAAAAGGACCCCCCAACACTCCCCAATAACAAAACCAGCATTGGAGCTAAAATTTTATTCATTAAGCACATCTATGTTAACACCTACATAACAATGGCGCCTGGGCCCAAATTACTTCCAGACATAATTAAATACAACTAACACAGCCCAGGCGCCCAGGGGCAAGAAACCACATGTTAACTTCAATAATTTCTAGATATATACATCACATGAGAGACCCCTGAATACAATTTAAATGAAATTAAATTTTTTAGTACATAAGGTGCTCATTCATTACCTTGTACAGCCTGCTATCTCCAGGCAATGTTACTAAAAATTCATCACTAAAACAAGGCGGTAACCAGGCGGACTACAGACCGAGCCCCCTGCACCAAAGCAATTCACCTAACAGTAGGTGACTGACTATGGGAACTCAATTCAACTTTTCACTCTTCATAGCTACAAGATAACTCATTGTTATACTGATAACAAAACAGCTGGCAAGCCGCCATCTGTTAAACCTTTGAAATAATTTACACTGACACTTGTTACTATAAAACTTTTTTACCTTTCTGCCAACATAAAGATAATTCTGACACATCATCAGAGATATGTAAAATTGACACATAAAATTGAATTGTTACCACTAAATAGCCAAAGTAGGTAGTATGTAGGTGGTGTTGAAAAGAAGAGGCCACAGAGGAAGTGTGTTTGTGATCAGAGGCAATTTTTGCCAGTACCGCCTCAGGAGTCCAGGTTCCATGGAACTTAATAGCCTGAATGGGGAGATGATGGTTAAAGGCAAAAGTTGCCCCAGATCTTCGAAAACAATGGAAAGTATGGAAAGATGGATCTACATTAATGCTACGTAGTACATTACTAAGAAAGTGCCTAACATTACTCTGAGAAAGTGACCTGGCGTTCTCCGTGGTGCTTGATCCCCCTCATGCCCCTGGATACAGAATTTGTGATGACTGTCTTTTGTTTTGTTGTGCCTTAGAGTCCTCTTGTTTGGGGAGATTAAGCGCTATAAAAGTCCAATTAGAATTAGAATTCTTAGGGGCAGGAATACTGGCCACCAGGGTCCTGAAAGCTTGAACAGGGCACAAGGGACTAGACCCCAAGTAGGGGACCCTGACAAGTGTGTGCTGAGAAGAAGCTTGCCTAGTTTTAGACCATTTTATTATGATTGTAGCCCCCTGGTGGTCAACTAAGACATCGCCCCTACAGAGGTGACGTGAAAGATCAAACTCCAATGGCAATGAGGGAACCAGATCACTGAGTCTGAAAAAAGCAGAGAAAGCCAATAGACACATAAGTTCATATACATATCCCAATGGGGCTAGATTGCAGGCACTACAGATAGCCTTCAAAGTAGAAATGTCAAAAATACCTTTTACTCTGGGAAGACATCTTACATTAACTTTAAAAGATCTCAACAAAAGGGGTAATTTAAAACTTTGCAAATAAGCAAGTGGAAAGTTATACCACTGAAATTTAAGAGCTGAGATGTAGTTCAGAATAGAAGGGAATGCCAAATTATTGAAAGCTAACATCTGAACAAACATAAGAATGTCCTGGTCTGAAATCTGAAAGACAGAACGACCCACAAAAACCATAAAAGCTAGAAAGGTTCTGAAACAATTTTTACATGCTAACCTAGACTTAAGCCTGTTGGCATTTTCCAGATTATGGTTAACTGAATCCATAAGCCCACACTGAAAGGAAGACCAACCTGTACAAAAATTCAAAAATTTATTGATAAATACCTAGATTAAATATCCTGTCTCAAAGTTAGATGTGCCATTTTTACCGGGAACCACATAGGTTGAGATATAAACTTTGTAAGCACAGCCAGAGGGTCCCCATGACCTTCCCACCTGGATAGGAGATCAGAGACTTGATTTTTAACTCCAAGGACATGTGTGGCCCAGATCTGAATATCATTGACGGCAGCCTCAAACCAGACATTCCTTGCAATGATGGCAAGGAGGGGATCTCCAGTGAAACCTGAGTTAATGATAGACACTACAGTCAAGTTATCTAAGCTAATAACTAACTTTTTTATGACCATGGTCAGTGCCCAAAACTTTAAAGGCCACAAACACGTTAAATAACTCCAAGTGAGTTATGCTTATACTCAACTGGAGTAAATATGAGGGTATGCCTGATCTGTACACACAGCTGCCCCAACGACCCCCAAGCCCTTGAGGGAAGCATCCAACTCTATGGGGGTGTCATTCGAAAAATTCGGACGTCGATATGAGGACTGGCCATTAAAGATATGGATGAAACTGGTAAACCATCTTAAGTCTCTTCTCATGTCTTCAGTGACATCAACAGTATAAGAGGTCATATTCCTAAGAGCCTCCAGTAATCTATTTGTGAATACTCTAGAAGCCTTAACCCCCCCCCCCCCCCCCCCCTATGGAGAAACATCAAGGAGCCCAACAAAGACTGGAGTTGATTTTTAGAAATATTTTTACTTTATTGAACAGAGGAACACTTGTCCAGTATCTGGTGGACCCAAGAAGGTATTTCTCCTAAGGGAAATCCAAACTTGAGAAATGCAAATAGTTGGTAGTCCCGACCAAAACGGAAGAGGTAATCAAAGTCATTAGAGTCAGACAACTGAATACAACATTTCTGACAATTATACTCCTGTGACTCCCTGACCTCTTTATAGCAAGCCAAAGGATCAGATTCACCGTGAGATAACACTGTTGAATGACTAAAATCCCCCAGCCTAAACTTCTGACTCAGGGATGTCAATGGTATAAAGCCAAACACATGATCTTGCTGTTTAACACATTTCAGTATATCTTGACTGTCAAACTTAAGATCTGTTAACTGAACATTGTTCAATGCATTAGGAAAAACAGTTAAAAATTTACCACTTCTTGTTCATTATAAAACTGAGACCTATTCAACCCCTAGGCTGAGGAAGAATTAATGTCAAATAGTTTACAAAGAAACAGCTAATCGTCATTGCCTTCACTACATGAAGTAACACTCTGAGTAGTAACATGACCATATTTGAAAAGATCTGCGTGAGAAGAGTGAACTAGTGACTGCACTGAAGTGATCTGCTCCTTGTTATCCTTGTTTTCATTCACTTCCCCCTGATGGACACATAGTGAGTTTACCATATTTTGGCATGTGTGATTTAAACAAAATTGAAAATAAGGAAATTCTTCCCCAGTAACATTGGCAGAACAGACACTGGGCGTCCCACTTAATGACCCAGATTTTCCTTTACTATGGTGGGACTTTACTTTTGACACATTTTTGACACATTCTTTAATCTGTTACAGTCCTTTTTTGGCATGTTTATGTTCTTTTCCAACACTTGTCAAACAATGAGAACATATGTGCTTCACATGTAACCCATTTATATCATGATTGTCAGGAAAGCCACAGCTTCCTGTCTGATAATTCCTACATGGAACTCCGTTGCCTGTACCCCTTTTTGTCTGATGATCCGAACCACTACGAACTATAGCCCTAGCATAGGTCTTCCTGATCTTTTGATTCTTGTTAATGTCCCCCCAATCTAAGACCCCATCTTGCATTCTATGCATGAGTATAGCATGAGCATCCTTTGCTGCTGCCCATGTATTATCAGCCGCATCTTGCATTAGTTCAGTCAAATATTCGTACATGTGTGCCCTGAATTCTGGGTTAGTTTTTTCTTGTGCAATACAGAGGAAACCTAACATCCATTGTGTTTGCGTAAGGTCCTCATACTGAGGTCTCTTCCCAAGAGTTCTGACAAAATCCAAATCCTGGGGCCAGGCAACAGGAACTTTCTTATCTTCCCCCCCTTACTCCCTGCAGTTACTTTTTTACTCAAATCTGGTACAATAATACTAGCCTCAGCAGTACCTGCTGTGTTCATCTGATTAGCTTGTTCCAATGCCTGCAAGCGTGCATTCATCTGGGCCTGTATGTCAGCTGAGTTATGCAATGTTAACAGGGTGGGGACCACACAATCTGATGAGTGACCTGCTGTTGCACCTTGAGTAGTCTGCATCCTGGTTTGTTGCAGTCCTGGTATGAACTCCATGCTTCTTGCATCCCTTGCTGCACTCTGTCCCTGCCATGCGCTGCCAACTGTACTACCATAAGCTGATGTGACAGCTGTGGGGGGAGCTGTGTAAACAACAGAAAAACGCACAGGATATAGATGATATGACAATTGGGGTACAACAACCTGTCCATATGGTGTAACATACCCAGTCCTAGGGGGTGAGGTATACTGACAACCCGCCCTGGCCATTGTAGATAAAGGCAGAGCTGATGTAAAACACACCGCAACAGAGGAAGATGATACTGGCACCACTACCCAAGTAGCCTCGTTACATCCCTGTACCCCTACGGAATGAGATGTGCGCATTCTATGAGGGGTTGATGTCCTAGTGTTACTTTGTGAGTGGATACTGTGTTCAACCTGGGATAAACATGAAGAAATGGCCCTCAATTCTTGTAAAATCACATCTATTCCAGGGTGACCCTTGCCCAAATTCTTAGGTTTCTCAAGTGGATCTGTGATAAAGTCTGACATCTCTCTATGCTGAGCCATGATTGGCCTTTGTAGGCCCTTGGTGGTTGCCGAATACCCGCCATCACTACCAGAGTGTCCACTAACTGCCTCGGATGTTGAACGACAGGTCCTCTATAACTGTGTCCTCATGAACCTTGCTACAGCATTTACCAGAATGCTTGTCTTTACAGGCACTACACTAGTACTGTTTCCCTTTCTTTGGCATATTGCAATCACGAGCTACTCACAATATAATGTCCTGTATTCTAACTGGTAGCCCTTGTTGAGGAAAGTCTTCTGCTGGCACAGAACTCCACTCCTACAGCATTGAGGAAAGTCTTCTGCTGGCACAGAACTGCACTCCTTCAGCATTGAGGAAAGTCTTCTGCTAGCACAGAACTCTACTCCTACAGCAAGAGTTGTCCACTAGTTCAGTCACCTCTTCGTGGGTATAAACATATAATAACCCCTTATATCATTGCAGGGGGTTTGCCCATCAATAAATTCACACACGAGGAATAAAATATAATTAGTTAACTTCTAAAAAACTAAAACAACCGATCTACCTCTTATATCCACATAACAAGTGTACATTCATTGACTTCTAACATGGGATTGACCACAAAACTAGTCTCTCTTCAAACCCACACCACTGCACATTGATACACCTTGGCCACTAGTGACATTCTAAAGGGGAAGTCCCACTTGCTTGATATAAAACGGGAGTCCCATCCCCCAGACTGAACTGCTGGGGTAACCCCAACCTACTAATGATGTAACTGTAATTGTGTTATTTGAACAAAACCAGTTATCTACATAAACTACATGATAAATTTTGTCCCTAACTAAACATACGCCTGAGAAACTAAATATTGAAAATATGCTCCAACAACTTCAGATAAAGCATCTTTGGATGTGAAATAATGGCCGTCAGCACAAATACAAATATTCATATAACTCATCAGCAAAAACTACAAAAATACTTCTAGTCAAATCTTAACCAAAGAAAACCAGCATAAACAAAAAATTGTTAAGCTGACAGTTACAAGACATTAATGTATCTTAATAATATATTCTACTATAGGAATAAATTACACATTTCAGTGCTTGTTTTTTCGAGTGATGGTTCTCAAATATTAATCTGCTTCATTAAACCTGCAAACCCAGTACAGTTGTCATTTTTTTTCTTTTTGTCAAAAGTCAGTAGAGTTGTCATTTTTTTCTTTTTGTCAAAATCCACAATATTTATCCTGTTACTGAACATTAGTAGTAAGTGTTGGGTTAACATTTGGGCCATTATTGGGGTTAACATTTGGACCAATATTAGAATTTGTCTTTACCTCCACCATATCAAAAATGGCCCAAAAGTTAACCCAACTTTTTAACCAAAAAAAGTTATCCAACCAGTTAAGTTAGTACTTGAGACTTCAGGAATTGTTTTCATTAGACAGTAAAAAAAGTTTTTAGAGTTGCTAGTATTGTACTGCGGCACCACGGACATTTATTTAGTTGCTCTGCACACCTCTCACAACAGAGTAGATGTCGACAAGGTAGAAGAACTATTGTAATATCGCCATCCATACAAATCTTACAAGCCGGTGCTGAATCTGATCTGCTGTTCTCCTGAACAACTCGTTCATCTTCAATTTCAAATATTGCATCCAATAAATCCACTGCTTTAATAGTATTGCCTTTCAATTTTTCCAATCCGTCTCTTATTAACTTATCAGAAAAACCTAACTGACGTACAATTTTCTCTGCACTTTTGTGTATTGAACACTGGGTCATATTGGTGTAATCCTGATTTAAAATTTCGGTGGCCCTCATTTTAGCAAATTTACAAAATGGAAAATGCTTAAGATGTTCTTTTAAAGGAATATCTCCTGTAACCCAGTTATACATAATACCACCACAGAAGGCACATTTAACTCTGTCTCCAGGTCCGCAATAAAATAACCCGGCTTTAACTAAATCAACTGGTGACACAATTTCATCCTTCGGCCATTTATTTATGAAGCTAGCAAAACGAAGACCTTCTGATGTATATTGATCATCTAAAGCTTTTGCCATTTTAATTACATGTCAGTCATCATCAAATCCTTGTCACACAGGGAATTATAACTGTTTTCATCCTTTCTTAAAAGAAGCTAGCCAAAATGAAGAAAAGACTCTACTACCTTCTAATGTATATTGATCATCTAAAGCTTTTGCCTTTTTAATTACATGTCAAAGTCATCATCAAATTCTTGTCACACAGGGAATTGTAACTGTTTTCATCCTTTGGTCACTTAAAAGAAGCTAGCCAAAATGAAGAAAACACCCTACTGATGCATACAACTTTGTCATTTTATGTATTGTCCTAGTTAAATCTTGATAATCACCTCTTTATCAATCAATATTTCCTTCTACATAAAATAAAAAAAATTTTGTTCATTTTAACCAAGTACCCACTTTCGTTTTCAGACTGATCTTGTTGTCATATAAAAAATTCCCAAGAAACAGCAACTGAATGTGTAAAATAAATGAAAAACACATCCAAGTCACTATTCCCAGGGCTGCACTCATTGCCTCTTCCCTGAAATAGACAAAAAGGAATACCCACAGCTTAATACACATCTACACCAATCATTTTGATTTTCAAATTTAATATACAATATGATATTATCTGTAAGAATTTACATAATGTAACTGAATATTGAAAAATTATATATCCTGTGCTCTTAAATCTTTTTGGATATTTATGTTAATCCATTTCTAGAATTAACTGATTATTTTAGAACTGAATACAAAAGGTATTAATGAACATCTTACCTTCCTTTCTTTTGAAAATATTCATCCATAAAAACATTGCTTTGTCCCATGACTTTTTCTTGTTACAGAAAAAGTAAATGAAAAGTTAAAGTTAGTGTTTTAGATGTTGTTTAATAACCAGGGTCATATTGTGATAGATCCTCAGCATTGCTACTTGTGTTTGTGTGTGTTGGAAGCTTGAACCCCCAGACACAACAGTCTATGTTTGTTTATTTACGTCGCTTTCAACACTGTACAGGTCATATCATGATGGTAGTTGGAAGGGCAGAGGAAACCAGTACATAGAGTTCGCTAGGGTTCTGTACTGTAAACTACAGAACCAACAGTAAGCAACTATCAGCTTTCCCACTTGACACCATGCTGGGAATTGATCCCCCCTGGCGTCAGAGGTGGGAGGAGAGTGTTACCACTCTCCCACCATGGCCCCCCACACAACAGCCAATGATTAGATGTCAAATTTGCTAAGAACTAGGTCACCAAGGATCTCAGGGAAAAGACCTTAAAATAAAACAAAGTAATAAATTTTGAAAAACTTTATTTTTTGTTCTAAATTTTAAAAAAATAATAATTTTGATCAAAAATTTAAAATTAAAAAAAAATCTTTTTTCTTCTTTTATCTTCTGAAAAACAAGAAAAAAATAAAAAGAACAATCTTTTAATTAAAAGATATTAAATAACTAAATGGCATATTACAAGAAATACAAGAAATTGAAAAGTAACAAAGTAACTTTTTAAAAAAGAAGCCTGTCAATGAACTTACCTCTTTATTTTTCATCTGGATCTGAAATAGATAAAAAATTATAGATACAAATCCATAATAATATACATTACCATTGTAATATATAACATGTTACCATTTATTTTTGGAAACCATTTTTTAGGAACATGTCACAATTATTTATTTATAATCAGGAAAAAAAATACTTTCACCAATCATATGTATATCAGACCGGGCGCTTCATGTAGGAAAGTTGGTAGTTACTTCCCAATGCCCGGTGGTTTACAGTGCAGTATGCACTGGTTTCCTCCACCTGTAAACTACCCGTCACAATATGACCCTGGCTGTTGAACACAACATAAAACCACAAATAAATACTTAAATGCTCTATATTACATTTGAAGATAACAATCAAAATTACTTTAACCAAAAACCAAATCTACAAAATAAATGACAATAGAAATACCATATAATATGGTAAAATGTAACAATAAAGTTATATTTACAATTGTCTTTTTGGACCTCCTGATCTGTAAGTATAAAAATAGAAAAACCACAGTTACACAACTGAATGCTCTATATTACAATGAAAATAACAATTAAAATTACTTTTACTAAAACCAATCTTGTAATATTATTGACAACAGAAACACTTTATAATATGGTTAAGCAAAACATTAAAATTATATTTACCATGGTCCTTTTTCACCTGATGATCTGTAAAATATAAAATTGAAAAAAAAACAATAGTTATAGAACTAAATTGCTTATAATGAAAAACACTCACACATTTTTGTAACCTAAATTTTAAAAAATACAAAATAAAATTACCTCAACCAAAAATTTACTGATAAAATTAATCATAACTATAGAATAATATGGAAACCAAAAGAATAAAGTTATACTTGCCTCTGTCATTTTTATTGGCCTGATCTGTAAACATGTAAAAGAAACAACAATTAATAGGACTTTTTTCGTCCAAGAAGAAAATCTTAAATGACAAAGATCATACATTTGGACTCTTTATATACTTATATCAACAAACACCATAGCTTACTGGGATATAAAATGACACCTTTTAACAGCAGTAATAAACTCTTCTCTCCAGAGAAAGAGGGCACAAGTCCTCAAGGAATTTTATTACCTCATTTATTTTTTTCTTACTGGTTTTAATGCACAGTATAAAATTTTATTTACATGTTAAGTTTTAATGTATAGCAAAAACTTTGGAATATCCTAAGGTATGAAAGAAATATAAAAAAAGCTTATCTACTTACTCAGGCTCTCGCTGTGTATCTGAAAATGAAAAGGTGAAAAGATAATATGTATATGTGTTAGAAATCTGCCTGTTAAAATCATAGTTATTTACTTTTGAAGAAATAATGTCTCAAGAAGAAAAATTTCACCAATTAAGAGTTATCAATGTTCTTGTATAAATATTTACTCAAAGTCTTGTGAATCAGTAAAAACAATTAGTGAATGACATAATAAAGCAATGCATTACATTATCCTCTGAGTAGTGAACAGTAGAAAAACACAAACTGATATACCTAATAGTAAAATAACATATTAAGACTAATAAAGACCATAATTGTTCATGTACATGTAAGTTTTATAACAAAGCATATTTACAGTAAAAAGGAAGTAATTACTTCTGATTTCACAATTAGACTAGTAATACACTTACACTAACACTGATTCTGGAGCGCTGTAAAAAAGACACAAAAAATAAAAGGAGATAGAAGAAATTGGATATCAAAAGCAAAATAAATAATAGATTTCTTTAAAATTAATCCATGTTTATGCACACTGAGTTTCTGTAAAAGAATTAACCAATTTTAGATATAATAAAGACCTTTGTTCACACCAAAAAAAAAAAAAAAAAAAAAAAAAAAAAAAATAATAGACTTGCAGATTTCCCAAAATGATGTAGCAATACACATGTGACTAATCATAATTGTGCACCTTATCTTTCTGACTTTTGCAGTGTGTGTTAACAGTTTTATAAGTGGTAATACTACAAGGAAAACCCAGAACCTTTTAACACATGTAAAAAATAGATATTTTTTACATTTTTATAATCAATTAATAATGCTATTTTGTCTTAATTTATAAGTCCTCATCTATGTTACCACTTTGCACAGTCTTAAAAGTAGCAATACTACAAGAAAATTATGAACTCTCTGATATGTAAAAAAACACTCTAAACATTTTTACTTTTAAATAAAGAACTATTAAATAAGAAAACTTTCAGAAATCACCTAAAACTGATAAAAAATTAGTACATACCTGTATCATCCTTTGTTTTATTTCTGTAAAATAGAGATTTATAAAAAGTAATAAAAGATACAAAGTTAGACATTTCTTTCTAATGTTTGAATAAAATTATTTTTTGTAAACTTTAAATACAATCAACAACTTTCATAACAAATTTGAAAAAATAAGTGTAATTTCTCACCAATATTGACATCTTTTTTCATTGGCTGAAAAAAAGAAAATCTATAAATAATAAAAGTTTCACAATGACAAATCAAACAAAAATTTCTTCAGGTTAAAATGTCTAATTTTCATATTTTAGTAAAACCTCACTTAGGTGGAAATATTTGAGTAGATCCAGACCCCTACCAAACCAAATTGAACAAATTTCATTTGAATGAAAATGATTATTAGTGGTATTGTATTTTGTTCTGAGGTCCTCAGTGGCCTAGTGGTTAGCAAGTTTGGCATCTAATCATAGGCTGTCACCTCTGTGGGTTCGAGTCCCACAAGTGGTAATTCTGAGGACCTGTCCCAATATGACCCTGGCTGTTGAACGGGACATAAAACCCCAACTTTGACTTTGTATTTTGTTCTTTATCAGATTTTAAAATGAAACTATTTCAGTTATATCTACACCTCTATATATCTGGATGACTTGCAGGTTCATAAAACAAAATATAACAGCACACACACACACACACACACACTACTACAGCAGTGCACCCAGTAATATTTGTGACCTCAAGGTTATTTTTGCTACATATGACAAAGCTGTATTTACTTTAATTCCTGATTACTTAGTCATTAACATTAGTAATTACCCACCAAAAGCATGTTTCAAAATTCTGTTTGGGGAAAATGATTTTACCAAAATGTTTTTAAAGCTTTTTTTGTCTTGTGGGGAGGGTGTAAGAAAGTAAGAAGACTTACAATTTTCACGGGTTCTTTACTTTCTTCATCTCTACAACATAAAATACACAAAATCCCTTGGAGTATATTTTTTGGTCACTACTTCTGTTATCCTAGTGCATTATGTTCTCTATTGTGGCAAATATTTTTGACTTTTGGAGGGCACTAGATTAGTAATCTCTAACAAAAAAACACATGTATGATACAATCTATGTACACCAAAATGTAACCAACTGTTTTACCTCTGACATATTATTATTAACATACAAGTTAATATCCTAACTAAACCAATTATTATATGTTGTGTCACTACACACAAATATTTTTTAAAAAACCTTTTTAATAACCACAGCTTATACAAAAACTAATATCATTATAAAATATACTTACATTTTCCTTTTTCTCCTACTTCGCAGATCCCTGTGCAGCACAAAATACAAAAAAAAACATGAATTAAGAAGTTATTCCAATTTACTTTTTTTTAAAAATTAAAATACACTAAACTTCCTTATTACACTTACATTTTCTTTTTCTTTTCCAACTGTGCCGCAAAGTGCGTGGAATGCACCTTTTAAAGGGAAAGATGACGTAATAATGATGCGTGTATACAGTAATGACCTTTTTTTCAGATTTACCATAAGTTTTACAGAAAAGGTATTCCTTTTTGGCTCTATCCAAAATTGAACCTACTTGTCCTGTCACACAGTGTGAAGTTTATATATATCACCAAAGTATTAAATTTTTAGGTAAATTATTGTTTTTTTTGCAGTAAATTGTTTTAATTGTGTTATTTTTGATGGGCAAAATATTACAATTTACAATAGAAATGTGTAACAGCTACTGCCATTTGTCACTATTAGGTAAATTGATCTGTAAGGTATAAAAAAATAATCTGAAACAAGAAATAATTAGTTTTGCTATAAAAAGTGTTCATTTTCTCAGATTTATAATGACAGTTAACCTTTTAATTTTTGTTACAAATCTTTAGTATTGGATTCACCTTTAACAGGCTACTGTAATACAGCATTACGTGTTAATACCTTGCATTGATGTAATGTTATAAAACCGACAATTTTTATGGAAATTTACAGTACAGATAAAAATCCCCAAGAATTGACAATAATAGATTGAAATTTTTCATGTTAAATATGTTGTTTTACTCATTTTACGTAAACTACTTTATGTTTACAGTGAGTGAAAATAAAACTTTTTCCCCATTATCTTGAATTGTTAAAATTAAACTGAAAGTCAACACCTCTTAAGACAAATTATCTTAAACCTATGATGAAATTGCAATTTACTCCAACTGTACAATCACTGTTTTTCTGCAACAAGGGTGACTTAAGATCATACTGAATAATTGCCTCAAGAACAACTTGTGTGACATTTGTAGATGCATGTCTTGAATGCATACATCACTGGTAAATTGTCAATGAACTCGCCTATTATAAAAAGAAATGAATTCTTTAGAAAATGATTTAGTTAGCCCTTTGAAATCAATTATAGTGAAATATGTAATGAATGCATGAAAACCTCAAACACCTCTTGAATGTATTATTATTGAGAAAAAAATTATGACTTATAAGCCATTCATTTAAATATAACTTATGGATAGTTCCTCCTTCAAAAAACTTTTTTTAACTCATGTTTTCAAATGAATATATTCTCTCAAAGAGAAATATGTATCTTATTACAAGTTCTTAGTATTGTAAAAGAAAATTTTAACTAACACAAACCTCATTCCAAGTGATTGTCAAACTGTTACAATCTTTCCTTTTGAATTTTCATTTAAACTAATATCGCACAAGTGACACAGGATTTCTCAATGTAACATTTTCTTGAATTTTGCTTTCCTAGAAATGTAAAGTTTGTTTTTTTCATTAAAACATACCACAAAATATCTTAATTGTATTCTTCCCAATTAAACATTCCTCACAATTTAAACCCACAGCAATATCACCATCCTTTGGCACCCTATTGAACAATAAGCCTTCAATTCTTTCTCTTCAGATATTTATTGAAAATCTGTGCAATAGTTCTGGAAAGTTCTATAAAAACGGGAATGTGTCCCACTGAACATTAGCTGAATTTTCATTTTAAACTAATTCCACACAAGTGACACAGGATTTCTTAATGTAACATTTTCTTGAATTTTGCTTTCCTAGAAATGTAAAGTTTGTTTTTTTCATTAAAACATACCACAAAATATCTTAATTGTATTCTTCCCACTTAAACATTCCCCACAATTCAAACCCGCAGCACTATCACCATCCTTTGGCACCCTATTGAACAATAACCCTTCAATTCTTTCTCTTCAGATATTTATTGAAAATCTGTGCAATAGTTCTGGAAATTTCTTTAAAAAAACAGGAATGTGTCCCACTGAACATTAGTTGTAATAACTACTGTCAGATTTAATGTATAGTTTTGTCATTATTACAACGAATGTAATAACCTCTCTGTGCTTGTGTTTCTGGAAAGTTCTGTCTGTATGTTGACCCACTGAACATTCTACAGATAATGTAAAACCTAATATTATTTTTTATGGTCTTCTATGATAATTTATTGTTTATGAGTCAGTTTTTTGTATCAGTGTTTTTTTAACTTTTGTGAACTGCCATTCTAGAAAGTTCTGCACTTTAATTTTTTCATCTGTAGAGCCATTACCAGTTTTTTTCCTCATGTAAAATGTGTTGCATTTATGTCAGTTTATTGCAATGATCTCATTACTTCTTTGCACTTGTGTTCTAGAAACACACACACACAAACAAAAATCCTCTCAGTACCATTTGTCACAGTGCAAATTTTTACAAATGTCTTTTTATCACAAACAGGGTTACAATTTTGATGAATGGTTTTAGAGGTTTTAGTTTCCTGTCTAGAAATAAATGGTTTCTAGAAGACTCATTTCATGATATTGATTGACTCTATTTGGAAGACACCCATGCCGTGTCTGCTATTTAATGTTTTTTGTTACAAACACAAGGTTGGGTTTTCAATTGATTCAGAGAGGAAGGGAAAAAAATGCGCTTTATAGAGGGTTCACATTCTTGTGACTGTAAAGACACAGCTGCTTGTTTTATATTATAATTATCTGTCTGTGTGAAAGGTTAATAACCAACCAGGCAAAAAGATAGCTGCAGTAGTAATGGGAGACAAAGAAAGGTATACCTTGTTTTATGGAATTCAGTCACCTTTCAGTCAGTTTCACCCTTCTAAATTTACTATTGACGGAGTAATGTATAGATGTGCTGAACAGAATATGATGTATTGTAAGGCAATCATATTTAAAGACTATATTACAGCCCAAAAAATTATGGAGGTGAAAGACCCCAAAGTAATGA
This sequence comes from Sabellastarte sp. h YS-2021, assembly GCA_964017235.1. Classification (NCBI taxonomy): domain Eukaryota; kingdom Metazoa; phylum Annelida; class Polychaeta; order Sabellida; family Sabellidae; genus Sabellastarte; species Sabellastarte sp. h YS-2021. Next base: position 13,240,868 of record OZ024933.1, read on the forward strand.
AAAGATTGGGTAGAAAGGTAAGGAATTTTAACAAACAAAGATGGCTGACAAAATCCAAAGCCATTGTTAAAAAAGCTTTACTCAAAATTCAAAATTGAAAGAAAAACTTTTGAAAACTGTAGGTACCATTCTTGTTGAGGCCAGCCCTTGGGACATAGTATGGGGAATTGGTAGGTATGCTTCTGATCCTAAAAGTAAGTTTAAAAAGTATTGGAGGGGGAAAAACTGGCTAGGATATATACTTACAGATGTAAGAGATCAAATTTTAATGTCATAATGTACAAACAGAGGTTGGGGTTTTTTTTGTTGATTCACCAATGCTAGTTACTACAGAACATCAGGCGCAAGTCAATTTATCTCAACACACCCCCTGTGAACTTATAACCTAGATTCCATAATTCGGGGTTGTGTTTTTTCCCTCTCTGTAGAACAGTGTCTGGTGTTTTTTTTAACATTTGATAGTGTCTTAAAGATTTATTGCATTCACATTGCCATGAATTCTCCCAATTCAACATTGTTCTGTGTGTAGAAACACTTGAGCATTTTGACTCTAGAAACTTCCTCTTAAAAATGTCTCCATCTGTTATCCCATTGCAAAATTGCTTGGAATGGTTTACAATTAATGATTTATTGAAAATGGTCATGAGGCGTCCCACTGAACATTTCTTGCTTCTCTGCAGAACATCAGGTGCAGATGATGTGTTCAGTAAGCTATTTTTATCTCAACATTTTCACAAAACCCCCTATGAACTTGCTTTTGATTTCTTTTTTTGCGCTTTATGGACTTGTGTTCTAGAATATGTCTTCATTTATTGAAAATGGTCATGAGATGTCCCATTGAACATTTTACAGAATACTAGGTTTTTTTTGACATGTAACCTTAGTGGACTTGTGTTCTAGAAACTTTTCATAATATATCTTCATCTGCTGCAATGAACTTAATCATTTATTGAAAATGGTCATGAGGCGTCCCACTGAACATTTCTTGCTTCTCTGCAGAACATCAGGTGCAGATGATGTGTTCAGTAAGCTATTTTTATCTCAACATTTTCACAAAACCCCCTATGAACTTGCTTTTGATTTCTTTTTTGGCGCTTTATGGACTTGTGTTCTAGAATATGTCTTCATTTATTGAAAATGGTCATGAGATGTCCCATTGAACATTTTACAGAATACTAGGTTTTTTGACATGTAACCTTAGTGGACTTGTGTTCTAGAAACTTTTCATAATATATCTTCATCTGCTGCAATGAACATTACACTACATTTCTCCGTTCTGAAAGTCATCTGGGTGTTTTGACATTTAATGCTATTCTAAAAAAGTTCTACAAGCAATACGTCGGTTCTCAATACAATGTCCTTTTTCTCTCTCTCTGTCTACTTGAGATTTTTTTTGCTGCATTTCTTATCATAGTTTCTGTGTAAGTTCTAGAACTTTCTAATTATCCCCACATCTGTTGTCCCATTGCAAATTTCCTGTAAATGCGCAGTTATCTTTTCTCAAATCTTATATAAAGGCCGTGTGGTGACTATTAACTCCTCACACTTTACTGTGCTGCAAAAGGGGAGTAATCTACTGAGGTGCAATTGTTGTTTTTAAAGTACTGGATAAATTTAAAGAGAGGTTTGTAGTACTATTTGAATAACTTTATGAAAATTAATCAGATCTTATTGAAATTTGAGATATTCAGCAAAAATAAAGAAAGAGTTGCAATTGTAAAGTCTGAGCTTATTAGACAGAACACTTTTGTAATACAGAATCAACAAGACGTTTTAATTTTTAGATTTCTACACATTACTTTTAAATATTTTGTCAAAAATTCTAGAGGTTTTATATTTTTAAGAAAAGTTAATACACTAAGTAATTACCGTGGAATAGAAGATATAGTGAAAAATTCTTTAAAGAACTACATACAACCTTATTTAGTGAAATCATCAGTTGACCTAGTGATACTCAAAACTTTAAATTATCATTGGGAAATCAAAGTTTTATATCTTGGAGAGAAGCGAATTAATCATTCAGAATTTCAAAAATATTTTCAAAGAATACCAGACTTAGAAACAAAGGAACGCGTCTCTACTAAGTACACAAGCAATAGTTTAGTATTTACCGTATACTCACAACAAAACAACTGTTTAAAAGTTACCGGTTGCACAAAACAGATTGAAAAAGTACCGAGTATTAAACAAATTTTCCTTTCAGCTAACCAGGACATCACCATGAATTCATATTTAACACAAGCATTTGTAATGAAATACCTTCAGACTTTAGCTCACCTTCTGTTGCAAGATATAAACCTGTCTTTTCTCACCGATTACTACACATATTTCTATCAAACATTCAATATTGTTGATGAACCTACACTATATAAAAAATTAAAAGATATGTTCATCGATTCACTTGAAGAGACAGATAATGAAGCTTTGAAAAGTAGAAATATGGTTTCTTTTAATTCTATAGATAGATTTATGCACAGTTTGTCAGAAAAAATATGTGCTTTCTTCACCGTACACTTCACAAAGGATTGTATTAAAACCTACGTTTCAAAAACAAATTTGAGGGGGGAGTTATATGAGTTAAACACCTCTGAGGACGGGAGTGTGGAATTTTACAAAAATACCGAATCTTTCTTACCTTTATCTTCTGATTCCGAATCAGAAACAGAGTTGGTAGAACCCGTCTGTAAAAAGCCAAAAGAAGCAGAATTCAGTTGTCCAAGACCTTCACAAATTTGTTCTGTAGAACCAGTACCTAAAAGAAAGATACCGCTGAAAATTTCAGAATCAAAAAACAGAAACCCATTTATGAAATGTAAAAGTCCACAAATTGATTTGCAAAACCACAACACCCTCGAACATTTTACTGAGCAGAATGATTTACAGCATTACCATAACATTGCAAAAGAAAATTTAATCAACCTGACAGATAATGTGGATAAACTTAATCAAATTTTAAAGAAAACAATAGCTTCGATAAATTCCTTTTTACCACAAAACTTAAAAACTGAAGAATTATCCTGCCAGGCAAAATGTCCATTGCACTGTAGTTTACTATCAAGGGCACAGGCTATAAAGAAACTGAAGGGTAGAAAAACCAAACATTAATAATGACCAAAATAAAAGCTTATGTGTCAGTTCAGTTGCAACACATAAAAAAATAGAGTAACCATGATGTCAGTTAGGTATAATAACAAAGCTACGTGTGATTGTGGTTACCACTTTGAATGGTATTACTTGTATCCTTACATAGAAAAAGGATTAAAGTTATTTCCTGGTACGGAAATCACGAGAGATATTGTTGAACTTGCAGAGAGCATCAGATATGAACTTTTTAAAAATGATCAACTTGTAACATTAAAAGAATTTTGTTTTTCAAAAATTTATCAATTTAACCTAAATGCTAGATTACTTCCCAAGCGGCTATGGGAACAGTTTATTGAAAAATACGTGTTTGAAAAAGTTTCTTGGAATTATCTGGAGTTTGTCATTCCAAGATTTCTGAGTAAACATTTGGGGGGGACATTGGTTTACAAAACTATACTCTGTTCCCCAGAAAAAGAAATATTTGTAAGAAACATTAATAATGGACAGTGGGAAAGACAGAACTTTTCCTAGTTGATGTAGAAATTTGTCAATGTAGAACAACTTGTAATATTTTAAAAGAAGTTTGTTTTATTTATCAATTCAAAAATAAATGTTAGATTACTCCCACCAAGTGGTTGTGTGGGGGAGAAATATGTGTTTGAAAAAGTTTCTTGGACTTATCTAGAGTTTACCATTCCAAATATTTTTGAGTAAACATTATTTTTTTGGGGGAGGGAGAGGACATTGGTTTACAAAAAAAGAAAAATATTTTGTAAGAGAAACAGTAATAATGGACAGTGGGAAAGATATAACTTTCCTAGTTGATGGAGAAATTTGTCAATGTAGAAATCATGTACTGAAATGGAGAGATTTAGATGTGTTTGTGAAACACGGGTTAACTGTACAACCAGGAATAACAATAACCCCTATATTAGTTTATCAGTGTTTAGATGTTACTGTATCTTTATTTAAACATTATTTTGGGCTTAACCCACGCAGTTTGCAAGATTTGTGTGCTGGTACTATACAATTTAGTACACTGAACAAAGCTTTATTGCCACATCAACTGCAAAAGTTTTGTCAGGAATACCTCTATGATGAATTAAATTTTTGGTTTATCAAATGGGATGCAGCAATGCATTTACTCTCACATATGTATCACCAACTGGGTTAAATAAAAAACATTTTTTAGAGACACACACACACACAAAAAAAACAGTGTGTGACAGCTAGAAAGCCACTGTTTGATGTGACAATGGAAGTTAAGGTTAAATTTTTGTGTGATGGACAACAAAAAAACTTGTACAAATCATCTCCGAATGCAGTTGGTTATGAGTTATTTAGTACTGAATGCTTTGAACTATTACCTAATGAAATAAGGAAGCTGCCTACGGGTGTGATATTGGAATTACCAGAATCATTGTACGTACAAGTAGCAGAAAAGAGCAGTGTTAGTCTATGTGGACTCCGTGTATTGGCTGGAATCATTGATCCGGACTATCGAGCACAAATATTTGTGGTACTACACAATATTACAAATCAAAAAATTTCATGGGACAAGACAAAACCCATAGCACAGTTGATATTTCATTCAAGCATTAATCCTTGTATCGTAAAAACGGAAAACATTGTAGTGGAAACATTTCGAGGAAGTAAAGGATTTGGTGAGTGTACTGAATTGAAACAACAATTTTAACACCATGTCGAGTGTTTTGGGAAACTCTTCAGAAGGGTGAGTCAGCACAATTTTTTTACCATCGAATGCTAAATGTGACTATTTTGAAAACAAAACATCACACTTTGTGACAGATTTAGCTGAACCAATTAACCTAAAACCCGGGGCAAAGATAGCTCTTGCTGAAATCATTTATCCAAACAGTATAATGAATGTGTTTGAACCAATGACTGAAATTCTTCTTTTGAAAAAGAGAGGTATAAAAACAGGGCATTATAACAAGACGATCCTCGGTAAAAATTACCGCAATATAGAACAGTTAATACGGGTAATAAATGGGGCTATCAAAAGTGCAAAGATGGAATCCACGTTGCGGGTAAACAACAAAACTGGGCTGTGTGAAATAATTGTAGAGAGCGAAGAGACAATAAAGGTCCACAGAAAGTTGGCAAATATTTTAGGATTTATTGACAAGGTAGAGTTTGCAAATGTAGGAAACACACCCTCTTTACCAAGAGCATATGCAGGTGATGTGGTGCCCGACATCAATTTGCTCACTTTCAGTCTTTACATCTACAGCGATATTGTCTACCCTACTCGTGTGGGAAATACAATTGTTCCAATTTTAGGGATCATTCACTGTGACAGTCGTCTCGATTCACAATATACTCACAGGACTCTTCCTATTTTAAACTATATCCCTGTGATAGGAAACCTACTGAGTAAAATTGAACTTAAAATCACAGACACAACGGGGGACCTGATTCATTTTCAATTTGGAAAGGTGATAATCAGACTTTCTTTATTCCAACCAGATTAAAAAATCAAACATCACAAATTTAAAGATGTATATAAGAGGTACAGAATTGAACTTCCCAGGTACAAGAAAATGGATGTGGAAATGTATCTATCAAAATCTTACCCGATGGTCATAAATAAAATTAAAAAAGCATTGCGTAAATTGAAGAGTTTAAAGATACAACTGTCTCTGAGGGTAAAACTTAAAAAGTACAAACAAACAGAAGATGATTTTGTTTACATCAAACCGTACTTTACATCGGAAACAAAGGGAATTCTTTCGAAGGTACATATCAAAAGGATTATATCCGAATTAACTAAAGAGGTAGCATCTAGATTAGAAACATTTCTTCACCATGGAAGTAATTGGAACCTAGTCAAGATTTATAGTCTTGAATTGAAAATAGTGAAGTACGCCCCAATTTTTGGTGGGTGTAAACAAGGAAACCTTCCAAAATTTCTGAAAAACAAACACTGTTTACTCGACTTATCTTCCCCAGAAAACCAATGCTTTCTGTACGCAGTAGCAGCAGGTATCCAACCAAAGGCAACGCATGCGAGTCGTACGGGTCAATATAAAACCTTGGTGGAAAATTTTAACACAAATGAAATTTCACTACCCATGACATTGGATAATATCCAACTGTTTGAAGAACGAAATGATGTTTCTATAAACTGTTATGACATTAACCCGGTATCTCATGAACCGGGGGTGCTACACATAAGTTCTGAAGAAAACAAGAAACATCACGTAAATATATTGTTATACAAAGGACATTATTACAAAATAAGGAGTCTTTCCAGATTTCTGTGTAGTTTTCGTTGTTCAAACAGGAGAAAAGGTTATTACTGCAAAACCTGTTTGACAAAAAAGTATTCAGAGCAAGCTCTGAAAGAACATGAAAACTCTTGCAGTATAAATATGGTTAAACCTAAAGGACAAGTACCAATTCCAGGATCTGGTGAGGACCTGTTACAATTTAGAAACTATGAAAAAAAATTCATGGCACCCTTTGTTATATACATGGATTTTGAGACTTATCAGAGCAGAGTGACCGATAAAAGAGTCAGTGGAAAAACTAGATTTAATACCCAGCATAAACAGTTAAGCGTTGGCATGAAACGCGTATGTCATGTGAATAATAAGTTCAACGGTCCTGTAAGGTGTTACACAGGAGAAAATTGTGCCAAAAAAGCGATTGAGATGTTGATGGAGGAGCAAAGTCGTATCTATGTAATTTTGAACGAATGTAGATACCCCATGACCAACACTGGAAAAACTTGGCAAATGTTGAAAAAGGCTACCCATTGCTATATATGTGATTCAGCTTTTAACGGTGACAAAAAATGTAGGGATCACAACCACCTGCAAAGCCCTAAGGTGACTGAAGAACACCCTTTTGGGAATGTACTCGGTATAACCTGTAATAGGTGCAACCTGAAATACTCCTCAATTTCCAATGAGCCAAAAATTCCAGTATTTCTCCATAATGGATCAAAGTACGACTTTAAATTGTTGATAAGAGAATTGTGCCAAAACAGTGAAAACCAATTAAAAATTATTCCAAGAACAAGCGAGACATTTGCGTGTATCTCTTTTCAAAATTTCCAATTCATTGACACCTATGCTCATTTACCTAACAGTTTATCAAACCTGACAGACATCCTGAGAAGTGGACAAGAAAGTAAGGATAAATTATTCAAACACACTAGACAATTATATCCTGAAGAATCTACATTTTTAAAATTGCTCAAAAAAGGTTTCTTCCCTTATGAGTATCTCACGGGGATCGATGTTCTGAATGAATGCAAACTACCAAAACGAGAACACTTTTACAGCTCTCTTACAAAAAAGACCATCACCCCTGAACAGTATCAACATGCACAGTCAATGTTTACGCTTTTAAAATGTTCAAATTTAGGGGAATACTTAGAGGCCTACCTGAAATTAGATGTGACCTTACTGGCGGATGTTTTTGAAAATTTCAGAGCAATAAACCATAAACTGTACGGGTTAGACGTTGCAAAATATTTAAGCCTACCAAGTTTCTCATTCGATGCAATGTTGCTTCAAACCAAAGTAAAGCTCGAACTGATCACTGATCTTGAACAGTATGAATTCATACAGAAAGCTATTAGAGGTGGCATCTCTGGTCAATACACAAGGTATGCAAAAGCGAACTATACAACTTTACCAGACTACAACAAAACAGAACCGTTAACTTACCTTCACATGTTTGACTGCAATTCATTATATGCCTACTGTTTGTCAAAAAAACTACCGGTTGGTAAATTTAGGTGGTTAGAAAAGAATGAAATTTCAAACTTTGACATAGAAAACACGGGGTCAAATACTAACCAGGGTACATTTTAGAGGTTGACTTGGTATACCCAGAGAATTTACATGTAAAACATTCGGATTTTCCACTGGCGCCAATAAAGAAGAAAATAAAATACGATGAACTCAGTCCTTGCAACCAAAATATCCAAAGATCGAGTGATATGAAAAACTTATTCAGCAATGCAGAAAAGTTAGTTCAAACATTAGAGGACAATAAAAACTATGTAATACATTTTGAACTACTTAAACTGTACTTAAAGCTTGGACTTAAACTGACAAAAATTCACAGAGTTCTCAGGTTTGAACAGAGAGCATTCATGAAGTCATTTATTGAGATCAATATTGAAAGAAGAAAGGCGGCCAACACAGAATTTGAGAGCAACAATCTAAAAATGGCAAACAATGCTCTTTATGGAAAAACCATAGAAAATGTGTTCAAAAGAAGAAAAGTCAGACTAGTGAATTCTTCTGAAAAACTTCTGAAATTGTCAAACAAACCTACATTTCAAAGGGTGGAGTTACTCGACCCTAAAATTGCAGCAGTGGAACTGAAAAATCATACAGTTAAATTGGACAAACCAATTTTCATTGGATTCACAGTTTTAGAATTAGCAAAGAAAGTCATGTATCAATTTCTGTATCTATTTCTTCCAAAAATTTGTGGTATGTGGTATACAGTACACCCGCTATACAGTGATACGGATTCGTTCTTGTTAAAAATTGTTGCAAAAGATGAATCAGTTCCTACACCAAACGATATATACAGAGTTAACTCTAAGTACTTCGATTTTTCCAATTTTCCAGCCACACATCCACTGTACCACACTAAAAACTCAAGAAAAAAAGGTTATTTTAAATTTGAATACTCATCCAAAGAACTAAGAGAGTTTGTGGGTTTAAAATCAAAACAATATTCCATATTATGTTCCTGTGACACCATACATAGAGCTAAAGGAGTACCAAAGGCAGCTGCTAATGAACTGGTACATGCAGACTACCTACATACTTTGAGAAAAAATCAACCAAAGACTGTTCACTTTTCTGCAATACGAAGTTTCAAACACAAACTCTACACAGTGGATACAGAAAAAATAGCCCTCAGCGCATTTGATGACAAAAGATATATACTAGACGACGGTATTAATTCCTTAGCCTACGGAGATTATCGAATAGCAAGATGGGATTCAAAGCAAAAGCTTTCAAAATAAATGCTCGTAAAAGGGCCTCGGTCACTAAATTCAAAGGGAAACTGTACTGCCACTTTTCTGATCAGTTCTCGAGAAAAAATGTGACTTTTAACTATCCTGAGTTGAAAAAGCTGAAGAAAATTTTACCTTCGTTGTTAGATATTTTAAAAAAATATGATGGAAAGAAACAGAAAAAAAAGTGTGAGACACCCGATGAAATGGAAGACGGTTGTGACTCACCTTACAATACCACACCTGAAAGCAGCGATATTGAGTCAGAATAATGAAGTTACTTAGCATTGATGGGATCATGGGTGCTGGAAAAAGTTATCTCTTTAATTTGTTAAAAGAAAATTTTGCACACAATAAAAAAATTGGGTTTGTAGAGGAACCAGTGGAGAAATTTAAAAAATATTTACGGTACAATCCATTGAGGGAATATTACAGTGACCCAGTGAAAAATGCTGCACTTTGTCAACACTACTTCTTGAATGTCTTAGGAAAGTTATACTCAGAAAGCCTACACAAAACCAGTGACATAGATTACCTCATATCCGAGAGAAACTTGTACAGCACAGTTATTTTCATAAACGCTCAATATGAAAGAGGATACCTGTCAGACTTTCAACATGATTATCTTACAGATCGGGTACACGAAAAAATTGGGGAAACACTCAACAAAGACTGTGGGTTAGGTTGTACCAAGTTGGTGTACGTAGTCACAGATGTTGAAAGATGTTTGGAACGGATATTACAACGAAAAGAAGAAAGCACCATGATAGAATTACGGGACTACCTGCATTGTCTCCAAAAGGAGTACGATGAGTATTATTGCATTTTTGTAGAACAAAATGGAAGTGACAGCGCCGAGAAATTGACTAACATCGATGAGGATGAAGTTCTTGTGAGAAAAGTTGAAAGACTGTTAAGAAAATCATCAAGATGAAACTGGCAACCATAGAGGGACTTATGGGTGCTGGAAAAACTTATCTCTTCGAAAAAATTAAATACGCAATACGAAATGGGTTACCTGAACGACTTTCAATACGATTACTTGTCAGATATCATTCAACAAAATATAAGACACTCTACCCCAATCCTGCAAGTTAGGTTGCAATAGGCTAGTTTACATCGATACAGATGTTGCAACATGTTTGAAAAGAATCACGGACAGAAAAGGACAGAGCAACATGGAAAATTTTGAAGATTACCTGAACTGTTTACAAAAAGCGTACGAAGACTACTGCAACATTTTTTCAGAAGAAAATGGAAGGCATTACCTAGTAAGAGTAAAAAAACTCTGATGCAGAATTAGGTGTAAAAACATTGCTAGTTAACAATAATATGTCCGTGTGTCAAGACTGAACATGCCTTACAAACATAGCCCAACAATGGAGATTTCTTCGAATGATGAATCAGATGTTTCGTGTGAACAGATACAGTGTTGTTCATACTGTTCCAAGGACAAGGTTTTGGTGAAAGGGAAAACCTACTGTCACGACTGTAAAAGTAATTGCTTCAGGGAATGTAAACGCTGCAAGCGACCATTCCACGATGAAAAATACTTCACTTACTCGGAGACTAGATGTAACTCTTGTCACAAGAAATACTTAAACAAGAAGGTTAAACGAGAGCAACGAAAGAGGAAACCCGTGGAAGATCCTGTGAACAACAAAAAAACATCTGGAGTGGAGAAGGTGGAAGAAAAAAGCCCGTGTGAAAAAAGAAAAGCATTAAAGATAATAGGTTTCCTCCTGGTGTTCTGTTTAGGACAGAAGTTAGAAAACCATGAAATTCAACATAACTAATAATACTGTTATCATCACCTGTTGTGAAACTGAAAAAAGGGAGAAAGACCAAACTGACCATTCAGAGGTAGGAAAGAAAGGGTGTTGTCCATTTGTCCTAAAATTTAGATACAAAAAAGAATGAGCAGCAAAACAGACATTTTACTGAAGAAATTGTATTACGATGTCAAGAAACCAAGTTCATTTTCAAACAGCTACAAACTTTATAAAGCAGCAAAGTGGAAAAACAGAAATATAACACTCTCCATGGTTCAAGATTTCTTAGCTGGGGAAGACGTTTATACACTACACAAACCAACCAGAAAACCTAAGAAATACAGGAAGACTATTGCACATGGTATTGATGCTATACATCAAGCCGATCTTGTAGATGTCAGTGCCCTGTCTAGAGAAAATAAAGGAAATAAATTTATTCTCACTAACATTGACATTTTTTCGAGAAAGGCATGGGCAGTACCTATCAAAAATAAAACCGGAATATCGGTGAAAAATGCCTTTGAACTTATTCACAAAGAGAGTGTGCCACAGAAAGTACATACCGACTTAGGCAGTGAGTTTTACAACAAAACTGTACAGGATTACTTCAAATCTAAAGGTATCACACATTACTCCTCTGCGTCTGACTTCAAAGCAGCCATTTGTGAAAGATTCAACCGGACATTAAAATCAAAAATGTGGAAGTATTTCAGCAAAACTGGGAAATTGAATTACACCTCTATCTTACAAGATATTGTACAAAGCTACAACAACAGTAAACATTCATCCATTGGAACGTCACCAAATCGTGTCACAAAGAGGAATGAGAGCAGAATTTGGAATCATCAATACAAAGATGAAATTGATAAACGTCAGCGCAGACATAAGTACAAGATAGGAGACTTTGTGAGACTGTTACATTTAGACAATCCTTTCACTAAAAAATATCTTCCAAGATTTACAAAAGAAGTTTTCATTATAGCGGACTTAATACCAAACCTGTGACATATAGAGTAATGGACCAAAAACAGGACATTATTAAAGGTGGATTTTATGACAATGAGTTGGTAAGAGTAAAGATAAAAGACTAATGAGACGTACCACCCACCTTCACCATTTTGTGTGGGTCTGTGTAATTTGTTCATACACAAAAAACAATGAGTTTTGAAGTTTTTGATGCGCGTCTAAGGACACTGTTTTCTGCAGTTGTAGCCGGTCCAAGCATGTGCGGGAAAACTCAGTTTGTGCTCAAGCTATTGGAGTCTTGGAATACAATAGTGGATACTCCATTCGACTATATTGTTTGGTCATATGGCCAGAAAACGGAAGCATTAGAACAAATTTAAAAATTATACGGTGACAAAATTACTCTTGTGGAAGGGATACCCGATGACTTGACTGGTTTCACAAAACAGAAACAACATGGTGTATTTATCTTCAACAATTCTCAATCCGACATCTGTGATTCTCAAGAAATAGCGGATTTGTTCACCAAAAAATGTCACCACGAGAATATCAGCACCATTGTGATATTTTAAAATCTATTTTGTGAGGGAAAACACAGAAAAACCATCTATAGGAATGCCTCATACCTTATCTTATTTAACAATCCCCTAGATTACACATTGGCTTATTCCCTAGCTAGAAAAATTTATCCACACAAGTCGGGCATATTTTTAGACATATTTAAAAATGCAACGAGGAGACCTTATACTTATTTATTTATAGATGGAAAAGTCAGCACACCAGAGGATGCTCGTTTTAGAACAGATTTGTTTGGTAAAAACTTCCAGAGAGTTTTTGTGCCTAACAAAGCATAAAAAATTATCCATGTGACAGATTCAAACAACAGTTAATAATAGTATGGAAGAAAGAGACAAAAAGATAATATGGGATCTGCACTAAAGAGAAGAGATTATCTCACATTACTAGCAAATTCAAAAGATGTGAAAAGAAGGAAGGCACTTTTAGATGTAGCCACAAAACAAGAAATTGATGCTATATCAGAGTGCTTGTTAAACATAGTAAATGGTCGTGTGAGAATTTCACCCTCTAAAATTGGAAAGTTAAAGAAAATAAAAAGACACCTCAAAGATCTCACAAACAAAAGGTGTTCATTTAAGAAAAGAAACAAATTCTGAAACAGGAAGGGGGATTCTTGACGAGTATATTACCGGTGGCATTGTCTGTGCTGGGTTCACTATTCGGAGGTGGGAAATGAATTATAAAGAGGCTGTAATTGTTCCACTGGAAGTATTTAACAAGTGTAACTTTATCCCACAGGAGAAAGAACTTCCTCTCCAAAAAACTGGTGACATACTTAATGACAAAACTCTTCCTCCAGACGTTAAAATTAAGCTTTATAATCAGAAAAAGAAATTGACCAAGGGACCCCTTCCAGAACCACAACTTGTACAGATTAAAAAAGACGTAGAAGTAGAAGCTCCATCTGAAGATATCATATTAAACCAATTTCCCCTGAGAACAAAACCTGTGGTTAATTTAATTTTAAAATATATGAAAGACTCGCGAGGTATCTTATCATGGACGGATAACCTGGAAATTGTAATCGAGGGTGACACAATACAAGACAGTAATCTTATTCAGTTGCTTTGGTTTGTAACAAACAGTTTAACCATTACATCTGCTAAAGATATACCCGTGGGAGCAGAGGATTTTGTGGATACGTTGGTGGATATTGGTGTTCCTAAGGCATACATACAACTACCGCGAAGAAGTCCGAGAAAGAGTGAGTGGGTGAAGTTTTAAATGGACCGTGTGATGTTTTGAAAAGTGACAGTTTCTTAATGTAAAGGACTAAGAATTTTCCTCATGACATCAAGATGAGAATCATCAAATACTATCCAAACACAAAAGGAATAGAACACCATTACTGTCAATCCGGGGGAAATATTCCAGTTTTTGTTGGATCTCCAATTCAACGAGGTAGTGGTCTAGGTCAAATATTATCCGGTTTATTCAAACGAGCACTGCCAATTCTAAAGAAAAAAGTATTACCAGCAGTTGTCCGTTCCGGAAAAGAGGTGTTATCAGACGTCATAATAAACAAGAAAGGAGTAAAACAAGCCCTATTAGACACTGGGAAGAATCGCATCTCAGAATTTGTGGGAAACACTCCTGTGACGGGTAGATCTAAGAAGCGTAAAAAGAGCTCTCCGCAAACCAGTGGGAAAAGAAGAAAGTTAAATCTTGTACTATAAAGAAATATGGCTATTCACCCACAGTCCTGCGAGAGTGCGATGTCTAATCTAGAGCTCTTCACTGTACCGAGCACGCATATTTCTACCGAGGCATCGAGATACGTCGAGCACAAACCTGTAAGCACTTTAGACAAAGGGAGTGATCTGCATTTCAAAATTAAAGCCGACGAGAGTGAATATTTAGATTTTAGCCAGTCATTGTTGCACCTAAAATATAAAATACTAGCCGCAGATGGTGGAGTCCTTAGAAGGAAAGTAGCCGACGACGATCCCACAGTACCAGATCGATCCATTGTATTTCCTGTCAACTATCTAATTGCAGCAATGTTCAAACAAGTAGAGGTTTATCTCGGAGGAAGATTAGTGTCCTCAAATGACACGATGTATCCGTACCGAGCTTTTCTGGAAACGTTACTCTCATATACCAAGGATGTTAAGAATGAATTTCTGGCAATGTCATTATACTTTCCGGAAACAAAGGACTTAGAGGCGATAGCACCAGTAGCCCTTGCAGACACGAGCAATGTGAATCCATCTGCAGTTACAAGATTTAACAAAACAAAATTTGGAAAATTATTCGAATTAATTGGAAGAATACATGCCGATTTCTTTAACCAAGCAAGATACCTGATGGGACAGTGCTCGGTTAAAGTGAAATTGCACAGACACTCACCGAAATTCTTTCTGATGGCTGCAACAGAGAACAATGAATATGTTTTAGAAATTGAAAGTGCTTCTTTCTTTGTGAAACATGACACAATTATACCATCCATAAGAGCTGCTCACTTAAAAAATCTACAGTCGGACCGGATAAAGTATCCCATAAAAAGAGTTGAGATGAAATATTTTACCAAAGGGGCCAATCGAGATGATATGTCCGAGCGAAATCTATGCGATGGTCAACTACCAACAAGAATTGTTCTTGGGATGGTGAACTCTTCCGCCTTTAATGGAAATATAAAACAAAACCCTTTCAATTTTCAACACTTCAATGTGCTGAGTATAGTACTGAGAGTCAATGGGAAAGCCGTTCCATTCGAGGAGTTGGAGATGGATTTCTCTTCTGGCAAATACCTTATGGGGTACCTTTCACTGTTTCAAGGGACAGATACCGTATACTCGAATAATTCAATGGGTGTTACAACTGAAAATTATAAAAATGGTCACACCATTTATGCCTTTGACTTGGAGACCAATTCAGTCCCGGGTGAGATGACTCTGATCAAAAACGGAGAGGTCGGGGTTGAAATAAAACAGTCAGAAACCTGCACTACTGCTGTCACTTTAGTTGCATATTTTGAAAATCAGGACATGATTGAGATAGATTCGGAAATGAATCCTGCAACCGAGGTATAAAAGCAATGGACACTCAGCAAATTACTCAAGTGTTAAGTACGAACAATATTACAAAGAATGCATACATCGGCACATTACCATGTGATAAACTACCAACAAAAATAGATCGAATTCCGTTTGCTGTTGTAGTCAACACAGATGTACACACCAAACCAGGAACGCATTAGACTGCTATTTATTTACCATCAGTAAAGGAACCAATAGAATATTTTGATAGTTATGGGGGAGAACCAACTAATAAATACATTGTAAAATTCCTCGAAATGGTAGACCAGTATAGCTACAACAGCAGAAGAGTACAACACCTTTTCTCTACCGCATGTGGTCAACATTGTATCTACTTCATCTCAAATAGGTGTAAACGTATGTCATACAATAACATCATGAATACGTACAACCATGAGGGTTACAGTAAAAATGACAAAATGGTCAAAGAGTTTTGTAAAAGGAAATTTGGTTTAGACATAAGTAAAAAAGTTTCAGAAGATTTCTTAACCCGACAAATTTCACGTCAGTTAATTGATAGTTTGCAGTATATATTCTTTTCTTTATATGAACTATGTGACAAGGCTAATTTTCACTGTACAAAGAAATACTTATCAAAACCATGTTTTCAACGGTACTCTTGTGGTCTTGCTTTGTAGTATCCGCATTTACCAGTAAGTGCGGTAATCCACCAGTTTGTTGGTGTACTAACGCTGTTGGAATTATCTTGTGTAAAAATATTGATACGCTACCTTTCTTTAATGAGGATGATAAAAATACAGCAATATTCTTAGACTTAATTAATACAGGCATAACAGAATTGCCCAATTTTAGGTCATGGCCTATCCTGCAAATGATTGTTATCAGAAACAGCACGCATCTGTGTAATATTACAATCGATAAACCTGAACACGTTTGGCTCGATTCGGACTGTCCGGGTCACCAAAATCTTGAAAATATTGTGCAGGGAGAACATCATTACAAGTTAAGAAGGGTGGATTGGCCATACCTCTTATTACTTATTCCTCTTTTTTTCATTGGGCTATTTATTGGTTACGAAGTAAGGATGAAAGGAAACACAATTCAGTTTTATCGGATAAAAAGGGCAGTAAAACTTCAGATAATGTTAGCTTAACAAACATAGATGACAGGAAATAAGTGTTTCTTGGCGTTTTACGAAGCTTTGTCATGTAATAATAATTGTCATTATTATTATGTATGCATACTTTATGGTGGTAGTTCAGTGTGGGTTATAATCATTGTGTATAATATAAAAAGAGCAAATAAATATAAATGCTCTTGTTATAAAAATAGAAGTTTCTTTTTTATGATAACTCAAACATGCTGTGTTTTGTTGTTACAACTGCAAAAAATTAAATTTTGTTATGGTGGTAGTTCAAAGCATATTGTGTATGTAATGATGTAAGTTATATTGTGTATAAAATAAATATGCATAGTTATAAATTAATAAAGTGTTTCTTGGTGTTTTACAAACCTTTGTCATGTATTAATAACTGCATTATTATTATGTATTGTTACAAAAAATAGAAGTTTGTTTTTTTATAGTCATGATAATTCAAACATGCTGTGTTGTTCAAAGCATATTGTGTATGTAATAATGTAAGTTATATTGTGTATAAAATAAAGAAATATGCATAGTTATAAATTAATAAGTGTTTCTTGGTGTTTTACAAACCTTTGTCATGTATTAATAACTGCATTATTATTATGTATTAACAAAATGTTGTTTCAATTGCATATATTTCATGGTCATAGTTCAAAGAATACTGTGTGGGTTCTAATCATTGTCTAATATAAAAAAGACAGAGAAGCTGTAACTATAATGCTCTTGTTACAAAAATAGAAGTTTGTTTTTTCATAGCCATGATAATTCAAACATGCTGTGTTTGTAGGTATCATAGACTGTTAAATTAATAAAAAATGCAAAAGCATGTTGTTACAATTGAAAAAATTAAATTTTCATATGGTGGTAGTTCAAAGCATATTCTGTGTGAAATGATTAAAGTTATATATTGTGTATAAAGTAAACATAGTTATAATTTTGCTTGTGTGTACAATAATGTTACTTTGTATAACAAATTGTTCAAATATTAAAAAATGAAAAATCTATTAATTATAAGCATACTATTAAACTATTGTACTTGCATTAACTCTACAAGTGTTAAGAATTGTAAAATAAATCTTGTGTGTTAAATTGTTTTAAATATTGTACATGAAATAAAAATGGTGATTGGGTGTCAAACATGTGTTTTTTTTCCTTTTCTAAGACAAAGAATATTATTACTTTTTATAGTATTTAATCTCTATCTCTCTGTGATAAAACTCGCATAACAGGAAGGAAAAACGAAAATGACCAGACGGACGACGCAAAAACACAAATGAAACATAACAAAGGCAAAAAACCAAGATCTTCGAAACTGAACGAACGAACGACGCCAAACACAACATAAAAAAACAAAAACTCACTGTTCACAATCCATGATGTCAACTTTTGGACGGCTCAGAGAAACTGTGCTGTATATTTGGTTGCCGAAGACTAGAGACATACATCATTCAGACACTGCATGAACCTAAAAACAAAAAAACACACGTGTCTAAAACACATATATCTTTGTGCATTTGTAATAGTGATCTACCTTTCAACCTGTTAGGGTTTCCACATTTACAAGAGTAGGTCACACCAGGGAACATTATATAAGGAAACTGTGATCTAAAACTTACTAATAATTACTAAGTCTGAATGATAAAGATGTTCACATTTACTCATATTTTCTAGATCCTACATCTCCAAGATTCATCAAACTAGTATGTTTCATTATTAATTTTTTAACAGTAGTTTCAAAATAGTATATCACAAAACATGTGAATCTACAATAGTTTTTTTTAAAAATTCTTTCATCTAAAAGTGATTACAAATAAACAAAAAAACTTCTCTATTATTATAATCTCTTCATGTCTGTAAATGTGGGAGAATTCATCAATGAACGAAAAAAGAAGGGCCTCCAATGGTCAACAGCTGTGCTCACCCGGAAGAAAAAAAACAAACAGTTGACAGCTGAACACAAAAAAGAAACACAATACACACAAACATGAAAAACAGTCAGTCTTGTAAATATTGATCAAAAGTGATATTTGAATGGAAGTCAAATGCTGTGCTCAACAGGAGGTTCCCACTGGACATCAGAACACAAACTACACAATAACACACACAAACAAGGTCTAGAAATATTGATCAGTGATATTTCAATGGAAATGGAATGTAAGATCAATTTGCAATCAATGTTAACTTTGCTATTGCCACCCTTTTTAAAACAGACTATAGAAAATGTAAAATATATTTCCCTTTCCAATTAAATGTTTTATAACAAACCTATATTCTATCAGGTTATTAAAATTAAAAAATACATTTCAAAATTTTCACCACCAACCTTCTACCTTCCTATGACAAATTGAAAGTGATATTTTCCCCTCTATTCCCAGTACATTTATATATAATGCAAAGGCATTGTGTATTTTCTTCTATAAACAATCCAATTGTCCAAAAGCACAACAAAAAAACAATGTCAATTTGTTTGTCTATAACAAGACAAAAGAAAAAAAACAATTACACCTACATACAAAGCAAATTGTTTTGATTAAGATAATTACACACAATATTATTGTGGTTAGAATAGGTGAAACAATACAAATAGATGCTAAGGAATATAAAAAAACAAGCATAGAAATTTTGATCTTTCACCAATGCATCAAAAATACATCTAAGACAAACATTTTATATAACAAAAAATTAAAATTTATATTTAATTATGCAGCAGATATATCTAGTATTTACATTATAACTATTATCTTTTATATACATTCTACCAACATATATTATAAAGAAGACACTTACCAAACACATGCATGTGATGTATTCCTTAGGATTCTCCACTGTATCCATTCCAATTACGCTGACACAAAATTTTACAATTTGCTAAAAATAAACTAAATAGATGTAAATAATAAGAGGAGAAATTGATTTTTTTATCTCAAAATTGCCAAGTGATATTGATTCAATTAACTCTTCAAACTAACTGGCTACATATTTTACAAAGAATTAAACCTACCATTGTTTCCAAATACCTTTGCAAATAAAATATATTTTATTTAATATCCATCTACATTGCTAGTTCACGATACCCTTCCTAACAGTAAACAAATATGAAAAAATATTTCAAACTACAAGCAATCCATGATCTTTTTGCAAACTAACTGGCTACATATTTTACAAAGAATTGAACCCACTACCGTCGTTTCCAAATACCTTTGCAAAATAAAATATATTTTATTTAATATCCATCTACTGTACATTGCTTGTTCACGATACCCTTCCAAAGAGTAAACAAATATGAAAAATATTTCAAACTACAAGCAATCCACGATCTTTCTACAAACTAACTGGCTACATATTTTACAAAAAATTGAATCCACCATCATTGTTTCCAAATACCTTTGCAAATATATTTTATTTTATTTAATATCCATCTACATATTTGCTACGTAGTTCACGATGCTGCCCTACCAAGAGTAAACAATGAAATATTTTGCAAACCAAAGCAAGTCCACGATCTCTTACAAACTAACTGGCCACATATTTCACCACAAATTAAACAAAGAACGCACCCAACATGTCTGTCGTCGTTTTCCAACCAAATATATATTATTTTATTTAATATCCATCTACATATTTGCTACATAGTTCACGATGCTGGCCTACCAAGAGTAAACAATGAAATATTTTAAACTGAAGACACGAGTTCCGGGATTCGTGTGCGCATGCTCGAGGCAAGGGGGATTTTCTCAAAAGTAAATAACAAAACGAGTTCCCTATCGAAATATATATTTTAAAAATAAAGCAAGTCCACGATCTTGTTTGCAAACTAACTGGCCACATATTTTACAAAAAGAACGCACCCAACATGTATGTCGTCGTTTTCCAACCAAATATATATTATTTTATTTAATATCCATCTACATATTTGCTACGTAGTTCACGATGCTGCCCTACCAAGAGTAAACAAAAGCAGGTCCACGATCTTGTTTGCAAACTAAATGACCAAATATTTTACAACGAAGAACGCACCCAACATGTCTGTCGTCGTTTTCCAAATATAGATTATTTTATTTAATATCCATCTACATATTTGCTACATAGTTCACGATGCTGGCCTACCAAGAGTAAACAATGAAATATTTTAAACTGAAGACACAAGTTCCGGGATTCGTGTGCGCATGCTCGAGGCGAGGGGGATTTTCTCAAAAGTATCATAACAAAACGAGTTTCCTATCGAAATATATATTTTGCAAACCAAGGCAGATCTATTTACAAACTAACTGGCTACATATTTTACAAAAAGAACGCACCCAACATGTCTGTCGTCGTTTTCCAACCAAATATATATTATTTTATTTAATATCCATCTACATATTTGCTACGTAGTTCATGATGCTGCCCTACCAAGGGTAAACAATGAAATATTTTAAACTGAAGACACGAGTTCCGGGATTTGTGTGCGCATGCTCGAGGCGAGGGGGATTTTCTCAAAAGTATCATAACAAAACGAGTTTCCTATCGAAATATATATTTTGCAAACCAAGGCAGATCTATTTACAAACTAACTGGCTACATATTTTACAAAAAGAACGCACCCAACATGTATGTCGTCGTTTTCCAACCAAATATATATTATTTTATTTAATATCCATCTATATATTTGCTACGTAGTTCACGATGCTGCCCTACCAAGAGTAAACAAAAGCAGGTCCACGATCTTGTTTGCAAACTAAATGGCCACATATTTTACAAAAAGAACGTACCCAACATGTATGTCGTCGTTTTCCAAATATATATTATTTTATTTAATATCCATCTACATATTTGCTACATAGTTCACGATGCTGGCCTACCAAGAGTAAACAATGAAATATTTTAAACTGAAGACACGAATTCCGGGATTCGTGTGCGCATGCTCGAGGCGAGGGGGATTTTCTCAAAAGTAAATAACAAAACGAGTTCCCTATCGAAATATATATTTTAAAAATAAAGCAAGTCCACGATCTTGTTTGCAAACTAAATGGCCACAAATTAAACAAAGAACGTACCCAACATGTCTGTTTTCCAACCAAATACCTTTGCAAATATATAATATTTTATTTAATATCCATCATATTGCTGCATAGTTCACAATAAAATAAAAATACAGACTGGTTCCTGAACAGGCTTTTTAAAAAATGGTCTGGTAACCTTGATTTTTTCACAGCTAGTACTCAAAGAGTTAAAATGTTTTTCTTGCAGTCTTTATCCAAGAAATAAATATTCTCTATATTTTTAAAAAAAATTTTTATTGTCTAGTAAAAAACAATTCCTGGAGTCTCAATGCTAACTTAAATGGTTGCTGATAAATTTTTGGTTAAAGGTTGGGTTAACTTTTGGGCCATTTTCGATGTGGTGCAGTCATTATGCAAAAACTAAATATTCTCTATATTCCAAAAATTTATTGTCTAATAAAAAACAATTCCTGGAGTCTCAATGCCAACTTAACTGGTTTCTGATAACATTTTTTGGTTAAAGGTTGGGTTAACTTTTGGGCCATTTTCGATGTGGTGCAGGAAAAGGCCAGTTCTAATAATGGTCCAAATGTTAACCCTAATATTGGCCCAAATGTTAACCCAACATATACTACTAACATTCTCTTATTGAGAATTAAAACATCCACATATCCTTTGTGATATAGATAGCTGCACACTAACCTAGAAAGTTAAGGGAAAAAGAAATTGAATGTTCTGCAAAGGTCAGTGAATATCAAAGCCGACGATTTCCTTGAATTTTTCAAATAAAAGTTAGATGTGTAATGCTCATTTGTTAAGAGAAGGATATTGAGTATCAAAACAAAGGAAGTAGCAGTAAACAAAGGAAAGTTTTTTAAAATGTTACAAAACCATAGATTCTCATGTGTGTGATAGATCAGTATCAAGTTTGGCATAAAAGGCAGATACAGAAAACATTTCCATTTCAAGAAATTTATAAGAAAAGTTGATTGAAAAAATGTTTGAGTGTGCAATCAGTGAAAGCCTAAAAATGTGACCAGTTCTTAATAAATCAAACTTTGTTGCCAAATCCAACTTTGATGGCTTTTTCGCCTGAATCTAGTGCACATGTATTTTATCTTAATGTTTATGCTTTGATAAACTCATTTACTACATATCCTTTTTCTTTCTTTAAGGAGTCTTCTAGATTTGCTTGTTTTACATACAATCATACAAAACAAAAACATTACAGTATAGAAAATAAATGGTTATGAAGATAGATAAATCACTGACCAAAAATTTCTTCAATTTCAATTATTCCTGGATGATGTTTCCCTTGCATTTTCACATCACACTCATATTTGCCCAGGTCCTTTTTCTTATCAATATCTGGAATGATGAGCTGTATGCCTGTTTCTGTCCACTTGAATGATTTCAATCTCATGTCACTATCTTTCATGAATGCATGACCTGCACTTCGTTCATAGTCAAACATTTTGCGGCCTCTGAATTTTTCATTTAGTTGAAAACTCTGCAGCTGTGAAAAAACAAATCTATTTAATTATGTCACAACCAAAAATAGATCCCAGATACAACACAAGGAAGAAAGAAAATTTCTTAGTTAAAAAGAACTCTTTCTTAGTGGCTGTTAAGAACTACAAATAGAATACTTCTATGTTTTGAGAAAATGAAAGAAAAATATAAGGGATAAAGGTACACTTGCAATGTTGCACATAATGTTAACATACATTGAAATGCATAGTAACATTAATATTTATGCAGTAATAGATGCAAGATTGACTAATAACATTATGTTAACCGTTAGTCAATGCAACAAGACAACCAATCTTAAAATTTTCAATAAATCAAAGTCATGAAGAGGGCATGGTCAGCCATATCCCTTGTCATGGGGTAACTATCTCAACAGCCAAGTTTCTCATGCGTCCATATGTTTAATTTTGTGGCATTAGTTGTCTAAAAATATCTAATAAGCCCCGAGTTGTTTTCAGTTGTTATTTTGACATGGAAATGCTTATTAATCCCCAAATGTATATATATCTGAAGGGTAAAACACAGAGATTTCTTTGTTAATGTTGTCTAATGAGCCTGTTACACGGTAGCCATTCCACCGGTAGCAGAGTCAAAAGTCTGGGACAAAAACCTGGACAAAAAATTGCACAACATTTTAAGCTATTTTTTCTCCCTGACAGGAAATAGTGTGTCCAGCCTTGTCTGGATCAGTGTCCTGACCTGACTTGCCGTTGGGATGTTTTTATCTATAACAAGACGGGAAACTGTCAGGAGGTGCTATAAACCCCTAACCATCAAGCCGTGTCGGGACATGACAACCTTGGTGACAAACTGACAAGACTGGAGCAGTATCCCGACCCACCCCAACTAGACTGATTGATTTCTGGAGTAGGGATCATGAGTCAGGGTCATACCAACACAATATAAACCCCTTCTGCCTGCTATGGTTCATCCATTATCATTGCAAATAAACATCAACACATCTACAGATTCTTAAGGTTCTTTTGTTTTTTATTGAGTAAAATATTTTGATTCTCATTCTGATTTGCAGACAAAAAGGAAGAATCTGACCCAAAGACCAGCACCTGCCATACAGCCAGCACCTTCATCACAGCCCAGACCACTACCCAGGAGAGGAAAACCCCTGTATTATGCCATGGATCCTTCAAATGGAAGAAAAATGATGCTACAACAACCTACAACAACCAGGTTACTAGAATTTTATCAGCAAGACCCTTACAGTTTTTGACATCATTGAAAAATGCATATACCACAAAACCAAAAATGAAGTCAGCAATTTTAGGAAGCTTTTACATGTTATGAGGAAACTGGCGGTAACTCTGAGAAGCCTGGCAGCAGGAGAAGCATGCAAGTCTTAAAAGTATCACTGGCTGGTTGGCGGAACCACCATATGTAAATTCATCCCTGTTGCTTACTGGACCATCTTTTCTGACTTACAGGAAGATTACATGAGCATCGACCCTGAAGACTGGAAACAGATTAAGGAAGAGTTCGGAATCAGATGGAATGTCCACCATGCTCGTGGGGCACCAGATCAGCAAAATAATGCCATGAGCAAGCCAAAGAGATCTGGGAGTGAACATTACAATTACAGATATTATAAAGCTTCTTTTCGCTGATGATGCTACACCTAGTCAATGCAGAACACTGATTTCTCTGGGTAGATGTTGGGTCAAGTGGATCTTCATCAGATGTGCAAATAAATTTAACCACAGCAAGTTTAAGAAAAAGATACAGAATGGCACTTCGGGTCTTCTGGGGTGTAAATCCCTGGGGAAGGGAGGGCCACATTTGCACTGCTTTTTGTTGGGTGACAACGGCTTCACTCTGATGTCACTGCTAGTGAAACTCTACAGCAGGAGACAACTCACAAGAGAAGAGAGTAGCAAACTACAAGATCTCTAGAAGCAGGAAGGTGTGGATAATGTGTTTAGAATCCTTGCATGCAGATTCAGTTATACTAGACATAATGGAGAAAAGGCCAAAGGTTGTCAGAGAGATTGTTTTACCATGTGTTGTGTTGCACAACATGCTGAGGACACACCAAGGCAGAGTATCCAGGGCACCCACCCCAGTAGATGATGACATAGCAGCCATTTGGAAGGAGGCAAAGCATCAGTGATACCTACAGAAGGATTACTTTAATGACATTGGCTGGGCAGAAGGACAAATCTGAGATATGAAAATGGTCTAACCTGAGAACAGAAAAAGCTGGCATCTATCAGTGCGTTTCAAAACTACCCAATTATTCCAGGAACTTTTACTCAAGTTAGAGTTGCATCACAGTCCACCAAACTTTAAGTCCACCCATAAATTCCCAAAGTTTTCAAACAGCTTCCAAACAAATCACAAGTCCAATACAAAATGTGATAACCTTAACAAAACTTTATAGGAATCCCATATTAAATGCTAAAATGTGTAAACCTTCAGATTTTGTTCATCTTTGAAAAAGGATTTATGAATTTCTTAATTTTTCTCATTATTTAAACAATTCAAACTTTAAAATTTTCATAAGTGTCAAAATCGCGTTCTAACCTCATTGACCATTGACAAACCTAAAGTTTGTCAATGGTCAAATTAAAAATACAGTAGTCAAAATTCTTTAAAAGTTGTCAAAGTTTTAAAAAGTCAGGCTGCTGGGTGGTTGGACTGTGTGGATTTAATGCCTGCAGATTTGATGAAGCCCATCCTCCTAATGTGTGTCTTCAAGAAGTAATGTTTGTCCTGAACCCAGTTGTTTCTCTGTCATTTCTTTTGTAGCCTGGCCAGATTTGGACTAGCTGAACTTTACATTGAAAGTTTTTTGGAATTTAACCAAGTCTTGCACACTTTCACTGAGAGCTTGCAGCTGCTGGTGAACCTCTGCCACAAGCAATCCTTTCTTACCTTCCATAAAGTGCAAGTTAGTCATATGTCCATTCTTGAACCTGGATTGGAACTCAGTAGATGCGCTCACCTCTCCTCCACCCTCTATGTCCATTTCACATTCAGTCCTCTTAATTTTTGGTCTTTTTGGGCCAATGCCTTCTCTGTCTGTGACGGTGTTTCTGGTGTCCTGGCTTGCACTCTCTCATCCCTCTATTGTTTCTCTGTGTCCTCCCTCTGCCTCTGTTCCCTCTCCCCCTTTATCCTCTGTATGGCAGCAGCTCTATCTCTCTACTCAAGTGTGGTTGTGTCTGTGTGGGCTTCTATCCTCTTCACAATTTTCTCTCCTTTTAGGACCCATCTTCTAAATAAAAGTCAAAGCAGTGTTTATAAAAAGCCAATCATCCAGCTAGCCCCAGCTATATATGTACAGTGAATAATAAGTTAATTTGTGAAAAATAAACAAAAGCCAATCTCAATGCCTCTATTTGTGATCTGTCAGAGTTGAAAATCCAAATGATAGATTCTGTGCACTGGCCCTCCTTTTACAGACACAAATTGCATAACCAACAAGCAGGGAGTTAGTGAAATGAAGTGGCACTGTCCTTGACACTTCCCAGCTTGTCTGCTGCTACAAACGCCTCCTTGTTTGCAGTGCTGAGATGTTACTTACTCTGTGACCAAAAGCTTGGAAACTTCCCCATCTTGTCAAGAAGTGACCAAGTCAGTTCGCGGATGTTTACAAGATGCTATTTTTATTTCAAGTATGGTCAGTTTATGCCTACAGAATGTGATGCAGTGATGTCTGGGTACTTGACTATGACAGGCCAGCAAGTGTTTCCACACAAGATGGTAACAGTATTGAACAAGACGTCAAGTGACTACGACAAGCCATAGGCATACAGGACAGGATAGTTTCTAGGTGGGCAGAGCCATGTTTAGGATCAAGGGTCTGGGAAGGTTGGTGAAATATCAAACATTTTTGATTTTTTTGCTGACCCATCATGACAAGCTGGGAAATCACATCCAACCTTAATGGACTATAAACATTGCTCCCGACCCTCGAAAAATCCTTGGTTATGAACTTTTACTTTTCTCTCAAGACTGCTATTGAAGTTAGTTACTGAGTTTATATACTTGAGTGAATACCTTTGTAGAAACAATTGTAATATAATATTCAGGTTAGGAAAGGAGTCATTTGTGCCAAATCGGAGACACTGAGGTATTGGTTGAGTCACTACTAATAATAATAACTCTAACTAATAATTAAGTTGATCCAAGATTACCGTTATATTTTTTTTCTTTAAATAACAGAACACTTTATTTGGTTCAAGCAAAATATATATGAGGAATCAGCCATAATAACAGAAAATTGCTGAAAAGCTGTTTATCCTGTAGACTCTTCCATTAGCTAGTCGAAGCAAAGGGCACACTTGAGACTGAGGGAGGCGGAAGACAAAGGATGTTACACATTGTGACAGAGCAAAAATAATATCTTTACCCCCTGCATATTCGAAGAAAAATAGCATAAAGGTATGTATATTAATGAAGATCAAAACTATATAACATCACTGCATTCTACTGGAATATTGTATATGATATTCAAGGCCTATTGATTCAGTGATAGAAACACAAAGTAACCATATTTTAAATTCTGCTTACATTTTACTGAGACCTGACGGTTTTGTGTGATTTAAATCTGTTTTCCTATTTCCACAAAATGAAACCACAAATTGTTAAAAATGTCAAAATTGTGTGTGCTTGGTCATGTTAGTCGTAAAAGCTACTCTATTGATATGTTTCCTTTGTGTTGGTTTCTCTTGAAACTGGCTAAATGCTGATAAGGGTCAGAATTGTGAAAATGTTGACAGGAGCATTCCATCTATTTTTCGGCTCCCTGTTGTGGTGCGTAAATATTGTTACCTTGGCAAAACAAGTTCCTCCACAATTGAAGCTTAAAAACCTACTCCTACTCCTCTTGTTGTGTGGTGATGTTGCCCTAAACCCTGGCCCAACCAATTTTGGATTCGTCAACTGCAGATCCATTCGCAATAAAGGCCCTCTCCTGCATGACCTTATACAACGCAGGGACTTGGATATCCTGGGTCTAGTTGAGACTCATATTAGACCAACTGACACTGATGATCTCCTAAATTCTCTCACAACAGCTGAATTCAACCTAATCCAAAAACCAAGCTGTACTAGATTGGGCAGTGGTGTTGGCTTTCTGTGTAGAAAATCCTTTACTCACAGTACTGTCTCTTCACCGGTGTTTAGATCTTTTGAAATCATCATACTATGTTTTTGGTCAGACTACAATAGCTTTGTTGCTGCTTGTGTGTATCGTCCCCCTGGTTCGTGTACTACTCAATTTCTTGAAGATTTTATGGCTCTTTCTGGCTTTCTGTCTTCAATTAGTTCCAAATTCATCATTTGTGGTGACATAAATGTTCATTTGGATGTTGAGTGTGGTGACAGGTCTAGGTTTAACGACATTCTTCAGTGTTGCAGTTTGATTCAGGGTGTCAGTGGCCCGACTCACATACTGGGTCACACTCTGGACATTTTGATATCTCCTTGTGACTCTGATTTTGTCTGCAACGTTAGTGTTGGAGACTTTATCTTTGACCATGCTACTATACGATGCCAACTAGATTTCCCACACCCAACAACCTGCATTGGAAAAATGGTCTCTTATCATAGGTACCATAAAATTGATATTTACCAATTCCGCAATGACCTTAGTAATATACCATTTGTACTGTCCCCTGATGGAACTGTGGCAGAACTGTATGATCAGTACATGGTTGGTCTTACCCAGATACTTGATAAGCATGCTGCTATCATTTCACGCATGACAAAATGGCAGTCAGATGAGTGGTTGTCTGAATCATATCGCACGGCTCGCTTTCTAAGGCGGCAATCTGAATGAGTGTTGAGAAAACACAAGACACAGCTGAACAGGTCAAGGCTCCGCAAGCAAATTGTCTGGTGCAATCGACTGTCCAACAAAGACAATGGTTCCTACTATACCAATATTATAACTACAAATAGTGATGACCCCAAGAAGCTGTGGCAGTCAGTGAGCAAGGTATTACACCACACCTCTGAGACTGTCCTGCCTGCTCACAGCTCAGAAAAAAGCCTTGCAGACACGTTTGCTTCTTTCTTCATCAATAAAATAAGCAAAATCAGGGACACTTTTTCTACTTCTGGCTCCTCCAATGTTCCACCTGATTCAGTGCCCCCTACTTACAATACTTTTAAGCCTGTAACTGAAGACCAGGTCAGACAGTGCATCAATGAGCTTCCTACTAAATCGTGCCTATTGGACCACATACCAACTTTACTTCTTAAGGATTGTCTTGATATACTCCTTCTGTCTATTACCAAGTTGGTAAATTATTCTCTCATTGATGGCTCTTTCCCAAATGCTTTCAAACGAGAGGTTGTCACCCCACTCATTAAAAAGGCTCCTCTGCCCAGTAACAACCTTAAGAACTATCGCAACCTATCGCCCTATCGTCTGGTCTTTGTTTCCTCTCAAAGTTAGAGTGAGTTGTTTCTAAGCAACTTATGTCACACATCAATTACAACAAACTGGACAATCTACATCAGTTAGCTTATAGGCCAGGACACTCCACTGAAAAAGCTTTATTGTCAATAAAAAACGAGGTGCATCTCTCTCTGACATGCAGTGAACCTAGGGCTCTAGTTCTTCTTGATTTATCAGCCGTGTTTGATACGATTGATCATAATATTCTCCTTGGTTACATGAAATCCTGGTTTGGTCTTGGTGGAACTGTTTTAAAGTGGTTTGCTTCCTATTTGAGTGATCGATGCCAGACTGTCAAGATAGGCTCCACATTATCTGAATTGAGCAAACTCATCTGCGGTGTTCCCCAAGGTTCTGTTCTGGGTCCATTGCTTTTTTCACTTTATACTACACCACCTAGCAAAATCATCTGCCTTCATCTGCATATTAAATTCCACTTCTATGCAGATGATACACAACTATACATCCATCTATCCCATAAGAATGCCTCTGCTGCTCGTGCCAAGCTAAATGCCTGTCTTCATGATGTGCAACGATGGATGTCAGATAGTAAACTGAAGCTCAACCCCCAAAAAACTGAATTTATTGTCTTTGGCTACAAGGCTCAGTGTCAAAAGATCTCTTCCCGTTTTTCTGTCAGAATTCTTGGTAGCTTTCTTCATCCGGTTGATTCTGTCAGAAATTTAGGTGTGTGGTTTGATGCAGAATTTTCCTTCTCTGAATATGTCAAGAGGACTTGCAAAGCGTGCTTTCTACAGATGTGCGACCTTCGTAGAATACGACAGTATCTTACTCCAGAAGTGACAGTCCTTGCTGCAAATGCCTTGGTTAGTAGTCGTCTGGACTACTGTAACTCTCTATATAGGGGCTTGTCATGTTTCAATCAGCACAAATTGCAAAGTATTCAGAATACCCTTGCTCGTATTGTCACAAATCAAAGAAAGTATGCTCATGTAACACCCATTTTGAAGCAACTCCACTGGCTGCCCGTTAAGTATAGATGTATGTTCAAAACTGCAACACTAATTCAATGTAAATTTATATCATATGTAGCCTACTAGTTTCATAACTATTCCAATAAAAAGAGAGAGCTCTTTAGGTACTCTGTGAGCTTACAGAAAAAAAACAGCAAAATTAATAAATAAGATTCAAAACTGAGTTAAGAGAATATAGCACAGGCATATAGGATCAATTGCTGTAACTCGGATTAATGATGTTGAATTACCTCACCAAGCACTGGATAAGTAGATATAATTTTGAAAGTAATTGTAAACAATGTCATTCTTACTTGAGTAAAGTGGCATCCAAAATCATATACTAAGGTCAGATCTGCTCCACTAATCAAAGCATAGCTTCCATTAACACACCGAAAGGGGGTTTTGTATGAAGCTTTTATTTCCAGTGGATAGACAGCTTCTGCAAGAGATATAGTTATATTTGTTTACAAAATGATGTTTTACTTAGAGAAACACTACTACACTTGTAACAC
Source organism: Sabellastarte sp. h YS-2021 (assembly GCA_964017235.1). Classification (NCBI taxonomy): domain Eukaryota; kingdom Metazoa; phylum Annelida; class Polychaeta; order Sabellida; family Sabellidae; genus Sabellastarte; species Sabellastarte sp. h YS-2021. Next base: position 13,271,847 of record OZ024933.1, read on the forward strand.
GTCAGTGAGCTAAGCTAAAGCCTGATTCTGACAAAAATTCTTTGCTCTAGTAAAATAGTAAATAGTAGTTAGTGAAATATTATATTGCAATTACTAATTTATATATTCGAGATACTAGCCCCTATATTCAACTAAGTAATTGATATATTCATGTAAAGAAATGGTTATTTGAGTTAGCTAACTAGTATATGCCACTTAGTAATTAAAAGTATTTGACAGTGCAGAGGTTTCGAAATAATGTCTGTGCACTGAAAAATATTGTGAACTGGAAACAAATTAGCATGTTGAACCCACATCATTTCAATAAAACAACCATATTACGATTAAAATTGATATCCAGTGAGTTATATTGCATAATATATTCCAAAAAAATCACTCATAGCAAGATCATCAGTTCAAAAGTAGAGTAACTTTAGAATAATACCATAATCTTATAGATAAATATGAATTTGACTGCAACCACTATACTCACCAATAAGACATAGTAGGATTGCCATGAAAATGTACATCTCTGCATATTTTTTATGAGATTCAACTGCAAATATAGAAAAGATTGATACAATTAAATAGAGTAATAAGCTTGCATTTTCATATCTGTTAAAGAACACGTGTCCTATGACCAACTCACAGCAACAGTGTGGATGTCCGTTTTTTGTTACACCATGAAAAGAGAAAAAAAATTATTAAAGATTAAAATGTATACAAATGAAACTGCTGAAGCAGAATCTTATCAAGGCTGTTTGCACAACTAAATGATACATTACAAAAGTTTTATAACCTATAAAATAAGCAATTAAATATAAATTGTTATTAGTACAAATAAGTTGCACAGATTGCTGCAGTTAAAAATTATAAAAGATATTGCATATTGGATATATGGTAAGGTATACCTTGAGAGGCCAAAAATAGATTACTCCTGCATCTGTGAATTCTCTCTTGTTTCTAAAATGAATTTAGTAGCCAGAAAACATTTGAGGAAATTAAGAAAAAAATCAACATGCAGGTCTCTTTGTTTATGTTTGAAGGTTTCTGGATAAAGAAATGCCTCAGTTTAAACAGATATCCGAAATCTTCCAAGACAAAGCTGACGAACCCTATGTTGTGCCATTTATGATATAATCTGACCAAAAATAATCATTTCACAAGCTCAGTTACACCTTTCTATAACATCATAGTCCCCTGTTGTAATGTCTACCATCTCTCTTATGCCAAAAATGTTAATTAAATTGATTACATGAATTAACTTTATTTTATTAAAAACACAAGTGGAGTAACAAATTAAGCATTTTCATGATTGCAATTTAATTTTAGGTTTTTTGATCTGTAAATTACAGAAGAGAAGTATAATCAAGTTGAGTATATTTTTATTGTAAACGTTGTACCTCAATAAATTGAGATAATGATATTAAGTTATGGAGATAATATTAATCCAAATAGTTAGCTTGCGATATGTAAACATTTTGTCAAGGATAAAGGTTTATCAAGATAGTCTAATACAAATCTAATAAATCTCTCAAGATGGCATTCTTGGCATTCTGAATCTATAAACAAAATAGAAAATTGCATTTTCTCTGTTATTAATGGGTTAGTCAAGAGTACGAGTCAATAAGGCATTGAATGGCTATGGCCATTAAAATGGGCTTGGTATTTATGATACTCGCCCTATGACAAACAATATCACCTTCCAAATCACCAAGTTTAGTCACATATGTAAAAGAGTCTTGTTATTTACCGGTATTGCTGGTTGTTAACCCTGTTGCCCCTAATCATATGTAAATTTTCTGATCTCTGCTAGACACGAAATAGACTGTGTCCCTTTTGTGGTTAACTTGAGTAAAGTGGCATCCAAAATCATATACTAAGGTCAGATCTGCTCCACTAATCAAAGCATAGCTTCCATTAACACACCGAAAGGGGGTTTTGTATGAAGCTTTTATTTCCAGTGGATAGACAGCTTCTGCAAGAGATATAGTTATATTTGTTTACAAAATGATGTTTTACTTAGAGAAACACTACTACACTTGTAACACGTCAGTGAGCTAAGCTAAAGCCTGATTCTGACAAAAATTCTTTGCTCTAGTAAAAACACAAGTGGAGTAACAAATTAAGCATTTTCATGATTGCAATTTAATTTTAGGTTTTTTGATCTGTAAATTACAGAAGAGAAGTATAATCAAGTTGAGTATATTTTTATTGTAAACGTTGTACCTCAATAAATTGAGATAATGATATTAAGTTATGGAGATAATATTAATCCAAATAGTTAGCTTGCGATATGTAAACATTTTGTCAAGGATAAAGGTTTATCAAGATAGTCTAATACAAATCTAATAAATCTCTCAAGATGGCATTCTTGGCATTCTGAATCTATAAACAAAATAGAAAATTGCATTTTCTCTGTTATTAATGGGTTAGTCAAGAGTACGAGTCAATAAGGCATTGAATGGCTATGGCCATTAAAATGGGCTTGGTATTTATGAAACTCGCCCTATGACAAACAATATCACCTTCCAAATCACCAAGTTTAGTCACATATGTAAAAGAGTCTTGTTATTTACCGGTATTGCTGGTTGTTAACCCTGTTGCCCCTAATCATATGTAAATTTTCTGATCTCTGCTAGACACGAAATAGACTGTGTCCCTTTTGTGGTTAACTACTGTATGTGTATCTTGACACTGAAAACTGAAGAACAATTCTGGTACCTAAAATTGCAAAAATACATACAAGAGAGAACAGTAGTTAAGCCACACAATTTGGGTATTTATGTAAACCTAAATAAAAAGCAATGTTCTCCTGGGGAATGCTGAAGTAAACAAAATTTAAAAAATCCCTAATCATTGTAGCATTAATTGACTTCTTTTGTTTTTCGAGATATATTTGACATCTCTTCTGGGTACTACATGGAAAGAATTTCATGTGTTTCAAATGCATACATTTCTCTGGAATGGTTGACCACGCCAGTATATCTTGAAAGAATTAAGCACAGATGTTTGGCATACATTCAGTATATATAACAAGAAACTTGACCTTCAAATCGTAACTGGCAAGAGACACTTAGATTTCTCCAATAGCAAGGTGGCTCAACATTTTGCCAACTTAACAATATTTAAACAAATGAGGACGTTGCATATTTCTTCTTGATGCAGCTTTTAATTCCCTTCAAAGAACCCAGGAGGCATTTAAAAATGTTGATAGCACACTGGTTTTTAAACAGATTTCTGGAGCAGCTTTGGCCACGCCTCCATTTTGCTTAAAGCTGCAACCAGTGACATGGATACTTCTTTTTACCTATGTTGAGGTTTGGCATTTGTACAGCAAATGTCCTTACTTTTCATACCCTATCATTCAACTTTTGATGAATAAATGCCATATCATGTATACCTCTACAGGCAGCCCAGCTGGCCACCTCTGCGGCTAATCAACTCCTTCATGGCTTCCGCCCTGCAACAAGGAGACAGTATTCCAGAATGTGGAATGACTTCCAAGCTTTCAAGGTGGCGGCTGGGCTGCCTCTTCTCCAGTTAGATATACATATATTTTTTAGCATTTATGGAGTTCTAAGTCCAAAATAACCAGTCACAAGCCAATATAGCAAATTATATGGCAGCATTGAGGGTTTTTCATATCGTAAATAACATCTCCACTGACTCTTTTAAGGATGAGAGGATTAAAATATTTCAAAAGTCTTTAAAAATTCAGGCACCCTTAAACCCAACCAGGAGATTTACCATTAACATTGAGATGCTCAATGAAATTATCCATCAATGTCAGTTTCTCTCATTTCCAGTTATGTTCAGACCTTTGTACCCTCTGGCATTTTTCTCATTTTTGAGAATGTCTAACATCTTGCCCCACTCCACCACTTCCTTTGATGAAACCAGGCAATTGGCCAGAGGAGACATCATACTGAACCCACAAAGGGCAGTGGTTATCATAAAATGGTCAAAAACCATGCACAATAGAAGTTAGGTGGCCACTGTATCCATCCCTGCCCTAGGGGATTCCAGTCTATGTCCTGTGAATGCGTTAGTAGTATGATCACACAAATTCCAGCATCAGAGAATGAACCATTATTTTTGGTGCCTAAGACACAAGGACTGATCCCTCTAACAGATTCCATGGCTAGAAAGCATCTAAAGGACCTATGTAGGAATATGCAATTGTCAGCCCCTATCACATTTCATGATTTTAGGAGGGCTGGGGCGTCCTGGGGGTTCCAAAATGGGGTCCCTTTGGAGCAAATCATGAAGCATTGGACTTGGAAGTCAGATGCTGTATGGTCCTATCTGTCATCTTCTCCATCACTCCAATTCCCCATTTCCATAGCTTTCAGAAATGCCCTACACTCCTAGTTTCTACTTGGTGCTTGGGTGTCATTTTTACCCTTATTATGAGAAAATATCAGTAAATTATGCATTTTCCAAACAAGTTAATGATAATGAACTTGACCTTTGAACTTGTTAGGTTTGACCTTTACCTTTTCACCAAGGTTAACATACATACTGCCATTAACATGCTGGCAGAATTATATCAGAAACACACTGGCTAGTTGGTACTTGAATCAATTACAATATAAACTGTTCAAAAGCTAACCAGGGGTTTGACATTCATCTGACCCTTGACCCCAAGGTCAAGTCAAAACTCAAAATTCAATATCATTTGGGTTGGCCATCTAGTTATTCCTTAAAATTGTAACCTTGGGGTCATTCTGACATGTATTCAAAATTCTAACTATTGACCTTGGAACAAAGGTCATATTCTACCTGATGTCACAGGTTAAGAAAAATAGGTGGCACCTGGGTTAGGGGTGCAATAAGATGACACTACAGCTCACACAAATATGTTAATGCCTGCTGGGTGAAGGGTGAGGAATGCCCAAATGTAAAATAATTCTTGGCCTCTACGGCCTGCAGTGTCATTTGGGTCAGTATCACTCCTCATCCTATGGAGCACTGAGAACTCCATGTTTTTTGTAGAGTGGCCTGGGCTAGAGAAATGTCTGATTTTTAGGTGGGAGATTTTTGCACAGGAAAGTTCTCTTATAGAAACTTTCTGCAGTGTCCAGTTTGGTGATTTTTTGGACAGTATGTGCATTTACCCAGTCTGGTACAAACTGGAGTCATCATTCTTGGTTTGATGGGTTTCTCTATGGGCGGGAATGTAATCCTAGCTGAAGTAAGTAGATCCCTGAGGTTTGGGAGTCTCCTGTATCCCATGATGGGTGGGTCAGGGAAAATTGTTTTTAATTCCTCTGTATTTTGGATAATGTTCCAATTATCCCTGATCAGTTTACTGATGTGGAGATTTTTAGGGCTGAAGTTGGTCACCATAACAGGTCTTGTGGAGTCTGTTTTGTTTTTGACCTCTAGTAGTTGATCTTGTGTGAAGGTGTTTGCCCTCTGAAAATGTTTTTTCAGGGAGTTGAGGGGATATCCTCTCTTCAGGTAATAACCAGTAAGGTTTTTTGCATTAGTCCTGAAGTCTTCATCTAAGGAGCATATGCGCCTGAGTCTAAGGTATTGACTATATGGTCCTTTGGTCAGTATGCTGTCTTGGTGGGCACTAGTGTAGTGAAGATACAAATGAGTATCAGTGGGTTTATTGTACAGGGTTGTAATAAGTTCTCTGTTTCCATTGAATTTAACTGTGGTATCTAAAAAGTTAATGGAGGTTGAGCTGTACACATGTGTGAATTTGATAGTTCTGTGGAGGGAGTTCATGTAGTGAATGAATTCTGATAATGAACTTTCTCCATGAGTCCATATCATGAAGATATCATCAATAAACCTTAACCAAATTAGAGGTTTCAGGTGAAAGCCCTCTAGGGCTCTTGTTTCAAACCTGTCCATGAACAGGTTTGCGTAATTGGGAGCCAAAGAGGTTCCCATAGCTGTGCCCCCAGTCTGGAGAAAATGTTCTCCATTGAATTCAAAGTTCATATTATGAAGAACAAGAGTGAGTAGGTCAAGAATGAACTTAGCAATTGGTGTCTTGCTAGGGTCAGATCTGAGTTTTTCAGCTACTGCCAATATCCCTTCTTGGTTGGAAATATTGGTGTATAGTGAGGACACATCAAGGGTGCAAAGTATGGCACCTTCAAGGATGGGTTCTAGTGATTTTAGTTTAGTAATAAAATCTTGTGTGTCTCTGATGTGTGACTTGGTTTGCGGTACATATGCTTTGATGTGCTCATCCACAAATTTACTGATTCTGCTAGTTGGATGGTTCACAGAACTACAGATGAGTGTCCCTGGGGCACCCTTTTTGTGAATTTTAGGGAGAAGGTAAAATTTTCCTTCACTATAAGTGTCAATGCTTAGATGGTCAAAATTGTCATCTGTGATTAGTCCTTTTGCCCTCATTTGGGTTAAAGTTTCATCGATTTTCTCCCTTATTTTAGGAGTTGGGTCATGGTCAAGCTTGCAATAAAAGTCGGGATCACTCAGTTGGCGATAGCCTTCCCTCAGATAATCCCTAGAGTTCATAACCACAATAGCTGATCCTTTGTCAGCTTTTTTAATGACAATATCAGGATTTTGAGATAGTTCTCTCAAGCCTTGAGTTTGTTTTTTGCTGAGGTTGGCTGTGGGGGCTTTTGGTTGAGCCATCAGAAGACTACTTTTGAAGGCCCTTGAGAAGACCTCCAAAGACTGGTGAGTGTTTGGTGGTCTCCAGTTGCTCTTTTCTTTGAATTGAGAATGAATATCCCTGTATGGGTTTTCATTTTCATCAAAATTAGTTGCTAGGAATTCAATGAGTTGAGGTAATCAAAGTGGCCATTATCCTTATGGAAATGATATTTGAGGCAAAGTCTTCTATGGAAGGCTTTGAAGTCAGTCCAGATTTTTGATTTGTCTGTGGGACCTGGTGTGGGGCAAAAGGTGAGGCCTTTTTCCAAAGCTGATAGTTGGTCAGGGGTGAGTGAGATATCTGATAGATTAATCACTGTGTGGCCTATGAAGCTACCCATAGATTTACCCTTTGGTAGTATCCCAGGGGAAGCCGTTTTGGCTTCCTCTTTAATAGTGTCCAAGATGCTAAGATAATTTATCCTTTCCATCATGAACAATGTGGATGGATAAAAGGAGGCTAAGGTCAGATAATTGGAACCTGAGGAGTCAAGGAGGAAACCAGATTAAATGAAACAGTTATTTATTAGTTTGAAACAACATTGAGTTTGAACTTTATGGGGTTCAAATGAGACTATTTATTTAGAATTAACTCTTTCGGCGCGATTGGCGACTTCCGTCGACATATATAACAAGCGCGACGCTAACGTAAGTTTTGATCTGTCCAACGCGGTTTTGTTTTTCGCAAGTAGCGAATGAGAAAACAGGAATTTTTTCATTGGTTGAGTTCTTGTCCAATGAAAGTATTATATTTTCTTTGCTTTTTGATTGGCCGATGGCTATCCAATAGAATTTGAGTATTTGTTGATTGACAGGCTCTCTGCTGGAAATAAGGAATAATTTACGTAAGCATGTTTTGGTTCATTGCCAAATGAGAAAATGGTACTAATTTATTGTTTCTTTTGCAGAATAGTGTCTTTTAGGCATTTTAAATAATTATGTGATGCAAACGAAATATTTACAGCTTATTTACAGTCTATTTACACAAAGAAATGACGTATTCACCACGTCATTTCTCACAGTAAACAATTTTATACGTCACGGTGATTATTGTCGACTTTCGCGCTTCATAGAAATGTCGACGAAAGGCGACTGCCGCATTTTATACGCATTTTACTACGTGAAACTCGCGGCGAAAGAGTTAATCAGTTTAGGTAGTCCTGCCAGAAGTTCTTTGAACTCTGTTTGTCTCCTGTTTGGTGCTGGTCTCTGTTGGAGGCGTCTGGGTAAGGCCTTCCTTCGCTTGTTTTGAGGAGGGTTGTTCTCCTTGGCAAATATATTTTTAGAGACCTTAGTCTGGGCTGCTTCCTTATATTTGCTGTCCAAACTGTTTTTGATCTCTGTGAATTGTTCCTTGTTGAGAATGTGTTGAAGGTCTGCCAGTTCCGCCTGTAAGCTGGTCTTGACAGTGGTGTATTTCTGGTTGAGTTGCTCAACCCACAGGAGGGTTAGTTCTCTTTTTCAGCCACTAACAGTTTTAGCCCACTTGGTCTTGAAATCCTGATTCTCAGACTGGGGTGGGGAGCATCTGAAGTTGAAGATACTTGTAAAGTTGACTTCTTTAAGTTGGTGCTTCACATGATGGAGACTGGTGGCAATTCCCAGTTTCTTTCTGTAAAGGTTTTTAGCCTTGAAGTAGTGGCTCTTAGCAGCTGGGGGATATCTTTCCCTACTGGTGCTCTCTCTGACAGTGGAGGGAGAGCTGGTCCTCTTCCTTTTGGCAGATCTACTTGTAGTCTTTCTCTCTTTATTGAGTCTACTGGGGACTTCATCCAGGAGGCTGACTGTATCACTGCTGAAAGTGTGTGCAGGTATAGGAGTACCTGAGGCTGGGGTGTTGAAGGCAGATCCTGATTGTACGTCAAGATCCTTCATAGCAGAGCTGAGGCCAGTTTCACTTGCACTCATGGTAACCCAAGTAAAATCAAAATAAGTCAATGTGTAAGTGAAAAATTGACTCCTAGCCTTATAATCTTTCTATTTGATAGATTAGTTCGAATTTCTTAGCTTTAGAATTCTCATCAGAGGTAGTAAATGAGTGGGACCATTTTCCTTCTAAGGCTCCTCTGGAAAAGGGGAGTCTGTCCTATGCTCCTGCGGAGCCAAGGAGAATTATTTGAATTTTTGGGAATTTTTTCTGGTATAAAAAATCCATCACTGCTGAGAGGGGTAGTGGCCCACAGGGAGTTGGATATTGCTTGCACATGAGAGTCTACATTTCTCTTATTTAGAATAATCCCTGTGGGGAGTAGTCCTAAAAAACCGACTTTTGAAGTGGGAGAAAATTCACATGAAAAATAATTCAGGTGAAAAAAAGGGGGGAAAAGTGAATGGGTATTTGACCAATCCAATGAAATGATTAAATACAATTAAAAGAACCATAAGAGGGAATAACATAAGAAGTGTTATATTTACGACACTCCCAATTGTGTGTGCTGTATTGAATGAGTGCATTATAGCGCTGATCAGTCAATAAGTAACTTTCAGGAGCCTGACGGAGCCGTTTTTTCCACCTTAGAAGGAAAATGGTCCCACTCATTTAATGCATCTGATGAGAATTCTAAAGCTAAGAAATTCGAAATAATCTATCAAATAGAAAGATTATAAGGCTAGGAGTCAATTTTTCACTTACACATTGACTTATTTTGATGTCACAGGTTATATTATTCATCTGTTCAACAGCTCCTGAATTAGTAGTAATTTCTTTTCTTTCAAGTTGGGTTTAATAGTGTCAGGGGGGTTAAAATTAGAGTTTTGCATAATTACTTTGGCTTGACCTTCACAGTCATGAAGGTCAAGTTGGCAATTTGCCTTATTCATGGTAATTGATTCAGTACCTTAGCATGACAGTAGGATAAAAGTTTTTGAATAAAATATTTTATGCTACCTGTACAGAATATGCCAATCAGAAAATGACAGAATATAACTTTATATAAACCCAGCCATGCCTTTTCATTTCTGGCCCTTGGGGGGCTGTTTGGGTCGTCATGAGGGTGACGGTTAGGTCAGCCCTGAAAGGATCAGTTTTTGGAACTTGTGTAAATTGTAGTGTGTACCAATTTCTAAAGGTGTGGCCCTCTCTGATTTGTCAGTTACTGATCAATGCAAATTACCAACCCATGCTTCTTCCATTTGAATGTTGGAAGCACACGAGGTCACATCTCAATACACCCACCTCAATGTATCCCACCCTATTGTATGTATTGTTTATATGTATTGTTGGAACATAGTACTATTTGTAGTATATGTCAGATCACTGGCTATCTGCAAGTGGAAGTATGTGTATTATGTATATCATGTATGGAATATTCATGCAATATGGTTTCATATGGCGTCACATGGACACAATATATATGCTTATTGCATCTGCTGCATGCCCCGCTATGAAAAGTGAGGTTGTCTGTAATATGTGGCTGCTTGAATATCTGCACGGATGCTCTATCATGTGGCTGCTCCAGTTCCTGGAAGAACATTATATTATTGTATTAAATATATCAGTATAACTTTTATTGTGAACAATAAACTATAATTCATTGGCACAATACCTACTAGTCACAAGCTAAGTATGGCCATGGGTTGAAAATATTGTTAAGTCAGAGGCAGTACTGTTCGGTCATTTAAGGTTCACAGTATTTAGTGAGGGGGCCATACGACCAGTCATGCTTAGCAGTGTGTTTTATTTTACTTTGTATGTAGTATCTCATCTGCAATGTTGTATGCAATTACATCTCATTGCACAGGCATTGAACCTGGGTAGGTTGGGACTTGAACTGTGAGGACCACAGGGCCCCATTGGCCTGGATGTAGGAGAGGATAACCAAATTATGGAGACCACTACTCCTGTAGGACCCATGGGACCTCAGACACCATTATGATCTTATTATCTTTTATTATCTCTCTTTACAATGCCTTTCTTATGGGACACTGCAGGTGCATTGCAAAGAGGGAACCTTTTAACTGTTTTACTGGAACTTTTACTATTTTATCTTATGGCATGTGGGATTTTACCTGTAACTACTTCGTGGGTGTCATTTTTACCTATATTATGAGAAAATATCAGCAAATGATGCGTTTTCCAAACTAGTTAATGATAATGAACTTGACCTTTGACCTTGTTAGGTTTGACCTTTACCTTTTCACCAAGGTTAACATACATACTGCCATTAACATGCTGGCAGAATTATATCAGAAACACACTGGCTAGTCTTTACTTGAATCAGTTACAATATAAACTGTTCAAAATCTAATCAGAGGTTTGACATTCATCTGACCCTTGACCCCAAGGTCAAGTCAAAACTCAAAATTCAATATCATTTGGGCTAGCCATCTAGTTTCTTTAGTTCCTTAAAATTGTAACCTTGGGGTCATTCTGCAATGTATTCAAAATTCTAACTGTTGACCTTGGAACAAAGGTCATATTCTACCTGATGTCACAGGTTATATTATTCAGCTGTTCAACAGCGCCTGAATTAGTAGTAATTTCTTTTCTTTCAAATTTGGTTTGATAGTGGCAGGGAGAAAAATGATGAGAAAATGAGAAAAATGATAGAATATAATTTTACATAAACCCAGCCATGCCTTTTCATTTCTGGCCCTTAACGGGCTGTCTCTCAGAAACTGTAAGAAGCCAAAGTAGTTGGGGTGTAGATGTACATCCTCGTGGTACATTTTCTCTCTCTCTCTGAAACATTATTTTCTCTACTTAAGCATTATTTGTACTTTTTACAAAGCTGATACTGTTTGGTCTGAGGGTCTCTTTATCTTTGTACTGTTTCACTTCTGTGTCTCATGGTGTTGAAAATTATTCCTCGGATGGTGAGCTATGGGCACCTCTGATGCTGTTTTTTTAGAAAATATACTATGGTGTAGTTGTGTGATGGAGGGCTTGTTAGCCATATGGTGGGAATTTCGAATGAAAATGTCTTTGTGTTGATAATGAACCACTTTTGTCATGCTTGTAGGAAGAGGGATTCCAAATGAAGTAAAATCACATAAATACACTGGAATGTCATCGAAGAAAATTTTCTTGATGCAACATAAGCCACAGTACTCTATGAAAATGTATAGTAACAAGCTAAGGATGCTTTATCTTTTGCACTATTTCCATTTTCCTCTTAAGACAACCTAGATGAGGTGTGATCTAGAGTTTTACCAGTCTGTTCCTAATCTAAATCTACTTGTTAGATGCTGCAGTAAACAGAAAATTTAAGTCAATTCAACAGGCATTGCTGCAGCTTATAAGTATTACCAGAAGATGCAGTGGGTTGACAAATATTGTAAGAGTAGTAGATATTGATAGAGAATAATTGAGTAATTGTCAAAGCATAATTGATTCCAGATGTTAAATTTAACACGTTTGGCTTAGCTGCCATTTTGTATGTGGCCTAAACTGCTTCTTATATCTGCCACAAAAGTTCACACCAAAAAGAACAGCATTTTAAAACCATGTATGTTCAACTACATGTTCACTTTTTATAACCTTTTGCATTTTTTTCTTCTTATGGTGGAAAAATCTAGTTATCTTCAATAGAAGTTTGTAATGTGTAACATCTTTCATCTCCAATGACTTTCTCAAGCTAGTTTTATAACTCTTTAATAATGTACATGCCATTGTTAGTAATATTATTATATTATCTTTGTTTTTTCCCACCTTCATACTTAGTTTCTGTTCACTAAAGAGAAATTCAGATATCTGAACCAAATTTGGCATTGAGGCTTATTGGGTCATAGGCTTGCTTGGGATAGATTTTGAGCAAAGTCAGAAAAAAGTTTGGCATTTCTTGGGCAAAAAGTTCAAAATATTTTCTGCACTCTTTCTCAGAATGTACAAAAGGTCTTGCTTTGAAATTTTTGGCCCACTGGGGTTTAAAAAATCCTCTTATTGAACTCCCATTTTAATGGCTTGTAACTCAAAAATGCAGCAAGATCAGAAATCTCGAGTGAATCTTGGGTTCCCTAGGGGCCAGTACATACTAGTTTTGTATCCCTGAAAATTGGGGATACTATGGATCACGCATGGTATGCATCCACAGAGATTTTCTTGTGTTGAACCTACAAGCCACATTTCTTTTTGGATTTCTTTTAAAATTTGCAAGTGGCTTGCTATGGCAGAGGTCTGGTCATCCTATTCTTTTGATTATTGTGTTCAAGCTATAGGTCATAGTTTTTTTTCAGATTTATTTTATATTTGGTACCTCAATTGGTGTTTATGATGTCTTGCCATCCTATCTTTTCTGTAGACTTGGGGTCAAAATCAAGAGAGTAATGGCTATTGTAGGTTATCTAAATAAATGTCTTATAATTCACAAACTGTTGCATGTACAGTATTTGCATTGGCGATTTTATTCACAAACTTTATACTTAGCTACAATATAGCATTAAGTTTGGATCTCTATTGCATTAGATAAGAGAGAAACAGGTACAATCTTCACCGAAGCAAAATAGTATAATGATTAAATGTCTAATATCGTGAAAGTCACATGGATCTTGTCAAAATGTGATAAGATTTGACATATGACCCCCCTCCCCTTCGGGGTCAAATGATGAAACTAATTTTTAAAAAGGATTATATCTCACTTATTATTGCTCATATAGGTTTTGGAATATTTATGTTGCCTCTCCTGCAGATAGGGGTTTGGGATGTTCATTTAACTTACAGGAAACCTCGGCTGTGCTTATTATGATCTTGCACTGGGATCAAAGTTTGCACATGACCAGTGCCTCGGATCAGCAAATATTTACACGTGCACTTGATTAATTTATAAGCCTGTAGGTCATAGCGTAGCTAAAAAGTAAGTATCAATCCCCAGAAATTGATATAGAATCATTTAAACACACCATTACTACAAAACATGTCCAACTTATGATAATGTACACAGATAGCATGGCTAATATTGTCTTAAAGTAAATAGGAAAACTTCCTGATTAACATATACAGAAAAAAATATATATTGCAAATGAAAATGACAATATCATACAAGTTCGTCATATTTACATGGGTACCAGTGAATATAATCTCAATCTTTAACTTTCAATTTCTCAGGAATTTCTCAAGCACTGTAAAAATCTTTCTGATAAAAATAATATTTATAGGTTACATAGTTTTAGAGATATTATTGAACACCTGGAAGTTAATGATGCTAATTATCCATGGTAAGGGGACGCTGCTATATAAAAAAATAATTTTGGCTGCCAATATTCTCTTATATGGGTCAAATACAACTTGCAGTGAATGATAAAATCACAAATACTTTCCTCATATGTTTCTTCCATTCCATTATGGCATTAAAATAGGTATTTGAGGTGATTGCTAATAGGACTGTTTCACTGGAGCCGACCCTCAACCGACCCTACGACTCTAGGGTCGGTTATGAAAGTCGTGGACTCGTAGAAAAAAAGGCGTGAAAATGGATAGTCAGTTTAAAATTCCCAGACAGGACAGTATAGTTACAGACAGGCTGTAATGACATAACCGACAAGATGTAAGGTTGGGGACATTTTCTCCACAGCCAGTTGTAGAAGTACTACAAGCCTCCAACCCATAACCGACAAGCCAAAAGCAGAAAAGCCATAAAGACACACAGACAGGCTGGGAACATCCTGACCTATGCCGACAGGACTGATTTATTTTCAGGGTCTGTAGCCACAATCAGATCCAGAATCAGGATCTGTGCAATACTATATAAACCAGGGACCTGCCACTCATGTCACGCTCCAATGATGACAGGGACACATCAAGAGGAACTTTTTGACAAGATTAGGGTGCTTTCAAGACACGGAAGACAGCACTACCCAGCACCTGTCCAGCTAGAATCACCACCACAACCATGCAGAAGGGAGAGGAAGCCACAGAATCCATTGGCTATGCCCTGGCTACTGCAGAGGGAAGAAAGGATATGCTACAGAACACTCTTGGACGAGCTAATCACAACTGACATACCAGGCTACAGGAATTTCATCAGGATTGAACCAGCCTTCTTTGATTTGATAGAGAGGAAATAATTACCCCCCACATCAGAAAGTCAGAAACAAACATCAGGAAGCCATTACAAGTGGGACTGGAACTAGCTGTTACACAGAGACATTTATCCAAAGGCGAAAGCTACACTTCACTGCAGTACCAATGGGGGGTTTTAAGAACCACCATCATTAAATTTGTACCCAAGGTCTGCAAAGCCATCTTACGTTAATTTCAGAAAGAATATTTGATTTGTTAAACAGAGCCTGAAGACTGAAAGTCAATAGAAGAGAAGTTTAGAAAAAGATGGAATGTCCCCCATGCAGTTGATGCATTAGATGGCAAGCACATAACTATCAGGAAGACAGGCAGTGAATATTTCAACTACAAGGGTTACTTCTCCCTGGTACTGTTAGCCTTTATGGATGCTGAATACAAATTTCTGTGGGTCAACGTGGGGGCCTGTGGGTCAACACCTGATGCTCAGATCTTCAACTGTAGCAAGTTGAAAAGAAAAATCGAGAATGGCACCTTAGGACTACCACCACCCGAACCACTTGGAGCAGGGGGACCAGATCTACACTACTTCCTGTTGGGGGACAACGCCTTTGCCCTCATGCCATGGTTGTCAAGTCATACAGCAGAAGACAACTGACCAGGGAGGAGAAAGTGGAGCCAACTACAGAATTTCAAGGGGACTCAGGGTGGTAGAAAATGCCTTTGGCATTTTGGCAAGCAGGTTCAGGGTAATGTTAATGATCATGGAGCAGACGCCAAGGGTGGTCACAGACATCGGGGGGAGAGAGACCACCAACTCCAGCAGATGACATACAACCACCATAGAATGATTAGGGGGAGCAGGGACAAGATAAAAATGTCAGAAATCAATCAAGGGAGGCAAAACATCAAAGAAATCTACTCAAAGACTACTTCAACCACCTTGGGGCACTGACTGAGCAGGAGGACCGAATTGAAGAAGACTGAGGGGAGAAGAAGATGTCACCAATAAACAATCAGCCCTTTTAAAGACTACGCTAAAGTTCTAAGAACTTTAGCTGAAAAAGTGCTGCCAAAAATAAGATTCAAACCCAAGTCCTCCAAGTCTCACATCTAAATGTCCTTGAAAAAGAAATATTCCCCAGACAAGTACATTTCTTGACTAAAATTTAAAAAATAAAAGCAAAAAAAATTTAAAAAACAAAAAGAAATTTAAAAAATAAAGAAATGAAAAAATACCAAAAAAATAAGCTATGACAAAAATAAATATTAACAACAAAAACACTGTCTTTCCAAAATCCCTAGAATAATGTGCTAAAATGATTTGATTTATTCTTTTTCTAGTTCAAGCAACAAAATTTAGATCTAACTTAGGCCAGAAACTGAAACATTTCATTTTATAATTTTAAAAAGGAAATAATGTGTCTGTCAACCCCCAGGTGTTGACTTACAACACCGTTTGTTACAACACCAGTAACTTTAAACTATTTTTTTTAAAATTTGTGTCAAACATTCATTCAATCATTCACATAATTTTTAAGTGTACTTTGGGGATGTGTAAGTGTTGGATGGTGTGTTTTGTTTTTGGGGAAGAACATACAGCTGAATAATATTTTTTGGACGATTGGGTGGCCCTGAGAAGTTGGTGGTTTGAGTTAATGCAGGTTAATCTGCTATTTGGGCTGACTGTGCTGGCTGGGAGGTCTTGACTATTCTTCATGAGTGGAAGATGACACTGGTGACGGTGCTGGTTGAAGTTGAGAGGGTGAAAATGGTATGGTGTGTTGATCTGCTGATACTGTAGCACACTTGGGATGGCACCAAAGAGGCTGGATAACCCGGAAGTGTTATATTGACTGTTTTTCTGTTGTCCTGATCCAACAGAAGGTGGGTTAGCTATGTTTGTCAGACTCAAGTGAACATCAGCGGTCTGGAATTCCCCGGATGTTGGTCATCCAAAACTATGTAAGAGGTTGGTTGTGCTGAGATTAATGATGGCCGTGATGGTTGCTGTACTTTGGCAAACACTGCCTTTTAAATATTTGTAAGTAACAATCTCACAATACCCACTAAATCTCATCTGTTTATGACATAAATAAAACACAGAGGCTATTTATGTGTGCACAGAGAGGTAAAAAAAAACTTCCCGGTTTATAAATTGTTAATCTTTTTCAGCCGTAATGATTACTGTGATACAAAAATGCTGGGGGGAAACCTAAGTTATTAATTTGATAAATAAAATCAAAAGAACATTTTTATGTATATCAAGCCATGAAAATTTCACAGTAATCTTTAATGTAAAAGTTCATTAATCTAATCTAATCTAATCTACTGCTTTGCAAGCGCAATATCTTCTCCACGAAGGGGAACTCAGTACGCTAATTAAACAAAATCATAGTCATAGGAGATGAGGGGCATTCAAGGTGGGTTATCTAGGATTGTGACCGAGAGGGAAGAAAAACTAAGTTGGGAAGCTGGAGCTGAAGAGGTGAGTTTTAAGGTGTTTCCTAAAAGGGGCAACAGAGTGACTATTTCTTACATGGGGGGAAAGAGTTCCAAAGGGAAGGGGCATAGTAACTGAAGGTGTTTCATAGATTTGTGAACTCTGCGATCAAAGGTAGGGGTTTGAAGGAACCTGAGTTTGGGGGTACTTTGCCTTGTGTTTCTGGAGGAGGAGTAGGGGTGGATTAATTCTCTAAGGTAAACTGGTTGACCCTGGTTGAGGATTTTGTATGTAATAAGACCAATTTTGAATTGTACCCTGTATGTGACTGGAAGCCAATGGAGTTTTTTTAGTTGGGGAGAAATGTGAGAAAATTTAGAGGAACGGGCGACAACTCTGCACAGTGAATTTTGGACTAACTGCAATCTCCTTAACTCAGACTCAGTGAGGGAAAAGAAGAGTGAATTGCAGTAGTCCAGCCTGCTGCTCACCAAAGCACTAGCTAACAGGACTGGTGTATTCAGGTCTAAAAGGGGACGAATTCTGTAGAGGTCTCTTGCCTGTACTCTAGTGGACTTAATGACCTGTGACACGTGGTTTGAGAAATTGAAATTAGAGTCAAACACCACTCCGAGGTTCCTGACACTTTGAGCTGGTGAGACCTGATTTCCCAGAATATTGATGGGAAAGTGAGGGAGGAGTTGGTTACGCTTTTTGGGGGAGCCAATAAAAATGAACTCAGTTTTGTCTGAGTTGAGTTTTAACTTATTTACAAACATGAAATTTTGGATGTCGTTTAGGCAGTTCTTTAGTTTTTGAATGGAGTGGGAGAAATTTTCTGGTGAAATTGTTATATATAACTGGGTATCATCGGCATAAAAGTGGTAGTTAATGCTACTATGGGAGTGAATGATTGAGCTAATTGGGTTGGTGTAGAGAGAGAACAGGATTGGTACAAGGACAGATCCCTGGGGTACTCCATAATGGAGCACAGCAGGATGGGAGAGTGTACTGCCTACCTTGACCGAGTGTGTCCTTCCTGACAGGTATGATTTGAACCAGCCAAGTGCTAGTCCACTGATTCCATAATGAACATTGAGTCTGTCCAGGAGAATGGTGTGTGGTCAATGGTATCGAAAGTGGCAGATAGATCCAGAAGGGTGAGGGCAGTGACAGAAGCTTTGGCCATGTTAAGAAAAATGTAGTTTGGAATATTGAGGAGGGCGCTTTCAGTAGAGTGGTGTTTTCTATAAGCCAATTGGAAACAGTCATAAGACCGGCTTCATCAAGATGAGTTTGTAGCTGGATGGCTACAACCCTTTCAAGTATTACATTATACAAAAAATATGGTACCAAACCGCACAGAAGAACTACACCTCTTATATATTTAACGTTATGTAGAATTGAAAGGGAATTGAAATAGGGAAAGAGGAGGGGGAAGTAATTTAACTTGAAAAGACCTCTCTAAAGCTGTCAGTGTTGAGGAAAAAGCTTGTGTATATTTAAAACTTGATCGCTGTTTTTTTGTCAGTTAAATTTTTGGTGTTTGGCATTTTATACGAATGGTAAAAAGTTATTGTTTGTATATTTATTGTGCTAAAAACTAAATATAAGTGCACGTCTTTTGTAAATATGACCTGAATGTAATTTATATGGTGAAAGGTGAGTTTATAGACTGATCTTAACTTGGATATGGACAAACTGAAGGTAGGCTTTATCAGAAGTTTATTTAGTGGGACTTTAATTTTGAATTTGACATGTATTTGCAAATATAGCTAAAATTAATTCCGTGCAAAAATAACCATTTATACTGTATTCTCGTCCGGCTGTGGCCTGTGTTGCTTCTAGAACTTGAAATGTGGTGACCTGTTGAGTTGTAGTGACCTGTCTCTTGTGTCCTTGGCCTTATACTGTATGTCACTGAGAAGCTTCACTGGCTCATTCCTGAAGGTAAGGAAGTCTCTCTCTTCAAGATGTTCAATCTCGGAGTGGAGATAATTGCAAAACGACTGTCTTGGACCTGGAGTGAGGTCTTGAGATCAACAGAGAAAACTTGAAATCATGGAACTCATCTGTTGAAACTGGCCTGACACTGGATTCTGAGGAGTTGACATGGCAACCGTAGCTGGTTGAAGCGAAGGGCTGGTGCTAGCCAGATGATGAGTAACATCTGACACAATGCTGATTTCCATCTCAGATTCAATCTCTCATGAAATATTGGGAACTGAAGCTGTGGCTGCTGAAGGTTGCAGTGGTGATTTGAATCCAGAGACTTAGACACTCCCTTCCTTCTGATATGACCTTTTAGAAAGCTGAAAAAGTCCTTCAACCAAGTCTGTCCCTCAGTGTTCTTCACTGCAGCTTGGCCTGACTTGGTCTGGGTTTGCCATATCTTGTGCATTGAGGCTCTTCACAGTGCTGACAGGTAAATTCCTGGATGCTGCAACTGTTTTCCAAAGTGTTTCTTTCCTCTGCTTGTCTTTGAACTTTGCGTGAGTCTTGTCAAAGAGTTCCTTATTCTGTTTTACAAGCCCATGATGGCTTCCTCATCTGAATCACTCAGAAAGATCGATTTCATCCGTCCTTTCTTCTGTCTGGATTGAGTACATTCTGGATCTGGATCTGTATCAGTCCTAGGTCTCTTTTCTCCGCTATCCTCTGTCTCCTCTGTTTCCTCTGTCACCTCTATCGTCTCTGTTTCCAGTCTTTCCCTCTCTCTCTCCTCCATCTCTCTCCACTCTCTCTCCTCCATCTCTCTCCTCCCCCTATTTTCTCTCCCCCTTCTTCTTCTCTCAATATCCTCAGGAGTATCTCCTAACTCAATCTGTGGTTGAGTATCGGTTGGTACTTCAATCTTTCTCCTTCTGCCCCTTGGCATGCTGATCAATTATATATACAGCTTGTAAAAATCAAAACTTAAAAAGTGAAACCTCATAAAACAGATTTCACTCCCAACCAGTCCAGCCAAGCTCAAACTTAAGTTAATTTGCAAAAAATATAAAATTTAAAACTGAAAAGCTGCACACCAGTTGTGTCTCAACAAGTCCAGCCCAAATTAAACAAAGAGCATCTGCCCACCCACATTTTTATAGCCACAGTTTCTGAAACCGACAGGCTGTAAAATGGTAAAATATTACATGGCTGTCGGTTACAATTCCTTGCTTATCTGTTAGTGTAACAGGCCTGTCGGTTATTCTTTGCAGCTTGTCTGTTTCACTTCCAGGCTTGTCGGTTATAAATTTCCCGACTCTGAGACCCAGATGTGAAAAGTTTCCGATTGGCCTGGAAAAGTTACAGGCCTGTCGAGATCACTTACGGACAGGCTGATTAAAGTTACCAACTGTACAGTATGTTTTCACAGCCTGTCTGTTTGTCATCAAGTACAGTCAGAATCACCATATTTTGACAAGGAGTTAATTTAGGGTCTGTAGCAAGAAACCATGTTTGATATTTCGCCGACTCATACTAACAGGCCGGGAAACTAAAACCGACCCTAACTGTCTATGTAAATAATGGTCCCGACCCTGAAAAAATACCAACCGGCCGGTCCACTCCAGTGAACAGTCCCATAACCATCAACCATCTGAAATATGACAAACAAGGATACAGTACCAAGTGAGACAGCCAGTCACAGCAGGTAAAATACCATTGTCCAGCACAGAGGTCACACAAAGGTCATATGTCAGAAAAGAAACCATCTAAACAGCAACATGATGTGAAGGGAATGAGATGGAGAAATTGGAAATGTGATATCTATAAAATGGATATAACTTCCAACACAAATGCAACATGACAGACTACAGTAAACCTACATAAGTGTTTGCAGGAACACTGATGTGACCTCACATACTTCTGGGGAATTAATGTAGCTGATGAAGGCCTCTTAATGGCAGGAGAACAGGCAACAGGTGCTAGCAAAGGAAGCCAATTCTAGACTCAGGCAACCAGGTTCCCCATTTATAAGCTGACACACAATGCTCATGGAATGGTCTGAAACCAGACAGAAATGAATACTTGTAACAGTGACTAAATAATAAAGGTAGTTTCATACTCGGTAGGTAAGCTTGTGATGCATGTGTAAGCTTCAAAGTCAATATGATATAATCTTTTCACTAGAGGTGATATAAAATTGGGGCTGCTGGAAAGCCAATGTTACAATATGTTGAATATTATGTATTCAAGACCGCCACATTGGTTCATAATAAGCAACTCTTGAGAAAAATATTCTAGTTTCTGTGCTTGTACTTGTTGATTGGTTGAGCCATCTTATCGTGTAATTTCTCTGAGAAACTAATTTTTTCACTTTATTTCATATTGCAAAATTATAAGGGCGACACACCACTTTAAAACTTTATCTTACTGGAATAGAACTTTAATTTATTTTAAGCCAATATATTTTCAAAGGTTCTACAAAAGGTTTAATAATCTATATATAATTAATTTAATAATCTAATATATTTTATTAACATCTTGGTTACAGATGGAATATCATATACAAAGTCAAAATACAATCTCCTGAACAAAAATGATTTAAGGAAATAAAAAGACGCTCTTTTATCAATTCAAGTAAGTATTTTTTCTGAGAGAAGTTTGGACATGAAAGAAAAGGATTACATCATCAAATTTATTTGACTTTTATTACTCTATAAATTGCAAAATTCAAAATACCGATGATAATGATAATACAGACTTTATGGAATCACAGATAAGAACTAATATATTTTGTTGATGTTATATTGGACTTATGCCTCCTTCAAGCATTTCTGTACTTGTCATGATCAAATTTGTTTTGTAATTTATTACTCTTGTTACTGACTGTATGGATTATTTTACTGATAAATCTTTCTCAGTTCAGTAGTTGTTACATATTTGTATTTGTAAACCTGGAATATGGGAGTTAAACGAAAAAGTATTAAATAAATAATTCACTCTGACTATGACAACATAGTACTTGAGTGGTGTTATTTAGAATACTTAGTTTATAATGTGTAGATGTGTTCCCTTTTTATATATTTATGTAATTGGTGATGTCAACCAAAAATTATTTTGCACACTTCGTTGAAACAAATAGGTGATGTAAGTTAAAACGTATTAACAAATTGAATGTAAAAATAACACATAGATTAACCATTAAAAGTTTCAAATAGTTATTTTATTGAGTTTTTGTGTCCACAGCCATTTGGGTATTTAGTATTTACATCCACTAAACCTGCTATGTAATTGGAGAATGTGTTTCTCTGTCTGTCAGTTAGTGTTAGCAATGACCAATATTTGAGATGCTGAACCTTAATGGAGGCCTTCACTCTCCAATTGTTTTTGTAGTTTATTTATGTTATTTAATAGAGTGACATGCAAATATTGAAAATAGTAAAGTAACGAAAACATACAAAAATTATAATAATCTTGAAATACCATTTTGCCGATTTTGCAGGAGTCTGAAACAAGATACAATTTTATTTCTCACAGTTTCAAGATAAACTTAAAATTATTTTCATCAAATATATATTCGGAAAACGTTGAAATCCAGTATGTATAGTTTGACCATTTTGTTGTGTGAACAGGAACCTATGCAGTAAAACTTAAAAACACCCATAGCGTACACACTCCTAACATGGCACATTTCCAAATGGATCTTGAAATTCAGATTTTTTTTCTGGAATATGATCTGCATCTTTCCCTAAATTTAATCAGTTCTTCCTGTGGTCAGGCTATACCAACAACACCAAAATCTCTGAAACATCATCAAATAAACTGACAGACAAATGAGTGAGCTTAAAGTCATCACCTTCTCATTGAGGACATTAAACATCTCTGTAAAGTGTGCTTCGTGTTTTCGGGGTCAAGTTTCTTCACCATCGCATTGTGGTTTGCCTTCCGCTTCTAACCAGATTTGACACTTATGTGACTCAGGCATACGCAAATTTTTCCAGATTCTTACATTTGATATTTGACTTTCATCAAGGTCACATGATCCTCTTGCTCATCATTGATGCTCAGAAAAAATTATTTAATGTCGTAGAGTGTGATTTTAGATATTTAATGTTGTAGAGTGTGATTTTATATATTTGTCCAGTCTTAGATCTCCACGATCTCCACGGCTTTGCAATTACACTTCTGTTACACTTCCTGTCTTGTCCTATGCTGTAACCGCCTTGTTTGAAAAGAACTTCCAATCCTGTCGTGGTTAAGCACCAGGACTCCACCACAAGACTGGCTGTCAACACAAACTGGTTTACTTGAAAGCAAACAGGCCTATTGCAAGCATAACCAACCGGACTTGGACACTTCCCGATGGGCAGTCTCCTAGTCTTCAACCTTGAGGTCAGTAACATCTCAGCAAGACAAGCCAGGAACAGAAAAAGAAGAAGCCGTAAATAAACCAAAATCTACAAGGCGGTTACACAACAGACAAGCTGGAAACTGTGTAACATACTGAAAAATTTCAATTCTCCATGATTCATATCTGACCTGTATACATTTAAATATTTGGATCTGATGGGAGAGGCTTACAAAAACCTCACAAACTGTATCCCTCAGGCCAAGGTTCAAGTTTCAAACCATCAGAAGAAGTTATGGTGAATACACTTAACCTTGTGACCACTTGGTCAAAATGCCATTAATTATTGTGTGCTGGCAATTATCTTATGAACTTGAAAACTCCTTTGAATTCATTACAAAAAACATTTGTCAAACATTTCTTTCTGAAATAGTTAGTCAACAATATTCTTTATTATTACCAAAATTATCCAAACTATTTGTATATTCTGCACCCAATATCTCGATAAAGATAATGGTCTGGATAAGAGGTGCTTTGGTACAACTCAGTTTATAGATTGAGATGTGGTTCAGATAACATGTTGGTCTCGGTATTACCCAGGGTATTTTAACTTGAAACAGTACTCAACAGTTTATACAGAACCAAAACTCTCCCACCCAACAAGTCTGGAGGTCACAAACAAAAACAAAGAAAAAAACCATTGTCACACGTAACTGTTTCCTCGTATCACAAGATACCATGCACAAGCTTTTGTATGCCATTTGGTTTCAACAGTTGGTTTTATTATAACATTTCATAGCAATGCTGTTTTATTGATACAAAATTCTTTCTTCAATATTCAATTTATACAAAGATGTTTCAGGATATTCAGCTGTAATGGAGAACTAAAGTAGAAAACCAATTGGTATCAATGAGGGAGCTGCCATACATTTATATTCTGGCGAACAACAAATTAAGAGAACTAAGCAAAATGAAAAATAATAATATATACTGGGAAATGTTGAGTGTAAAAATCCAAAAGCCTGCATCTTTGTCAACATGGTTATACTTGCTTCCATATCTTGAGCATGCAGATTGGAGAACAATATTCAACACAGTCTATAGAGTTTGCTAAGAACCATATTTGCAATCATTTCAATTTAAAATTTTACACTGAACCTTAAGTTGTAATTATACTCTTTCTAAGTGGAACATTTTGGAAAGTGGTATGCATAACTTCTGTCACAAAAATATTGATCTTCTAGAGTCTTTTTTCTGTGATAATACAGAGATATTTTAGGAGAGAGAAAATAAATGGTTCATGACAGTCAGAGGGTGAAGTGACCCTTCACTTAAAAAAACTTAAAGGAGAGCAATGTGACTTGATAAAACCTAAGATAATGAATAAAACACATACAGACCTCCTTAAAGGGTCAGGGAGGGTGGGTGTTCAGAAACAACAAGTCCGTCCAGTTCACTATCAAGTTTAAAACTGGCAACGGTTCTTGTGTGATACAACAAGGGGGGTTACAATAGGTGACCTAATAAACAAACCCCTAGCAACAGAAAATTTCTAGGATTGAAATTACACACAGTTCCTTTGGGTGCAAGCACATTGCTCAAAATAGTGAACCCTCCTTGAGTGGAAGACTGACAAACGTGATGCCTGGACACCACTACTGATTTGTCTTTGGTAAATTTTTGACTGTAAATATACCACTTGCCAATTAACACCAAATAATTAAACATAACAATGAGAATCCAATGCAGATGTCACAGGGATACCAAAGAGTATCTCTCATATGAAGAATTTAAACTTCACCTGTGTTACTGTCATTACCTGAGACTGGTATTAACTATTTGTATGAAGACTGCTACGTCTAAGATAAAACTTTCAGCAAATGTTTCTTGGGCCAAAACAAAAGTCTTAACAAGCTTGTGTTTATGTGTTAACGTTATAAAAGGGGCTAAGTTACCTAGTACTTCATAAATACAATAACTACAGATTTGAAATTTCCTATTAATAACCTTCAGGACGAATTTTCTAAATAAGTTATTATTTGACTGTATGACAATTCCAATAGATTTTAGTCATATGCAACACATAAGATGAAACAATGATTACTCACCTTAAAGTTATTGCAATATATTTTATTATTGGGAGTTTCAGATAACCTTATTTAGTGTGTGCCCGCCCCATCATCCAAAGGGGAGTTCACCAAATTTTATGAAGAATAATTCAAATTAATCTTTTTCACTTATATCTCAATGTGTAACCTAAAAATTCTTACACAATAATTATTAATATGAATATAAGGTCACCTTACAATACACCATGTCTCCAGAATCAACTTACAGCTCCATATTAATTATGAATGACATGTATGAAATATTTTTTTTAATATCGTCAATTAGGTGATAAAATTAAAGTTGTTGTAAAGTAAAGTTGCTGTCAGGACTTGGAGATTGTCATAATGTTCATGTACTCCCTGTACTTATGTACCTTTGTCAAGGAAAGTGGAACCTTTGAATATTTGGGGGTCTTTTTACTGAGAACTTCAACCATATCTTTCCCAGAATTCAGTCAATTTTTCTTTTGGTCCGGACTTATACACATAAAAATGATTAAGGTGATCCCGTAAACAGCAGAGACTCTCACAGAATTTCAATTTATCACATCACTCATACTTATTGGACATACAAATATATCAGTACACTGATATTAGTTAAGTATTGTCAAAGAATTCTACTGGAATCACTTTTGATTGACTTGCTGATACAATTAAGTTCCTTACATTTTGACGCTGTCACCTCCCTCATAAATCTTTGATATCTCCATTGATGTATAATCACCTAATTTGAATCTCTGCGCTATAACTGTCCTAATATTCAGTATATATATTTCAATTCCGTGTGTTATGTATATAACAATAGGATGACTATTTGTGTGCCTATTAGGTGAAAATCAAGAAGAGTAGGTGAAGAGTTGAAGAAAGATATGTAAACCACTAAAGATAGCCATATGTCTTTTTTTTTTTTTTTGAAAAAATCCAAAAAATTCTGAATAGAATTATATGTGCCACATCGCTAGCAGTCAAGAACCATTAAAAAGTTATAAATTGAACCCTTCAATCTGAAGCGTCCCTCCAAATACTGCCAGAACCTAGGTTTTGAACCTAAAAGTGCTAAAACCACCAATATTAAAACTAACATGATAACCCTTATCAAAGCAAGATTATACTCAGAAAAACTGTGAATAATATCTGGTGATTGGCCACCAATAACCCCGAAAATTTGGTATAGGTTGGTGAGACTCAATGCTCTGTGTGAAGACTCTTCTACTACCAAGATGATTGAGCTGAGAACAAGAAAGTTCATCTCGCAAATTTACTGCGATCAAGAAAATAGTACATGGAAAATCTGTATAACCGTGTACAGGCTGACATTAGTAAAATTCTTCAAAATAGAAGAACTCACCATACTGGGGACACATGGAAATCTCAACTTCATAGAAGTCAAGATGTCTTGGGCAATTCAATTGCAATTGAATCCCTTTCAAATAAAAGGCATCTTCCAATATTCAGGCATGGTTGTAAGGTGAGATTTATTTAGAAAGAAGAAGGCTCTTAAAATGGAAACATGGGCCGGTTTCATAAAATGACTTAGCCAAAACTTAGACTTAATTGTAAGATGTGTCTAGTAAACTCAGGCTAAGTCTGTGGTGTTAGAGGGTTTCACAAAGTTGGTAAGTCTAAGTTTTGCCCCGTGTTAACCTATGATGGGCTTAATTGTATGAAAATAGACTTAAATATATATCAGGTTAATGATACCACTTTTTCTGTTTTGAACAGGACGTGTTTTATTTTTTATTCTATATTAAGCCTGCTTAGTTAACTGTTACTTGATCAAATAAAAAAACATTTCCTAGAAAAGTTTTTATAATGTACTTTTAATATGGACCCTGATGATACAAGTAAACCATAAAATTTCATTTCACAGTAAAAATGTTTATGGCCAATTTTCATATTAAAATATATTTTATCATGACCATGGTTTATATTTTTGAGTTAAAGTTTGGCAATTTGTAAACATTTCACAAACCACACCAACGAAAAATTAGATTGTGAAAGTATTGCAACATTCAAAAACATTCAAAGATTACAAACATTAGTGAGCCTAAAGTTAAAAAATAGTCTATAGATAAATTGAAGATTTACTGCCTTGTCCACACTTCAGCTTATAACATCAATGCAAACAACAAAATTGTCTTTTGGTAAATATTGTATAAATTTACTACATGTACTTCACTGACTTACGTCAAGACATGCATTAAACAAAAGAAATGCACTTTATAATGCCTATAATAAGCTGATAAGGATTTTATCAAGTAGGAGGGTCGGTGACAAAAATGTATAATAAAATCCATATTCTCCAAAAACATATACGCTTTTCACCACAGACTACAAAATAAGTAGGAGACAAAGTGATTGCTTATTTATTCTTAAAAGTGTTGACATTCCTCTGAATGACATTTTTCTATTATACATGGAGATTGAGTATAATGTTACTTCGCAAGAACAATATACTTTGAATTGAGATGTCTAAGCTACAGTGTTTGAAAATGTGTTGTATTTATTTGCTTTTACCATTTGGGCCAACACATCAGAACATTGAAGGGGACATGTGAGTATGTTCTGTGTGCCATAGGACTTGAAATTATAGAGCAAAACATGGAACTGCATAAGTATAACTGGCATATGTATCAAAACATGGTTCTGAATGTCATTAAATCTAAATTGTATAATGGAAGTGATATATGAAACCTTCATGTTATAAAACATTTCTTCTGTTTATTTATTTGATTTTTAAGTTTAACGTCCCTCTCAATAATGCATGGATGGGTAGTTTTATGGGCAGAGGAAATGAGTACATAAGTTGGTCAAGGCTCTGTACTGTAAACTGCTGACCATCTGGTAAGCAACTACTAACTTTCCCATTTAGGGTCCAGGGTTTGAACAGCACTCCGCAGAGGTGGTAGAGTGTTACCACTGCATCACTGTGGCTCCTAAAGATTTCTACTACACCAGGGATGTAAAATATAGTAGTATTGTGGTATTATTTATTCATTTTGGCTTAAATTAAACTACATGTATTAGTGGTGCTGGATCAGTTCTTGCGCATGTATCCATTCATACCCACCTCTTCTCAATTGTGAAATTTTGAGAATTGAGAAGTTGAATGTTTTTCATATTTTCCCTTAAAACCTCAATCAGGTCAATTCTATTGTATAGAGATTCGCAATGTTCCTGTTAATTGTAACCATGTTGCAATTGTCGTAAACTGTTACTTGTTATGTTTTTGTTCTTTTATGATCTTACACTTGTATACCATGTTGAAATCCTTTCTCATACCTGTCATGGTAATTTGAATTGTTTTTGATTGTACAGAAATCTTTTTGCTTGTACCTGGAATCGTACAGTGATGGTAAACATTTCATCTACATTATCGATATTTAAAAAGATTTGAATTTTGCATGAATAGGGTTTGCGTGACTGGTCACCACAAGAGTATACAAAGTTAAAAGATTCCAAAGCGTTTACTATGAAAATGATTTAGATAAGATTAAAAATATTCATTGCTTCATTGATTTCATAGCTAGCAATCAAGCAGTACACATAATTGTGAAATCTAATTGGACATATTTTTATTGGGCTTAAGAGGGTCCAGAAGCCCAGAGAGTGATAGTGGGAGTGTTTTTGAGACTTAGGAGGTTACTTTGGTGAGACTACAGAAGAGACTACACAGGAGGCTACATAAGAGATTACAAAAGAGGATACCACTATGACGGTTACACAGTAGACTGCAGATGAGAGAGAGAGGACAGTTGATTTGTTTAAGGAAGAAGACAAGTCAGAGCTTGAATTTTAAATGAAAATGGGCTGTTGTATAACAAGTGACTCATGGCCTGTACAGAGGAAGCAAGGGGAAGGCCAAATGGGATAAACTTTGTGCTGAGAACTACATGGACGAGGCTGCCTGCTAGAGATGGTTCCAGAGCCCAAAGAGAATGTCTGCCAAGAGTACCCATATGATGTCTGGTCAGGGAGCACGTCATCTCACAGATAAGAATACCTGGCTTAAGAATAACTTTAGCTTTCTCTACACTCACACTGTGTGCCATCATTCCTGAAAGAGTGCCTTCAAACCTGCCCATGAAGCAACAGTGTAAAGACCGCCTGATGCAGGTCCATCTGAAGAGTCAGATCAGTCCCCAGACAGAGAGGATAGGATAGATAGGATTAAAAATATGGCGAGGATTCCCGATGGGGATGTAAGTAGTATATATCGAGTGTATATCGAGTCGAGTTTCCCATCAATCATGTCACTTTTTGACAGCTGTGCAGCTGTTGCTGCAGATGGTAGATTGATAGCTAGGTAGGGTATGGTCGATACTAGCTCTATACAGGTTATTGGCTCTATACAGGTTGCTGAAACTGGCTCAATGGGGACTTTTGCATTTGTTTGATAGTTTATAGCTATTACTCAGATGAATCATCACACAGCTGTGGGTTTTAATGGGGTCTATTTGTCTGCTTTTAATGGGGGCTTTTGTCTGCTAGAAGTGTTAAATGGGGCTTTGTCTGATAGCCCAGCTTTTTAATGGGGCTTTGTCTGCTAGCCGTACTAGATCAATATTACGTCTGAAAAAATGAATCATCACACAGCTGTGGCTTTTAATGGGGGCTCTTTTGTCTGCTTTTAATGGGGCTTTGTCTGCTAGCCAAGTGTTAAATGGGGCTTTGTCTGCTAGCCAAGCTAGAGATCATTATTACCTATGTACACATGAATCATCACACAGCTGTGTTGGTTTAATGGGGTTTTATCTGCTAGCCAAGCTGTTAATAGGCTTTTGTCAGCTGATGGGGCTTTGTCTCCTAGCCCAAGCCTGTTTGTCTTCTAGCCTACTGCATCATATTACTAGAGAAAAATGAATCATCGCACAGCTGTGTTGTTTAATGGGTCTTTGTCTGCTAGAACTGTTTTAATGGGGCTTTGCCTGCTAGCCAGTTAATGGGGGCTTTGTATGCTACCCTACTAGAACAATATTACTTGTGAAAAAATGAATCACCAAAGCTATATTTGATTTGTCACACAATGTATGCTAGTTACATCAGAGGTCTGTTGAAAATCCCATTCCCAATTAAAATTAACGGGAAATTTCGAACCTCAGAGTAAGCACACAAACGCAATATCTCGCCTCATATACAGTCGCAGTTTAATCTCGTACTTTCATACACACTTTTGATTAGGGTTAGAGCTTTGGGGTTAACTAATAATCAGTGAATCCTGGGTTTTCTTTGGAAAACTGATGAATACTAGAATTTTATCAGTCTATATAAACGCTAAAATTCAGGTTATAAACTCAATAGGTTTTCCAACTATCAAGCTAACAGCATCTTCTAGCAACATGTTTTCTAATACTGCATCCAACATAAATGATAAGGATAGTGAGATAGTTCATCCAGCAAGTAAACCAGTTGAAGACCAGACCAATGCTAGAACATCTTATGTTCAGTCTGCCTCTACTCATTCTGCCGCCTCGGTTGGAGGCTTTTCACTGAATTCTTCAGCTAGATATAACTCCAATCCAAGAATTCAACCACCCTGTGGTAACTCTGATGGGTTACATTTATATCATAAACCCACACCCTATGTGGGAAGATGGATATTTAAGGTTCCTGATTATTCTGGATATGATGAGAGATATGCTACATTTAGAACATGGCCGAAGTCTCACCCCATTTGCCCAGATGCCCTAACTCATGCTGGTTTCCTCTATACAGGGGAGGGGGACAAGGTTACCTGCCCCTGGTGTAAAATATCTCTTATTGAATGGGAGACATATGATGTACCAATGGATGAACATAAAAGGCATGCACCCACCTGTGAATTTGTGAAAATGATAATGCCTAAAAATAGTTTTTTCTCTCCTACCTCCTGAAGATAAAGAGACATTAAAATAAGTGAATGAATTGAATAGTTATGAGATGTTACCTTACACAGATGGAAGAAAGACACCTGTGATTTTTTAGAAAAATACTCTACCTAAGACAGATGGAAGACAGACATCTGTGAATTTTGAAAAATACTCTACCTAAGACAGATGGAAGACATGCACCTGTGAAGATAAAAGAGATGAATAACTATTAAAGAAACATTAAAGAATGGAAGAAATGAATAGTTAAATGTGATCAAGAGAAGATGTTACCTTATACAGCTGCTTATCTGGTGCACGGAATAAATGTGTTGGTTAGAAACTTATTATTAGAAATTTAGTTATATTTTTATACCTGGACACAGATATAAAGGACGGGCAGATGTCTAGTGAATTTACAATTATTAAGTACCTCTGTATCAATAAAATCTGGTTTTAATCACTCTTGTATTTTTCTTGTCTTTTAATGTTTAGATATATTAGTCTGGTTTAAGTCTCCCCACAATGCAGTATTTTTTCCACACAAAGCTTTTGCTGAGTAAATAATCTTTACACAATGCTTTTGAAAATGCTGAGTCGTGCTATATATTTATCCCTCAAAGTCTATAAAAACCCATCCTCTCGCTCTACTCCTTACACATCATCTGAACCAGTAATCTAGGGAAAAAAATCTAGGGGATAATCACTCAAGGATTATGGCAGAGGCTCAAGTCTTTAGGACACCTGCTCTGAAGAAGAATAAGAAGGATCTCTCACTACAGATTAAAAATAAGAAAAAAGATCTTGTTTTAGAACCTCAGACCTATGGGACGATGTCGACAATGAAGTATACAGAGTCATCTCTCCCTGTCGCCTATAGAAGAACCTTCCATTTGGGCTCCAAGAAGTATGTGGTGTTCCATGGAGAGGCTGGTCAAGTGCAGTCTATTCATTTAAAGGAATGGGACGGTCAGAATGTCACTAACCCAGGGATTAAGCTCAACACTTCAAAACTGGTGGTGTTAGTTCATTTTTCTGAACTAATTAACCAAGCTCTGCAAGCTATTGTTAAGGGAGACAAAGCAATAGAGAAGAAAGTATATGTAGGTGTGTCTTATTATGTAGCCTGCAATAGTCCCTATAAATCTGTAGGTATCAGGAAATGAAAGACCAATGCTAAAGGAGACCTATTTCCAACTACAGAAGGTATATCCTGCAAACCTAAAGAATGGGAAGAATTTTTGAAAGTATGCAACCAGATGTATAGCGAACGTATGGAAGTATATACATATGTTCCATGTTTAATTCAACCAGATCAACCCCAACATAATAGGTTAACCTGTGAAGAATGTGGACATTTAGATGAATCTGCCAGGGGGGAGGTAGACGTGGAAATTCCCCTTTAAAAAGAGTAGAGAGTCTGAGACAATATATCATTTAACCCTAACCAAACCATTTCCCCTCCCCTTGCCGATTCCCCTCCCCTTATAGAAACCCATTAAATTTTTTGAAGAATTTTTTTTTTAATCAGAGATAGTGGTAACAGATTTTTATATATACTTTATAAAAGACCCCAGCCCTATGAATCTCCACCACAAGTTCGTCAGTTTACACTGGTTACTCTGCTACTAGTTAATTCAATTGATTGCGATGGATAATTATGTTCAGATGGGCCGTAGAATGGACCTATTTCGTCCTACCCATGTTATCTCTAATCTGATAACATTTTTCGAGATGTTGAATCTGATTGATAATGGCCAGTTCCAGGCTGCGATGGTCGTCTACCTCTTCCTCAACGATGTGTTGCCGGCCTTTGTAGTGTAAGTACCGAATATATAATCTTTTAATGGTTTCCTTTGGTGTAATTTTACTTAAGAAGGTTCATAAGGTCTCATTATTGTGTACTAACTTATATAAAAATAATTATAAAAAAAAATAATAAATCACCTCTCTGACATCTGTATTGGAGACGCTATGCAGAGCAATCTGTCATGAAAAGTCTAATCGCACTCCTGTTGCGAGTATCAACCCTTATTGGGGGTCCTTAATAATTTATGAGCTCTCTAATTCAAAAGGCTAGAGAGGGTTTTGAGTTTTTTATCAAAATGCATGGATATAAAGCGCATGTTTTAATTTCTTTTTTGTTCATAAGAAAAATTATTAATATTATACTATTATGTCTGAAGACCTAACCTCTAGTTATTTTCAAATGTGTATTTTCCTGTTAAATTTTTTGGAATGGGGATTTTCAACAGAGTTCCCCAGTCTGTACCTTCACAGTTTACTGTCATTGCCTCCAGAGCGGCACAGAAGAAAGCATTACCTCATTAATATGTTTATGAGGTGCTTTCCTTCGGGTTCGAAATTTCCTGTTAATTTTAATTGGGAATGGAGATTTTCAACAGAGTTCCTCAGTATGTACTGTCACAGCTTACTGTCATTGCGTCCACAGAAGCAAAGAAGGCAATACCTCATTAATATGTTTATGCGCTGCTTTCCTTTGGTTTAGAAATTTCCTGTTAATTTTAATTGGGAATGGGGGACTCCATACACCCTCTAAGCAAAATGTGGATTTAAGGTCGATGCCTTTGAGGTGGCAATTCTGACCTTAAACTCTTCTCCATTAAATCACATGGGTTTATAAATATAAACGAATTTTAATGTCAGTGGTAATTTCGGATTTTTTAATATAATTACTGTATCCAATTTCTCAAGATTTATTTTTTCCAATGCCATGTCATTATCCTGCCTAGTACGTATTCTCAAAAATTTGACATATATATTTTCAGGAGGAAATATCCAGATTTCGTACAGTTCGTTGGGGATTTCCTGATAGCTGCCGAGTGCCCTGTCTGCAAAGACAACCTGGATCAGACAGAAATCATCCTGACGAATCCTTGTGGCCACATACTCTGTGCAGATTGCTCCTGTCAGTATTCCAGGATGTGGCAAGATGGGGCAGAACCTCACCTGAGGTGCCCTGTATGTCGCACCAGCCTAGTGGAACACAAATTTTCAAAACCTTACTCCATCAGAACCACAAAAATGAATGCCACATCCCTGTTTACATGGGTACCCACCTCTCTATACGTTAACACTAATTATGACCAACTTTTGATAGAGGGTCTGACCAACAGGGATTTTGAAATGGCATTTGGGTGCGCCTTTTTTCTAGGCAAAACCCCTGATGAAGTGGAAAACATGATAGCTCCTCAATGGGGAGCCTATTATCAGGAGCATGTGGGTAATATGACCTGCTCGTGCTGTAAAATAGACCTGCCTCTAGCAAGAGCTTTTATGAGCTCTTGCTATCATTTTTACTGTACCACCTGCTCGGCGATGATCTCAGGGAACCTGAGACATCACAACAGCAGGTGTCTAAATTGTAACACACTATGGGAGGCAGATCCTAGTGGGTGTAGTATGCTCCGTCCCTCTACCATAAACCACTAGTGGTTAACTTTAAAAATATTTTTTCCTAATCAAAATTTGGTTCGAACCTAGTGGTTGCATTATGCCTCCAGCCTCCACCAGCATCAACCAGTGGTTAGTCACTAAATTATTTTAACTGGGTCTGACTTTATAGGTGTACCTCTCCTCCCATATCCAGGAATACTGTGTAATCTCAATCTGTACAGAGTAGTCTGAAGTAGCTAGCACTGGGAACCTTTTAAATAATAAGAAGAAATGTATCATCTTGTCACAGACCAAGCTGAAGATATGGAGCTATCATCAGACACTATCAATGGACTCAAAGTAAATCTCTATATATGTTTAAATATTTTTCTTTCAACTTCAATTCCATTCAATGTGACTGATTCATTACATGGTTAATTTATAACCAATTTATCTGAGATAATTTTGTTCATTTGACAATTGAGCAGTATAGTTTTTTATATGAAAGATATGGGTAAACACCCATGTAAATAATTGTCTATGTAAAGATTTAGACTTGCTAGACATTTCATCTATTCTCTACTCTGTCATGACTTTGATTTATTTGGAAACTCTCTGTGAGAGGTTCCATTTAAAGTTAATATTGATTTTTAGTCTATTACATAGGTATCTAATTTCTTTCACCTTCAATTCCATTCAATGGGACTGATTTATTACTTTTCACTGTGTGACGCTGAATTTTTTTATTTTTTTAAAGTCATTCTATGTAGAATTCTCTGTTAAAGATATCATTAGTATTGTCTACGCCATGATACGTGTATAGGATTTTTTATTGAAATTCTTATCTATATATTGTTTGAAAGGGATATATGGTTATTTGACAATAAAAGATGGAAAATTATCACATATATTATTCTCTATAAACTATTGTGACAAGAAACTTACATATATGTATATATCAGAGAGACATAATAATAATCAAAGGATGATAATTAGTACAATTAAAAAGAATTAAATATATAATATTCTTCCAAAAAATTCTCTGATAAGAAATGTCTGACTAAATTGTCAGAGATGATATGAAATTAAAAAGATAAATTAGAATAAAATTTAAAAACACCTCTCTCCGTCTATACCTCTTTCATTTACTAAGTCATATCAAGTTACAGTGTAACTAATCTGTAACCATTCACATGTCATTTAAATATTATAAAATCAATCTAAAAGAAATCTTCTAGTATAAATATCCGAATTCAAAAGATATAAAATTACAAAATAATATATAATATTTTTCAACAAAGATCTCTCTGAATTACAGATCAAGAAATCACGTCAAATTAAAGTATCTGGACAAGTCCTTAACTATAAATTACAATAAAATACAAAATGTCTGTCTCTAATTTTACTTTTTCAATATAAAGACTTTCTTATATCTTCGACCAGATCTGGTCTCGATGAAACTGGTTTCTTGCAGATCAGAAACCTGGTCAGATTCATTTGATACATCTACAGATCTCAGGACCGAGAGATCATCCATTTCTATCTCAAAGTCTGTAGACTTAGTGTCAGATACCTGAGTGGCCTTATCAAGAACCTCAATGATACTTGAAGATAGATCTGTAGCAATTATCCTCTCCTCTCCTATATTATCAAATATTTTCCTAGCATCAGTCTGTATCCGATCATTCCAGGTATCACCGGATAATGAGGTCTCAGGATAGGTGGAACTTAATTCTTCTGATGAAAATTTCAGATTAACAACTCTTTCTTTAGGACAGGTAGATTCAACAGCTGTACTATCAGTCTCAGCCATGTGAGATTCATTTCCCTCATCACTCCCTAGACAGTCAAATATTCTATCCAATACTATGAACAACAACCTGTCTTTGAAGCGACGAATGATGAAAACTGCGATCCCACCTATAAATCCTAGAATAGGAATGACTAGAAGACCATACAAATCATCGTCATCATCATCGTCAATCTCTAAATCATCAGCATCATCGTGCTTGTCATAGTCCTGGTCAGTTTCTTTATGATCTGAGCTGGGTGGAATCTCTGATGCCTGATCTAAAAAACAAAACCAGGAAAATATTATATGAACTGGCTATTACACCCTGTGCTTCATATATTATGAATATATTTGATGAATTTTCATCTCTAACCCCAAAGCCCTAACCCTAATATACATCTCACTACACAGATACCATAGAGAGCATTGATCAGGTTGGAATTTTCATCTTTAACCCCAAAGCCCTAACCCTAATATGCATATCACTAGAGAGATACCATAGAGAGCATTGGTCACTCGAATTGCTTTCATAAAATGAGACTGAAAATCTTCATATTGCCTTCGTGTGCTTACCCTGGGGTTCGAAATTTCCCGTTAATTTTAATTGGGAATGGAGATTTTCAACAGGGCTGCGCATTGCTAATAAAATAACTGGCTGAAAAATGTAATTCCTCTCCAAACTAACTAGTGCATAATATCAAAGGCCTAAGGTGATATATAATTATATATCCATATTTACATATACCTGGAGACATTAAACCTCCCAAAACTTCCAAAAATAAGACTAAATATATCGTATCACTTACCCTAGTTACATCCAATGACAGTGACTATGCTATCTGAGTATTCACATTCCCCCTCACAGTTCCAGTATAGGATTCTGAGCTTAGCATAATTCTTAAGAATAGTTCTAAGGGGTAGGATGATCTTTCCAATGTAATATTTCTCATATATCAAAACGTCTAGGTCATAATCACCACATTTTTCACCGTAATTTTCAAAGTCCTGCATCAACCTCAACCCCACAATATGCAATGTGCCTGCCTCCTCGTGGAAATTACACTCCACATGATAACAGTTTGTAGTTGTTATAAGAACACAAACAAAAATCAAAATAAAACTGAAATACGCCATCCTTCCGTAAAATATAAACAGAAATATATGAATTCAAGGCGTCAAAAAACGTCATAGGGTTTAAAAATTACGTCACAAGCTATGGAGGTATGTTTCCGTGTAATGTGACGTCACAATTCGTTTTCTCGCAGGAAAACTATTAATTGAACAATATTATTTTATATGTCTTACCTTTATGGGTTGTTTTCAGTCTCCTCATCAGCCCTAAGCCCTACATCTCTCATTTCTATCCCATTGCCCTCGTTTTCCAAATCTCTGTTAAACCTAGAGCACGGTAATTTTTTTTTTAGGATCCATGCGATTAGAAATGCAGACAAAATGCATGAGATGCTGGTTGAGAACATAAGCCATTAGTATCTTTGGATGTGTGAGCTATTGTTTGCTGTAATTTTTGTCATATTATAGAAAGATCCTTTGGATGAATACTGGGCAGTGCTAGTGGAATTCCAGAGATCTGTTGATGAGACTGAGGACTGGTTAAGATTCCATATCTCTCTCGCTGTTGTAGCTAATTAAGAAAAAAAGGCAAAAATTACACTTTGTTATAATTCACCATTGACATTAAATACTAACAGGAAATTGCTAAAAGCTGAGCCAATGAAGGTTAGCTCTGACATTACAGACCTACGAGGTCTGTTGAAAATCTCCAGTCCCAATTAAAAATAACAGGAAATTTCGAACCCAAAGGTAAGCTTGATAAAACATATTAATGAGGTATTGCTGTTACTGCGTCGCTTTGAACGCAATGACAGTAAGCTCTGAATGTACAGACTGTGGAGGTCTGTTGAAATTCTCCATTCCCAATTAAAATTAACAGGAAATTTCGAACCCGAAGGTAAGCACCTCATAAACATATTAATGAGGTATTGCTGTTACTGCGCCTCTTTGGACGCAATGAGAGTAAGCTGTGAATGTACAGACTGTGGAAGCCTGTTGAAAATCTCCATACACAATTAAAAATAACAGGAAATTTTGAACCCGAGGGTAAGCACCCCAACGCATTTTTTCTCTGACTATTACATTATAATTTTAACTACATAGGATAATATACTCACCTTTCTGGACATTGTCTGAGCACATATTAGTGGCTACTATAATTTCCACTGGAATTTCTTTAATCCAAGTGCAGTTGAAGTACATTATATCCAATATTGTCCAATATTTTAAAGAGGGAAAATTTTCCAAGACTAGATGGATATCTAGAATTTCCAACTTTTTTAAATATAAAATACGGATTTTTGGATTATAGGTAAATTTCACCCCTAGAACATCTATACAAACAGCCATATCTTCCTCACAGTTACACATTCCGTGGAAACAACCTTTAGATTTTATTAATCCGGGTAAAAGGGCTAAGAGAATAAATATTTGTGTCTGCATTTTGACATTTGTATGTACTCTATGCGACAA
This sequence comes from Sabellastarte sp. h YS-2021, assembly GCA_964017235.1. NCBI lineage: Eukaryota > Metazoa > Annelida > Polychaeta > Sabellida > Sabellidae > Sabellastarte > Sabellastarte sp. h YS-2021. Next base: position 13,310,837 of record OZ024933.1, read on the forward strand.
CAATACATGAGAACAATACACACAAAGTTCTTTGTGTAGGATATCTGGCAGGTATTGGGGTATCTGGCAAGCAGGCGAATGTAATCTTGGCAAGTGAAATAATATAAATAGAGAGGAGACTAAACAGCTTTCTGATTGTTTACTGTGTGACTCAGGAGATAAGATAGTGATAACAATGTTCAGATTTTTTTCACCCACTACTGCAATGATTACAGGTCCTACGGGCTCTGGAAAGACAAAGTTTGTGTTTAAGCTATTGGAGAATTTAAATACTATGTTTGATGTTCCAGTGGAGAAGGTGTACTATTTTTATGGGGTATGGCAGGATTCTTTTGACAACAAAGTAATTGAAAATTTGGAATTTATTCAGGGACTTCCTGACAAGACTCGAATTAAGCAAATTGCTGACTCTAAGCATAATCTGATTATTATTGATGATTTACAAATGTCAGCAGTGAATAGTCCCTCCATTACCAATCTATTTAGTAGGGATTCACATCATAGAAATCTCAGCGTCTTTTTAATACTACAAAATCTCTACCATTCTAGAAAGTACAGTAGAGACATTACCCTGAATACTCATTATTTTATTTTGTTTAAAAATCCTAGGGATATAAATCAAATAAAAATTTTAGGAAATCAGTTAGGAATGTGTGATAAGGTCTGTCTGGCCTATGAAGACGCGACTACAGAATCTTACAGTTACTTGCTGATAGATCTGTCTCCTACCAGGGATAAGAGCTCATGGTTACGCACCCATATTGTTCCTGATGAATACCTAACTATATATAAATAGCTATAAATACTTGCTAGATCAAAGACTACTGATCAGTATGTCTTCTAATCTCCTTAGATCAAAGCATTTTCTAAAGGTTATATTGGATAACAATAAGAATTTAAATAAGTATATGTTCTCAGAGGCTAATCAGTCACAAATAAAAGCCATTGCAGAGATTTTCTTCAATATTTTTCGTCTGCCACTAAGTAAAAAGACCAAGGCAAAATTTGAAAAGTATTCTGCCTTGATTAAACGATTTCTGAGAAGGGTTAGAGGGCGGCTTCAATTACTGAAGAGGCATCACAGAATTTTTACAGATTTATTATATACCATAAGGAATTATATCAAACAAATTTTACAATGAATAAATTTGTAATGATACCTCATGAACAATTTTTAAAATTTTAAAAATATCTCGAGAGTGAAAAGCAGAACGCATATAAAGACAATACTACTGAGCAGGAATCAGGGCAATCGGAAAATGCTGTAACATCATCCAAGGCTGAGACTGGAAGCAATGAGAGCCTATATATGTCACCACCACCAGGAATACCTGAGATCAGTGTAGACAAACGATTCAGTGATGATCAAAAATCCCCAACTAATTCAACTGGAGGAAGGGTTAAACAGCAAGGAGGAACGGCTACAAAACAGAGGGGAGGCAGCAGGGAGTCTATCAGAGAGTGCAAACCAAAATGGATTAAATTCTGGAATAAAAATCTCTCCTGATGTGGAGGTACTCCTTAAAGATGCATATTATAACCCCAGTAGTCCCGCCTCCTTCAGCGGGGTTGAAAAATTGTACGATTTCGTGAAAAAAAAATGATCAATATAAGATTTCAAAGAGATCTATTAAACAGTGGCTAGCTAAACAGGAGACCTATACTTCACATCATCCTGTCAGGAGACGTTTCAAGAGACCCAAGGTCCTTTCCTTCTCCAAAAATTATCAATGGGATACAGATACTGCTAATATGGTGAAATACAGAAAATCGAATGATAATTATGGCTATTTTGTGGTTTTTATCGATATATTTACTCGTTATCTCTATACCAGACCAATGTATACTCTCACAGGAAAGGAAATGAAGCAAGTCATGTGTAATATTTTTGAGGAATCAGGGGTGAAACCACAGAAAATAAGAAGTGACCAAGGTAGTGAATATAAAAATTCAGAGGTGACCAAATTTTTGAGAACCTCGAAGGTGGATCAGATATTTACTTATTATGAAACTAAAGCTAATTACGCAGAGAGAGTAATAAAAACAATTAAACTCAAGATATTCAAATATTTAACAGCTAGAGAATCCTTCAGATGGGTAGATAATTTACAAAATTTTACGGCTAGTTACAACAATGCCAGCCATAAATCTATTAAGATGACCCCCACAAAGGCTCAGAGTTCAAACCAATATGATATATGGTCTTATCAATACGGCCTCAAAACTAAGGACATTAAGAAAGAAAAAAGGATGAAGAAGACCAGACCTAACCCTAAAAGGGTGAAATTTAAGTATAAGGTCGGTGATAGGGTTAAAATAAGTTATCTAAAGAATAGTTTCGATCGAGAATATGCTGAAAAATGGTCTGGTGAGATTTTTACAATCATTAATAGAAAACTAAACCAAGATATCCCAATGTATCAACTAAAAGATTATCAAAATGAGGTCATAACATCATATTTTTATGAGCCTGAATTACAAGTAGCATTTTTGGATGAAAATATGGTCTACAAAATAGAAAAAATTCTTAAAAACAGGAAAAGAAAGGGGATATCAGAGGTGCTGGTAAAATGGAAAGGATGGCCAAGCAAATTTAATTCCTGGATACCAGAGACAGATATGGAAGAGCTATAAATAGTCAATACTTCCCTGTGTTTGTATTAAGGTGCTCATAATTGAATGAAAAGAGGGAGAATGACAGAGGGAGACTTTTACATTTTCTTAAGTTCGAAGGATTCCTTAAGGTTTCATCCTAATAACAAGGGTTATAACTTCACTGTGGAACTTCCTGAGAGAGTGGAATTGAGGGTGAATTGGAAAGTGGCGCTCTGCGATATTGTTTTAAGTGAAAAAATGTCAGAGACCCTCATGGTTTTTTCAGATATCTGCGATTAGAGTTTTGTTAGAGATTCCTTAGAACCAATTTTAAGAATGGTAATGCCAAACAATAAAAGAAGCCAATTATTTCCAGACAGGTTTTATTTGGGCGTGAGGCAGTCGAATTTAGGTCGAATCAAAATCTATATAAAAGATAGCTCCTTTAACAATGCTCTAGCATTAAATCGGGAGATACAGCTCACATTACACCTTAAAAAAGAAAATGGATAAATATTTAAACTTTTGCAAGAAATGTATTGAGGGAAGAGTCGCATATAACCCAAATTTTTATGAATTAAATCCTAAAAATTCAGAAACAGATAGGGTCAATGACAAACCAGTGGAGGTTACATTAGTTACACCTACAGAGGCAACAGTGGAGCAGGCCAAGAGTGAGATAAAATTGAAAAAGGGTATAAATAGCATGGTTGGAACCCACAAAGGTCAAACTGGTGGGAAGACTAGAAAGAGTAAGATTACAAAGAAATCCTCAAGAAAAATTTCTTCCAAGACTAAAAATAAAACTAGGAAAGGTAGCAGCACTAGGAGAGCATCATCATCTGTCCAGAAGGGGGGGGAAGTAAAGAGTAAGAAGAAAATATCTAATTCTCACTCATTATGGCTATAATTCAAACACCTTTAACCATCTTCCAGCCACCGCCCATAGATAAGACGATTCAGAAAGAATATTGGGTGGAGTTCAATCCAATTGATTATGTAGCCTCTTATCTAAGTCTGTTACCAAACGATTCTGATCGGAAAAATGGTCTGATTATTCAACTTTCAGATTATCCCAAGGGATATGCATTGTACCAATTCGACATACAGAGTTTCCTATCTGGTCAGGTGATGACAACTTCCGGAAGTGGACATGTGAGATTAAGTCTAAGATTTGGGACTGCCCTTCCAGAAACTATAAATATTATTGTCTACGCAAAATTCCCTGAAATATTAAAGATAGATCAAGCTAGAATGGTAAATGTTCGGTGACGGATAGCTACGAAATTGCAAGGTATATGAGGTTGGATGAAAAAATTCGAGATCAATTCTATGGGGTATATTCCCTAGACCTTATCCCTAAAAAACTACCCATTCCCTCCCTAGTTATTGTTAATCTGGATTACTCCACTGACAAGGGAAGCCATTGGGTGGTATTGCATCGGGTGAATAATGAGGTTGTGGAACACTTCGATTCAGCAGGAAAACAACCAAAGAGAGACATAGTTAATAATTTATTCAGTAATGCATTATCATACAAATACAATAATAAGAGAGTGCAAAATTATCAGACAGATACATGTGGATTATTTTTTTTGTATTATAGCTATCACAGTAGCAGAGGAAGAACCATGCAAAGTAGTTTATTAGATTTTCCAGTAAACCTAAAGAGTAACGAGGAGATGATCATTAGTTTTTTTAATAATAACTTTGTAAAGTAACGATTCACTATAAGAAATAAAGGTATTACATTAAAATATATTTTCTCTGTTATTTCTTCAAAAAAATATTTGCATACTTGAATCATCTGTGTCCTGCTCAACAGAGTTCCTCAGTCAGCACTGTCCCAGTACGCTGACAACTATTCAGAGCCAATGCGTTCGGGTGCTTACCTTCGGGTTCGAAATTTCCTGTTATTTTTAATTGGGAATGGACATTTTCAATAGAGTTCCTCAGTCTGTACTGTCGCAGCAAAAAGTGACAAGAATTCAGAGGCAATGCGTTGGGGTCCTTACCTTCTGGTTCGAAATTTCCTGTTAATTTTAATTGGGAATGGAGATTTCAGTAGATAATTTTCGACAGCAATCCATAAGTAATTCACCCATGATGTTATTCCCGGCTAGAGAATTAGGGGGAAGCACAGAAATAAGTTTAGTGGGGTTACTGACACCCCAATAGGCCTCATTCTCTCTACTATAATTAGGTTGCTTATAATAAATAGCCTTACCATTAACAGATACTAGTCGATCTTGAAAATTTTGATAGTGCCTAAATTTTTCAGAGACACATAGGTGCATAATATCCTTCTTAATTTCTTCATTTCTAGTTTTTGAGATAAATGTTTTGTCAAGATGATTGTATACATTAAGGGGATCTGTTGTTTCCAGCAAAATCTTATGACAAAGTGTAATATTTTTGTAATGTTTGGCTAAAAGGTGATAAAACATTTGTTCAATTGAATGATAAGACAAGGCGTGTACTCTCATGTGAGAATAGTACAGATTAGTTAAGGGATCCTGTACCTCTGATACGACCAGGGATTCTCTTTCCCATGGTGAGAGGGTTATATTTAAAGGTCTGGTTGTGATCCCATCATCTTGCACCTCTCTCTTACAATAAAAATAATTGAATCCTATTTTAGTTTGTGAATAGGTAAACATATTAGCATCCCTCATTCTAAATCCTAAATTGGTGGAGAAACTTGTCTCTCCAGTGCTTAGAGTGTGAGAAAATTTAGCCATAGCATCAGTTAAATTTTTTTTAGAAATACCTTTAGAAGATATTTTCTGTTTACCATCCTGATCCTCTATGATATAGGATTTTGAACAGAGTGATAACATTCGAAATCCAGAGAATTCTTTCTTAAAAATCCCTGGGATTTTCTTATCTATGGTGATATGGTGGGAGCAGCAGCGTCTTGGAACAGTGTGCATTCACCTCATCAGAACAGGACCCAAAAATTTCCTTATGATATTCCTGTCGGTATCTCCCCCTAACACAGAGATCTAGATCAGATTGATTTATAGCCATATACAGACTATCGGTGTCAGTTTCCGTTAATTCTAAGGTATTTCAGTAAGCAGTCATAATAAAATTCCAACTTTCTTAACTTTGCATATTGTAAAATAAAAAAACCAATTTGTATAGGGTTATCCATCACAATTCTAGACTTATAGGTCTCTACCTCAAAAACTCCATTAATATCCTGCATATCTTTAAAAATGCAAGAGTTTATTATTTTTCGGACTTTATTCTTATCCACTAGATATCTCACATTAGAATGTTTAGTTTTATTCATGAGAAAGGAACCATAACTTGAATTACTTATCAATTTGAAGGTGTCCCCTATAATTGCTTTATCCGCCTCTAATTCACCCTGAATCCTGTGATGGGTCACCTTCATCTATGAATGAAGTGAATGAGGGTTTGGGTTGAAATTCGATCATCTGATAGATTTTTGAGACTTGACATTTATTTTTCAGATACCACTGCAACAGGGGGGTGGCAAGTAAAATTTTGCGAGCCTTAAGCCCACTAATCAGAAGTCTTTTACTTTTAAATTGAATATCATTGGCATTACAATATGAGAGCATATGTGAACCTATTACCTCATTTGGCACCTCACAGGTAGCAAAAAAGGGGGATATTCTTGAAAGAAATCTTCATGCCCCTCCTCCACCTGGATATCTACCTCTAATGCGCCAAACAATCTTCCATTTTTAACATCTGTTAAGATCTTTGAATGTGTTAAATCACCCTTATTTTTCCTGTAGTAAGAAGGAAGGTAATGTTCATAAAAGCGGAGGCATTTGGGTTTTATTTTGGAGATAAATTGACATTGCTGAATAGCCACAAATTTATAACCCTGTGAAATTATGTAGTTCTTTGTAGCTTTATCCCTCTGTTGCACTGTTTTCAGTCTTTCTGACCAGGTTTTGTTTTTTAAATTTTTAACTATAAAGCAGTTAAATTTACAACCGTGGTAATAACATCCGTTAAATTCATAAACTGTTTTATTTTGATAACAAAAACCATCTACCCTAAAATTACCTATTCTCACCTCTTTTTGATTATTTAATTTATGTCGAATTTTTATTCCCTCTTTACAGCTGAGATAATCTAACCAAACATATGAATCTATGTACCTTTCGCTAACCTCTGGTCTAAATTTGTTTTCAGAGAGTCTTCTCACATACACACCGGCTGGCACTAGTTGCTTGATAGCATAGGAATAGAGGCCATTACAGTCATAACCCACCACTCTCTCATAAATTATTTTGTAAATTTTTTATTTTTGTTACCCCTCTTTCTTGATATCTGGTAAAAATTATATTAGGCCCTCCCACAATATTCTGTTTAAATGTATAGTATAGGTCTGCGTTATCTGAATTGAAGAGTGCAAAATTACTCTCTGAGGAGGTATAGATCATTTTTCTTGCCACACCAGGTAAAGTGATGTAATCTTTAAAAATATCTATCCCCTCTGATACATACAGATCTATGAAAGTAGTTAGGGCTTTAAAGAAGGGTCCAGTATCTAGATTATTGTAATGTATTAGATAATCCCTAAAAGTCCTCATACCATTCTTATTCCAGAGATTTCTAAGCTCCTCATACTCAGAGTCAGATTCTAATGGGTTAGACATCTTCATTGTAGAATAAAAATCTTTCATTTCCGGTAAGGAGGTGCAGTATAATTTTTCAAGAGAATCAAACCATTCATAAGGAAAAACACCTTTTGGAATGTTACAGCCATAGGCTTTAAGGAATTTTTCATATGAACATCCAGCTGCCAAATAATTGGAAATATCTAAAAATTTCATGTGTGGAGTTCCTATTGTGAGATAGCTGTTTTCTTTTTTGATGGTAAAGATTTCATTCTCTGTGTAATTTAAACTTATATACTTGAGAATATCTGTCTTAATTAGATTTAGATCGTATCTACCTGAATTAAATCCGATAACAGGTAGTTGGGTAATGTAAGTAAGAAACTCTTTCTTAACTTGTTGAATATTGGATATGAAATGTGACAGAATCTTTTTACTTGGAGTAAAAACAATATCGGATTCTGATTCGGATTTGTCCGACTCGATTTCCTCTTCCCAGTCCTCTGATTCGAAATCAGAATCCGCCTGCTCCCCATCCTCTTTATATTTCTGGATCAACTCATCCAGTTCATATAAAACATGAAAATATTTGGAGGAGATTTGTTTACGGGCTGCTATACTAATCAGTCTGAGATATTCTATCATATTTTGAATCAAAATTGTCGGATCCGGATTGATAAAACACCTCGGTGATTCAAAATTGGTTATGTTAGAAGCTACACTCACACTAATGGGAACATGTTTGGATATCCAGTTCAATTTAGTTGTGGTGCTGTGGTTCGTTTTTTGAAGCATGGCCTCCATATCCCACACTGCAAAGAGTTTATAATATCTAGATTCCTCAGAGTTATGTATTCCTAGAGATTCGAGTTTTTCGAATATGGTTAGGGGTGACTTATGGAACCCACCTGGAAAGTGATAGATAGTTCTATCATAGCATACTTTGTAGTGTCTTTGCATGTTCCACTCCCTTCTAAACAACTTAAGACACTTCTCGCATTGAAATTTTTTGGCGAATTTATTTATATCTACAATATAACTAAGGTGGTTTTCATGTACATTAAGATACATCTTACTGTCATAATTATTTACAGATTTATACAGATTACACACAATACCATCTGGTGACAGAGAATATATCAAAATTTTTACATTAAAACATCTTTCTAGATCCAACATCTCGTCCATAGTCACACCAGTAAATTGTCCAGTAGAATTTCCTAATTTTTCTGATTTTTTAAAATTCATCCATACACGAAAATATTCGAGGAAATCTTTGTTACCTTTAAAATGTTGTCGAAGACATCTAAAGAAACATAAATTGTCTGTATATGGTTTGCCAGTCCATTTGTCTATATACATTGTCTTCAGATTCCTATTCTGTTTGATGTAATCTGGCAGGTCTTCAGCATTTCCCAATGGAAACTCTGTTTTAAAAACTACATACTGCACATTAGTTATGAAGGCGAGGCTCCAGGCGGTAGAGGGTCTATCTGATCTTGCTTGTGTAATTATATCGATTCCAGCTAACTTGTTCATCAAAAAACGAATACTATTCATATTCGAAATTCGAAAAGGATATTGAAGAATCTTACTATTGTAATGTGGAAAAAAATATCTGTATTCCCTTGTTTCATTGTTAAATAAAATGGTTCCAAAGGCGAGATTAATCCTGTAGGCATTGTGTAGGTTCTGATAGATTTCCCTCACCTGGGTTCGAATCTCCCTGTAACCCCCATGCAGATTATTGGTTGGAAAATTGTAGATATTCTTTAGTTCAGTCTCTTGAGGTCAGCCTGTATGTGATCTATGTTTGTAAAGTAAATCTCACGTAAATGTTCGTCATCATTATCTACAATAAAGGCTGGTAGGACAGGGTCATCATTGTTGCCTCCATGTTGTCTCATTCTATGCGTGTACAGAGCCCTCCTACCCTCAAAATTGCAATTACAAATCCCACATCTGTACGATTTAGCACCTGTAGATTTCTTATGAAATGTCTCCAAATGAGAGTTGAGGGCCTCTGTTGTAAGAAATGGAAGATCACACTTCCAACAGATATATTTCCCACATTTTTGAAGATGTAAACACAAAGTCTGGTAATCATCGAATTGTTGATCACATATCCTGCATTTCTCTTGTATCTTATCCGTTAATTGGTGACAATACTTCTGGTGATGAAGTAGATTTTTCTGATTCAGAAGGTTGGAGCCACATAAAGAACATCTACACTCCATGGTATAGGATATTCAGATATGAAAAAAAAAGGAGATATTATAATATGTTGAAGATTTTTCCAGTTTATATAGGGGAGTGTCTTGCTATTATTATTGATTTTGTTGAGGATTTCGGATGATTAATGAGTTCTAGACAGAGTGAATGCCTTCGTCTTCAGAGTCTGAATCATTGATTTCCATACCCATCTGTCTCATAACCTGTCTACGCATTCTCTGACCTGAAACCATTCTATTAATCATAATTCTTCGCATTTGCTGAGCCTGAATCGAATATGTTTTCATCCTCTTTCTCCATCCTAAATAGGATTTAATAAGTTTGTTCTTGTAGGCTCTAAAGGCTGTAAGAAGAATCCTGTGAGTATAGGATGGATAATGCCAGATAAAGCATGAAATATAAAACAAAGATACCCCTAGGCATGTACAATTCTTAATCTGAAAGGCATTGAGTGCCATCTCTAAGAAATAATCTGGGTGCTGAAGGTTCATATCTCCCACCTGTATAAACAGATCCCTAAGAGTTATTCCTGATTGAGACATTTTTTAACAATTCTTTTTTGATGAAAATAATTTTTCTGAAGAATTCCACATGAGTTATACGCATTAAATATTTCAGAAAAGCAGATTTCCTAGGGGTTTATATAGCGACTGGGGAGTTTATAATCGCTATAGAAAAGATTCAGTCTTATCAGCATTTTTAAGTAAATGTGTTAGGAAAAGTGTCAGGATCCTTATGTCAGAGAAAATTATAAAAAGCAAGCTCAGCATTTTATTGTAAGTATAAATAACCCGTGTTACATAAAACATGAGTTATTAGACAGATGTGACTGAAAGGAGAAAGTGTAAATATAGGAAAATAAAATTAAGGCAGTCTTTGTGCTAGTCAGGTATTTGTCAGTTAACGTATGAGCTCCTAATGACAGTCACATAATGAGATAGAGGTGAGAAATAAGAAAGGGTTGGTTTCAGGGGGTGTTGGGGAGGTCTTTGTGAGGGCTATAATATTTATGTATAAATTATGATAAAATAAGTGACGCATTTTTATTAATAGACCAATGGGGCTTCTGTCAAAGATGCAGATGTGGGTAATATAAAAGGGAACAGGTGAGAGGGTAACAGATTGGGTGGAAACCATACAAAGGAAATAGAGTAACAAAGGAGAGTAGATTCAGATTTGATATTAAATTTTTTATCTAATGCATTATCTGATTTAATGGTCTTTGTGATGTAAAGAAAATTAAAGAATTGCATGTAAATGAGATTTACTTTTTCTTAGGAGTTTGTTTATTAACATTTTCATCTCTAACACCAAAGCCCTTAACCAAATAGACACATCATTAAAGATTCATTGTACAAAATGTCAGATACCATAGAGAGTAGTTGTTTTTTTTGTTTTCATAAACCCACAGCACTAAGCAAGTGAAATTGATAATGTACATGAGGCGAGAACTATTAGCTAACCCCAAAGCCCTAACCCTAATCAAAAATGTGCATGAAAGTAGGAGAGTAAACTGTTGCGACTATTCAGTGATTATCAGCTAACCCCAAAGCCCTAAACCTAATCAAAAAGTGTGCATGAAAGCAGGAGATTAAGCTGTGAGTGTATATGAGGCGACAGATTGCGTTCGTGTGCTTACCCTGGCGTTCGAAAATTCACGTTAATTTTAATTGGGAATGGGGATTTTCAACAGACCTCCAATGTAGCTTGTATACATTGTGTGAGATATCAAATGCAAATGCTGATGCTTTGCCTAGATTTATTTCATTTTAAAACATTTATAGCTAGTTGTTCCAGCCCCATTACATATAGCTTGGATGGTTCATATTTTTTTTTTTTTTTTTTTTGCAAAGGTTATATTGATCTACCTTGGCTAGCAGACAAAGCCTCAATAAAAACAGTCTCAGTATATAAAGCCTCATGAAACAGTCTCAGTAGACAAAGCCCCATTAAACATTTCTAGCGGACAAAGACCCATTAAAAAATTGCTAGCAGACAAAGCCTCATTAAACAACACAGCTGTGTGATGATTCATTTTTCAGTAGTAATATGATCTAGTAGTCTAGAAGACAAAGCCCCATTAAAAGCAGACAAAATAGCCCCCAATAAAACCCACAGCTGTATGATGATTCATTTTTTCATAAGTAATATTGATCTAGTACGGCTAGCAGACAAAGCTCCATTAAACATTTGAAGCAGAGTAATACCCATTAAAACAGTTCTAGCCCCATTAAAACAAGTTCCATTTTACAGTTTTAGCAGACAAAGCCTCATTAAAGAACACAGCTGTGTGATAATTCATTTTTCAGTAGTAATATGATCTAGTAGTCTAGAAGACAAAGCCCCATTAAAGCAGACAAAATAGCCCCAATAAAACCCACAGCTGTGTGATGATTCATTTTTTTCAGAAGTAATATTGATCTAGTATGGCTAGCAGACAAAGCCCCATTAAACATTTGAAGCAGAGTAAGACCCATTAAAACAGTTCTAGCCCCATTAAACCAAGTTCCATTAAACAGTTCTAGCAGACAAAGCCCCATTAAAACAAGACATATTTTTTACAAGTAATATTGATCTAGTATCGAGGCTCATTAAAGGGTGTGGGCTAGCAGACAAAGCCCCTATTAAAACAAGCTTGGGCCTAGGAGACAAAGCCCCATTAGAATTCTATCAGACAAAGCCCCATTAAAATAAAACAGCTGTGTGATGATTCATTTTTCAGCACCCATTAAAACCCACAGCTGTGTGATGATTCATCTGAGTAATAGCTATAAACTATCAAACAAATACAAAAGTCCCCATTGAGCCAGTTTCAACAACCTGTATAGAGCCCAATAACCTGTATAGAGCTAGTATCGACCCTACCCTACCTAGCCATCAATCTACCATCTGCAGCAACAGCTGCACAGCTGTCAAAAAGTGACATGATTGATGGGAAACTCGACTCGATATACACTCGATATATACTACTGATGTATAATATAATATAACAGTACATAATATAATCAGTTACAGCGCCCTATATATCTCTGCCATGAGAGAAATATGAGTCAAATACAACCGCTGAACACACTTTGGCACACACAAGGTTAATGCGGTTGTTCCAATGGAGCCGACTGGTCGGTAACAAGATTTTTTTCAGGGTCAGAACCAATGTTTACATTGTTAGTTACAGTCGGATGCAGTTTCCCTGCTTGTCGGCAAGAGTCGGTGAAATATCAAACACATTTGATATTTCTACGACCTTTTCTGACCCTTGTAGCAGACCCTAATTTCATTTCCATAGCAACAGGCCTGTTGGTTAACTTAACAGCCTGTTGGTTAAACTTCCTGGCTTGTCGGTTAATGAAACAGGCCTTTCTGTATGAAGTACCGGCTTGTCCCAAATATGGTGCTCCCAACTATACTTGATGAAAAACAGACTGTACGGGAAAACATACCGTACAGTCGGTAACTTTAACCAGCCTGTCTATAAGTCTTTCCTACAGGCTTGTAACTTTTCAAGGCTGCTCAGGAAGTTTTCATGTCTTGGTCCTAGAGTTGGGAAAATTTACAACCGACAGGCCTGGAAGTGAAACAGACAAGCTGCAAACAGAAACCGACAGGCCTGTTACACTAACAGAGAAGCCAGGAACTGTAACAGACAAGCCTGCAATATTTTACCCCTTTACAGCTTGTCGGTTTCAAGATTTGGAGTATAAAAAGGTGGGTAGGAAGATGCACTTCATTCATTTGGGCTTTACTTGTCACAAGACAACTGGTATGCAGCTTTTTATTTTAAGTTTTTTATTTTTTTTTGCAAATTAGCTTAAGTTGAGCTAGGCTGGACTGGTTGGGAGTGAAATCTGTTCTATGAGGTTTCACTTTTGAGTTTTACGTTTTTTGTAAACAAGCTGTGTATATAATTGATCAGCATGCCAAGGCATAGAATGAGAAAGATTGAAGGGGAGAGAGAGGAGAAGGAGAGAGATGGAGGAGAGAGAGAAGAGAGAGTTGGAGGAGAGAGAGGGGGGCGAGAGTGGAGACAGAGGTAATAGAAGTGCCAGGGGAAGCAGATGAGACAGAGGATAGAGGGGGAAAGAGACAAAGGATTGATACAGATACAGAATACAGTCCATCAAGAAAGAAGAAGGGACAGATGAAATCTATCTTTCTGAGTGATTCTGATGAGGAAGGAATCATGCACGAAAATGAGAAACTATTTGACAAGACCCATGCAAAGTTCAAAGACAGACAGAGGAAAGAGCTCACCTAGACCAAGTTAGGTCAAGCTGCAGTCAAGAACACAGAAAGACAGACCTGGTTGAAGGACAGTTTCAGCTTTCTGCGAGGTCACATCAGAAGGAAGGGAGTGTCCATGTTTTCTGAATTCAAATCACCACTGAGACCTTAAGCAGCCAGAGCTTCAGCTTCATTTCCTGATACTTCACAAGAAACTGAATCAGAGATGGAAATCAGAATAGCGTCAGATGTCACCCATCAGCCATATACTGCAAGCCCTATGTGTCAACCAGCTACAGTTACCATGTCCACTGCTCAGGATCCAGTCATGGATCAGTTCCAGCAGATGAAGTTTTCCGGGGGCACGTCAAGACCCTTGTCCAGGTCCAAGACAATACATCTGCAATTATCTCCACTCCACCTTGAAGAGACAGACTTTTTAAAATTCAGGAATGAGACTGTGAAGCTTCTGAGTGAAATACATTACAAGGACAAACAATGCAAGAGACAGGTCAGTGCAAGTCAACAGGACACCACCTTACAAGTTCCAGAAGCAACACAGGCCACAGCAGGATGAGAATACATACTCACCATCCCAGATACTCAACCAGTCTCTGTTCCAGTTATGCAGTTGTGCTACAGTGATTGCCAAAGTATAGCAACCAGCAAGGCCAACATCAGCATCAGCACAACCAACCTGTTACATAGTTGTGGATGACCAACAGTCTGGGACTTTGAGACAGGTGATGTTCACTTTGAGGCCGGTAAAGCCATTTAATACACCTTCCGTTAGATCAGGACAACAGGAACACAGTCAACACAACACTTCTGGATTGTCAAGCCTCTTTGGCGGAATCTTGAGTGTACTTCAGTACCAGCAGATCGACACACCACAGCCATTTTCACCCTCTAAACTTCAACCAGCACCGTCACCCGTGCAATCTTCCATACAGCAAGAATAGTCATGACCTCCCGGCCAGTCCGGCCAGCAGAGTCATCCCAAAAAGCAGATCAACCTGCATTACGTCAACCCATACAGCCCTTCTTTGGGCTACCCAATCATTCAAAAACAATTAAGAACTCAATTTTCTTGCCCCAAAACAAAAAGCACACAGTTCAATACTTACGTATCCCACAGTACACAAAAAAAATTGTGTGAATGAGTGAATGAATGTTTAGCACCAAAAAATTATTTCCAACACACACATAAAAAATCAAAGTATCTCCCACCACCCTCTTGACCCCAAAAGTAAAAAAAAATAAAGTGACACTTTATCCCCAAAACCCTCCAACAAAAAGAAAATGTTGGTACCAAAACCCTGTAACAATGTTAAATTGTCACCTGCCCAAAGAAAGCTT
Source organism: Sabellastarte sp. h YS-2021 (assembly GCA_964017235.1). NCBI lineage: Eukaryota > Metazoa > Annelida > Polychaeta > Sabellida > Sabellidae > Sabellastarte > Sabellastarte sp. h YS-2021. The sequence goes on from OZ024933.1 coordinate 13,325,851, forward strand.
TTTTCATACAAACAAACCAAAAACAACATGTGAAACATAACATCAGAATACCAAAAAGGTAGGTATGCATGTTTGTGAGGACTGACAGACAAACAAACGGTGTTGTAAGACAACATCTGGTGATTCATTTAAACATTACTTTTTTAAAATGCTTAGTTGTGGAAATGGTTTCTCTTTTTCTGGCCCAAGTTTGATATAAGTTGTGTTATTTGGACTGGAAAAATTAAAAACAAATCTTTTTTGAGATTTATTATATTTGTTCAGGAAATATATATATCGATTTTTTTTGATTATTTTTTTTCAAGTGTACTTTCAGTTTAACTTTTATTATAAATGACTTGGGTTTGAATTTTGTTCATGATGATTTAAACTTGTCCCATTTTAATTACTAATTTTTTTAATAACACTTTCTCTGGTGAAAACAATTGCCTCATACATTGGGAAATTAGAATTTTGTAAGAACACTTGCTGAATAATTGTTTTGGAATGCTTTGAGTAGTCCTTAAAATGACTGATTAATAAATGATGAAAGCTTCTTCTCCCCTAGGTCCTCTTAAATTCTTTCCTCCTGCCCAGGCAGTGCCCCAAGGTTGTTGAAATAGTCTTTGAGTAAGTCTCTTTGTCGTTTTCTTTCCCTTGATGGATTTCTGACATTTGCATCTAGTCCCTGCTTCCCCTGGTCATTCTGTGGTGGTTGTATCTCATCTGCTAGAGTTGGTGGTATCTCTGCTCTCTCCTGATGGCTTATCAGCATGTTATCTAACAAAATACATGTTAACACAATGTCACCACCTTTGGCCTTTGCTCCATGGTTGTCAACAGTACTCTAAATATGCTGGCTAATATGCCAAAGGCATTTTCCACCACCCTGTATCCCCTTGAAATTCTGCAGTTGGCTATTCTATCATCTCTGGTCAGTTGTCTTCTTCTGTATAGCTTGACCAACCAAGGTATGAGGGCAAAGTTGTCGTCCCCCAACAGGCAGTAGTGTAGATCTGGCCCTCCTGGTCCCAGTGGTTCGGGTGGTTGTAAACCCAATTCTTCTTTTCAGCATGCTACGGTTGAAGATCAGAGCATCAAGTGATGAACCACTGGCCCCCACCTTGACCAACAGAAATTTGTATTCAGTGTCCACCAAGGCTAGAGTACCAGCAAGAAGTAGCTCTTGTAGTTTAAATATTCACTGCCTATCCTCCGTGGTTTCCTGATAGCTATGTGCTTGCCATCTAATACACCAACTGCACGGGAGACATTCAATCTGTTTCTGAATGTCTCTTCTATTGACTTCCAGTCTTGAGGATCTGTTGGACAAATCAAATATTCTTTCTGAAATTCATGTAGGACGGCTTTGCAGACCTCGGATACAAATTTAATGATGGGAGTTCTGCCAACCCACCATTGGTACTACAGTAAAGTGTAACTTTCTCTCCATGGCTAAGTGTCTCAATGTAACAGCTAGTTTCAGTCCCACTTCCAATGGCTTCCTGAAGTTTGTTTCTGACTTCCTGAGATGGGGGGTAATTCTTTCCTTTATCAAAGGTGAAATTTCTGTAGCCTGGTATGTCAAGTGTTCTGTAGCATCCCCTTTCCTCCTTTTGCAGTAGCCAGAGCATAACCCATGGATTTCGTGGCTTCCTCCTTCTTCTGTGGGGTTCTTGCTGTGGTCATGCTGGTGGTTTTGGCTGAGCAGGTGCTGGGTTCTGCTGTCTTCTGTGTGTTGAAATGATGAAGTATAATAAGATATTTAACTCAGTAAAAACCAAAAGCACCCTAAACTTGACAAAGAGTTCCTCTTGATGTGTTTACATAGGTTTATATAGTGTGCCACAGATCCCGATTCTGGATCCTGACTTTAGTTACCGACCCACAAAATTACTTAGTCTTGTTGGCATGGGTCAGGAGGTGATCCTGGCCTGTCTGTTTGTCTTTACGGTGTGTTTGTTTGTCTTTACAGCTTGTCTGTTTCCTTTGTGGCTTGTCAGTTAGGGGTTTAGGGCTTGTTGTGGCACTTCTACAACTGGCCATGCAGAAAACATCCCCGACCCTACATCTAGTTGGTGAGGTCATCACATCCTGTCTGTAACCATACTGTCCTGTCGAGAAATTGTGAACCGACTCACCATTTCACGCCTCTTTTTCTATGACTTTCGCAACTGACCATAAAGTAGTAGGGGCAGTTATATGGTTGGCTCCAGTGGAACAACCGCACAAAGCACCTACACAACCACTTACCCATCCAAAAATCAATTTCATACACCTACACTTCCAACAAGGTTTCTGAAATATAGCACAGACAATATGTTAAAACTGAAGGTCACTATACCAAGGTCAAATGAAGGTCATACTGTGGCGTTGCACATGCATACCACCTAACTAATATCCCTACCAAGTATTTCCTTCCTACACCTTATGGTTTCTGTGATAAAGCCTATGATTTTTTCAAAATCTAAGTCACTTGAGCAAGGTCAAAGGTCAAATCAAGGTCACATCTTTGCATTGCACACTTACACCCTCTACCAATGTTTCTGCCAATTTCTGAGATACAGTCTAGGCAAACTTTTACCTATCATCCACCAACCCACCCCCAGTCCATCCAGATGCAATGGATGAAAACAATACCTGCACAGACCTTAAAGGCTCTGAGATAGAAAACAGTCTTGACAGTGATTTTTCCGAATTTTCTTCTCAGAGGGATGTGCAAAGTTAACTACCCATTTTAAAGAAAGCATTCTCCCACCAGTTTTTGAAGCTAAGTATTTTTGTGGAAACAGAAAAAAAACATTAATCTAAAACAGAGTAAGATACAGTCCTTTCGGCCTAATCACTATCAATCAATGGGACGCTTTGTTTTTACTGTGCAAAAACCATTCCTTTCTTTTGCAACACATAAATCTGGTTGTAGTTAATTTAGTTTGCTGTTTAAGTAGAAAGTGATATATTGTTAGAGATATTTATATCAGCACGACAGTATATTGCTACTTCTAACTCTTCACATTTTTTATAATGACATGATGCATAGACACTTTCCGCTTACATCAGTGGATAAAAATGTTTCATTCTGCCAAAGAACATATATTCTTTTATTTCTTTTATATCTGTAAATCACACTACATTTGAGTTTTTCTGTTTAAATTTTTATACTGATAAAATGGTTTATCATGTTATTTGATTTATATCTACATGAATTATACTTCTGAGGCAAACAGTTAATGGTTCCATTCTTATATCAACATTATAAATCTCCTAAACTTAAAAGCCATCTGGAAAAATCATGTATGTAGCTTTTGAACAACAACAGTTTATTTTCGTAGGTGGTGTTGACTCTAACTTCAAGGATTTTGATATGATACATGTAATAAATGTATGTTATTTTTGAATTAATTTATAAGGTTTCATTTTGAATTTGACTTGGATTAATGACATTTTGTAAACTATTGCAAGTTTACAGTTATTTTATGTAATGTTTTAAGTATGACACTACACACCACTCTTTCAAGAAGGATCGTTGATGTTTTTATGAAAATCCATTAATTTCTTTGATAGTTCATTTTTGTCTTATCTCAACTCGCCTTACATTGCAGGCAGGTTTACACCACACATACCAATTACACAGATTTTTGTTTTATAAATGCATGATGTTTGCTTTCAATATGGCCAAATAAAATAGAAATAAGTGAAGTTATTCAACGACTACATATATGTGCATCATGGCAGCTAGGGAACATACTTCCACTTAAGCCGAAATTGGGACATTTAATCTTCTTGTTTGTCCATCTCGCTGCCTTCCAGTGAGTTATTCTGTCCTTTTGTGTGTCACAAAAAGTTAATCTGAGCAATATGTTCCAAACCCCTTAAGGGATTTTCACCAAATTTGGTCGAAAGGTGGATCACAAAGAGATGGTGTGCAGCCGGATCCCAAGGAAATTGTTGCCATGACAACCATACTTCTTAAAATTTTCAGGTTTTGGAATTTTGTGCCGTACACTTAACCTTTTCCCAGTTTTTCACAAAGGGTGGTGTAAAATGGGTACCCTAAAGAGAGCCACAACTCATTCACTTTTGCTATGGTAACCATTTTGTTTAAATATTTATGTCTGTATTTACATTACAAAAATTCAACCTAGAACCTTAACTATCAAACCCCTTGACAGATGTTCACCAAACTTTGGTAAAAAGGTGCACCAAAAACAATCTACAATTAGGTTTTGAACCAGATCCAATGAAAACTCTTCCTGTGATATCAATTATTTATTTTTCTCATTTGGAGATTTTGTACCGTAGACTTTACTATTTACATCATATTTAGTGCAAATGTGAACCCTAGATTCAGCAAAAACTGTTCCCATGGCAATCACTTGTTCCAAATACAAATAAAACAGCAGGAGTGGGATAAAAATATTTTTATTTACAATTTTTACACTAATATACTAATGTTTATTTACAAGTAGGATAAACATTTAAATGTATTTTTTTTATTTTTACACTGAAGTAAAAGGCCACCTTATGTGAAGCAAACCTGAAATTTAGGTTTTCATACATACTGGTGAACCTAAAGTCACCTTAAAGAATATTAACTTTTAAAATCGTAATCACACCAGGGGTGAACTTGAGGTCACCCTAAAGATTAGAAAAGAAGGTGAACCTAAGGTCACCATAAAAGGTTTGCACAAATTTAAGATGGCCTAATGATATAATTCAATTTAATTCAATGTTAAAGGTTGATACGAACTCTTTACACCATTGAATTTTTATGCTATAATGAAGGAGTGAATTAAAATATTTTGAATTAACAATGTGAGTAAGGAAAGAGTCCCCATCTCAGAGGTAGAACTTCAAATAAAATCAATTAGTTATGGGAGAGGAAACGTATTACAAAGTGTTTGCCTAATAAATAGCTTAACAATATTTGAAAGCATACATTGTAAATATTAAGGTAAACTAAAATTTATAAAAGAGATTTAAACATTTAAGACCAGTTACAAAACACTTGTGACGTTAAACCAACACGAAGCGAAACAAATTGTGAAAGTGATTCTACATTGGTTATAGTTAAATTATATAATAACTGTATGATTATAATTTAACATATACAAAAATTTGTACTTCAGTTACACAAGCAATGAGATGAAACCCCAATTACCCTTATCGGGCTTAACATTTTATTTATTAAATTATTAAATATTATAAATTATTTTAAATTATTATTTTTGTTCATTTATAAACAGTTATAGGGAAAGTATATATAGTATAGGAAAATATAGGAAGTATAAATAATTAAATTATTATAAATTATTAATTTTGGTTCATTTATAAACAGTTGTAATAGAAGTGGAAGTATGAACACAGTATGAATCTAAATCACTGAACCGCAAAATACAGGAGTACAATTTGAAGATACATGAACATTATAAATACCACTATCAGTGGCCACCTCCCAAAGAGGCTTTTTATATAGCATTTACAAGTAATAATACAGATATAACTTTTGCTAATGAACATTAGTTACCATAATATAAATTCACAGAATTGTTCAAGAAATAATTACAAGTATAGTTGTGGACATTATGAACATGTGACCCAGTGCTAACCAGTGATAATGATACATAATAATAAGATACTCAAAGATTATGATTTTAACTATGTACAGGTGAAGGATAAAATGAGCATGTGTAAAATGTTATTTAGGTACATGATCAGCTACATTTAACTATCCAAATTTAGTTATTTTCAAAATACAACTATCCTATACCAAGTTCTAAATGTATAATTGGTTGACTAGATAATACTCGTACGTGACAACTCAAATAACCCAAATTCTAACACTTGAGTTTCACCTTTCCAGTATGACCTTATGTTCAATGTCAAAGCTTACAGGGCTTCATACACTGTGTAAACACCATATGTGAATCCACGTATACACCATCAATTGGATTATTGATTTACTAGTCACTGTATGATTTCAGTAGTATACAATAACATATTTAAAAATCATAAAATAATTATTTTTACCATAACAAAACACGACGGCCAACAACAAGCTGTCACAAATTGACAACATATTTTTTTCATGACCTTGGCATATTTTTAAGTGATTTTTTTTCAACAACCAGCAACCAGACGTTAATGTGACTCCAGTAGAGGGAAGTCGAGCTCAATATAAATAAATACACACCAAGAAATATCCAAGAAAAAGAAACAAAATACTTGTAAATAGAAAAAAGAAACAAGAAAAAAACAAAAAAGATATAACAGAAATAGAAAAACATTTTTACTCAATGCACATTTTAAAGGCAACACCAGCCATATAACATGCCCTGATTAAGCCATTACAAGAGAGTACACTTTCTCAAAATTAGCATTTACAATTATCAAAATGATTTTCAACGTTCCACTAAACACAAAATTTTGGCTGTGAAGGGAGTCGTGCACTCAGGTGTCCTCCAGGTCATGCAGAGCAATATGCAAGTGGATGCAGAACCGAGGAACCTCAGGCAAAGCCTAGGTGAGGGCTGCTAGTGAGCCCAGTGAGCTGAGAACCCATTATGGGTACAGTGACGCTGGGAACTGACGTAATTGTGTTGGTTGTGCTGTGTGCTGCATTGACTGTATGCAGGCATTGGTGTAGGTGACCTGGAAACCCAAAAAGAAGGCCAAGGTGTAGACCGCTTTAAAGATTTGACCCATATATGTGGAATCACAGGTTCGAATAATTAACTGAAAAGTGTCAATGTCTATAACTTTCTTAAGCTGAACTTTAAAAGGCCTGTGAAGTATTATAGCTTTTGGAAATACTTTATTCTTTGATCATCAAATATATGCACAGCATTGCCAGCCAGTGACAGCTTAGGCTTTAGAGCTGAGTGATGGCTGGCCATGGCAGATGCTGAGGTATTATTATTTTCCAGGAATTGTAGGTATGCAAGTATAACTATGCAAGAGAGATTGGTGATGATCAATTTCACAAATATGGTGAAGGCAATAAATAATCTAAGCATACTATGTAATTCCTGTCTGTTGCAGGTCTGAATGCCATACAGGTTTTCTGAAGGCCAAGATGTAGTAACTTTGCCATGCTTGGATGAAGTCCTAAGAAGAATATACATGCAAATTATATGGACTAATCTATATCTATGTGACTTTCATTAATATGGACCCGTCTATGTGTGGGCAATAAGTGATGTAAGGTTGCATTTGCATTTGGTTGGCTATTCCATCTAGATAGGTGATCTGCTATGAAATTAACTTTGTCTGGAATGTGATTTACTTTAAGGTTTGCATTCATGGCTGCAATTTGAAATTGAATGTTACAGGCAATTGCAGTTAGGGTTAGGTCTCTAGTATTCCCTGAATTAAGAACCTGGACTACAGCTATGGCTACCTTTCTATTAATCCAGGGGCTGTGCAAGACCCTAAGGGCAGCCAAGATGTTGAGTATTTCTAAATGGACTATTTGGAGATCCAGATATCCTAAAGCAATTTGTATTGCTTACACCTCCTAGCCACATCTGGCCCCCCAATCCTTGAATTTTATTTATTTATTTGGGGTTTTACGTCGCTTTCAACACTGTACAGGTCATATCACGATGGGTAGTTGGAAGGGCAGAGGAAACCAGTACATACAGTTCGTTAGGGTTCTGTACTGTAAACTGCCGACCAACCAACCAACCGACCCAATCCTAGAAGACTAGCATCCAATTCTATAGAAAAGTCAATGGAAGGTGACGCCATCATACAAAGGGATGAACTTTAGAAACCAGTTAAATGTCTCTCTTTGCTGACTAGCACTTGCTTTTTATCCTCCATAGATCCTAAAACTCTAACAATCTGTTTAAGAAAAATCTGGAAGCCTTGACGCATTTACTGATGTATAGAAGACTACCCAGCAAGGATTGAAGTTGACGTTTACTGCAGTGGGATTTATGACTCCATTCACAGCAGAGATCCCAGATTTTGTTAAGTTTTACTGTGGGTATTGACATTGTAAAGGTTTCAGTGTCAATTAGTATTCCCAAACAGTTCAAACACATGGGGGGTTCCACTTTTTTCTACGAAAGTTTGAAACCTAAGTCTTTAATAATTGACACAATGCATCAAATGAGGCATCAATCTTACTGGGAACATCAATCCCAAGGATATCATTTATGTAATTTATGACGTCATATTGATGTTGACGCATAATATGACGTACTGCATTGCTTAGGTGTTGAAATAAAGCGCTCCCATTCCAATACCCGAACGGCAGGCATATGTCTACGTAATAACACTTGTGACATAATCCTGAAAGATTGTATTCCTTGGGATGTAACTTAACATGGCGAAAGGCATGACTGATGTCCACTTTGTAAAGCTTGCAGCCTTTCCCTAAGACCTTGATCTGTTCAGTGATTGTATCTACTGTAGCTTTAAAATGAAAGGAGTACCAGGATACTGATCTTTGGGTATACCAGCATTAACAGAATGACCTTGTGGGAAGCTAAGATCTATGATGACCCTACGGTGCCCTCTCTGTTAAAATCCAAAGGGAATCCAAACCTTATAAGCAAGGGTAACTGCCTATCCAGATAATCGTGGTCACACATGTCTGGATTCAGCTGTGACCTAAGATTTATTTGACTTTGTCAGAAGTTATACTGATCTGAGTCAGAAATGATCCTATGTAAGGTTATTGTGTTATTATTGATTTCTACTGGATTGACGTTCTTAGGCATAAGTTGTTCTCCCAAGGGGATGAAGCCGAATTGTTACTTATTTCGGGCCTTCCATAGTTGCAGGATAGGGCATGCAGGTAATACTTGCTTATAGGTCACTGATTTGCTTTTGATTCTCAGGGATAAATCATATGTCGTGCAAGTAGTAACCTCTCCCTCTCTTACTGGGGGGAAATAACTAAACTTTGGTCATTACTGTAGGATTTTGACACCTTAACTCTCTGATTTGTGTTATTGCCAAAGAACTTTGTTTTACAAGGAGTTTTGGCTATAGTCTTACCTACCCCCATTGATACACCACCAACTTGTGCATCTTCCATAATGACAGATATATATTAAAACATGGCATTTTAAACTTTTGTGCTTTTTTCCACCCTATTTATGGAGCAGAAACCTGCCATCCATTGGAAAGTAGAGAGGCTACAGTAACTCTTGCTTTTGAGGTACCAGCAAGTAAGTAGTTTTTGGGCCAAGGTATTTGCTGTTTAACTGTAATTTGGTCATTAATTCCTCTTTGTGATTTGATCTTACCTTGTTCATTAATCTTGCCCAGTTCTTGCAGTATTAGATCCACTGCATCTTGTATGTGCTTGGAAGTTTTGAGGTATTTGATTGTGGGAATGACTACTTTGTCCCCAGCGGCACTGTCCTCATCCACATCCTGAAAGGCTGTGGTGCTCACGTCCAGGGAACTGCCTGCATCAGATCCAGATTTCATAGTTCCCTGTAGCTGTTTCTTGGTTCTGTCAATCCATTGGTCGATTGCAGACAACCTACAACTGACAGCATTAAGAGAGCATGAGAATTTGTGTTCTCATCCATATTCTGCCCACTAAAAGTTGTGGAAGTACATGCAGTACTTTCCGCATGTAACTGACATTTGCTACCTATTGTCCTTTTATGATCTTCCCCGCACTTTGAACAATGAAATACTTCTGGCAAATTGACAAAGATTTGATCTATTTAGAAGCCAAAACACAAAACAAATGGAGTTGACGGGCGTCAATTAACAAAGCTTACAATATAACATAATATTAAGCAGACATACTTTAGAAAACCCCGTCAAATCACCTTAACTCTGCAAATTAAAACATAAACAGTATAACACCGTGATATGTGCACTATAGGATACAAATAGTACAAAAAACACTAAAAATGTTAAAAGATTACAGGTAAAACAAAAGTACTAAATACAAACTTCACACACGAAAATTTTTTAAGTTGCATGATATCGATAAAATGATATCCTTTCGGTTTGACTTCCCTCTCAAGAGTCAGGAATTCACTATTTCAGTGGGAAAATTTTTAATGAAAGGTGAAAGGTCACCTAATGAATTAAAATGGGGACAAACAGGAAGTACTTTTTAACAAGAAACTAGAGCAATGAAACATGTGGAACCTTTTTCCCCACCCCATTTCGTCTTCAGTATTTATGTTCTTGGCCTTTGTTGCCACAGACAGCGTCCTTGACAAATTTAACCCTGCAGACTTGACGACTTGCCAGATTTGCATCATAGATGAAAATGTGAGCCCAAAAGAAATCTATGCCTGATAAAGTTTTGGGCCTGACCCAGATGAGACTATTGTCATGACATCCATTTTGTTTGTATATTTACCTTTTGCCCTTTTTGCCACTGACAATACCCTGTAAATATTGTAATACATGTAATTCCAGGTTTTCTATCATTTCCAGTAATGTTTTGATGAATAATTTAACATACAGACAAATTTCATCCGAAAGCAGATGAAGAAAATTCTCTGGCTGTGTTTTATTTTAAAAGGTGTCTATTTTAAAAAAATGAGCAGCTCTAAGGTAAAATTTCAATATTATATGTAAAGCAAGAAGACCTCACATTAGCAATTTTAGCAGCCATTTTCTCTTAAAACATATACAAAATGCCTATTGTACATGAGTACCATACCTCATGATGTAAAATGCACAGGAGCATTGTTTTATGCAGGCATTTATAACATAGTCAATATAGTAAGTAAATACAGTAACAATTTGTGGAAACTGTGTAGTACAAAATTAATGCAAAAATTAATGATAAATTGTATGTAACAATACAATATTTTATTTCAATTATGGCAATTCTATTGTAAAGTCGAGGATATAGTGGTTTCACATCTTGCAACAGTCTTATTTTTTTCAGTGATTTCATTCAAACCTAACACATACATGTATTTGGGTCAGGAGAGGAACCCTATTTTCACGTAATCTTAAACTCTCTATAATAAAGACGTTATGGCTACCCTCAGGTCAAAAATTTTGTCCTTTGAGCACTTAATGAGTACTATCTCTTCAATTATGTTGCTTATCTCAATCTAGTTTTACTTTGTTCACATTATTGTATTCTCCTTGCATATGTCAAAGATCAAGACTTTATGTTAAGGTTAAAATTGGCCCACAAAACCGTACTTAGACATTTTTTCAACATTTTTCACATGATTTGTCCTAGAAACTTTTATATAATACATGATTGTATAGGGATAAATTTTTAAACCATAGTAAATCACGTCTAAAGTCAATATTGGGTATAATATGGGTGGAATTATGAGACTGCCTCAATATATCAGACATCCTATTTAGGAAGATTCTTGCTGGCTTCACACACTTATGCACGTTCAATAATGAGCCAAGAATCGACTGAAGCAGACATTTTGTGCAGTGAGTTTTTCCTTCCCAATCTTGTACCGATTTTTTAACACTATGTAATTTTGCTTCCGGTATGGCCAAAAATCATGCTATTGTATCCACTAAGACACCAAGGCAAACCGCAGGTGTACTCGGTGATATCAACTTCTTTTGGCCTAAGTCAGACCTAGCTGGGTCATCACGTCATATAAGGCATCAAAGGATGCTCTTGCATTACGTGGCATACCAAATCCCAAGAAATCGTCAATATAATTTAGGACGTCGTGTCCGCGACATCACATAATGTAATGCACCGCGTTGGTTGTCCATTGAAAGAATTGGGACTTGAGCCATGTGCCGAACAGGAGCCGTGTGTCCACGTATGCAGCATCATTCCAAGTGATACATAATAAGTCATAGTCATAAGGATCAATGGGTAAATGGCGAAAAGCCCGACTCACCTTTGCCCAACTTTATCAGCTTCTCTGTTAAATCATCTATTGTAGGAATGTTTAACTTAAATTCTATTTCCATGTATGCATTTTTTCTACACCATCATTAACTGATGTACCTTTTGGCCAGCTCAAATCAACTATCACCCTTCTTGTTTCAGAGTCAGGTTTGGGCCTAGTCATAAAGGGTGAATAATGACAATTTTGTATTGGATTACTGTCAAACGGACCTTCTATTGCACCAAACTTTATTTTTACATTTAAGTAGGCTTCGACATCACATGGGAAATCAGTTGCCGATTTACAATTTTCTTTTATATGTTCAAGTTGACACTGTTTATAAAAACCCACTGCGAATCCATATTCTGTGAACTGCATAAGTTGTTGGTCCCAGTATTTTGATTACAAGTCTTTCCAAGTTTCAATGTGCAACTGGGATGGAACCTAAACTCTAGCACCCAAGAAATTTGCCTTTACTTCTCACCTTTAGAAATTTCTGTACTAGTGAGTACGAATTAACGTCCGTACACGCATCTGGATCTTGGAAAATTGGTTCAAGTTGACACTGTTTATAAAAACCCACTGTGAATCCATATTCTGTGAACTGCATAAGTTGTTGGTCCCAGTATTTTGATTACAAGTCTTTCCAAGTTTCAATGTGCAACTGGGATGGAACCTAAACTCTAGCACCCAAGAAATTTGCCTTTACTTCTCACCTTTAGAAATTTCTGTACTAGTGAGTACGAATTAACGTCCGTACACGCATCTGGATCTTAGAAAATTGGATCTGTTAATGGTACAAAACCAAACAGTACAATCAATATTTCGCCTTTCCTAATTATTCCCATGAAACCACAAAGAATGGGAAACACGTCGTCTGACCATCTGTTTGTCAAATATGGGTTTATAACCCACATTTCCTGTCACAGTGGTATGTAATTTACCTTGTTCATCATTCACCGTAACAGTGTGAACTACAGTAGGGCTAGTTTGCTCTCCCCTCCTTCCATTTTTACCTTTTTGCACCGAGTGATTATTTGTGCTTCCCCCTACTTGGCTTTGTTTGTTTTGTGAACTAAGAAAAAGATTGACTTTTGTGTGAGCTATTTTTGGATTATCTTTTGGTTGATTTGGTGTTGGCACTTCACCAAGTTCACCAGACCCTTCCTTGCTAATAGGTATGGTTACAAAATTGTTCATCAACCAGTCAAGTCCTGCCCTTGTTTTGTTTTATGACCTGGGCATGTGACCCGCATGCTTTGATAGTAACTGACCTATATACACTGAGAGACTGATGCAATGGACGAAGAAGTTAACTCTTCACAAGGTTAGAGTTATATTGTTTGGCATAAAAACATCTTGGAACACACTAATTCAACACAGTTTGAGCACTAACATCATTAGTGACATTACTTTTTACCACACTTTTTTGTTTGCTAATATTTGCAACCAATACATTACTTGCTTTTATCACTTTACTTTCATTATCACTCTTATTACCGCTGCCCAACTGGGTAGCTGGACAGCCGTTCATTCATTTTTGTCTGCTGTTTCTTCACCATACAATCCTTTTCAAGATGAGGCAATATGTGACCTTGCTGCAGACAAAACACGCACACATGCTTATGAGTTTTTCCGCCCACCTCATGATCTTTGTTGAAATGACAGTTACCCTGCTGAAAAAATTTGCAAAAAATTTCTGTTGCCCCAATATGCCCCAACTTTTTCCTTATACAGCGTGGGCCCGTCGAATCCTGTCAGTTCTAAACGCATCACCCCATTTGACGCTGCCACATTGCAGTTCAAAGCACAGAACCACATGCACCGCTTTTGCACTTTTCCAATTAAAGTCTTTTGCCTCCTCCATCAAGTCTGCCATATATGTCAACATATGCTCGTGTTTGCCCCAATCTTTCTTGTCCAGTATATTCATGCAAAAGGCCTTGTACCCACTGATCGTATTTTATCCTAGAACGGCTTACTCCGCCTAAGATCACTTAATGAGGCCAACCAATCTTACTTTTAACCAATAAATCTTCTGGGCCCCCCGTTTAGATTTAATTTTCAATGCAAAGTAACTACCTTTTTATGTATTGTATGTATTTTTATTGTGTTGTCGACTTGAGCTGGAATTGAACCCGATATTTGCAATGTTGGGATATCAGGTACAGTCACTATCTGACTCAGACTCACTATGTACCTTTACAACAGTTTTTACATGTTTTGTTTTACTTTTTGTACATACTTTTTTACATTTACTTAACTTGGACTGTTCTTTGCAATCCTGGTGATCCTCCCTGCTGTTGCTGTTATTTCCCACCACTCGCCGTTCTACCATGTCGAGGCGTTTAGTCACTTTCTTCATTCATCAAGGATTGCCAACTGTAATGTCTACTCCCGTCATCTGAGCTGTCACTAGATGAATCTTCACTCAACACTTGAGAAAGTACTCTGGCGTCCTTTTTATTCGCATTTGCACCATTATGTTCAAAGATACCATCACTATTGACTTCCTCCATCTGTTTGATTTTGTTTCTGCATTTTTGTCCCGTTGGTGGCACGTGCCTCTGTCCACACTTCCAACGCTCATTTTTGTTTGGCATTTTTGTGCATTAGCATGTTATATATGTAATTGTCAATGTTTAGCTCTGAAAAATATAAAAACAGACACACGGGCAGTGCTCTTTCCTGCTTGTACACGCTTGTCTGGAAATTTAAAATTTTTAATAACTAGCTTCCCATGTCCAATTCCCCCTTTGCAAAATAATAGAGGTTAGACCGTTCCTCTCTTGTGTTCAAATAGACAATACAAGCTTGAGGTAGTCAACAGAGAGCCTTTTGCACATTGTAAATCACTGTTCTTTATGAAACATATCAGTGCATTTCGTCATCCATCCACTATAGAATACTAAAATCTTCCATAAAAAGAGCCAAACAACATACAGTTCAACTTCTGGCTCAAAAGTGAAGCCTTCTAAGGAAAAAGGAGGGAAACAATATGAACCGTCCAATGAAAAGCCCTGTTACATAATTTACTTAACCACAGGAAAACAGTTTGTTTATTTAGACTGGTACCCCAGAATTATTAATGAATACAGTATCCCCTCGCAAGCAAAGGGCCAGGAGTTGGACTGACTATTGCTCTGCCCAGACACTGAATCAGAAAAAATGAAAATGGATAAATTTTATTATTGCCTGAAGATTAACCACAAAAAATGAAAATAAAGATAAAAAAAACATATATAAACTTGAGTGGTATGCTAGTACATGGGTGACCTATGTATAGGTTAGGTATCATAGACAAAGACATTGCCTGTACATTGGCATCGAAGCATAACTTAGTAAAACTTTTAGGAATGACTTCATATATTTTGTGATAATGCCTTGCTATCTTTTGGTAACAATTTGTTAACTTGTGGCAACGACTTAGTATCTTGTGGTAACAACTTGGTAACTTGTGAGAATGACTTGCTAGCTTGTGGGAACGAGTTAGTATCAGGTGGTGATGACTTTGCTAACTTGTGGGAACGAGTTCGTATCTTGTGGCAACAACTTTCTAACTTGTGGGAATGACTAACAACTTTCTTTCATATAATATAAGAGATGATCATATACAATAGAGCAGTCTAGCACAATTACCATCATGAAACCTGTGCAACGAATCTGAAAATAAATCTTCAATAATTGCATTTCGTCATTGTAGATTACTAGAATTATTCTATAATTGAAAGATATTTCTGTGTTTCTGACTCTGTTGCTATAATTGCTTTAATTCTATTTCAGATATCTTTGAACATGGAGTACAGTTCAGTCTTGGTGAACGCAGTTTACGCTTGTGATAAATACAAAGTACACAAGCTTGTCAAGCCGGGCACATATGTTAACTGTAACGATAGAAATAATGCTTCAGTGGTTGCTGCAAGATGTGCAGAGGAAACATGTTCCTTCCGTTCATCATTTGGTAAATTGACTTACAATAAAACGGTTTTTGATTACATCAACATCTATAAGTCTTTACAAGACGCAGGGGCTGATACCAGAGCTGAAGATAATTATGGGCATACAGCCAGGTAAGAAACAATGTTATCATTTAGAACAAATATTTGGTCCAGTAATTTTCATCATAACTGATAAAGCTGATATATAAGCCATTGTCAACAACTATGCGGTATGTTTCATTCCCTATAAGCTATAAATTTTGAAAGTTGCAGTAACATAACAAAAGAGATTTGTGACACAAGTCCATAAAATAGTATTATAACTGAATTCAGAATGGTGTTGGAGTACATAGTGGAGAGACAGCACTCTGCATTTCCTGTCCTGTAATCTAAATGTCCCAATCATTAAGTTAATGTTAAGGGACCTTTTAGGATGGCATACTCTGCACTAAAAGGTACAATACACATGTCATAAATAGGAAAGCATCATATAGAATAGTTAGTTGTACAATTTTTACTATACTCTCATTTTCAAATCAGATGAAATATGACGGACAAAATGATTCTACTCATACCTGGTTAAACATGGAAACATTATATAAAAAATAATTAGTTATCAAAAATATTAGTAAAAACGGTGCATGTAATTCAGCCATTAATTACACAAAATATATTGAAACCAAGAATGTTATACACACAATTTTAATATTTTAACAAAAGATCTAAAATATTTGTTTTAAAATGATATGCCTTTTAAATCTGGTTTAGTATTTTGTTTGAATGTATTGCTTTTCTATGTCAAAAAATGACAGAATGAGGGATATATTATGATACCAAACAAATTAAAAGTCATGTTGTCTGTTATCTAACAACCAGTTCATATCTCTGTATATCAGTCGAAAACAAATGCTTAAAATGCAAGTGTTGAGAGTAAAAAACATCACCGTCTATGAAGAAATAGGTGTATCTTTATCTACCCTAGCTAAGTGGATCCTGTGAGGGATATCTAGGGAGTCAATCTCTATGTATCCCTTTAGCTAACAGTCACTAAAACCGTGATTCTGTGCATGACCCATCACAAACAACATTGCATCACAGAAATTTATGGTAGATATGAAGAAGGAATCAAAGTCATTGTATTTGTTGGACAGGAACTGCTTTCGGAGACACCTGATAGTGTCATGTTACCAATGGTGTTCACACAAACTATGGTAAACTTAAGAATGATATGTGGTAAAAGTTCAACAAGGCACTATAAATGCATAGGAAATACATTGTGATTATCCTGAGAATCTCTATGTAAAATGGATAAATGGCTTGTGCAACTGGAAACAAGATGATGGTTATATACCATGACACATTGTCATCTTAAATGTTAATTGTAACATTGCTCTGTGATGACACATTGTCATGCATAAAATCACTGTCATGATAAAAACACTGAAATATAAAGGCACTGAAACATGGTTTGCAAATGTTGTTCAACAATTTTCTTTTACTATTTGATTTTTATTGACAAGAACTTGTACATGTATCAAGTGAAACAAAATGTCCACATGTTTTGACAACGTAAGATAGAATAACTCCATACTGACAACTTCATTTAATAGACAGATAACACATCACTTTGCTGCAAATATGAAAATTAAAAAAAGTTTCCACAATTCATAGCAACATTTATGGCCATTAACATGACTTTTAGTAAAACCCAAGCACCAACAAATATGCATAGTTTTGCAACTTTATTTTGGATCCGTATAATATGTTATTTTCCTGACCACTGTTTATTGTACATAAGTTTACTAATTTGCAATACAAATAACATTCACATGATGTCTTTGATTGAGTTAATAATGTAATAAATAAAATTAGTTCTGCCAGGAAAAACACAATTGGTTTGTGCCCAGTTGCAAAAGTCAATACATTCAAAGTACAACTTGGACAAATCATGTGATCATGAGAAGTGAACAAAATAAAGTTTTACATGGAAACAAAAATTGTAACTTATACATTTATGTCAGCTACTTTTCTCAATCTCTGCAACAGATATAAAAATTTATAAAGTAAACTCTTTTGAAATAGCTAAAATGAACATAATAAACAAATGGATAGTTCATGTAAACCACAGGACAATTTGTTTTGTTTTTAAATGTACCAGTGTATTCATCATTCGCCAGGAGACCCAAACTAAACAAAAGCTGACAAGTTGGGATAAATAAATTTTATTATCTTATAACATGTTTTAAAATGTACATACACATCAATCTACAATTCAATGGTTACAATGTTATAGCACCACAGAGTATGCAACATGTTTTAGAGTTTAAATACATGCAATTGCAATTATCACAACTGCACTTAATTTACAGAAACCCAGTGGTACATCACTAGCATGTGAAATACAAAATCAATTAAATGACCTTGGAGAACAGATACTAAAGGTCAAAACATCATACCTGTCCTTGAAAAATAGGACATTGAAGGTCACAATTTTTAAGGAAGAATTTGTAAGAAAAATAAACATTGAAACAGGTTGTTTTAATAAATGTGATTATACCAAGGGTATAAGAGGAAAGAGAACCACCAAACAGGCAATTCCTTAAGTAGGAAAGATAGAAGGCAAGGTAGTGCTGGAAATAGGCACTAACTCGAGATCTAGTAGAAGGAATAGATTAAATATAGGTCCTGACCAACATTTTGATTTGCAGGTTCCAGGTTAGAGCATAATATATTTTCTGTTAACCCCATGTTGGAAAGTTAAATCGGTAACAGTCCTTCAAAGAAGCCCTTTTTTGTAATTTTTAAACCCAAAGCCAATGAAATAGTTTCACGTGACACATGGCCATCAAATCAGTGAGAGTAACCAAGCCAAATAACCTGAGAACCCTGCAGAGAGAGCCACGTGGAAATTGGAGAAGCATGTTCGTAGGTGCATGAATGGAACAAGGCCACCATGAAGAAGAATACCTCCAAAATGATAGTGTAATGCTGTGAATTATAGATCTATATTGTTAAGTCTTTGACAATTTGATAATGGTGGCTGCTTGGTGTGGAAAAACTTCTGCCCCCAATACCCAGCTGGCGAGTGGGGTCAAAAGAGATAGTTAAAGAGGCAATATATTAGACAGAGCAAGAGAGAAAAGTGGTTTGAGAACTGGAAACTGCTT
The DNA here is from genome assembly GCA_964017235.1 of Sabellastarte sp. h YS-2021. Lineage (NCBI taxonomy): Eukaryota > Metazoa > Annelida > Polychaeta > Sabellida > Sabellidae > Sabellastarte > Sabellastarte sp. h YS-2021. The sequence continues at coordinate 13,344,751 of OZ024933.1, forward strand.
TGAAACAAACACAATTTAGCAACAAATTTTCATCTGTAATAACATTATATTTAGGCTGCATCTGATCATAAAACTTTGTAGCTTTTGGAAAATATTAAAGCGGTAGTTTCTTGAATAAAAATTATATAATATGAAGAAAACTATAAAACTAGCCATGTAATTATACAGGAATATCTGTATAATAAACAAGAGCGTTCAGAGAACGCAGACCTCCACCAAGCGCAGATCCAGATGATCCAGACAGTGATCCAGGTCTAATCACTTGTTCCTTGTCCCATTTAGGACATATCCTGAAAATTTCATCAAAATCCGTTCATAAGTTCTTGAGTTATCTTGGTCACAAACAAACAGACAAACGCACAGACAAACCCAGGTGAAAACATAACCCAGGTGAAAACATAACATCCTTGGCGTGTCATGAATAAGCAGAGTTAAATCTATGTCTGTAGAAATCATCTAGAAGTCTGGTAGAAAATCTTCGAGCTTAAAATATGGCTATGCAGTAGTGGTAAATCACAAGAAAATGCTTGCCACCATGTCACTGTTGCCAAGCATATGGACACCTGAAAATTCAATGTTAAAATTTGCAGTAATTATCTTTACATTTCTGGAACTGGTAGCCAGGAACCTATCTTTAATCTTATGTGATCTTACAACTTCAACCACTGCTAAATTGTCACATTTAATCTTGACCTTTTCATAGGCCCACATTTGACTCCAAAATTTAAGGGCCACAATAACGTTGCAATTCTAGCTGTGTAATGTACTGATTGTACTGGCTAATTGTTGAAAAATGTATCCCCCATTAAACTGTGTCAAAGTACAATAAGCCATTTAAATTTTGAAAGAACTCTCGAGTTAAAGTTAAATGACTGTTATGTACATTATTTTTTCAAAACTGCAACATTCTGTGAAGAAAAGGTCTAGTAGGATGTCTATATTTTGTACAACACAGGTCCAAATAGGAATTATAATCAGGTTTAAGAACACGATTTTTTTATATTTTATGTATCTCACATGATTGCTTAATTTCCAGATGTTTTCATAGGGAATAGAGATTGTACATTTAACCGAACGACAAAGATATCTGCAAAAAAACATAGAAGAACTAGATGGCACTACTTTAGTTTTACTTACATGTAAACCTATGTCACCAAGAGGAGACAATAGTTTTTCATAGCAATCATGAACTTTTAAAGGAAAGAAGTCAACAAGACAATCCATGAGGCCATTATGACCTTGGTTTGTCATGATATACCTAATTGTGTCTAAGAAGCATTAAAGAAATCTAGATCCATAATAAAATGCAAACTGCAGGGATCTGTCAAGATGTTATTATGGCCTATTCCTAGATAATTAATGTCGCCCGGATCTATATGGATATGCTCTGTTAATGTCTACCTATATAATAATGCATCTGGACCTTAATTTTTCAAATCCCTTATAATATGATCCAATGATGGGTACTTTAATAAAAAATAAAAATACATATTTCTTTCCTTGCCGCGCTATTAACTGAAGCACCTTTTGGCCAACCAAGATTGAGCATGATCCGCTGTTTCTCAGAATTATGTTTTGTTTAGTCATAAGTGGAGACATATGAACAGGAAAGGGGTTAACTTAAAAGGGATCATCTAAAGCACCCTACTGTTATTATATTTGTTCTTGATACTGTATAGCAGAAGCATGATGAGAATAAGTATGAATTCCTGTTAAAATCTTAAAAAAAGTACTGCATAAGGTCTGGAAGTTGATTATCCCAACAGTTCCTGGAGCCACAGAAGTTGGAGAATTCAAATGACCCCCCAAGGATGAAAGGTTAAACAAGCAATGCTGGTTATGATATTTATTCACTAATAATGCGTATTACTTTTACTTACAGTTAAATTAAGACTGGCATAAGGTCACCTTAAAGAAAGTGGGTGAAACTGTTGAGAATTTGAAGAGAATATAAGGGTACACAAGAAAAGGTGGCCCTATGCTAGTAACAATTTAAAGTAATGTAATGTATAACATTTTGATGGCATGGTATTGTCAGAATTTACAAGAAAGCAATAAACCAGCCAAACCCCAATTGTAGAATATTACTAGGGAACAGATAGGGTCTCACGAAACGAAATTTGGAATCATGTTTTCACAAATAAGCTTATGAGCCTGTAATATATCACCAACACTTTCCACTAAATCAAAGGTCACTGGTACATGTTCAAGTTGGTAAATGAAATTAATTCAAATTTATTGCAATTTTGCTAAACACACTCATGATCTGTACAATGAAAGCTATCCTGCCATGCTTCAACAGGAGTATTTTTATCTGTGATCATGATGTGAACCTGTTATGTTACCCCGTTGTAAAACACTATTATAGATTATTATTCAATCTCAGCATGAAAGTTTCTTTCTACATGACTTTGAAGAGGAACGTGTGTGACCTTCTTATTTGTCAGACTCTTCTGATTTGGTACATGATCTTTATTTGTGTGTTTTCTTTGTAGGGTTTAATTAAGATAAAGTACTTTTCTTCTTTATAGTGGAATGATAAGGTATTACACACTCTTCAGTAAAAGGGTCCACATAGTCTTCCTCCTCCTGAGCCAGGCACTGAGATCTACTCACAACTAGGACACATTGCAGGGCCCCATTCTGGGGAGACAAGAAGGGAGTGCACAGTAGAAAGCACGACAATTAGACGTGTTTTTAATCCTTTTGACAGAATTAACTTGGTTCTTGCCAGTTATCATCACCTTTATCCAAGTAGAAACTATTTTCTCCTGTGTAATGATTTTAGGAAAGTCTTTGACTTTCTTGGTACTTGCATTCTTGTCAGGGGAAAGTGTTACATTTATTCAGAGTTAGTACTTGAGCACAGGATTTGCCATCCAGCTTGTCTTTAAAAGGTTTTGCTTGGAACTACCACAGTAAAATATCTTATCAGACATAATTTAATCTTTTGCATTCTTGTTATGAAGAGTCTGAGGCTTACTCGCTTTTTGTTTGTTTATTTGTTTTCACTCCTGCATTCAGTTTCAGCGTGTTAGAAAGTTTTCCTCTTTTAAAAAGCAAAATGAACATATGTGCTGATACAATACAACTTTTGTCGCATGTGTGGTAGAATAGTTGCAAGAACCTTGATAATAAAAATTGCAAGGCATTGATTTGTAAGTTTCCCTTGCCTTGAACTTTGACAGGAATTTTTACCATTTGCACTGATATGCTTATGGGCATGGCCCTTTCTGACCCTGTCCAACAAATCTGTTTGTAATCAAGAATTTGGCATGCTTCATTCAACATAGAAATATTGCATACCTGGCTTTTGTCGTGAAGCATGAAAAATTAGTAGAAACATCTAAAATTGAAATCAATTAATCTGACATCGAATCCTTATTTTTGAATTATTTTCTTCCCTGTGTTGCAGCAAAAGCCAGCCATCAACTGCCCCATAGTGAGCTGATCATACGTAACCCTTTTTTTATTACCAGCCAGGACATGTTTGTGGGGCCGTTTTACCCATTTTTTTTACAAAATATACTTATTGTTGGATCTGTGCATTCTGTCTGATGCTTGATAGTGAGGAAATACCTGATGAATGTAATGGCAAACTCATAGTATCAGATACTGATGAAGTTGCAACTCAATGGTATCAGTACTTATTGATGTTTTTGAACAGGTCTTTACACCAGTTTTAGTATTTATAGTACACATGTTCAAGCTTCCAAATGTTTGATCAATGTCTCTCCACTGAGCCCAAATTTGCTGCTTTATCGCTGCCTCCATTCCCAAGGCTTCATTTTTAACTGAAATACTCGAGCTTTCTGCCTGAAATGTATCAAAAGACCTGTCCCTAAGCTGTGTGTCCATGTCATGACCCGGTTATGGCTTTACTTTATTGACATCTGCACACTGTCTTGCTTTTCAGAAAACAAGTTCTATTTTGATTTTATCCATCTACCTGTCTAATAATTATAAGACTAATAAAATTTATTTATAGTAGATTTCAGCCATATTATGACTGGTAAATAATAGAGAAATGACATCAACAGTACAATAGGAACATAACAACATCCTACATAAAAGTTACATGCCACAGAAAACTAGGTGGTTTTATGATAAATCCATCTTTGCTATACGTTAGCTAAGTCACCCTCTGTTCTAAAATTAGCAGTGTACTCCTGGTTATGTCTAAGACCCTTTGTCGAAACAGTGTAGGTGTCTGATGATAACAAGCCTATGACCCTCTGTGATAGGCCATCACGCAAAGGTTTCGTTACCTTAGTGGGGTCCAATTCTGTTTTGTGTCTTCTGGAATATGACTTCATCAAGTTTCAGGCAACTCCTCAAGGAGGCCAAATCATCCGTATCCAGTTCAACCTTGAGGTGGCCATACATCCAGTGGGCTTCTGACTAGCTAAGGTATTACCCAGATAGCTCTGGGTTTCATCCTGTGTCTTCTTCTTACCATACTCTGATATACTATAATGACACATAAAAATGGCCGCACTTGCTACAAGTAAAATTATTTCTTCCAAAATATCAAGACCGATGTTGAATAATACCATATGCTTTTGAGTCGGACATGTTGTTCATTATAATAAAGATCAGCTTGTCACAAGTCATGAGGGTTTTTATCACTCATAACCACATCCGAACAGGACAATATGCAACCACATGGGGCCATTAGTTGGGCATTGTTTGATGACATATGTGTTTGTACTTTGCTCAATTGTAGGTTTTTTGGACATATGTAGGTTGTATGATGGCCCTTGGTGGGGTTCTGAGCATAGGTGTTTGGATGTGTATGTAAGTCTGGTAAAGTGGATAAAATCCTGGGTCATACATCATAATAAGGAGGTGAAAGATTTTACAATGACAAGGATATGTTAATCTAGGTCAGGATTTATATGTGGGATCTACATGCAGCATTTTTTAATATGTATTATGTTTGTTGAAAGTGATATGGCCATATGTGAATAAAATACTTGGAGACATAAGTTGCAGTCTGTGTGCCTTCGTATGTAATTTATCTGAAAACATGTCAGTTAATATGTGTTAGTTAATATAGAGTTTGTGTTGGGGATTATGTACAGTAACTTTTGGGCTGTTTTCATTTTTTGTGATTGCTATAGGGCAATAATGAAAGAAATTTGCCATATCATTATACATGGCCTTAAGGGGCAAATAGCAATAATGTTATGAGGTAATGGGAATGAATGTGCCTTGTGGGTAACATGTAGCTGAACTCCACATGATAAGTGGGTCTTCCACATAAAAGACGGGTTTAAGAGCATCAAAGGGCACTATGAAGGTGGATACAATTCATATGTAGCTCTTTTTGACCTGGGAGCATAAGGGTAATATTGGCTCATGTTGTGAAGATAGTGACAAGGCATAGCCATCATCTGCATAAGGAGGTCTTGGGTTCATGGTGGCCTTGTGGGTTAGTAAGGTCAATATCTGTCCTGGCTCTCGCCTATGTGTGTATTGAAATCCCACACGTGACAAATGTTGAAAGTCTATCCCAATATGATCCTGGCTTTTGAATGGGATGAAAAGTCGGAATTTTGAATTTTCAACTATGAAGATAGGGAACATATTCATATACAAGCCATGTATTGCTCGTATCTGGGGTCTAGGTCACAAGAAAGAAAAAAGAAATATACTTGAAACAGCTGGTGGAAACAATATAACTACCAGTTGATATATCTACACAGAAGCACTTGATGAGGCCTTAAAAGATTACAAATGTCATATATTAATGACGTAAAACAATATTGATTTTTCATGTCAAACTGATGTGTAATTTTATTGAAATCATTTAGATGTCAACAAGATTTGTAGACAAAAAATTTGAACAAAACCGATATTGCTACGATACTGTTAAAAATTGCAAAATGATTTTGGCAAAAGGGATCACTTGTGAAAATATAAGCTGGAATTGGATTTTGTTTCTTGGTCTTCAGTTTAGGTTATATGAGTGCGTTTAACATATTGTCATGACCTGGTTTTCAAACCAAGGTCAAACAGGTGAGAGATAATTGATTAAGAAAATACCTAAAGAAAAACCCTAAAACAGCCATTGATGGTATTACTTAATACACTATAGATCATTGATATTTTTATTCAAAAGCATTTAACAATATAAGACTTGCTACACTTTTTACGGAAAATTCTAATTTTTGTCTCTACTAAGTTTCAATATTCTCTACCTATTTTCCTTCGAGATATAGCTAAGTCAAACTTTCAAACTCAATGTCACTTCAGCAATGTTAAAGGTTAAATCAAGGTCGCACCATGCTGTTCCACACCTACGCCCCAACCAATATCCCATCAAGAATAAGCTTCTTTCACCTTACGTTTTCTGAAATACAATCAGGACAAGATTGTTTTCCTGTCACCCAACCACCTAGCCAACCACCCATCTGAACACAATGGTAAAACTAATACCTTTGAAGGCTGTGGGGTAAAAAAATGTTGAAAGTATCAATTAATGATATAACACACATAATGAATGAAAATTCACTGGATGGATGTGTAAATTTTCAGATATTATCTTCAAAAATTATTGTGGAGATCTTGTGAATTTGCCTGTCCTGAGGTCGTGACTTCCCTGGCTGATATTGGTGGTATTTATCAAGATGTATCGAGGATGTGTTGCACACCATTGTGTCATATTGGAAAGTCAGAAGAGTATTGTGGTCGATGGGCTGCAGACATTGATAAAAGATGGTGTGACACACTCAATTTATTGCAAAAGAGTATGGACTTTAGACACTCTGGGTAAGTATGCCTCCCTTGAAAGGGTTTCATATAATTTTTCATGTACGTTAACTTAACCTTTGATCTGATGTGATACAATTATCCCGAGTGTTACCCTTGAAATTAAGACATTTAATTGACAATCTAGTAAAGACAGAAGATGTAGAGAGTTAAGTTTTTCATTCATTACATCTACTTTAAAAGCATAACCTTCGTTGATATTTTATCACAGATACGTTCCACTGTTCTCACTTTTATCCTTATTGGTTTAATAATTGTTTAATTTGATGAGCTTTTCAAGCCTTTGGCACATTATATATAGATCATTTCACATTTGAAAGTTAAGGGTATGGAATATAGTTGAGAGTGCTAGTTGGTCAAGCACTCATACTATATGGAATTGTATAGCATGGCTATGGAGGAGCCTTGTGGGGCAGTTGCTACCTTAAAACTTTAGGTATTATTCACACATTGACCTGACACGTATTCCACAAATAGCTATTAACCATTCATTCACCCATACGCTAATTACCCCATTTTTTTGGAGGGAAACCTCACATTTGAATTTGTTACCTGCCTGTAAACATAAACAAAGAAAGAATAAGTTTTATAAATTCCACCGCCACCCCTCATTCCACCTAGAATCAGTTCTAGGTTTTTTACACCACAACAGGGGCTCCACTGTCTTCCAAATTCGTGAACCTGTTAGGGTTTGGTAACTCTGGGTAGTGGATTGCATTTAAAAATTTTACCTTCTGCTGCCTTGACACCTTAGTTGTCCCGCCTACGGGAGGTCTCCTGCTGGGATTGATGTGGGCTTTAGAATATCTAGGGACAGTCCGGACTAGTCCCCCTCTTTATAACTCCTTTCGATCCCAACATTGACTTTGGACATGACTTGCCTCAGTATTACTATATATATGTTGTTGCCCATGGGTTCTATGCTATATATGTTTAAATGGTGTATTAATGTCAGTGTTTTAAATGGTGTTGATACATTTCAGTACCTGAAAATTTAAGAAATTTTGTCTTATCTATTCACTTTTTACTACTAACATGTAAATAAAATTCCTCAACTGTTTTCATTGTCTTGACCTTATCAAACTTAGTATACTTTGGTATAGCCTTGACTTTCATAGTCTTAATCTCATCACCTACCTGTGTAGCAACTGTATCAGGCGACTACCAACATTCAAACTTCTGATCAGGTCATGAATCAAACTGAAAACCTAAGAATAATAAACCGTGTGCTAACTATGCTGCACGAGTCCAATAATATCCATATACATGTATTTCTCCAATAATTTTTACATATTTTAAATTACATCAAATTAAAAGCATGCACTATTTATACTTTTTGGTATAGGAATAGGTGCATTAAAATGGTCGATAACTATTTCAGTTTTGGACTCAATTGGTTTCTCTCAACAGAATTCTATTGAGTATTTTGCCTTCAAGAAAACAGAAAGTTTCTGTCTAATCTAGTTGAAACATTACATTTATTTAGTAGGTGTTCAGTCTTATATTGTTTTCTCTGAAATAACAGAACATTTGGATAATTGAAAGTAAATTGATGAAAATAACACTCAGTTAATAATATTCAGTTAATTTCTGCACTAATGTAAATGAGGCTTTGACAAAGATATAAAAAACAAAATAGAAGAAAAGTAAACATTCCAGATTCCAAAACCAGTAACAGGGTACACTGCACAACATTGTATAAATATTGTACAGGAAAAGTCTAAACACCAGTATGTAGATTCCATATTGCAAATAAAGGGTCTAACCTAAATTTCATGGCAACAGAAGTTAACAAATAGACATGATCACAAAAAGTAAAATGCAAAGATAGAGACAGGTAAGTAAAATTTAATTTTAGAGCAATCAACTAGGTCCATATATATTTTTTGACGTTTCGTGTTTATAGTTCACCATAATCAGCTTTTTTGCTATCCATACAATAATGCATAACATTGCTTAGGATCACTGAAGTAATTTTTCAAACCAAAACCTAAAGGGAAATTATTCACCCAACTCAGCCCTCACGTTTGTATTATAATTGGCAAATTTTTATTTTTCCGGTAATTCTGTCTTCACATGACTGATCTCACAAAGTCACTGTTAACTATAGCGGTGTTTCCTACCTGACAATATTTTTTCACTTATGGAAGTTATTATATGTTGGATAGTAATACTCACTTTTTTGGATAATACATCCAACTGTGTCATTGTGAAAACGGATTTAAATTATTGAGCCACAGGATTTTTGAAACTTATTTTTCCTCTTGCATGAAGAAAGACAGCAACTGTACAAAATTTGAATGCACATTTCCTTTGTAATATTACGGCAAGGCAATGGCTTCTTATCAATTGTGGATAACTTATATAGAGTATTGAAATAAATTTTCAAAAATTTGTAATCAGCTGATGATAAGAGATTTTACTTTACCAACATTGAAGATTTATGGTAAAATGGAAAAAAGAGCAGTGAATACCTGGGTTTTACCTGCGCCAAGAGGGTAATTATGGGGGGTAGCATTTGTTTCAGTTGAACCTCAAACAGTTCACAGGTAGGTCACCGGTTCTAAAGGTCAAGCTAGAGTCAATGTATGTTCAATTATGATAAATGTTGAATAAGCTTGAGGATTTTTAATTACATGTTAGAGAAGACAAAAAATTTTAAAGCTTACATTAAAATGAAGGTTTAAAAGTTTTGCATTATATGTGCAAATGTAGTAAAGTATAAAACTGGTATAAAAGAGTATACCACTTGAATACGTTGGATAAAATAACTTAATTATACAAGCAATACACACACATAGGATTACGTTAGCACATATTTGTACACACAATGTTTTAAGTAAGCTAAGGACAAACCATTATACATGTCAGCTAGTCAGCATGGATTTTTGACTACTATTCTACGAAATTCGAAATAATAGTTGGTTGGTGTGACTGGGGTAAACAGTCTGGCACAGTCTATCCCTAAGATTCCAGGGGCTGCATCTATCCAAAAGGAGAGACCTCCCTTGTGCTAGGACGGGGCAACACGGGATCACAGCTGAGAAGGGCAACTGAGCAACTGAAAATTTTTAACCATTAACCAGCAAAGGAGCAATAGAAACTCAGGATCCATGTACCACTCTGACTTGGTCAAGGGTCAGGGTAATGAAAATAGAAAAGGAAGAGTCAGTAGGGGTAAACAGGGTCAGCCTGGCACAGCCTATCCTAAGTACTCTAAGGTCTACATCAATCCAGCAGGGGACGTTCCTTGTGCTGGAACAAGGTCACAAGGGGTCACAACCAAAGAGGGCAAATCAAACTCAGTTTAAGCCTAACTTGCCAAGTTAAGGGAGCTAAACATTATTAATATTCATCAGACCTGTTTCAGGGTGGGATGGTGGGATGAAATCATATGTTGAAATCAAACATGTCCGTTGCCAACAGAAAAGTGAGGACAGCTTCTGATTGGGTACTAAAATTGTGGGTTCCCTAGAAAGGATCAAATACCCAAGAATTTAAGGTAGGACAAAACATAGATGCAGGACCAACTGTCCCGGCAGGGCCCTTATCAGCCCTGCCCTACAAGCTCTGTTCACTCTTACTCCAATTCTGATGAAATCATTTTTATAAAATTTTTATGTGGGTATGCCCAAACAAAAGAAAGAAGAAATTATTTTGGATACAAACCATTCCCTTTAACAGTCCCATTTTTAACGACTTTAGGTTGTGGTTGAGATTACTCCAAATTTAAAAAAAAACTAATTCTGTGAAAGTACAATTTCAGGAATCTTGGTAGAAATTTGTACTTTTGAAATGATTTATAGTTTTGATGTGATTCAGTTGCGAGTAAATTCTGAATGAACCATTAGTTTAACAATTGACCAATTAATGTTATTTTTATGCCAAAGCAATGATAATGAAATGGTTAAGTTCAGTCACGGATGTCATATGATGAACATTATTTATTATATTGGCATACTGCATGCTATATTTATTGAAAATAATTGGATATTCACACACAAAAGAAAATATATTAATTAATTTAGTTTGTGTAATTGATCATTTTTATATTTGTGATTGATGATTTCTTTACAACATTTTATAGGATCTCTTTCCAATTTTATTCCAGATCATGTGTGTCAGAAATCCTTTACAGGTCATGCAAGTACCCATTGTTTAATACAGTAAAAACATTACTTTCAATACCTGCGATAGATGTAAACTACAGACAGGCAGAGGACATGAGTAAAACACCCATTATGGCATTGGCTTGTCTTGATAACTTGGTTTGTGCTTGTTGTGAAGAAGAAATTGGTGAAAGTGTTGAAATTGATGGACCACTTACTGAAGCATTATCACTACTTCTTGATCATGGTGCAGACACCAAAATATGTGACCGTAATGAAGTCAGTGCCAGGTAAACATGATCATCATAATCAGGACATCAATCTTTGGTCAGATTTTCCTGGCCATTAATAAGGCACAGTTTGTGCATTCAATCTTTCACATTTTTCCTTTGCATAGTTTACAAAAAATGTAATGTTTTTAATTGACAGTCTTCTTTTTTATAAATTGTGAAAGGATATTAAGGTGTTTTGTAACAAGGTTTAAAACGATTAGAACAATATGCAAATCCATTGCAAAATTCCATAAAATAACTGTACAACTGTAGATATTTCACTTATTCAAAAAGTAGTATTACAAAATTATCAGCCACCATAAATAGAAAATAGAGTATCAAGGAAGTGAAAGTGATCCTTTGTCGAATGAAAAGTTCATAGCTACAATTGTTGCCATTTCCACGGAATATATTTTGTGATGAAAGTAGCTTGTATTTTCTAAAAAAGAGGTCTGCTTAAGTAGGAGTGCTGCATACACTGTTCAACAAATCGAGGTTAGATTTTAGTGATGTGTTGTGCCAATAAGGGCTAGGTGCACAGATAGTGCAATTAACATTCTATGGCATGGGTTTTTATGTTGAAAATTATGTTTAGGAAATGACAACAATCAAGGTACATACCAATCACTACTTTACCCATTTATATACAGAGAAACAGAATACGGTACAGCACCCACTTCCGTTTTACTGTTTTACTGTTTTGTGGTTTTAAAATACTGTAATCTTACCCTTTACCTAAATACTGATTCTAATTGGGTAAACTGTATAAGGGTCAGGATTTGAAACAGAAAATGGCCTTTTTCCCTTTGACTGTTTATGGTATATTTTGGCCTTCAAAGATCCCACAGCTTATAAAGTGAAGGCCATGTCCCTAGCAACCACATTAGGCTTGATTGTGACGTCACAATGCAATAATTAAATGTGTGAATGGGTTTAAAGAGTTTACATTGCCAAATAAATTAAAATACTCCAAAACTGCTTGATGAATTTCATTGATATTTGGTATGAGGATGACACAAAGTATGGAGCATACTTCCACTTTATGGTGACCTTAAACTCCACACAATAAGTCTATTATAGCAACTTAAAAAAATTAAGGTTAACACTTACAGGACAAATTATAAAAACCATACTTGGCGAATTTCAGTTATAATTGACACATGGGTGTTGTTTTACCTTGAAAACTCTATAGTGTAAGGTGTCCTTAAATTCTGAGCAATAATGACTTACAAATGACTTTAAGTTACCCATTCAAGGGTCAAACAAGAGTGACTTGACAGATTCAATTTATTTTCATATATGGCTGTGCATAGATCTGGGGACAGACACCAACAATAAATTTTTGTGTTCATTCATTAAGATTCATAAATACTATTTCGAGTAGGGTTTATACAAAACTAAATTTTTGAAATAGGTACTTTCATAGAATAATTTATTCTGGTAATTTTTAAAGAAGAGTGTTCTGTACATTTATCTATGTCCTGTTTTACATCACACATATTACATTATTAGTTATATTGTGAGGGGAATTTGGAAGCACATAGTATATGACAAGATAAAACCAGGATTCGAACTCTAATCTCAGAGCACCACTGTGTCACGCTGGCCTGGGATAAAGCTATCTCCTTCTCTAAATATTCTGTCACAGCTTCAGGATGCTGCACAGCTGAAGCATGATTGGATACATCAGTGTTATGTAAATCATGACCCTCTGTCAAAGAAAGGGGGAAGCCGAACTTCAAGTACTGTATTACTCTCTTATCTGGATAATCAGATAGGTAGTTCTCCCAAGCTTGGATATTCAAAGAAGAGGACACAGGAATTCTGGCCATTTTATAATTTGGGAGATTAGTACTTAGGATAATTTTAGCTACTGCCACGAATTGGTCCACCATATCAATGCTTTGTAGAGGTCTATCAGGACCCACAAAGTAAAAATCAGTCACGTCAAGTGCCATATACCCCGTAGTCTTATGCGGATCGTTTATGTCTCTGGAAAGAGTGAGCAGCTCACCCAAAGAAGAAGAACTACAGTGCAAGCTGGCAGCAAATCTGCTGCGGGGGCGTCGTCACTGGATCTGAAAGTGTGTTAGTTGTGTTAGCTTCATCTTTGTCAAGCACAAGGTAACTGTCGTCTACACCAACACTACCACTGGGAGACTGAAACACAGTCTCATTTGGAGCAGGCTACCCTGCACATTCATGTGGACTGACGTCCCTCAAGACTATTTCTTTTAGTGGATCACCATCCTGCATATGACACAGTTGATCAATCAATTGCTGCATATACTCAGTATAACTACAACCCAGATCTCTCATACACTGTAAGTCTTTTTAAATAATCCACATACATATCTACCTCATCAGGAGCAGCATCTGACCTGAGATACTCATCTTTAACATACAAGAACTGCAGCACCTGAAGATTACCCCCAGGAACTGATGGACAAGGACTGAGGTGCCAGGCATTCTGATCCAAATGACATATAGCCCAATAAAACCCTTTCGACAAAAAATAACTCCCAATGTGAATATAAACCAACCTGTACTCTAACAAATTGTCAAATTTTACCCAATTCATAATAGACATACCATTGATGCTACCCAAATAATGAATATCTGGCATCTCAACCTCATTCAGTTCAATACCTTCAACTGCGATTTGCTCATTCACTTGACAGCCACCCTGTGATAGTGAATTAGTAGTGTTAGTATCAATGTTATTGGCGCTAATAACAGCATGAGGAGTCATGGTCTCATCCACACAACACCCTGCAAAGGAAGAAACACACAACTCACTGGCTTGCCCAGCAGGAGGACCTCTTATGCCTGGCGACCTGTATTGCAAATAATAAGATACAATGGACTTATCATCACAATTCACAGATTTACGAGGTTTAAGAATCAGAACATTATCATTACTGTTATGAGAACCGTCCACTCCAACACTAAGACTGCCTCCAGAAACATCATTATCTGCTACAACATTCACATTTAAGTCATTTTGCACTAAATTACTATTTACAGTGTCACTCTGAGGGAGAATGGCTTTAAGATGAGAAATTAAGTGACAGTTACTGGAAGCTCCAGGTGATCCATGGTTTCCCTATTTACTCGACTGCTTGTCCTGCTGCTTGCTGTTACCCTTTAAATGACACTTTGTCTCTGGGTGCGTACTTGTCCTACCCTGTTTCCAACAGTAAGCACAGTTATGTTTATAAATACCATAGTGACCTTCATGATTACAAGAATTTTCATTATAAAATCTACATGTCTTTCCCCTCTGCTGTTGAGATAGAGTTCGATTGTTCACTAAAGCTACCTGTGAAGCACTGAGTCTGTTCAATGCCCACTGTGTCGAATCACTCCAAGCCAGTCGACCTTCCTCCACCTCATGCATTGAACAGGCATAAGCCTCCCTGACGGCAGGCCAGGGAATAGATGACGCGTCTCGCATAGTAAAAATCATCTGAGTGAGAACTGACCTTAAAACATCATTGTCCTGTATTTGGATAGCATTAGTCAACTGCCCTGCTACCCATTGGGGAACCGAGAGGTCATCATAGCCAATCCTCTTCTTATTGGCCCCACCAGTGTAGCACTCATTGTGCCACCTAAACTGCGGATACAAAGCACTGGTGTCTGTATTATTATATCTACCAGATCTCTTAGACACTGGCTTACCTCGGACCAGTTCCTGACCGGTTCCCTGCTCATAATGAGACAGCAATTGAGTGACAGCGTCATTAACCGTCGACATCCTCCCCAACACGTCAACAGTGGGCATAGTAGGTTGCCTAACAGGTGAGTCATCAGTGGATCTGAAAACAGCATGGTTCAGATGAGCATTAGATGATGCAAATAAATCTGAATTTGTGGAACGAGCGTGACTGGGTTTACTTGCAACATGCCTAACCTCAGGGTTGGTGGAAGTATGACGGTTGCCCCTCACCTGCCCAGTCAATTCCTGAGCTGTGGATAATGGATGAGCTGTAAATAACTCCCTAGGATTCAACGGTTCCGGGGGCACTGCCCTGTCCCGAGATCTATGATCATGAACTGTGGGCCTCTCATCTATAGTGATCAGTAGAGCACTATAGTGGAGGATGAAATCACAGGCGTCGAGTTGACTGTGATCTGCCTCTCCAAGTCATCCATACAACGCATAATCTGCTTGTTAGAGTCGTCTAATTTCTGTAAAAAGGCCATGAGGGTGGTGTTACTAGTTTCAGCACGGGTAGAGTTTGAAGTAGCCTGCATGGCAGGGTTTTCAGAAGAACTGTTAGCATCAGAAATCAGATACGAACCGCCATTTAACTGTGTGCCCCTGATACCCTCTCTGGCAGCCTTCCTACGTGATCTGGATGAGACAGCAGGCAAAGACTTCTTCTTAGTAGTTGATGCTGGAGTTTTCTTGTTCTTCATATTTGATTTCATTATAATATCACAGAATATGTATGTATAAAATATATGTGCAAAAAAAAACTAAAATACTAAAAGCTAAAGTTTAAAACTCCGACACAGTAAATAGTGATACATGGAACACCAAATTATTTTCAAGGTGTTCTTTCAATGTTAGCTCAAGTTCAAATGATGATGCATTCAGGGATGAAATCAATCAAGCAGCAAGGACCCCTAAGTGATTGGCTGACCTAGATGTCATAGGTGAATACTTTATAGTTCATAGAATGCATTCAACCGAATGCTAGTTAAGGTAACATGACATTAAATGGGGACAACTGCCTAGGCAGACCCCTACCAGGCCTTGCCCACCAAAGTTCGCTTTTCTTCCTGACTCCTCAAGACAGAATTGTCAGCCCAACCTATCTTAATACCATTAAGTCAAATCAAAGAGGTCAGGAGGCACTCCAGACAGATTCTATCACCAATATGTAGATACTGGGGCTAAGAGGTCTATTCCATTTCTGCAAGTTTCAGGGGCTACAGTGGCACAGTGGTAACACACTTGCCTTACCTCAAACTTCTGTGGTTCAAACCCCTGACCATATGAGAGAAAGTTGGTATTTCCTTACCTATGATCACCAGTTTACAGTAAAGAACCATGACCAACTGTATGTACTGGTTTCCCCTGCCCACAATACAAATAATACCCATCATGATATGACCTGTGCCTGGTTCAACCCCATAAGTGACAATTCTGAGAACCTGTCCCAAAATTACCCAGCCTGTTGAATGGGAGATAAAGCCCCAACATAGAAATGGAAATTTAAATCTAATAAATTGAATTATTTTGTCACTATTCTGCAATGTTGGCAATCACAATTCTAGATCTGAATCTAGTTTGAAAATTCAAATTATATTATTTTAGTTTTATTTTTAAATACAAACTTCAAACATGATGGCAATGGATTCAATGCACTCTGAAGTGTACTATTTGCTATAATTTGCCAAGTCAACAGAATTACTTTGATGGTTTTTTTTTTAAATTGTTATACGTTTAAGAAAGAGAAATTGTACATTTGTCCATTCCTTCCTACATTTTATAGTTTCTGAGATAAGGCCTGCACAAGTTTTAAAAGGTGAAGGTCACTACAACATGGTCAAGCCCATAAGGGTGATATAAGCAAAGAAAAATCAATTTTCATAAGTTGTATATACGGCATCCACTAACTATAGAACTATAGAATGGCAGGAGAGTTGTTGAGACTGCTTTTGGGATCCTGGTCTCAAGATTCAGAGTGATGATGAACACTATTGAACTACCCCCAGAAACAGTGAGGAAGGTGGTCTTGACCTGTGATACTAAGAAGCCAGTATCAAGGTCAACATGGTGGTCAACAGCCTGATGATGATGATGATGATGATGATGTGCCTGGTCACTTGATTGGTGGTGCTGCTAATGGTGGTCACTACAGAAACCCTGCCAGAGAAGCCAAAAGACAGAGGGACTACCTGAAGGACTACTTCAACAATGAGGGAGCAGTGGCGTGGCAAGATGGCAGAATATAACTGCAACTGCAGCAACCAGTCCTTTTCAGGACTAATAATCAGTCCTTTTCAGGACTTCCAAATATTCCAAAAACAATTAATAAGCTATGCTTGTTCTAAATAACCAAACCATATCCAAACATAATTTACCCAACAAACAAACAGACAAACCCAATGCCCAACAAAAGTCCAAAAAGAACAAACAGACAAACCCCATGCCAAACATAATTCACACACCCAACGAACAGACAAACTGACAGACAAACCCCATGCTAAACATAATTCACACACCAAACCTACAGACAAACCCCATACTAAACATTATTCGCACAACCAACGAACAGACAAACCCAATGCCAAACATAAATCAAACAAAGCACAGAAAAATATGTTTTTAAACATAATTTCCTAGGTGGAATGATTATTGCATATATTTTGAAAGCTACACCCAAATTCCAGATAAATTTTATTTTTCTTCTGCAGAAAATTATAATTGAAAGTAAAAGTTTTTGCCAGGAAATTTATAAAATATGACCACCCAACTAGTTGTGCTTACAATATGGTTCCTCCATCTGTTGGTAGTGGGGAGTTATGTTTCCAATTTTGTTTGTCACTCTTTTGGTTTGGGGGTTATATCAGTCAGTGGGTTTGTTTGTTGGTGGGTTTGTTGGTTGGTTGGTTTGTCATATTGTGACATCTTTAACTCTAAGGGATGGTGTGAGTGTTGGACTTTTTCTTTCCCATGGATTTTAAGCTATAAATGGGCAGACTATTAGTCATATTTGGAGATAATTTACCAATAATTTTTTGTGGCCTTATGTTGTAATGTGTTTTACCATGGGTTATTTGTTTTTGTTTGGTGTGGTGTAGGTGTTGGGCTTTTTTTGTGATAAGTATTTGTACTGAACGTTTTTTGTTTGGGGAGGGGAATGTGAACAAACATTCAGCTCCTGTGGTGGAATACCCACATCATTTGTCCAGTTTCCTGTTTATGAGTACTTTATCATAAGTATGTATGTCATAGTTACTATAAAGAATTGAGGAACAGCCATCTTTTGTATAAAATAATGTATAATAATGATACACCGAAAATTCATACATAATTGCTGAAAATAATTATTTTAAAATCTTGGAACTTAAATCTCTGTGTTGTGACATCACTAGCATGAGTGACGTCATAGGCCTTTGAAGTATAACCACAAGCTTCACTTCTCACCAGCACGTGGCTGCCCCCCCACCCCCACCATAAAAAGATAAAATCCCTAAAAATAGTGAAAGAGTTAATAGGTGTTATATAAAACAGTAAAATGCTTGATACCCAGTGATGCTTTATTACGGCATATAAACTGTTAAAGGGTGTTTTACTAATTTCTCATTGACTTGCCAGAAAATAGAATTAAGTATCTAATTCTTTAACTGTTTCAAAACAGTAAAACGGAAGTGAAGGCTTTACCGTTTTCTGTTTCTGTGTTTATAAATGGGTAAAGCAGTGAACGGTATGTACCTTGATTAATTCACCCCATACCACCACTCCGATGCAGTACTTTTTATTATTTATTAAGAAACATTCTTTTGAAATATTACTATCAAAGCAGTAGCATTAATTCAGCAATGCCATGATATTGTTATCGAATTTTTTGCCACATGTCAAACACATAAAGCAAGTCCTTTTAAGTACACAGTGATTATCCTGTTGGTATAGTTGTAGGTTTAAATAAGATATTTTGAAAGATCAGAGTTTAACTGTCAATCAAACGTTGGTTATATGGTTTATTAAAACACATTTTAAGATTATAGCAGAGAGAAAATAATACAGACAATTTTCCTTATCATCTGTTTCATCAGTTAGTCCTGTGAAATAAGAACAATGAATTTACTGAACCCGTTTCATTTTAACCAATATGTTCACCATGTTTACACATTTATAATAATGTTCTTTGTGTGCATACCTTCAGCACGTACCTCTCTAAGATGTTGTGTGAAAGTGTTTCACTGTTATATGAAAATGTCACTAAGAGGCTAGTGGGCGTACCAGGTGTAGATGTAAACTACAAGAATAAGAACCAAAGTCAACCACTCACTTTAGTTGGAAAAGGTTGTGGATACCATGACAATGCAGCAGCAAATATTTATGAAGTGCTTCTTGAGAAAATTACTGATGTGCCATGGTGAGTAAAAAGTACATGAATAATCCCATAAATATCAGAGAGGAAAGTGAAATAACGGAGTGCAATTTTTTATCAATCATGTTATCATGCTTTGTATGTGCATACAGTAAGCTTTGAGTCTGCAATTAAAATCAACTTAGGTACAACGGATTCCCTTATTGCACAGTTTGAGAAGAAATTCACCAGCTTTGCATACATTCCAACATCGTGTTGCTATGTCGATGGCTGTTTGTTTTATATTTCTTCTGTCTTTGCTCTACAACAATATTATTTACCAGTTAAAATATTGAGACATTACATCAAATGTTTCAACATAGTCGTTACCTGATCCATAGACATAGGTTTTAGTTTGTCTTTCAAACAGCACATACTTCCACTTAAAATCTGTATCAGTAATGTCATTCCTTTGAATACAAAAAATGTCAAAGTTAGGTTTTCATAACCAGTTCAACAGCCATTGCAATATTCAAACTGAGTCACACAATTTAACCATGGTGCAGAAAGAGCCTTAAGATTTGGCAACCTGCCAAATTATCCTTCCTTAAATCAGTCTCTTAAAAGCACCTTGGTTATCTCTGCCACTAGAAAATTACCATTCTTCCAAACAGTCAAAAAATGTTCAGTTCATCTTGATGGCCGGATGCCGTAACATGTGATGTTTGAGCACTAGTTTTTTGTTTCTGAACACATGTTTTCTTTACTTTGCCCTTATCACTTGTTTTCTTGACATAAGCAGTTTCAATATTATCAAGCCACTGACTAAGCACAGTGAGTAGTTGAAGTATCTGCCAATTAATAAGATTTTGAGAAACCGAATTCGAACCTGTGTTCTTACTAGTGGAAGGCACAGCCTTTTCCATACCAAATTTTCTGTAAGTTCTTGTCCATCTGGCTAGAATCTGCTTCATTGTCTGACTGCGAAAGCAAGCCACTACAATCCAACTCACTATCCGAGCCAGACAGACCAGAATTATCAGAAATATTCTCAATCGAACACGACTGTTTACCTAACATTTCTGCAAGGAAGTCCCTATCATCACTCAATGATATGTGTACTGGCAAGTGTACTTGCCCCTTTTTATTGGAGCATAAATTGCACTGCTTAGCTTTTTCTATCTGACATACCAGTACAGAAGTGAAACACCAGTGACAAGTACAAAGATATAACAAACTAAAAATAACGTAACTAAAAATGCAGTATCACTGGTATTTAACTCCAAGAGATATTTACCCCTGTGCTGCCAATCGTACAAATGGCAGAATGAATGGCACCTCTTGAGGTCCAAAAGCTAATAACCAATAGGAAAGCTTTTAACAAAACAGCATGGTCATGCACACTAAAATCAGATGTCTGATCCGAAATTTTGAAGGGAGGGAACCCACTAGGCATGAACTCGGTGGCACCCAGATGCCACCTCGCAGACAGTGGTTCAAGATATGGTCCATAAAAGTGACTACTGGAGATGGTAATTTACAAGGAGTAACTACACATTGCTTGTTACTTTAAAACTTAAACTATTCATTGACAATTCAAATATTCAGTAACAGTGCAATATGTATGCAAACATCCTGACAACATTTTCATCAATAGCTAAGTAAGGAGTAACTACACATTGATTGTTACTTTATAACATAAAACTATTCATTGGCAATTCAAATAATCAGTAAAAGTGCAATATATATGCAAACATCCTGACAACATTTCCATTAATAGCTAAGTAAGGAGTAACTACACATTGATTGTTACTTTATAACATAAAACTATTCATTGACAATTCAAATATTCAGTAACAGTGCAATATATGCAAATATGCAAACATCCTGACAACATTTCCATCAATAGCTAAAGTACAGATTTACAAATGGAAGCAATAAATTAAAATAAACCCATACATACAAAGGCAAGAAGTAAAACAGCAAAGCTTACAACAATACTCTGCTGTATTGAAAGCACAGCAGAAAGTTGTTAATAAATAACCTAATCTCCCCAATTTGGGGGTAAAGATATCAACCACAACAAGATTAGGCACCCACAAAAGAGCTGAACTAATATATGTAGTAAACACAGGTCACTATTGAGGATCGACTTGAAAACCTCACCAAAAATCGACTTGAGCACCTCCTGCTTTCAATGCCTTTGAGCCCGTAAGTGAACATGAAGTCTGCAAAATTATGAATGACTCTCAGACTCACCAATTCATGCTCACTGGACCCTCCTTAAGGATTGTCCCGACATCCTTTTGCTTCCACAACCAAGTTGATAAATTATTCCCTGATTGAAGGTTCTTTTCCGGTGATTTTAAAAAGCCTGTTTCCAAAAAGGATTCACAACGTGATAATGAAATTTAAAATTTACAGTGTCATGTGTCTGCTTCCTGTCCAAGTAGGTTGTGTGGGTTATGGCTAAGCAGTTAATGTCCCATATAAATGGCAACAAACTTATAAAATTAATGAGATAATAGTAACAATAATAATTGCAATCTAACTGAATTCCAACATTAAACTACATTAGCATTCTTCATAAAGTAGAGGTCTTGCCTCGTGTTTATCTGAAAATCGTTACACTCCATGGCATCTTTATGGGTATCTTATGGGTTTCTTTATGAAGCAATCACCCATCCCAGCTCATTGTAGCTTAATTTCAATGAAGAAACAGATACTCATCCATATTATGCCACAATCCGTATATGTCTGGAGACTAAAAAGTGATTCCTAGAAGTGTGAGCCTTGTAGAGCTTGCACTTAAAAATGCATTTAAAAATCTTGACTCTTTATTTTATTAGAAAGGGTGAATGTTTGTGCAAAGTGGTTCTTCTGGTCAAAAACTATTGTAGTTTCATTCTTTTCTAACTGTAATTTATTTTCCCAAATTTAGTGCACATTATAACAATATTATTTTGCATTTAATTATAAGTTTTAGCAGCATACCATCAATAATAATTAGCCCAAGAGCAACTAGTACTATTAGAAACTCTGTTTATGCTTATTCTTATTTTATTGTTATCGTTGACTATTATATCCATGCATCTTGGTCACTGGCAATTCTGACTTTATATTTTTGTGTTTATTACACTTATAAAGTTATTCAAAAAATTTAAAGCAAATTTTTAAAAAAGTAGAAGTAGATGCTCTTATATCAAAGAACATTTATAATATTCAAATTTGAAAGCCAGTCAAATGAAGGATACTTGGCCTTTTACTAATAATTAAACTGTTAATATTTTTTTCATTTTTCATTTATAAACCATACACTTCTACCTATATGAATATCCTTAAACTGAATTATATTTTCTAGAAAAATTCATCCCTATCAAAATGTGTGACATCATGCAAGTAGAGGGTAATGACATACTGTGATCATAACACTTTATTATGAAATGGGTACAGAGAGTTCCACATCCGTAAATCAGTACTGATTATTCATTATTGATTTAAAGAGGGGTTTACCTTCTTAAGCATTTCATGTACCATTGGAAAATATTTTGTATGTTTTTTTTTTCTTGTTTAGGTTTGACCAAAACGTATTCAAAAACAAGATAGACATCTAAAGTTAAAAATTTCAAGTGAAGGTAAAATATTTTTGACACCCAACAGAACCCAATCATTATCGTCCTTATTGGACTGCAAACGGAATAAAAGTAAATTAATTATACACTGATAATCTCCTAGTATTGCATATCAGCTAATAATAAAAGAAAAAAAAGACTCAGCTAATAATAATTTATGTTTTTATTGTGGAGTAGGCAACGATACAAAGATGGGTGGAACAATTAATAAATAATATAGTATAATTATAGTCATTATAATGTCCTGACTTCACAAGGCACAAATTTTAATTTCAGCCAAAAAGATTTTAGGAATAGTAAAACATTATTAAAATCATGTAAGCAGAAAATAACAAGGACACTCAGAGAGCTCAGACCTCTGGCAAGGAAGCTCAATTCCAAGAGTATCATAAAAATCCACTCTAAAATTATCAGGCTATTACTTTGTTCAAAAAATGCCTGGATCCAAATGATCCAGACAGTGATCGAGATCACTCTCAAAATCTAATCACTTGGTTCTTGTCCCATTTAGGACATTTCCTGAACATTTCATCAAAATCCATCCACAACTTTTTGAATTATGTGTCTTTAAAAATTACATTTCATGGATGTAGAAGACCCGAAATGACCCGGTTCACTTCCAAAATTTAATCAGTTGCCAAGATTCAAACCCAAGACCCTTATTTAGCAAAGGCAGTAAAAGATAAGGTTTGAGGATTTTATTTTACATGTTAGTACACATATATACAATATCTCAGAGGTTTTTTAAAAATTTTTGTTAAAATGTTTCAGGTTTTTTAAAAACACCTTACCTCAATAGAGGTCAGACCCAACAAGGGTGAAATACAAGTACAAAATATCACAGTTACAAATCACAATGTAAAGTACGTTAATATGTTAGTACATGCACAGGGTATCTTCTGATCAAGGTCAGATAGTCTACAAAGGTCAAATCCAATGGTGTTATTCATGTATAGTTGGTAGGGGGATACCAGGGTCAGCCTGGCCCTGCCTTGGTCCTTGTTTACGACATTGGTTCAGGACTGGTGCTTGCGCACACCAATGAAGGTCATATTCGATAGGGGGGGTCCCAGGTCAGCTGGGTCCTGCCTTATTCTCCCTGTTAAGCATCATTCACATCAATCCTAGTATAGGAGACCTCCCAAGAGTCGGGATAGCTACAAGGGGTCAAAATGATGCCTGTTCTTTGACCTAAGTCAAACCCGATTTCCAACTGACCTACATCAAACCGTGGAGACCTCCCCCTGAGTGGGTCAAGCTCAGGGGGGTTCAGGTCAGAAGGTAGAACAAAATGTGTTCAGTATTCGTCAAAATTCGTAGGGGGAACCCAGGTCAGCTGGGCCCTGCCTTGGTATGTTATCTTCCATCTTGTGTCAAACTCCCTAGAGTTGGAAGGTATGCTAGAATTCTATGATGACCCATCCGGGTCAAAGGTTAAATCAAGGTCATAAATGGCCTGTGCCAGAGGAGGGTGGAGGGTATCAAATTAATTTCTTGGCAGTTCTTGACAGTATGGCTGCCGAATTCAAAGTGACCCCTTATGCTAGTGTGAGGCTAATTATATGCGACCTCAAAGCTGATTGGGTGAGGCCTTAGTGATGAAAGTCGAATACTAATACCTAAGAATTTAAGGTAGATGACAACTGCCATAGCAGGCTCTTAACAGAGCTGTGCTATACACAGTTGCCAAGATTCAAACCCAAGACCCTTATTTAGCAAAGGCAGTAAAAGATAAGGTTTGAGGATTTTATTTTACATGTTAGTACACATATATACAATATCTCAGAGGTTTTTTAAAAACTTTTGTTAAAATGTTTCAGGTTTTTTAAAAACACCAAACCCATCAAAAGCTGGAAGAAATGAGGGAAGAGAAGGTGTTAGGGATAATGGAAGGGGCAGCTGAAGCATTTTGGAGGTATGTCCATACCGCCGAACTACGCCACAAACCGTGTGACATGATATTTTGAAGTGATACATTGTTGTCGAAGGCCAGGGTGGCCCCGGACCTTCAGAAAGTGTGGAAACCATGACCTTGGGAAGGGATGTGGAGTTTGGAAAGAATTTTCTTAAGTGCATCTCTGATGTGAGTATCAATGATTTGGTTGAATGGGGGGAAGTTATTGGGAAAGAGTGGGGCAGTGGGGGGGAGGGGTCTTGTTTTCAAAAGGGACCTGACAGCCCTGACTGGACACAGGTAGGGATTGCTAATGGTGGGGAGTTGTACCACGTGATGTGCCTTATGATCTTGCAATGTTTTGGTCCACTTAATGATTACGTGGATGCCCGGGGGGGCGAAAATAACATCCTGCCTTAAGAAATGGATATCCTGGGAAAACAGCTTGGAGCCTTGAGGGGCAATGTTGGACATTCGCAAAAAAACATAAAAGGCTACCAGGAAAATAGCTCTGAATAGGAGAGAGTCATGGAGGGAATCACATAATACAGAAATTTTGTAAAGTGTGTGAAGGTCGAAAACACCCCTGGGGGTGGGTCTGAAAGTGGAATTAATAGACAGGGACCTAAGATATCTAGATATAGTGTAATGAGAAAGGGCAGAATGGTCAATGTGAAATTGGGTACACATGGTTTTGATGGAAGAGAGGTAATTCGAATAACCTTGGGAGATAATGAATTTTGATGCAAATATTCTAGGAAAGCCAGTACATTGTGGGGGGTAAGGGACCTGGGTAGATCCATGAACACAATGAAAGCCAGAAAAGTTTTAAATTGTCTCTGGTGAGATGAAACTGTGGATGGCCTGTATGCTGTCTGGACTTTCTGCCATGCACTCTCCACTAATAAGGCAGAAGCTGAGGAAGCACCTGAAATATATATTAAAGTCAACTTTAAGATCGTCAATGCTAACTTTGTCCCAGATAAAGTTATCTTTTAGGTGTGAAAGTAATTGTACATTAGCAACCCTATTAGAGTATAGTCTAGATAGCAGATCTGCTATAACGTTCTTCTCCCCTTGGATATGCTCTACTGAAAGTTCAATATCATGAGCAGCTGTGAGCAGCCACAAGTTTCTTAAGCATGCTGCTAAATATTGGTCTTTGGTCTTGCCTGAACCTACCACTTGGACAACTGCCATATTGTCGCAGTGAACTTTGACCTTAGAATGAGACCACCAGTGTTTCCATTTCCTGACTGCTACTAGCAAGTTCAGCATCTCAAGATGCACAATTTTGAGGTCAAAATGGATGAGAGGAATAATGGGGGTAGCATAAACTCTGTTGCACCAGATTCCTCCCAGACCAGTTAATGAAGCGTCTATATGGAGGGTGTGGTTGTGCGGTATGACCGTTTTGTCTATGCATGAGATACCGTTAAAATGTACCAGGAAAGTAAGAAACCACGCAAGGTCTCTGGGGTAAGGTTAATTCTATTTTTGTTGTAATTTTTCCTAAATAAGTCAAGCATACGATTAATAAAGACCCTGGCTGGGGCCACACATTTGTGGATGTAGACTAACTTACCCAAAAGTGATTGAAAAGATTTCTTGGAGGCAAGATTTTTATTTTTGAAATTGACACATTCTGAGTGTATCTGTTGAAGTTTAGCTTGGTCAATACTGAGTGTGTTGTTATTAAGGTCAACACAAATACCCAGGCAAGTGAGGACTTTACAGGGGGGGTGGAGCTTTTCAGTACTAATAGGAAGACCTAGTTCTTGCAATAGGGCCACAAGGTCTTCAAAAGCCCTAGTGGCAGCATCCTTGTGACCCACAATGATATAATCGTCGATGTAGGCAAACACCTTGTGATGACGCCTGGCCATGATGTACATGACGGCGTCGGAGACCATCTGCAACGCCGAGCTCCCATGGACCCAGCCGAACGCAACCCCTATATCAAGGAAGTACTGATCTTGCCATTTTATGCTAAATTTCAAGGCGTCGGCTGGGTCCACCCTTAAGTTCCTAAATGCCCTGGCGACATCAACTTTTGCCAAGTAACCTTCAGTGCCCAATTTTTGACTTTCCTTAGCAATTTCCTCTACTGTAGGAAATCTAAGTTTGAACTCACTGTGGTCAAAGTGTTGCCTATCAACTAAGTCATTCACTGAATTGCCTTTGGGGTAAGATGAGTTTAATATCACCCTACGCTTATCGCCATCTTTGGGGCATGTAAGGAGTGGGGAGCAGTGAAAATCTTCACAAGGGGGGACATCCATGGGACCTAACATGGCCCCCAATGAAATTTCTTTGTTTAAGTACATAGACACCTGTTCTGGAAAGGCCATGGCCGAAAAATGGTTAGAGATTTCCTTATTTTTCAGTGTATGTGGGTCTTTAATGGACAGGGGAAACCCAAACTAAAGGTACTGAATAAGTCGCTTATCAGGGTAATCTTTAAGGTGGTATTCCCAAGCTTCCAAGTTCAATCCAGACTTGATTGGTAGCCTAGCAGCCCTGTAGTTAGGTAAGCCTGTTCGCCTAATAATTTCGGCCATTTTCAAGTACTGGTGGGTGTTCTTAACTTCTATGGGTTCCCTGTCTGGGCCTATAAATTCGTGCTTCTAACGAGATAGTGAAATATGGCCATGGGACTTATCAGGAAGGTATACATCTTGTACCGTGCCACCATTGGTGGTGTGATCGTACAAAACCAACCCTGGGTGACTATATGCACACTCCGAGATATTGTTTACTTTTAATGTGTTAGTATTGGTGCCAATTACTGCAGTTTTTTCCCTTTGGTTTGTTTTTACATCTACACTACTGTTATTAACTTCAACCATTTGATCTTGATGATTAATAATGTTATCAATGATACAACCCATATATGTTTCATAAGGCATCTTAAAGTAATGTTGCACCAGACAGTCTTTTTGGTAATTTTCAAACACAATTTTTGGGTTGTTTTCTTCCATTAAACTCTCAGCAACTTGCATAACTTCAATATTACCATCAAATTGAAGGCTAAACCACGCAGAATATTGAATACTAAGGAGACCCTCAGGCACCCTGTCACAGATATAAATAAAACTGTCACCTCCCACAGTGTGGAAGTTATAAAAGTTAGTATCATGATCTTTAACTTGTAAATTGGGAATGTGAACAACACATGCTGAACTACCCGTGTCATGTTGCACAAAATACCAATTAGTGAAATCAATCCTGTATTGTTCAATATAAGTGTCAGAACGATTGGGTGTGGTGACAATATCATTGTCATGACAGATGACAGGGATAGCCCTCGGTCGCATTACTCTGGGACCTGCAACATTGCACCAAGTGCTGTTAGTATTGTTAGTATTACTATGGTTAGCTTCTGGGCGGGGAACAGCTCCTGATGAACTTTCCCCAACATAATTTTGGCCCTCTTTGTCCCCAATCGGGCACAAAATCTCTACCTGACAACCAGGTCCCCTGGTGTCCTCTGAGTTCATTTTTACTTTCTGATGACACATACCATATTTCTCAGACACTGTCTGAGGTATATTATCAACATACTCATTTCTACAGTTTAAGCTTGCCTGAGAATAAAGTTTCTCAGGTGTAACATTGACACTGGTATTTATATGTACAGAATTTGTGTTACAAACACAGCTGTTCTCTATATTACTATTTAAAATTCTGTCTTTGTAAAGCTTCTTATGCTCCCACCCCCCTGTCCTGTATGTCAGATGGTGGTGTCCAAGTGGTAGTTGTACGTCCTAACTATTAGTGGTAGCGTTCTGTGTATTAGGCACTCTGCTTTTAAATGAACACCTAGACTCACGATGGTTGAGGTTCCTTCCCTGCTTACTGCAGAAGCTGCACACGTGCGCGTAGTTGCCGTGACTTCCTTCATGCGAACACGAGCCTTCATTGTAGAATCTACATGGCTTTTTCGATTGTGTGGGATTAACGTTCGTCATTGCCAGCTGGGATGCACTCAGTCTATTGAGAGACTACTGCGTTGTTTGCGACCAGTCCAGAGATCCTTCCTCCACCTTGTGCATCGACACTGCCCATGCGTTTCGTACTACGGGCCATGGCAACGAGGCGGCATCCCTGGTGGACATGATGACTTGTAGTAGTGCTTGTTTTGCGAGGTTTGGATCTTGGATATTATAAATGTTGGTCAGCTGACCTGAAACCCACTGAGGAAAAGAGAGGTCGTCGTAGGTGATCCGCTTCCTACCGTTGGAGCCGTGGTAACCCTCGTTGGGCCACCTCATTTGGGGGGGAACATTCACAATGTCGACGGTATTGTATCTGCCTGATTTTTTAGCTGATGTTCCCTTACCTTGCATTGCCTCCTGGCGACCACGTTGCTCGTATGCTGCGATGATGTTGTTGACACTGTCTGTTACTGAAGGAATTCGCCTCATGACGTCGAGATTAGGTACAATGGCGTCCCGCCTGCTTAAGTCTGTGTGTACTGGTTGGTGTGAAACTGCGAGTGTCTTCGGACCAGTCGCTTGACTGTCTACTGGGTGTTGTAACAGTTCTGATCATCTTACTTCAGGATGCCCTAACACGTTAGAGGTATGTGGCAGTGGAGTTGCGGAATGATGCGATTCATGTCTATGTGACCGGGGTAGTACTGGTGTTGAATTGAATGAGGATCTTTGTTCCATTCTGTCCATACGACTAGATAATAATTTGTTGGATTCATCTAGTTTTTGAAGTAGGGAGACGATTGCTTCATTGGACGTACTGTTTGTTCCCGGTATAGTGGCGGTACTTACAGCAACCCCTGCACGATCCTGTATGTACGATCCGTCAGCATCAGGTGAAGTTTTCCGTGCCTTCTTTGTAGAGATCCTTGCCCTGGCCGACGCGGTAGTTCTTTTCTTTATAGTAGTCGCAGGTGTTTTCTTGTTACCTGGCATTGTATTGTGTAGGAGAACGCGGCTAAGCAAACTGTTGTTCTAAGATCCTGTTTAAAATGCCCGACTAAAATATTTAAAGTTTCTTCTATCAAATTAATTTCTTGGCAGTTCTTGACAGTATGGCTGCCGAATTCAAAGTGACCCCTTATGCTAGTGTGAGGCTAATTATATGCGACCTCAAAGCTGATTGGGTGAGGCCTTAGTGATGAAAGTCGAATACTAATACCTAAGAATCTAAGGTAGATGACAACTGCCATAGCAGGCTCTTAACAGAGCCGTGCTATACAAATTTCTTCCTTTTTACCTTTTTAGACATATATGGAAAATTTCATCAACACTCCCCAAGCCCCCCCCCCCCCCCCCAAGACAATAAGACACATAAATGTGATTATAATTATATTATTATTGTTATTACACTCTGTACATACATAGCCTACTACTAAGCATATTTTATTACTGATAGTATCATTATATAACTTGCACAATTATAAGTATTATTAAGCAACAATAATATTACACACTACACATCTATTTATATATACAAGTGCATCTTGGGACAGCAACGTCTAACCTGCCTGTGACTCTACAAGATACCTACAAACTGGTTCAAGGTCACAAGCCAAAGGTCACCACAAGGTCAAGCAAATGTAGTCCCAAGACACCAACCAATCCAGGAAGAAGGAGGTCAAGGTCCTGCAAGCCTCATGACCATTCAGAGGGAAGCTGAGCCCTAAAAATTGAAGGCCCCATGTGGGACCTTCTCCATTTTGACCCCTTCCAACCCAGTATAGGTGTAGTAAATACTTGTTTTACTAAGATCTAACATCATTATAGGAAAAGGAAACTGTATACAAGGTCCCAAGTAGTGGTAGTCAAACAGCAAGATGAGTCTGAAACGTAGAAGAAACTGTAGAGGAAAGAGCAGGGGAGATATTGATATATCTCCAAACACAGGAAGAGGACCATGTTCCCCGTGTGTGGATGTCTTTTATAGGTGCTCCGTGTCTGAAGGCTCAAGAGGCCCCACCTCTACAAAAATCATGAAAGGTAATGGATCTTGGGTGCTTCAGAAGCTGTGATATTTTCTTCAAATGTTTATGGGCATATCAATCTGTAAGAGGAACAGAGGCAGCATGTTGAAAAATCTGATAGAAGGTTGATCATTATTTGTGGAGTCAAAGGTTACGATTTCTTTGAGAGCTGTAATAGGACATAATGGAGATGCACACAAGTTAGGGCGAGACACAGTGGCCACCTTACAGCGATCCTGCAGTGTCTTAGTCCGTTTAACTACTGCCACTGCACTCTTGTGTGAAAATATAATATCACCCCTGCATTAATGTATTTCCTTATCAAATGTAGTTAATAAATGAGGTAGGATACTTGAAAATCTAAGGAATGAGAAATAAGCCAGTAGATATAGTGCTTTAAAAATTTTAGGAAAAAGCAACTTAGGACAGACTTCAAAAGAGAATGTAACATGCTTTCGTCAATAATAAGCTAACTTGAAGGTTGGAAGGACCTATTAATCTTGATGGATTTGATAAACAATGGTAATCTATTATCTCTAAAAGAAGTGGTGTTAATATTGTATATAATGCAACAGGACCTGATTGCAATAAGGTGATTTGTGATATTTGCAGCAGTCATACCAGCCTGGTGCAAATACTCCCCGACTACAAATATCCTCCTATATGCGGCCAGGGTGGATGGTCTGAAGCACTGCCATAATCTCTCATAAGCCTGGGATGCCAGGGGAGCTGTCATTGCCTCAGGATCGGTAACACATTTGAAAACATGCAAAAGGCTAAATTTCATAGTTTAAAAAAGTTAAATCTATTTGTGTATTCATCCACACAGGGGAGTGAATAAGGTGGTGCAAATTTTGAAAACTTTCTTCAGTATTCTGCCATCTGGACAAGATCTTGGATCAAAGACATGAAAAACTGATAAGGTTTATGTATATTAGCCGGAAGTCCACAGAAAATAAGATCAGCAATATAACTGTGGAGACCAGGAAGACTGTTTTTATTCATGATAAACCTAACTGAGTCCATTAATATCTAAAAAAAATGTTAAACCCAAGCAATATCCGACCGACAAAGAAAGATTCAGATATACCAATCCAGATGCTGTAAGCCCCATAAATCCAGATCACCAGGATCTATATGTATATACCTGAAGGCACAACTAATATCAGTCTTGAATATTGAACAAGAAGGGCCCAAATTATTCAAAGTCCGGATAATCAAATCCACAGACGGATATTTTAATTGGAATTCATTACCTAAATATGAATGTTTTCCGACCCCATCATTGCCAGATTAACCTCTGGGCCAACTTAAGTCAATAATTGTCCTTCTGACCTCTGAATCTGCCTTAGGTCTGGTCATAAAAGGGGAAACATGGGGTGGTATGGGTAGAGATTTGAACAGGCCAATAATTGCCCCATGTTAAAGTTCTTCTCGAATATATTGGGTCACATGTGAAGAATAATCAAGAGTAGATGCATGATTATGATACGTGCTGCATAACACTACATTCCTGTCAAAATCCTGAGGAAATCTAGATTGGATCAGATTGGGCAGCTGTTGATCAAAATAATCGACCAAGTGTTTTCTCCAATTAGCCACATTAAGATTAGTTTGGACAGGTATCCTCATGCCCCCCAAAATTGGGATTCTTTAATCAACTTGTGTGCTTGAAAGATGTCCGGGATAGTGTCCCACTGGACATCCGGACCTTGATAAGTAACAAATTTGTCAAGAGGGATACACCCAAACTTATCACCAATCTGCTGGTGACATTGGTTCCAGATGACCTGGTAACCACTTCCTTGAGCTACATATGAGCGTTGTTTGTGACTCAAACCCATGACCTTTCTCTGATCCCAACCATTAGTGGTGGCTAACAGTTGTCTATCTGAAGGCACTGTCCTTTTTTCACAACCAGGAGTATTCTGTGTATTTGTATCCAAGTTAGACACATTAGACCGTGCAATAATTCTTTCCCTTTCCCAAGGCACTGGATGTACTTGTCAATTGTCTGGATCCAAAAAGCAATCATTTGTATCTGCTAGAATACTAAACCTATTTTTTGTAGAAAGGGCCTGTCCTCATAGATGTAGTTGGGTGGAGGTTGAATTATAGTTTTATTACTTACTTGATGTCTTTGTGGAGGTGGATGTAACTTACATAAAGCTGAATCCGAAACAACTGGGGCTTGTTTGTCCCCACATTTTGTCCATACACTTCCATCATGTTTAACTTCCAAACCAGCACTAGTATTATAATGTGCAGAAAGCTTTTGAGTACTGTGTGAATACTGTTTGACAGTATCTGAGTGCACTTTGTGATGGGACATAGGGTTGCTCTCACACTTACCCGCAACAACCTGCACATAAGACCTATAATCTTTTCTAGCCGATATTGCCCTACCCAGATGGAAATTTTTGACACACTGTTTTACAGATAAACCTGACGATTGACCAACAGCTCCTGTATCATAGCCACTGTTAACCACTAGCCTAATTTTGTGGACGTGCCCTTTAATGGGCATGCCCCATTTATTCATTTTCTGAAGCCAGTATTTTACATTCCGTCTGTGCATGGGGAAAGGCCTTGCCTTCTTTTTGCCAACAGTTGGAACATACATGCTTGTAAAAGATTCCCTAGTTTTGTGTGACTTTTGGATGCATGTACCTTTATTGAAATACACTCAACAAACAGTCTTCCTATTACCGTGTGTACCGTATTTTGCGAGGTACTGTGAGTATTCGTCACATGCCATTGTGCAATGAGCCCTTCTAACATGGTAAATTTTTTTGGTTACCGCCCAACTTTTGATCTAACCTTGTTCCATCCTACATAGTAGGATAGTGTGGCTGGCTTTTGCCGATGCCTAAGAGAAGTCAATGGCATCCTGAAGTAAATTTATCAAATATTCTAAGATGAAGTCACTATTTTGTGTTCTTGACTCCTCTTGCATGGTTCGGCAGAAGCCAGCCACCCACTGGATAGGGGAAAGCTGGTTGTATGACAGTCTATCCTCATTTTAACCAGATAATATGAACTTGTGGGGCCATTTGACTCTATTTTTTACAAACACCTCAACAGACCCACCCCTCTGTGATTTTATCTTATCTGTACCTGGTGCTGTTTGATCTGCTAGTTGCTTCAGTCTATTTTGGACTTCCAATTGAATTCCGGCTTCTTCCCTGATGGAGGATTGTTGTGATTTGACGTACCTGAAATAGGGGCTACTGTTTCGTGTAACCCTGTAGGTGTGACCGCAGTTTTTGCCCTCTTGCCAGCTTTGTTAGATGGTTTTAGTTCTAAAGGATCACTAGTTTTCTTGTGGATCTATTGACTATTCTCTTCCATATTGGTCAAACGTTCACCTAAAGCAGTCAACTGTGACAGAATAATCAGGTTGATGTCATTCTAAGTGACGAGGTCCATCGAACCCCCCCTGCCCCCGGAACACCTGACCCAGATTGGACATGTTATGGTGTTTCTTAAGCATGGTAAATGATATGGGAAAATTTTGATCAGAAACATTCAAAAGGCCAGAAATGTCAATGTCAGACTCGCCATGATTGGAACCAGATACTTGCCCAGCATGTCCAGCAGCCTCCAGTGATCCCATCAAAAAATCTTCATCTCTAGCCAGCTGAAATTGCACAGGTATGTAGCATTCTCTTTTCCCTGATCTGAGGTTGTAACATTCCATAATACTAAAATCAGGTATAACTAAAACAAGCTTGGTGATGAAGTTCCAATAAAAATTCAATTTTTGATGTGTGCTGATCTGTGACCAATGTCAAAATGACATAACATGTGTCTGAAAGACAAGGTCATGGTACAAGAGCCAATGAGTGGAGGGGTCAAGAAACCATGTCACCAGCATGACACCTAAAATAATTTTGTTAAGGTAGTGTCCAAGGAGTGAGCCCCCGGATACCTTTGTCCAGGAACAAATTCGTCCATATGGTTTTGAGTTATCTTGTTCACAAGCAAACAAACAAACAGATGGACAGACAAACCCAGGCAAAAACATAACCTCCTTGGCTGAGGTAATAAAATAAGATAAAAGAGGACTAAAAGAGGAGTGCATAATTTTTCTGCTATACATGGCACAAGTATATGCACAAAAACGTAAGTATGCAGTAAGATAATTGGTGATCGCTTTTGTTTAATCATCATAGTGTCATGTTTGAACATTCCTTCTCTGCTCTGTTTGCACAAACTTTAAAATGGAGAACTTTTGTCTGATATCATCTACCATGCAACATATGAAGATGATTATTTTAAAAGTATTTTATTTTATTTTGAAACACAAAACACATGGGTTAAAACTCAGGTACAGTCACATGGAAGCTTGGATGACCACTTAAAATTGCGTTCAATTTTGAACGAATTTGCTTTCATTCTCTTTGAGTTAGAGGAATGGGTTAAAACTCAGGTACAGTCACATGGAAGCTTGGATGACCACTTAAAATTGCGTTCAATTTTGAACGAATTTGCTTTCATTCTCTTTGAGTTAGAGGAATGTCAGTAGCTTGAGATATGGGCTGTTTTTGTACAATCAGATGGGTCAAATATCACTTTCGCGTCTGTAGTAAATGACGGTAATGTGCAAAATATAAATACACAATGTAATACAATACAATTGTCTTCCACATGCAAGTATTTGATCTCTTCATGAGAAAAGAGGATTTGAAGAGCTACCGACCAGTGTCCGGTCTTAGCTTCTTGTCAAAATTGGTCGAGCGAATTGTGGCTGCCCAAATTAGATCTCATATGGATTCTCATGATCTTGGTAATACTTTCCAGTCAGCCTACAAGGTGGGGCACTCGACAGAAACTGCCTTGTTGTGCATCAAAAATGAGATTCACTTATCTCTGTCCAAGGGCATGCCTACAGCACTAGTGCTACTCGACCTGTCTGCGGCATTTGATACTATCGATCATGACACACTCCTATCCTGTCTGTCGTCTAGATTTGGTTTTGCTGGATCGGCATTAAAATGGTTTAGATCCTATCTCCAGGATCGTTTTCAGTCAGTCAAGATTGGTTCTAGTCTGTCGAATTTGTTCAAATTGAAGTTTGAAGTCCCCCAAGGTTCTGTCTTAGGTCCCCTTCTGTTTTCCCTCAACACAACACCTCTTGGTCAAGTCATCAGAAAATATACCGGAGTCTGTTACCACTTCTATGCGGATGACACTCAGTTGTTCATTCACTTATCCCCTGATGATAGTCTCAAGTCTTTTGACCGTCTTAAATCATGTTTGAATGATATTCAGGTCTGGATGTCTGAAAACAAACTCAAGCTAAATCCTGATAAAACAGAATTCATAGTCTTCGGTGCCAAAGACAGACACAAATGGCTCAGTGACTCACTACCTGTCAATATCCTGGGTAATTGCCTCTCTCCCGCAGATGTTGTACGCAATCTGGGTGTTCTGTTTGATGCAAAGTTTTGTTTCACCAATCATGTAAATTCTGTTATCAAATCCTGCTTTATCAGCCTCAGGGACCTTCATCGTATCAGGAGGTTTCTTTCTGTGGATACATCAGTGGTGATTGCAAATGCTCTGGTCAGTAGTCATTTGGATTATTGCAACTCTCTTTTTCGCAGTTTGTCATCCCGAAATGCTACAAGGCTCCAATATGTTCAAAATGCGCTTGCACGGTTTGTCACTGGTGCTTCAAAGTACACTCACATTACATCCACCCTTAGGACACTCCATTGGCTACCCGTTAGACAACGTATTATCTTCAAAACCCTAGTTTTGGTCTATAAGTACCTCACCACTGGTTTTGCACCATATCTCCCCTTGTACAAATCTGCCATGAATACAAGACGTTCCAATCCCAAAAATTTGTTCCTTCTGGTTCCCTCTTACTGTCCTTCCATCCATAAATCAAAGGTCCATTTTAACAATAGTTTCTCATATGATGCCCCTAAGTTATGGAATGATCTTCCATATGATATACGCAGTGCTCCAAATCTCTCCAGTTTCAAAAGTCGACTCAAAACCTACTTATTTCAGAAATCATTCCCACCATAGCTTCTTACTACCGAACACCGGACCGCCTCCCTGGCAACGGCTCGGAACATGTCTAATGTCTCATGATTTATGCCTTACGGATTGGATGGTGTGCCTTAGAATCCGTTGATACGGAGATTAAGCACCTGGACAACTGATTGATTGATTGATTGATTGAAAAGTGAAAATAGCAATAAAGTATTGCTTTACTCTGTGATTTTGTGTGAACCTGTAGCTTTTACTATAAGGTGTTCAATTACCATTGTAGTTACAGCATCTAAGACAACAAAGATCTATATAGTACCTTAATCCCTATAGAAATAACTTCTTTTTTCTTTTTGATTAGTTATATAAGAGCAACAAAGACATTTGCAGATAGATCCTTGTAAAAGCACTCACTTATAAATACGTTGCTCATAGCCACCAAGGTATCCATGGATTTAGATTTATTCATTTTTTGTTTTAAGTCGAGTTCAACAGCAAGGGTCATATTGTTATGGGTAGTTTATGGGTGGAGAAAAAAAGTGCATACTAGTTGGTGAAGATTCTGCAATGTAAACCACCAGCATCAGTAAGTATCTACCAACTTTTCAACATAAAGGGTCCAGGATATGATTCAAACCAGCGACCTCAGAGGTTGATGGCGAAGACTCTAACTGCTACACTAACAAGCCCCCAAGGTATCTCTGGAAAGAAGTGAAATATTACATACATCTTTGTAGCACCAAAAAGAAAAGAGTTTGAGAAATCTTGTTCAATGATACATACAACTCATTTTTACCAACAAATGTCGCACATACCTTTGTAGAACCAAAGTATTGATACACAACTTAATAATATTTTCAAAAATAAGTGGACCTATGAGCTTTACAGTTTAGAGGTATCAGAAATACTTCACAGAAATTTCTACTTAGTCTCAGATGGGAATGTATTTCCTGAACACAAATGTAAGACTTGGTCTAAGCTTGGAACACAGGGACCATATGCATTGGTAGCACATTCACCTCTCACATCTGACGTACACAGTTCAAACGCACGACCCTATGTGTGGAAGTTGGTAGGTGGCTGGCATTTTACATTACAGAACCTTGACCAACTGCATGTACTGGTTTCCTCTGCCAATAAAACTATCTGTCATTACATGACCTATACAGTGTTGTAAGCAATGTTAAAACCCAAATGAATAGATAAACTAATCTAATCTACTGTTTTGCAGGCGCAATATCTTGCCCATTACAGGAAACTCATTGAGGTAGTTAACAAGAATCATTTTTAATAAGGAGAGTCGAGGGGTGTTCAAGGTCTGTAATCCAGGAGTTGTGGATGAGACCAGGAGGGAAGGAGACTAAGTTGGGAAACTAGAATTGAAAAGGTGCATTTTGAGGTGTTTCCTTAAAGATGCGACAGAGGGACTGTTTCATATTTGGAAGAGGAAACAGTTCCAAAGAACTGAGCATAGTGACTAAAAGAATTAGAAAAGTGTTTAATTGATTTATAAACTCGATGGTCAAAAATGGGGGTATGAAGGTCTTGAAGGGGACAAATTCTGTAGAGGTCTCTCGCATGAACTCTGGTGGACTTTATGACTTGTGACACATGGTAAGAGAAGGTGAAATTGGAATCAAACACCACTGCGAGGTTCTTGACACTTTGTGCTGGTGAGACCTGATTACCGAGAAAATTGATTGGAAAGTGCGGAAGGAGTTGTTTACGGTTGTTTTTAAAACCTGTCAAAATGAACTCTGTTTTGTCAGGGTTTAGTTTTAATTTATTTG
Organism: Sabellastarte sp. h YS-2021; assembly: GCA_964017235.1. Taxonomy (NCBI): domain Eukaryota; kingdom Metazoa; phylum Annelida; class Polychaeta; order Sabellida; family Sabellidae; genus Sabellastarte; species Sabellastarte sp. h YS-2021. The sequence goes on from OZ024933.1 coordinate 13,383,241, forward strand.
AAACATGAAATTTTGAATATCGTGTATGGAGTGATAGAAATTTGATGGAGAGAGTGTAATGTAAAATTCGGTGTCATTGGCGTAGATATGATGATTAATATTACTGTTAGAGTGAAGGATTGAGCTGAGTGGGTTAGTGTTAAGAGAAAAAGAATTGGACCAAGGACAGAGCCCTGGGGGACCCCATACTGAAGGGCAGCAGGATGTGAGAGAGTGCTGTCTACCTTGACTGAGTGTGTCCTTCCCGACTGGTATGATTTAAACCAGCTGAGTACCAGTTCACTGATTCCATAGTAACCATATGTCTGTCCAGGAGAATGGTGTGGTCAATTGTATTTAACACGGCGGAGAGATCAAGAAGGGTAAGGGCTTTGACAGACCCTTTGGCCATATTGAGAAGAATATCATCGTGAACATTAAGGAGGGCACTTTCAGTACAATGGTGTTTTCTATAAGCCAGTTGGAAGGCATTCACCAAGCGGGCTTCATCAAGATGACTTTGTAGTTTAACTGCTACTACCCTTTCAAGTATCTTCGAAATGAAGTTAAGATTAAAAACCTGTAGTTTTGAAGATTTCTTTGTCTAAGGATAATTGTTGTGAGGATTGGGGTTACATGGGCCTGCTTAAAAATAGGACACTTATCTTGTTCAAGAGAGGCATTGACTATTGAAGTGATGGAGGTGATAAGAATATCCAAATACTCAAGAACATGAAAGTAGGCCAAGGGTCAAGGGAACATGATTTAGTTGGAGAGTCTGTTATGATTTTGGTAACTTGATCTTCAGTTACAGTAGAGAAAGACACAAACATGGGAAAGGAGATTCCAGGGTAATGTGTTGCAAATTCAGGGAAGTAGAGAAAGTTGAGAGTATTTTTTCAATTTTGTCTGCAAAGAACTTCACAAATCTGTCAGCCAAAAGCCGAGGGGGGGTCTATTGATGGGAGGATCTTTGCTGGGAGTCTGTGTAACACATAACCCAGGACTGGCCGTAATGTTTGTGGGTTGTGGTAATTGTCCCGAATTTTTGATTGGTGAACTGAGATTTGGCTTGCATGCAAACTTTATTGTACTGGTGGACTTTCTGCATGTATTGGGATCCATTGAAGGTAGATTTATTTCTGCGCCAAATGTGTTAAAACCAACGCTTGGGCTCTTTCGTTACCTAGCCTTGTAAAAATCTAAACATTGAGATTAATGCCTTGATATCACTAAAGAAAGACGCAATCAATTTATTCGTAACTATGGCCTGAATATTTATTCTTAACCTGCATCATAATCATAATAACAATAAGCCCCATCATTCTTTACAGTTAGAAACTACTAAAAAGCTGAAACTAGGTTTTTTTTTATTAAACTTTATTAAAATCAAGTATGTGTTCTATAAATTAAGAATATACTTACTGGATATCACGTATAATGCATATACAAGGCATTAAATATAACTATGGATCTGATTTACAATTTCATTAGCATTTTATTATGTTATAGTGTGTTATAGTTATAGTTATGTATTATAGATTATACAAATGTAAAAGCTTTTATCAGATTTATTGGAACTTCTCCATGCCCTTGACAAAGTTTCAACATATTCAATCTAATGTGAATGAAGTTTTGGGCCATGAACCAATAGAATAAATACCTTGACTGTTTTCTTGATAGTCAATACTTTTCCTATTGTGCGACATCCCGAACCAGAACGAGAAAAAATGGTCATTCACAAAACAAGTTTTTTTTTCTAAATTTTCTTGCTTTTAGGTCCCCCCAAATTTTGTAGTCAATCTCTCTGTTTTTTTTTTCAGTTTTTCATTCATGGGTGCAATCCTTGACAGGTTTAAACTTACAAGAAATTCTCTATATAAGACATTTATCTCAGATTTTGTCATGATTGTTCAGTTTTGTAGGAGATCTCAGATTTCCTTTGATATCCAAAACATTAGTGGGAGTCGAACCGAAGAAGAGTTGAATGTTTGTGATTAGATTCCAAACTGGCTAACCCACTAGATCACCAATGATAATAACTAGCCAATTCAAAATGTCACAATGGCAGATAAAGGAACTTCCAGATCATTCCCAACTGTATGGGGCACAGTGTAATTATAATCATAACTTTAAGCTTTCCCTTGGGTCCAGATAATCAGAAATGTTTCTGATACACAATTTTGTTAATAAGTGAAACCCTAAGACAAGTGACCATTTTTATTCAGCTTTGTTCAGTTTTGATTGCCCTATTTGAACTTAGCATATCCACAGTCCTTTAAAAATCAAATATATTTTAGGCACCATAAGAGATTTTGCACTTTAAATTGATTTGAAGCTCAATACAATACAAAAGTAGCATACTTTATAGTAATTTGGTTTAACACAGGGCACATTACTGTATGCTATACTTTTCACTTGAGCCAACTCACAAAAATATGGTCTATTTAAAAGCCTCTTTTAACTTCCTTTATGGCAGGAAAATAATAATGCAAAGTACATGTTCCAATTTAAAAGGAAATATGACTGCTTCAATAGAGGTGTACCTTGGTTGTTTAAAGGCAAAATCTTTTACTTTCAAGACACACATCAGTATTGTCTTGTATGAAATATGTTTGTTCTAACTTCTACAAAAATACTTAAACATAAACTGTAATAAACAATGATATGACCTGTATGTTGTTCATCAATTCTCTAATCTAATTTTTTTTCAACATAGATATGTATTTAGAACACTCAATGTTTGTTGTTGCTTGTCACAACCTCTCAGTCCAGGGAGGTCATTAGTGGTCATTAGTGTAAATATAAATAAGTGTCAACCACAATTATAACTATTGTGTCAAAAGTTCCCACTAATCAACAGTGTCACCAAGTTCCCGCCAACTGTGCCCATTTAAGCACTGTGCTGGGGTGCCACTTCGTTGTATATGAAATTCTGTGTGAAGAAAAGCTCCCCACTCTCCTACCCCAGCATCTTCCCATTACACCTTTTCTAAGGTTATATAGTTTTTAGTAGAACTTGTCACGGGTTATTAATATTACAATGTTAGTACTTACTTGCATACTTATTAATGAGGTAACAGACCATCTGCCTATTTTTTTGTAATATCACAACAAAAGATTACAAGAAATATGAAAGAAAGCTATGCATTTAAAAGAGTTGTAAATGAAGGTAACCTTGTGGCTTTAAATCAAGCCGTAGCTACTGTTGACTGGTTGGCAGTATACCAAAGTAACAATGCTAATTCTGCTTATAATCATTTTGTCAAGAAATATACTGAAACGTTTGATCTGTGTTGCCCACTTAAAAAACAAAAAAAATAAGGTCCAAGAAACTAATAACCCTTGGTTTACTAATGGTTTAGCCAATGCTTGTAAAAAGAAAAATAAATTATATAGAGACTATCTGAAGTCCAGAAGTAAAAGGAAATTGTTGAGGTATAAACAATATAAAAACAAACTTACAAATATTCTTAGATGTGAGGAAAAACGGTTCTACCATAGTTTATTGTTAAAACACAAGAATAACACAAAAGAGACATGGAAGGTTTTAAAGAATATCATTGATAAAAAGAGAAACTGTAGCAATTTTCCTGATAAATTTATGGATAATGGTCTTGAAATAATGGGTTTGAAAGATATTGCAACAGGTTTTAACAATTTTTTTACCAACATTGGTCCAAATTTAGCTAAAAAAATTGAACCGCCTAGCAGAAGTCTTAACATATATGACAGTATGTTAAATAAAAATGCTAACAGTATGTTTCTGTCTTGTGTTACTGAAAAGGAGTTAATAAATATTATTAGATCATGTAAAAATAAAGTGTCATCTGACTGTGACAATATCAATATGTTGATTATTAAGTCTACATTCAGTTCTATTTTACAACCTTTTTTGTACATATGTAATTTGTCATTCCAAACTGGTATATTTCCAGATAAAATGAAAATTGCTAGGGTGATACCTTTATTTAAGTCAGGTGATGATTCTACATTTAATAATTATCGTCCAGTTTCACTTCTTCCCCAGTTTTCAAAAAAATTTTAAAAATTATTTGAAAACAGATTAAGTGCTTTTATAGAAAAATACAATATTCTAAGTGATTCTCAATATGGTTTTCGAAATAATATGTCAACATTATTGGCTTTAATTGACTTATTGGAAAAATTATCCTCAAGCATTGACAATAAGAAAGTAAGTATAGGTATATTCATAGATCTTAAAAAAGCCTTTGATACAATTGACCATTCAATCTTATTAAAAATATTACAATTTTATGGCATAAGAGGTATAGCATACAAATGGTTAGAATCTTATTTAGAAAATAGAAAGCAATATGTTAGTATAAATGGAATTAACTCGGATTATAATAACGTCATATGTGGGGTTCCACAAGGTTCTATCCTGGGCCCCAAACTGTTCATATTATATATAAATGATTTATGTAACTCTTCTTCGCTATTAAAATTTGTTCTATTTGCAGATGACACTAACCTATTTTTAGTGGTGATGATTTGCATTCAACATGTAAAACTGTATCTATGGAATTGAGTAATCTTAACAATTGGTTTGCCATTAACAAGTTGTCTCTTAATGTGGCCAAAACAAACTTTATGATTTTCTCAAATCGTACAGTACCAAATGATATAGAAGTTACTATTGACAATTATAAGATAGAACAAGTGTACACAACTAAATTTTTAGGTGTGGTGATAGATGATAACCTAAACTGGAAAGAACATGCTTTGTATGTTAGTAAAAAAATTTCAAAAAGCCTATGTGTTTATATAACACAATGATTGAACCTTACTTAAATTATTGTTCAGAAGTATGGGGTTTAGCAGGTAAAACTATTGTATCCAAAATTAATATCTTACAAAAAATGTCTATAAGAATGGTATGTAAAGTTAGGAGAAATAACCACACAACAAATTTATTTAAAAAAACTTAAAATTCTTAAATTCAGAGATAAAGTTGATTACAAAATTCTTCAATTGATGTATAAAGTAAAACAAAAATCCTTACCTACTAATATTCAGATATTGTTTGCAATAAAGTGTGGGAAAGACTACAATACAAGACAGTTAAATAAATTTTATGTAATGTAGTCAAGAACAGTATTAAAATCAAGGTGTTTATCCATATATGGTGTGAAAATGTGGAACAACTTAGATGAGGGTGCTAGAAATTGTCTTTCATTTCTTGCCTTTAAAAAATACTTACGAATGAAATTTTTAGAGAAATATTGAAATATAAAGTTACATGGTGCATTGAACCTAGATTGTAACATTACTGATATTTGATATGTTTTAAGAAATATTATCTAATAATAAATGTGTAGTAAATGACTAATATAATTTTCATATATTATTTAAACCTAGTAAATTAGTTAGAATCATATGTAAATATATATTCACAATCTATTATGGAAGTATTTTGGGGGGTGGTAATTACATAAGTATTTGAGTATATTTCTTCCACTCCCTTTTCATTACAAGTTCATAATAAAAATACATGGCTGACAGTTTTAATATTATAACATTGATCCTGATATTGTTGACTTTGAACCTGATGTTATTGTGTTTGTGTATCATAGTTTGAATATTATATTTTTTTCCCTTTATGTTATATATATATATATATCAATAATTTATAAATACTATACATATTCAAATATGAATTTGGAAATAAACTCTATCTATCTATCTATATCTATCTAGTACAACCCTCAATTACAGGTTCAGTATTTACTCTATTTTACTACATAAACATACTTCTTTTAGTCTATCATTTTACAAATGTTTTTATGTGTACTCCATGTGGGGCCTTTTTTTGTCAATAATGTAGTAGATTTTAACCAACTAATGTTAATGTAAATATTATGTAATGTGTCTGTGTAAATAAAAGGCTCTTCTCCAATCCCTCGTATTGTTACTTAACTATTATCTGTGTTTCGACCTCCCTGGACTGAAATAAAATATTTTAATGTAAGATTTCTATGTATGATTTATCAAATTAATTTGATTATTTTTGTTACAGGAAGTATTTATCAGAGGAACTGCACAGACATGTTTTTGACATAAGAACCCATACAGTTAAAAAGTTGCTGACATTTCCCCAAGTTGATGTCAACTATTGCTTAAATGGTAGAACACCAATCATGAATGCTATGTCAGAAGAGGGCTATGATGAGGAGTGTTGTGAACTGTATGATGTACTAATACAAGCAGGAGCCTTGAATTACAGCAAATCAGATGAACTCTGGTATGATTTACTTTCTTCTGAGTTTTTCATTGAAAAGTCAGCCATTGAGACATTTTAATATAAGCTTGACACATATAAGTAAAGAAAAAGAAATCAACTTTTACATTTTGAATTCGATTTTCAATTTAGGAAATAATGTTATTCCTTGAAATTTATTTTTGTATTTAAAAGACTATTTAATTTTGTCAGCTAGATTTGACACCAATATATTTGTTTCAATAGCATAATTTTTTATTTTGAACTGCATACCTACTTTTTATCAAACACACTTTTTCTCAGCTTAGTAAGTGGTCTTAAATTAACTTTGACACTTGGAATTTTAAACAATTTAAGGTTAGACATTTGATTTTATTTTAACTTCTAATCCAGACAGCTGTAATTTATAACTTGCAAAAAAAGTTCAGTAACCTGATTACATTGCCGTATTATATTTATTTTTGCATGGTTTTGATAAGTTCTTTTTACAAAATCTAAATATAAAAATTCATGACTTAAAATTAAGCTTTCCATGTATTCACTGTAATCAGCCATAATTAATATAGAAACTACACGTGATAATGTTTATCATTACTATGTGTAGGTCACTCCTCCAATACATCATTCTGACCCAATGCTTTATGTCCAATCAAATAAAATCAAGTTCTGAATAGGGCTTGTCACACATGATCGACAGGTGAAAATGGTTAGATTTGATTAAAATAAATGGGTTTATGAACCTTACAAAGGCCTATACAATTGCTACAATCAAGTTAAAGATTGTAAAAATACATCTACAAATGTTCTTTTAAGGGTACATAGATGTTAAATGTTTCAAATATAGCAGAACGTTTTTGACAAATCCAAGCAGTTTCAGTTTATTTGAAAAACACCAAATCTATTCTTTAGGCTTAGCTGCCGGTTCTAAATATAAAGATAAGGCTTTATAAACCTAACGAACCATGAGATTAAAGGACTGAATACTACTAAATGACTAATTTTCAAGTTCTTAACAAATATCTGGGAGTTATGGGTTGGCATAGTGGAAATCATCTGATCTTTTTTCAACATTCACCATATTTTGGCTGTAGTGCTAAGTTTTGCCATATGCACTTAGCTAGTTTTAGTTAGTTCTTATATCTTTCGTTTGGTGCTCTAATGAGATTAAATACCAAAGAAACTTCAATTGCATAAAAATATTGTGAGTTTCTTATTTAAAATAGTTTTAACATTCTTTTTATTTGATGTGTGCATTATGGAATTACTTTTGTTATTGTTGTTACAGGAAGTCTTTGGCAGAATCGATGCACGCACATGTTGAAAAAATGTGTACACAAACAGTGAGAAAGTTGGTTTCATTTCCTCAACTTGATGTCAACTATTGTTTGAATGGTAAAACACCAATCATGGTTGTTGGATTAGGAGACGACAGTAATATGATTGCACAGGATAGATTTATAATCCAAGCATGGCGGAGGAACGTTGGTATGATTTACTTTCTTCTGAGAATGAAAAGTCCGTCATTATGGTAACTTCTAATAGATTAACAAATTGTTATTATAAAGTTGTAACGATTACATGATAACAAGATTACATGATAACACGTAAAGATTGTGAATCAAAAGATTGTGGTTTCCAAGATTAGATGAAACATCTAAAATAGATGTCTTTCTTCCATTTGTTAGATGATGAGAAGTTTTCTGAACTGTATGATGTACTAATACAAGCAGGTGCTTTGAATTACATCCAATCAGATGAACTCTGGTATGATTTATTTTCTTCCGAGTGTTATGTTGACACATAAGCCATGGTGACAGCTTTATATGAGTTTGGCACTTGAAATTTTGCTGTTATAAATGGGAAGGGTATATTTCGAGATATAAAAAGATAAATGCAATATAATATTATTTCATATTCATTTAACAAAAAAGTCTTCTTTAGACAGCAGTAACTATTAGTTTTGAATGGTTAGAGTAACCTTACAATATTTCCAATTTTCTGTTCATTATCGACAGGTTTCAACAACCTCTGTATCTCAAACTCGATGTATGCACAGTTTACCATTATGCTTTCTGTGAATTTGGTGGCATTCAGTTATACATAATATAGAAAATTCACATGTTTTAACATCAATATGCTTAGTGGACTGCTTAGTGGACTGTTCTACCAAGCCAATATGAATGAACATCCCATTCCAATCTGTCAACCAATTCAAGCTGTGAATCGTGCAAGTAGCTTACCAATTTACACTCAATGACAAGATCTCCGTAAAATTAAAATGGGCTCAAAACCTTAAACTCTCATATGACTGCTACAATCAAGGCAAGATTGGAAAACTACCTTTACAGATATTTTGGTGGAGTATATGGAGGCTATATCTGCCAAATATTATAGAAAGGTTGAGACAAATTCAAGCAGTTTGAGTTGATTGTGGACACACAGAGTTTACTGTCAAATGTTCCCGAAGATAAGCTGCTGGTTCTGAACTTTAAGATCATGTTTCATAAACCGTTTGAATGACATGATCGACTGAGTAAATCCTACTTGGGGACAAATTTTTAAGTTCACAACAGAATCTGCACCTTGTAGATTATCAAAGCGGAATGCTCTGGCTATTTTTACATTTGCAATATTTTGTCTCAAGTGCTTCTGTACCTGAATACTTAAATTTTATGTGTCTTTGAGTCTGTCTTCATGACATAAATTTCGTAAATAAAAATAATGGAATAATAAAAAATTATAAGAAGAATAATGAAACTTCTTAGAGTAAAAAGTATTATGAACTACCTAATGAAAATAGTTTAATTTTCTATTTCGAAAAATCCCTCACAGAATTCATTTTATTGTTATTATTGCAGGAAGTCTTTGTCAGAGTCACTATACAGACATGCTTATTTTGTACGTCCACAAACAATGAAGAAGTTGGTTTCGTTTCCTCAAGTTAATGTCAACTATTGTTTAAATGGTGAAACACCAATCATGGCTGTTGGACTTTGGTCTAGCGAAGATGATGCATGTTGTAAAGTGTATGACACACTAATAAAAGCAGGTGCTTTGAATTACAGCAATTCAGATGAACTCTGGTATGATTTACTTTCTTTTGTGAATGAAAAGTCCGTCATTATAATAACTTCTAAGAAGTTAGCAAACTGTTATTATAAAGTTATAACTCTCAAGATTACAGATTGTAAATCAAATGATTGTAGTTTCTGAGATTAGATGAAACATGTGAAGTAGATGTCTTTCTTCCATTTATTATCATTGAAAGAAAAATATTCTGTTAAAATTATGATTTGCCCTGAAAATAAAATAAGAGTTTTTCAGTTAAGCTTTAGTTGTCACAATTATTTACCTCATTTGTCTCAGTATATGAACACACTATTCTTTATTCAGCATTATCATAAATCAGAAACTGTAATGCTTGAAATATTAAAATATTAAATAATATTTAAACCCACAGTCCACTATGTCAAAGCAACCCTAAATGGTCACCTTTTATTCTGAAATTAAGTTGTTTTGGAAGGCAATCCATTTCAATCAAGATATTTTTGGAATTGTACATCCTACATTCAGGATTCTCTGGCAAAGTTCTAAAGGAAGAGGAAAATGTGCTGAGCTCCCAGATGATCAGAGTAAAAATAAAAGAAATACTGGGTTTAAAGTTTCTATTTGATACTAAATTTTTTAACATATGCCAAATTTATAACCGTTTATATTTACAAATGACCATACTGGATTGAAGGTTGGAAACACCAAATTATATAACCAAAAGTGAAAGAAGGTCAAGGTAACTGAAGGCTAAAGTAACGGAATTCGCTGTGACCTTGGACAAACTGGATCAAATTGCTGCAAATGAGGGCAATTTCCTGAATTCTCAGGCAAAGTTCTAAGGGAATAGAAATATCTGCTTCCCAATGGTTTCTCCATTCCTTGACTGATTAGATCAAGGAAGAAAAGTTCCAAATCGTCAGAATAAGGATCATTGAGTCGTCACTATTTGCACGCTAAAAGTAACAAAATTGCATCAGAGGACAATTTGTGGCAACATAATCCACATAAAATCTGTTAAGGAAACACTATATTTGAAAAGTCAATAAATTTGGGTTGGGTCCAATTTTAGATTCCAGTAAAACATTTGACTGCCAAGAGTGTCCAACCCAAAGCCATAGTTTCCAAGGAACCAAGTGGTTGGGCCTGTCAGTCCTCTCGTCAATTATCAATAACAGAGTGGAAGTGACCCAAGAATCCATTTCTCCATCCATAGGCTAAAAAAAATTCAAAGAATAATAACAAACAATTAGAGTTCTTCATCAACCCCTTCTTTAGTCCCTTGTACAGGCCTTTCACAGCCATGGGCTACACCCAGCATCTGTCGAACACACTACAAAATAAAAATACCATAGATATATAGTAAATTTTATGACATGGGCACAATTCAGAGCACATGATGCAAAAGCCTAATGGGTCTGCGTGAACACTTATTTGAGATAGCTCTCAAATAACTTGTTTTTCAAGTAGAAAGATTTAGCCTATAAGATGCCTTAAGTATAAATACCACAACCAGTAGAAGCAGATCATTTGCCATCGTCAGCCAAAACTTTGGACTCATGGCCACATTTTCCCAGTATGTGATATCACAGTAGCCACTACAACAGCCACTTTATCAGCAAGTGCAGTAGTCACTGGAAAGACACTCCATCAAATGCATCTCAGGTATCAGCCACCTAATCCACCAACTGTTACATTATTGGAACACTAGATGCCAGCACATTACACAGGGTCATCTAATGTCTGTTAACGCATCAAAAGTGGCCTCTGAGGTCAGCTCATTATTATACTTTGTACGAGCAATGCCTAACACAGCAGATGATGACTTTTCAACCTTGCACATCCCTATATACATGCTGCCAGTTACCTGTACAAATTTGTTTACTTATTTGGGGTTTTACATCGCTTTCAACACTGTACAGGTCATATCACGACGGGTAGTTGGAAGGGCAAAGGAAACCAGTACATATAGTTCGCTAGGTTTTTGTACTGCAAACTGCCGACCAACGGCAAGCAACTACCAGCTTTCCCACTTGAGGTAGTGCCGGAAATCAAACCCCAGCCTCAGAGGTGGGAGGCGAGAGTGTTACCATTAATTACAAAAGTAACAAGTAGTCAGACATGCATAATCTTCTAAAAATAATTCAGATTTGGTTTGAAAATGAAAAGCTCAAAAGCACACACATCAAATTGTAAAGCCATTATGTCAATGCCACAGAATATTTCAAACATATATTAAACATATTATGGTTACATATTATGGTTACATACTTATGTTTCTCTTAAAACCGACATTGACACTGTTTCTAGTTAGGTTTAAAAAAAACATACTGATATTGAGTACTGCCAAAGTTGCCTTGATCATGTGATCTTTTGTGCCTAGTACAATAGGGACATACAAGATATACTTGTCAAAAATGCTATGTATCTAAGTCATTTTCATGGAAAAAAATTCATAATGTCAATTTTCGTAGAACAAATGAGGGTAATTTTTTCAGATATGTTTTTGGGGGCTTTGAATTTTCCCACCTGGACTGTACTTGTTTTTTGTGAAATGTGACTTTAAGACATCCAGAAATTAAAATTGTCAATAAATCAAAACTTTAAATTATATATGTGCTATGATAAATGATATATGTAATATGGACCATTTGGACTAGTCAGTACAAAATTTATCATCAGTCATTAAAATGACATGTTTGACAACAGAATTATTTTCTTTTACATGCGGTAAATGTTAAAAAAGAATGGCAATATAAGGAACTATTAAAGCAGAATATGTTCAGGATATATTAGATTTTAAAGCATGTTTTATTTAAGTGCTTGTCACATTTTCCTCGTCACAGGAACTCTTTGTCACATTCCCTACACAGACATGCTGGGATGGCACTTCCAAAAACAGTTAAGAAGTTGCTGACACTTCAGCAAGTTAATGTAAACTTTTGTTGGAATGGAAAAACACCGATCATGATTGTTGGATGCCATTCTGGCAGTGATGAGCAGTGTGCAGAAGTGTATGATGAACTAATAAAAGCAGGTGCTTTGAAACACAGCAAATCAGAGGACCTCTGGTATGTTTTACATTTATTAGCATGCTTCATTGAAAAGCTTGTCATTGCAATAATTTTTATGGGAGTGTTCCACTGGAGCCAACCTGTTGGTAACTAGGTATTCTTTTGAGGGTCGGGAGTAATGTTTACAGAGTTGGTTAGGGTTGTAGTTTCCCGGCTTGTCACATGAATTGGCAAAATATCAAACATGTTTGATACTTCACCGACCCTCCATGTCTCTGCATCCAGACTGTGGCTCTGCCCACCTGGAAACTGTCCTTTCATGGATCTCTATGGCTTGTCGGTTACACTTCCCGTCTTGTCCAATACCGTTACTATCTTGTCTTAAAAACTTGCCATCCTGTCTTGGTTAAGTAAAACACTTACCGACTGTACTTGAAAGCAAACCGGCCTGTTGTAAACATAATCAACCTGACTTGGTCACTTACAATCAATCAGGAAAGTCTCCCAGTCCTCAACTATTTAGTCGGTAATATCTAAGCAGGACAAGCTGGGAACACAGACAATCCATAAACACCAAACCTGACAAAGTGGTTACATAACAGACAAACCAGGAACTGTGTAGGACAAGCTGGCTACATCTTTACGACCCACAACTTGTCTGCTGATGCAGTGTCTGTCTATATAACTTGAGTCGCCTTTCGCAGTGCATTGTTAGGAATTTGGCATTTGACGGATTACATCTGACTGTGTTTCAAGAATAGGATGGTTGAGGTTTTTTTTCAATTACCTAGGGCAGTTTTGAGTTGAAGTTAGATTACTTTATATTTTAGGATTTATATTTTAATGAAAACGGTGCTTATTATTTGTCAATGTTGTCTAATAAAGGCAGAACAGTGAGGAAGCTAGAAGTTCAGACTGACAGTGCTCCTGAATTTGACCTGGGAGACACTGTGGCAATGCCAGTTTAGGAGGCAAGAGAGGGAGACCAGAGAGAGAAAGGAGGCACAACAACAGCAACAGAGGAAGGAGTGCAAGACTTGGTTTGACTCACAAAGGACATGTTATGGGAACCTAATGCATTTGAAGTCTATACAGGCCCAACTGAACATTTGAATTGGATACAGGAGAAGTTCACAATGATGCCGACAAAGCACTTCAACCCTCCATCAGTTGCCAACACTATCAGGACTTAAGTTTCTTTGGAAACATACCCTCAGTGATGAGCTACCAGCAGATTGACACACCAGCACCAGCGGCCTCTACAACAATCCTCACCGCCTCACTGCAAGAACATCAGCAACCACCAGCCCAGATGCAACCTCTGTCTCCTCTGCAGTCAGCCGATGCCAAACAGCAGCCGCCCTAAACACAAAACCAAAATGAATAATTAAATGAATTAGTGTGTGATTTAAAAAAAGTTTGAAGTTTAAAAAGAAAGTACGGAAGCTCTGGACTGCCAAAATTTATTTTATATTAAGTCGAATATACGACTTAGTATCTCGTATGTACGACTTAATAACTCGTATGTATGACTTAGTATCTTGTATTTATGACTTAATAACTTGTATGTACGACTTAGTATCTTGTATGTACGACTTAATAACTAGCATATACGACTTAGTATCTTGTACATACAACTTAATAACTCGTATATACGACTTAGTATCTTGTATATATGACTTAATACCTCGTATATATGACTTAGTATCTCTTGTATACGACTTAATACCTCGTATATACGACTTAATAACTCGTATATACAACTTAGAATCTTGTATATACGACTTAATAACTCGTATATACGACTTAATAACTTGTATATACGACTTAGTGTCTAATATTTATGACTTAGTATCTCTCATATATATGACTTAGTAACTTGAATATTTTCACTTGATAATTCATATATACAACAAAGCCTGTCAAACATATAACTAAGGCACTTGATCAGTCAAATCTTTGATATACTGTCTTTTATATACCAGTAATGCTATAAAATAGAAGAAAGGGAATAGCCCATGAATTTAAATGACTTGTTTTGCATGAATGGTATGTTCTGTGAATAAGATTTAATAATTTATATAACTCAATGGAAATGTTAAAACTAAGTGGTATATAGGAGCTTCTAAGTGGTATACATTAGGTACTCAATTATATATACAAAGTATTAAGTCGTATGTACAAGTTATTAAGTGGTATATATGAGACTCCAAGTCGTATATACGAGATACTAAGTCGTATATACGAGATACTAAGTCGTATATACAAGTTCTTAAGTCGTATATACAAGATACTAAGTCATATATATGAGATACTAAATCGTATATATGAGATAATAAGTCATATATATAAGATAGTAAGTCATATATATGAGATACTAAGTCGAATATACGAGTTATTAAGTCATATATACAAGATAGTAACTCATATATACGAGATACTAAGTCGTATATTCGACTTAATATAAAATAAATTTTGGCAGCTCAGAGCTTCCGTAAGAAAGAACTTTAAACATTAAAAAAAGTAATTTGAACTAAGAAAAAAATTATTTCACAAGTTCTGAAAAAACTAAAAATACCTTTACCAAATTTGAAGTTTGGAAAAATTAAAAAAGAATAAATTTGACAAAAACTGAAAAAAAAACTTTGACAAAAAACAACAACATTGGGGCAAAGGCAGTGATATTTTGACCCACCCCAATGATTAAAAATGTAAAGAAAAACTTAGACTTTAAACAAGGCTTGAGATTTCGGGGAGGTATTTTGACCTTTGGATTCCACCTTGTGGCCTCTGACCCATAAGCGTTTTAGTTACCCATCAGGCATTTGGCAGATTTTCAACTTTAAAATAGCCTGCAATTTGGCACAACAAATTTTTTAAAAAATTTAGCATTTTTGTTAATTTAAGGAAAGGTCATTTTGACATCATTCCCTCACCCCAAGAGTGATGGTCAAAGGTCAAGGTAGACCATTGAGGTCAAGACTACCATGAATGATGCAACAAGATGACCTTCAGGTCCAATCACTGTAAGGTCAAAACAGAGATCCCTAACCAAGTTACCAAAGCAAGGTAAGGGGTAGAAAGGGTTTAATAATGCTGAACTGAAAGTTCAGTAATGAGAGATGAAGTTGACCTCCAAGTCAAATAAGGTCAGATAGCAAATTATAGTCTCCTGAACAAGATGAGAGGTCAAAGGTGATTACAAGGTCAAGGGTTAACTCTGATGCTATAATGCGTATGCATTTCAACACAGGAAATACCCGATTGGGTTTTTAATTTTTATTATACAATTACACAAATTTCTATCACTAAAAGTTACTTTTAACACACACAATAATCACAAACACTATTTATAAAAAATGTGACTTATGTTCCATCTGCACCCCGGACGGACGCGGTGCCCGAGCCCGCAGCGCCGCCAAGG
This sequence comes from Sabellastarte sp. h YS-2021, assembly GCA_964017235.1. Lineage (NCBI taxonomy): Eukaryota > Metazoa > Annelida > Polychaeta > Sabellida > Sabellidae > Sabellastarte > Sabellastarte sp. h YS-2021. The sequence continues at coordinate 13,398,947 of OZ024933.1, forward strand.
CATATACCATAAACGTGGCTACGGGCAAGCCCGGCACCAAACTGGAAATTTTTAGAAATTTTACATGAATTTTACATTTGACTAAGATGCAGATGATGAATAATGTACTCCTATAGTTAACATTTTTGACACGAAGCTCTAATATAATATGAACTTGAAATTTCTGTGGACATTAACTACAATGCCATATAACAGCTGGCAAATAATAAGCTGGAAGCCACAGTTGTGAATATAATGACCCAATTTAACAATTATTAAGACAAAGAGGTTAACCTCGAATAGGAAGTTAATTTTGGGGTGATGTCAAAATAAATGAATATTAGAAAAGTTAACCCCCCTGAAATGCCCCAGGGGAACTTCCCCTGAATTTTCTTACTTGCTGGGTTATAATAAGGAGACATGATCATAAAACATAGCAACATTCACCCAAACACCCATCAATGGGGTAGGTGTAGTCGAAAGGCTTGTAAGAGAGGATCAGAATGAGTACTTGTATGAATATACCGCCATACGCAATCTGACTTCCATGTACCTTGACTTTTTATGGCCTCAATGGGGACCCCATGTTGGAAGGCCCAAGAGGCCCCAGACCTTCTAAACGTATGAAAAGTAATGTGCTTATGTTCCCAACCTAACATACGAATAATACGTGTCAGATGCTTCCTAACTATACTGTCAGTAAGGGGAACCCAAGAACCTTGCCTACATATTGAAAACAGTGGATCATCCTGAGATCCAGGAACCATGGCCAGCATACGTTTTAGAGCTGCTACAGGGCATAGGCTGGAGTTAGACAATATTGGGATATGTATACGTGCAATCTTATCCCTAGCCTGTAAGGTTTTTGACCATTTCACAAGAATAATGGCCATGTCATGAGAAAAAATGATGTCACCTCTGGCCAGGTGTCTAGAACCATCAAAATTTTTAAAAGTGTGTGGGACCATGTTGGAAAGTCTCAAAAATGAGAAGAAAGCCAGCAGGTAGAGTGCTGTAAAGATCTCTGGGGCCTCCAGCTTTGCAGTGACATCCAGAATACTAATCAACATGTCCTGTGTAAGTATGGGAGTACTTTTGATCATGAGAGGTCTATTAATTTTTAGAGATCTAATAAACATTTGAATCTTTTCATCTCTAAATGATATGGTAGGAATATTGTAAATGACACAGTAAGCTCGAATACCAGCCAAATAATTGGAGATATTTAAGGGGGTATGGTGATTCTGATGTAAGTATTCCACAAAAGCCAATAGTGTATGGACATTTACCTGAGATGGCAGCAGTCCAGCCACCACCAGAAATGCCATGAAGTCAGAAAACATTCTACTGTAAGCTCGTCGTGTAGCTGGCCTGAAGGATTAAAGCAACCGAGCAAACGCACTGGTGGTCAGCTGGACTGCAGCAGAAGGCATATCTACAATCATAAATCATGGTTTAACTTGGTTAAATCAATATGAGTGTGAATCCACATAAAATTGGGAACATATTGGTGCAATGAATGCCAGGATGCGGTATCAAACTTAAACCTAGATAACAGGTCAGCAACTACATTATTTTTACCTGGAATATGCTCAATATGAATGGATATGTTAAATATTGCTGATATAAGCCATATATTACGAGCACACAATGCAAGTACAGAATCTTTGGTCCTACCAGAGGTCAGAACTTCAACCACAGCCATATTGTCTCATTTGATTCGTAATTTTTTGCATGACCACTGAGTGGCCCAGATTTTTAGAGCTACAGCTATGTTAAGCATCTCAAGGTGTACGATGGAGTAGTTATTGAAATTTTTTGGTATGGGAAGGGCATAGCACTGATTCAGAAATATACCCCCAAAGCCTGTCAAACAGGCATCTAAATGCAGCTCAGCTTGCACTGGTTTAACATCATAATAAACTACCCCATTAAATTGTTTAAGAAAGGTAACAAACCACTTTAAATCCTTAAAGAAATCGACAGTCAGCCTAGTGGATGAATTACCTTTCATTGATCTAAGAAAGTGAAGCATACGGTTCAGGAACGCCCTGGCTGGCCGGACGCATTTTGATACATATAAGAGAGATCCTAGCAAAGATTGTAGCTCTCTCTTTGAGCAAAATTTTTTGTTTTGCCATTCATCACACATTTGAACAATATTTTCTAATTTTTCAGGGGGAACAGACATGGTTCTAGTCTCAGTATCAATTAATATGCCTAAGCACACCATGGAAGTTGTAGGAGATACCAACTTCTTGCTGTTCAGTGTCAGACCCAGTTGGTGTAGGAGATCGACTAAAAATTGAAAGGCAGGGTGAATTTTTGAGGGAGTGCCACATTGGATTATATCATCCACATAATTGAACAAATCATGAAAGCCATGTTTCCTCATGATGAATCTAATGCTATCTGTCACTTTTTCAAAGAAAATTGAGCCATGTCTGTACCCAAATGGTACCGATTGATCGATATAATAAGAATCTAACTTTAAACCTAGCAAATTAATATCCCCTGGGTCAACTTTAAGTTGGCGGAAGGCTCGACTGATGTCAACTTTACACAACACAGATCCAGGTCCCAATTCAATAAGTCTTTTTACAATGTCATCAACAGATGGATAATTGAGAATGAAATCTGAACCTAAATAGTTATCTCTTTGAACACCAGCATTAACAGACTTGCCTTTTGGCCAGCTTAAGTCGACAATAGTCCTCCTGGTGTCTGAGTCAGGTTTGTCCCTTGTCATAAAAGGTGAGATGTGCAGTGAAATGGGCTTATGTTCAAATGGCCCTAATATGGCCCCATGTTTCAATTCTTCACGAATATAAGTTTGAACATGAGAAGAATACTGTTTAGCTGAAGCATGATTCTCCTCAGTAGATACAAGCTCAGTATTGGTGTCAAAATCAAGAGGAAACCCGAATTCCAATAAGTCAAGTAACTGGGTATCCCAGTAGTCCCTTAAATAAAATTTCCAATTATCTATGTTCAAATTTGAAACCACTGGAATGCGAGCCCCCAAAAAGTTTGGACAGCCAAACTGCTTTACTGACTCATGTAACTGTAAGGGGTCACTGATAGGTTGATTTCTTGTCTCTGGGCCCTCATACTTTTGCAAGGTACTTAGGGGTATCACCCCAAAAGATTCACCCATTTGATTTTTGCAAGCCACATAATCAGGACAATTTTTTGCCTGCCTAATGACCCTAGGGTCAACTCTTTTCTTCAGTAATGCTTTATCAAACTTATCACAATCTTGCAAGTTTTCATTATGATATGAAGTTACATTCGGCCCAGTATCGCCAGGAGCAGTGCCCACTGCTTGGATTTCGCATTCAAGCGTATCAAAATCATCCAAGAACAAGCCTTCTTCCATCAAAGGTTCAAACCTATTCTTACACACAATGACATTTTCACTTGGACAATTTTTAGTGGTTTTACAAGACCTAGTTTTTTTCTTAAAAGGCTGATGTGGGATATTGTGAGACAGCTTAACACCTTCCTTGAACAACTCAAGAGGCTCACCTGGTTTGCTTGCAACTTGAGTACCCACCAGAGGTGTAGCTTGCCCATGGCCCTTCAGGCCCAAATTAGCTCTGACCATATCAGCAAAGGACTTACCAGCAATAACAGGCTTATGACTGTTGCTGGCGTTAAACCACTCCATCCAGTCATTTCTAGAAGCTTGACATTCAGTAACTACAGTTTTCCTACAACAAAAACTATTAAAAACATGCCTATCAACAAACTTTTGATTTTTACAAAGATTTACAACATTTTCCTGGACACAATCAGGCTGCCATGTAGCCTTATCGACTATGCCCAGAGTTAATCGTTTTTTGAATTTTTTGTCTTACAATCCAGGGCAGTGTGGGCACTGACCTTGCCATCCTGGGCAAAACATGTACTACATATATGTCGATAGAAAACTTGTTTTGTCTCATGATGTTTTTGAAAATTGCAGGAATTATCATTATAATACACACAGGGCATTGACTTACTTGCTTTCTGGCCAGACTGATTTTTGCGAAATTTTTGGGAACTATTTGAAGCCTGTGTAGGCACAACATGTCTCTGCGCATTTGCCCCTCTGATCCGGTCAATTTTCTCCGTATCAGACCAACCGGTCACCTCCCCTTGCTCCATATGGCATAAGAGCACAGCATGGCTGGCTTTGGCTGCCTGCCATGAAAAATCGTTGGAATCATCAAGGAGAGCAATTAAATAATCTAACATGTGGTCCCTATTTTTTTGGCAATTTTCATCCCTCAAAATTCTACAGAAACCAGACATCCACTGTGTGATATTCAACTGATTATATGTAATCCTGTCTTTGGTACTACCGGCCAATACAAATTCGTGGGGCCATTTAACTCTTTCTTTTACAAAAACATCCATAGTACCGCCCCGTTGCGACTTGTATTTCGGATCCGTACCTTTAACCTCACTATTTGAAAGCTGCCTGATCCTAGCTTCAACTTGATCCTGAACGGATCGATCATGTCTCAAGGTGTGTAATTCAGGTAATTTTTTGACCGTATCACCCTCAATAAAACTTCCACTGAGACTTGAACTAGCAGTACCCCTAGAAACAGTAACTTTTTTGGCCTTAGGCCGAGCAGCCGAAGCTGAACTTTCTTCAATAGCAGTCAAACGCTTACCAATTGCGTCCAGTTGAGCAAGAATCCTCTCATTAATAACTGTCTGATCCGGTTGACTTGCCACCGTAACTTCCCTACTTCTTGAATTTTTGAACCGTGAAGGTCTGTCTGATTTTTTAAATTTTTTGGTCTGTACATGCACAGGAGATTCGTCAACAGAATCCTCACTTTCCTGTGACAACAGAGTACCGATTTCCAAATCAATACTAGTATCAGAATCAGTATCAGACCTAGATTTTGAACTCTGACCCGGTTCCGGTTGAGAGGCAAATTCATCTAGAAAAACATTGTCATTATTTCATTGAAGTTCTATGGGAATCTCAACTTTGCGACGCAAATTGTAAGAGTTACCTGCAGTTATGTGCTTCTGTTTTGCTGCCATTGTCAATAAAAATCAACAGACAAGACCTCTAAAAATTATGTATGAGCAAGATAATATCAAAATAATTTAAATAAATTTCAAATAAATAGAAAGCAAATAAATTCTTTATAAAATAAAACAGGTCTTGTCTTGCCAACTGCCAGTTCAAATCTGGCCATTCTCCCCTTGACCACAGCAAGGGTCAAAGCCTTGACCAATCAGAAACGACCATGTGGCCAGTAAACCCATTTACAATATAGGGGTGTTTTAAAAATTAGGGGTGAAGGAATGATTAAGGTTGGCACCTCAATGCCAACCCGCAAAACTCAGATGCAGTGTTTTAAACAGGGGATTTGTTAGTTAGTTTGAAGTAATTAGTCCTGAAAAAGACTCATACATGCCAGCTTCTGCCCCCCATGGTTGTTGGTTGCCACATATCCTACTGCCCAGCCAATGCCCCAATGTGATTAAATCAGTTTTTCAGTAGTCCTTGTTGCTGTTTGGCCTCCCTCAAAGGATTCCTGTAGTTTTCATTTGGAACATACACTGCTTGTTGATTCTGTTGGGTCATCATTTCCTGGGAATGGTGCCCTGCCTGCCTTGCCCTGGTGTGTCCTTTGCATGTTGTGCAACACCACACACATAAACACAATGTCACTGACCACCCCTGGCCTTTGCACCATGGTGCCCAGTATCCTGGTGTTGTACCTAAGATACCAAGGGCTTTTTTCACCACCATCCTGCCTCAGAAGTTGGTTATTTTTTCTTTCCTTGACCATCATGGCATCAAGGCAAAAGCGTTTTCGCCAAGCAAGAAATAATGTAAGTCTGTCCCCAAGGGGTTAAGGTGCCAGAAGCCCCAAGCTGCCACCCTTGATCTGTTCCCTAAAAAGGCTTCTGTTCAAAATCTGACCATATGAACCATTTGACCCATACTCTGCCCACAGGAATCAGTATTCTGCATCCATAGAACCAGAAGAAATTGGGAAAAGAAGCCCTTGTAATTGTAATTGCCACTTCCTGTTTTCTTGGTCTCCTTCATGACGATATGCTTATAGTCTAGGGTGTGTGGTGAACATTCGAGCTGGTTTTAAATTTCTCCTCCACCCTTTTCCATTCATCAGAGGTATCAGAGCAGTGCAAGAGTTCTTCCTGAAATTCCACAATGATGACTCTTGGGATCTGTGGGATGAATTTGCAGATCATGGTGCGGCCAACCAACCAGTGATACTGTATGGAGGTGTAGGTCTCTCCAGTGGCCAGTCTTACACATATAGGCCCTGTGCTGGTGCATGGTTTGAGCTAGGGGTTATATATATATGCATTAACATTAAATGTAAAGGAGTTATTGGTTTTTGTATGTTATTGATGGTTATTGTCTATTTATAGACTGGGAAAACCCTCTAGGCTACAGTAATCTCAATGATTATATTAATAGATTTGGGAAACCCATTTAAACTGGTTTCTTGAACGTCCTCAATTGGTCTGGTGACAAGCGTTAAATTCAAGTTAGTTCTATAACATTATAGACATTTCTATAACTAAATATAAGGACTGTACATCTGAGCAAAAGTGAATATAGTATTTGCTGGCTATAAGGAAGGCTACTTGTGTCTTAGAAGTAATATTGAGTGGAAAAAACTACTTGTGTTGTTATGAACCTTTGCTGGAGTGTACTGGCTATAGTATCTGGGTAAATTTGTGGTACTTTGGATACTTTTTACCTCTGCATTCAGTCTCTGCCCATATCTTGGAGTAGACAATACACTTGTGCAAACTCTTTGAGTATCTATGAATAGACATTTTGTATTACTGGACATGGAAATGATCATAGGATCAGGACATTTCATGTAATCAGATATTTATATATTTTTTTTATAAATAGACATTTTGTATTACTGGACATGGAAATGATCATAGGATCAGGACATTTCATGTAATCAGATATTTATATTTTTTCTCAGTAATGTAACTAGTATATATATAATATTTTGACAGCAGAGTGGTAGTGTTTAATGTTTATTTTAATTCAAATCCTAGAATTTATACCCCAGGATAACATATTTTACAGACAAAATTACTCTAGTGTTATTTTTGTTCTTCCAAAGATCACAGTGTACAAACTTAACTATCAGTTACAGTGGTCCAGTGAGACTCGTTTCATTATTGTATAATGTATGTACTATTGAGAGCATACCAGTTGACTGTAATCATATTTCTTTTAATTGTTAAATAAATTTAAGTTAAACTTTATGCCTTTTCTTGCTGAAACTTAAAAACAACCTGTAATTGCTACTGTGCTTGCCCCCTGACCGTAACACCAGATGTCTCAGGGTTATGGGTACTTTCAGTCCAACTTCCAGTGGCTTCCTGAAATTGGTGACAGACCTCTTGGTGTGGGAGTGTATGTGTTCATCAATGAGCTCAAAAACGGCAGGGCATCCTGATAAAATTCTGGTAGCCTGGGATGTTGGTGTGTTCGAGGTTGGGCAGGAGGGTGACGTAACATCCCTTTTCTTGTCTTTGGATCCAGAGCATGACCCAGAGGTTTGGTGGTTTTCTTCTTCTCATGAGGGTTGGTTGGGGCAGAGGCTGTAGTAGTGGCTGTGGGGCAAGGGTTGGTGCTGAGCATAGTTTTTAATATAGTGTTGGATCGATCCCGACTCTGGATCCCAACCATCATGATTTAATCACTCCTGTCAGGCTGAGTCTGGAAAATGCTCCAGTCCTCTCAGTTAGGAGAACAGCTTGTTGGGGGTTGATATGGTTTGTCTGTTAGGGATTTACGGCTTGTTAAGGAAGTTTCCCATCTTGTCATGAAGAAAATGATCCCAACCCCGAGTCAAGTTGGGATCAGGACCAAGACAAGACAGTATGGTCCACCTATTGTCTGGAAGATATTACCCACCCAGCATTTTTCGCAGACTTTGTGGTTTTCATCCCCGATTCCACAACTTTTGTATCCAAACCTGAAGTCTTAGAGACGGTACTGGATTATTTCCAGTGAATTCTAATTCTAATTGGACTTTTATAGTGCCTAATCTCCTCATACAAAGAGGACTCTAAGGCGCAACACAACCAAAGAAGCAGTCAGCCAATTTCAGAATCCAGAGACAAAAGTGGGGGGTCAAGCACCACAGGGAATGCCAGAAGATGGTATAGGCTAAGGTGGGTATGCTTTGGTGTACAGGTAGGTTTTGAGCTGCTTTTTAAAAGAGGCTAGGGAGGTTGAGGCAAGAATCACATCTGGGAGAGCATTCCAAAGAGTGGGAGCATCAAAAGCAAAACTATTACCAATCTGTTTGACACATTTATGAACAGTTTAGTAGAAACACCTCCATAAATCTGATGTCAAGTTATTGTTACCAATTGCAACATTAAGTAACATGACATGAATTATACAAATAGAATGTATCTTTACTTTTATTTCATTTTAGGGAATAGTAAACACAGATTCTTGCTCTTTAGGTTATTGTTAAATTCATACAGCTTTTCAGGTTGTAAAGCATATCATGGTATCAATTAACAGGTTTCCAAATGTAAAAAACATGGGTCACAATTCTTTTAATAAAATCTCAGATTTGATGTTAAATACCCGTCAGGGTCAAATGTCATTAACTGTTGCACCTTATTGGCTTTCATATTTAAGGCTTTGAAAATGTCACATATGATGCATCTAGAGATAAGGTTTAATTTCCTTTGCATTACTGTTATATTCTATTTAATGTTATTATATTATTCCTGCAAGATAAAATTTTATGTGAGGTATGACTCTAAAACATGAAGAAATTGTTCAGAAATTCTAAATTTACATTTTTACATATTTAAGGTGGCAATTATTTAATAAAATTATTTCCAAATGACCCTCTTACAGTTCGTCATTGCGTACATTCATTTGGGAAAGGTATATTAATCTGAAAATATAAATATATATTATTTATATAATTTGAAGCACCCAATGTTTAATTTGCACTCGGTTATTTAGATTGGAAATTTGGTTCAAACTTCAAGTTTAAACAGGGCAAATTTACAAAATCTCCTGTCTTTCCCTTTTCTAGTGATAAGCTAGCAAAATGCTTTAAGTGAATCTGAATATTTTTAATTTAAAATTAAATGTAGCCTTTTTCGATGAGACATTGAAAACATGTCAATTCTACAAACTGTTCTTCAATAATGTCACTTAAAATTAGCCACAGTAATGATCTATCTCCGACACCACTTATATGTGATTTTATTGATATGAAACCAAACATAAAATTATTGAGGATTTCAATCTATTAAAAAAGTGATACAATTTTATGTCCACCTTAAACCATAACAAATATAAAAACATGACATCCACTTATAGCAAGGTTAATCTATTTTATTTGAAATTTGGCTCTTTGATCCTTATCGGTTTTCTGGGATAAAAGGTTGAAACAGCTTTTGGTCACATTTTGCCCGCGACACTTTTAGATAATTGTGGATACATACACTCAAATGACTGTTCAAATTTTGGATTCAGTTCCAGGGCTAAAAGAGCAAAGTGTATTTTGAACTTTAAGATTGGTGGTATTCCTAATAATGCTTGACGGCTGCAACTGCAGTTTTTATATTCAGTCACAGGTGTGGTTATAGGTTCAAATTCAGCTCCATGACAAATATTAAAGGCAGCAAATATGAACTTATCTGTTTTAAATGACATAGATCCCTGACTTTGGCCTTTTCAACATGAGAGTGTTGATTCTAGTAATTTATTATATGTAATTATAAGCAGAATTTGTTATCATGTGGTCAAAATTTGTAGGATATGAGTTATTGGTCAGACATTATTTTTTCCTACAAACCAGTGCATTTTTACCTTTGCCCTTCACAGGAGAGTTAAAGGTGTTATAATTGTGTCAGTGTTTCTTCGCTTGCACAACTATAAATTCATTTCATCATCAATATTGTCACATTTCCACAAACAGTCAGATATACGCGTGGTTCTGTAATGAGAGATCATACTAATCAAAACTCCAGCATTTCTTTGAGATGTAAAAATCCAGATCCATGGTGAGACTCCAGTTCCTTTATGCAATGTCTTCTTTGATGTTTTATTCCGGCCAAGTTTCCATATTTGTATACAGAAGTAGCATTTTCACAAATATTGTAAAAACTAAAAGTCGTACATAAATGTATATAGCATGAGAATGGTATTTTAGGGACTTTTGCTGGGTTTTAAATTAAATTCCATCAAGAAATGATAGATAAATATATAAGGGTCAATTCTATTATTTTTGTAAAATTAACTCTTCTAACAACCAGCATGTACACAGATAATAAATATAACACAGAAAATTATAAATTTTAGTAAGAACAAAAACCAATAAAGACAATAAATACAACAATAACTCAAATAATCTTATTTACCTAGTTTAAGATTTCCAACTCCTCTTATGAGAATGTACTGTTATCATAATAAGTTACCCTTGTATTAGTTCTCACCAGTTTTTGAACTGCACCTCTATTGGGGTTGAAAGGTGACCTCAGCCCTTGTAAGTCAAACTGTGGTTTTGTATGTCTTTTAACAACTTGTATTTATACATGGCTTGAAGTAAATACAGCATACTGGTCTTAATTATACCTTGGCGTCTTCTGTAGTGCTCGACCTCTTCTCTGCCCCTAGATATTGAATTTGGTTGACTGTCTTGTGATGTTGGGCCTTAGAGCCCACTTCTATTAAGAGGAGATTAAGCACTATAAAACATCAATTAGAATTACATGGATTACCCAAAGCGCCCTTGTATGAGCCCGCTTTATGGGAGTTGAACAATTTATAAGATATCGGAGACTGTAACCATATTTTTCAGATTTAACCTTTCATTTCTCCAAATCATTTAGATATTTGTCCTTAGTGATAGTACTTCTATGCCCCGCCCTATAATGGCCCTTCCAGGATTGTTTTGTATTAAGAAAAAATTGTCTAGTTTCCCTAGATTATCACTGAATTCTTTGTTATATGTTATAATAGGGCTAATTCAAACGCTATATAAACAGCTCAAAATATGTTTCTTCAAGATCATACAACTATCTAGTCATTATACACGCAATATGATAGCAAAATATTATGAATATTCATAATTCCAGGACCAATAGAAACATCAAGAATATGAAACTAATACCATTTGAACTAACACTAACATTATATAAATAAAGAGCACAGTGTAGCTTTACCAGGTTAGTTTTGTGATTCACTGCATATTAAGTTAATTCAAACATTTTTTTCTGGATCTGGCCAGTTTATCAGTTACATTTCCTTTGATGCAAACTAAATAAATTCTATTTAATTAACCGTTACTAAGCTGAGTAAAATTTTCAACATTTTAATTATAGGCCTTAAACCTAGTTCTGCAGGATTTAATCAGAATATTGGGTTAAGGTTAGGAAAGGTCAAATAAAAATCTAGAAGGTCCATCCCATGACCAAATTAAAAATTTTATCGTATGGAAGCTTTAAACACAAGTCTATATTTATTTACTTAGGTTTTAACATAATTTTCAAAATTGTAAAGGTCATATCACAGCAGTTATTCCAGTTGACTGTTCAAATTTTGAACTGTGGAACCTGAGGTCAGATAGGTCATATGAGGTCAAATCAAGATATTGTAAGTATAGTTTGTGAATTTTATTTACATGTTAGTTAAAATCTTGTACAAAGAAATAAGGTATTTGAAAGTTTTATATATAACATGACATTTTTAAAACCACCATATATAAATAGTTACAGACTAGAATAAAACACATCTTACAACCACTTAAGATTCTGTGTAAGCAAAGATTCGTTCCATATGGATTGTCAAGGTCAAGGCAATAGGTCACATTTTGGATTCAAGTGTACTGAGTGGGAGGGGGGAGCCAGGGTCAGCCTGGACCACCTAACCTGTAGGACTGTGAGCTACGTCAATCCCTGGGGAGACCTCCCCCTAGGTAGGTCAATCCCAGGGGGATCCCACTCACAGTGTATTTCACAAGCAACCCGAGTAACTGAAATCCACATCAATCCACTATTGTGAAGACCTCCCAAAGGAAGGGTTAGATCCGAAGGGGTCAAGATAACAGCCTGTAAAGCCAGTAGGGGGGAGCCAGGGTCTGCCTGGACCGCCTAACCCAAATTATATACTCTGGCCACATCAATCCTTACAGAGACCTCCTTCTCGAACGGTCAAGTCGAGAGGGGTCAAGCTCAGAGTGTCAAAATTGGAACCCGAATTTCGTCTGAAGTTCACATCAATCCACTTAGTGGAGACCTCCCACAGGATGGGTTAGTCTTGAAGGGTCAAAACTTCAGAAAAGGTCATTTCAAGAGGGGGACCCAGGGTAATGCCTGGCCTGTCTATGCCTAGTTCTAGCCAAGGTTATTTTGCCCAGATCTGGGCAAACTCCCACCAGATAGGCATCTGGAGGGGTCAAGATCAAGGTTAGTGGTGGACACTGTCCAGTATGACTCTTTGGACATAAGTGTGCCCGTCGGGCCACGATGCAGGTAGTTCTAGTGCATGATTGTACCAGTGGTGTGGTGGTGGGTAAGATTTTTGATGTTTCTCTTTCCTAAATTGCTAAGTGTTATTCAATCATTTGTAATGCAGGCTCTGATTGGTGGGTGCTGGTAAACAATTTGTTGTCACAAAAATAATAGAAATATATAGGCTTCTAATTTTCTAATTTTAAGGTAGGTCCAACTGAAGTGGCAGGCCCCTAACATGGCCGTGCCATCCACAGTTGACTGTTCAAATTTTGAACTGTGGAACCTGAGGTCAGATAGGTCATATGAGGTCAAATCAAGATATTGTAAGTATAGTTTGTGAATTTTATTTACATGTTAGTTAAAATCTTGTACAAAGAAATAAACATGAAATTTTTGAAACCACCAAGCCCAGCTAAAATTTACTTAGGTTTTAACATAATTTTCAAAATTGTAAAGATCATATCACAGCAGTTCTTCAAGGTTCTGTACTGTAAACTGCTAACCATCGATAGGCAAATACCAACTTTCCCTACATAGCATCTGGGATTTGAACAGTAGACCTCAGAGGTGGGAGGTAAGTGTGTGACAACTGCAACACCATGCCCACAAGTTTATAGGATTTACACCAGAATCATCAATTTAAAAGCCAATGAGATTATATCAAAGTTCAAATCTCATCAAAGTTCAAATCTCATCTTAACCATCAAGCAAGAAAGTAAAAGAAAGGTGTGCAAATGTTTTTACGTGTCAGTACACACACATATATAATTTAGTTATAACATGAGTAAAATAGTATTATAAAATAATACAATGAGGGTCATAAAACTAGTTGTAACCATTTTAACTGAATGAAGTCATGGTACTTCATCGTATTTAAAATAGGAATACTTAAGGACAAATTACCCAATAGAAATTTCTCAACTTTGTAGGTTTCCCACAGCTAGGTAGTTACTTTTGCCTCACATACACGGTTCATGATATAAAGTGGACATTCTCCTGGTCACTTTATAAAACCCCTTGCAACTTACGCTAGGTTAAAAGAACATGTGCAAGTTAATTAAACTGACCTTGTGTGTTTGTATAGAAGGAGATGGCACAAAATGTTGCTTCACCTATAGCCTCTCTTACATCCCATCGTACGTGCATGTACGTCCTGGCTACAGAGAAAGATCGGCTGATTTGCAAGGAACCCTCAAGGCACACTTGCAATTTTATAACAGAATCTCAAGGTCGCACAGACCCTGCAATGAAAATTGACATGCACATTTTCTCTGCGTGCACGCAGTGTGTTCATTGGTATTTAACTAGTGACACTTTTGCTGGGAGAATTAATGTGTAAATCTCTGCTACCCCACTACCAGGCTACGTTAATATATTTCAACAAGATTTGCAGCACACTTACGTGTGCATACACGTACGACGGGATGTAAGAGAGGCTTAAGTTATGTTAACTGTAACTCATGGAATTTTTTGCATTTAAAACAAGTACGCCAAAAGTCAGCCCCATCACCTTGAACTGCTATGATCTGTTTGTTTTAATAACTGTATTTCCTTAATATCTCGGGATTATTATTATTGTTCTTATTTTAGTTAATACAATTGTTACTTTAACATTAACTTCATCGTCTGTTCAAGAACATCAATGCTTAGTTGAATGAAATTACTCTCTTGACACATTTATTTTCCTCACAGAGTCATAGATTACGAAACCCATGAAATATATTGTTGATAATGGAAAGAGTGATATTTTCATCTAGGGTATTTAATGTTAATTTATATGAATTTTAACATAAATAGGGATAAGACAGTGAATAAACAGTATTGTATAGTTTGAGAGTGTTCAGAGTATATCCAAAGATGGTGCCTCCTTGCTGAACAAGAATAGCATAATTATTTTTCATCTCTAATGTTGGGGTTTTATTCTTGGACTTTTTATTATAAAATGGGTTAGAGTACATGATTGTGCCTATGTAGGAAGGTTATCCTTAAATTTCAAGTGATATGAGCTGTAGAGCATACTGAACAATATAAATTCATCATCAGAAACATCAAATGCCTGTTTAGGTCAAAGACTTTGTAATAACTTCATACCTTTGCCTTAATTCAAGCTTGAAACATAGCCCAGACAATTTAAAACTTGACAAAGGAGATTTAATTGATAAAAAAATATATCATCTGTGTCTGGTTTTAAATTCTTTTGCAAATCCTAAATATTTACAGCTTTGTGAAAAGGATAAAACCACAAATTTTTCATTTTGATCTCCATCTGATCTTCCACCTATTGGCATAACATGACCAATACAATGAGTTGAAAGCGACAAAAATAATAATTACACTTAATAACATAGGGTGTTAAGTTAAATTATGATATGCAAGTTGTTCAATTTTCCAAATACTTTAATTGTATCATTGCGATCTTGATAATGTTGAAATGAAATAGAAATAAAGGAATTAAAAGCACATATTTTTAAATTGTGAAGTTTTAAATTGCAATGGAACTATGTAGAAAAAAACAGAAACAAAAGAAACAAAGCATCACCATATATTAATGATATAAATATTTATTTATTTATTTTATTTCAGGATTCGTACACAGAGTACATAGAACTTTACAAGTTTTAAATAAAAAATAACAGAACAGAAAAGAACACACATCAAAAATTATAAACATAGTTACATTCTATTTACATGATCACATTGAAATTATTTAATAGAGAAGTAGTCTAACATAGTATTTATTTCAGCTTTACTGAAGACATTATTATTTTCTCTTAAGTTTATAACATCTTTAATACAACATATATTAAATACATCATCGTCATTGGTGCAATCATTCTCTTTCATTAAATTTACTATTTTATCATGTGGTGTCTCTAATTTTTTGTCAGTTGTAATACTAAATTTATTTCTCACATAGTTTAAACTTCTACAAACTGTTGAGTTACTGCCTTGGTTTACCAATGAACAACATAATTGCACAACAGGGTTTTCACTACAAATTACCTTATTGTAAAATTTAACAAATCTTTTAATCAGCTGGTTTTCGATAGAAATATCATCCACAACCTTGTGTAAGTAACCACCATGTGCTCTTTGACTTAATCCAATTAATTGTCTCATACATTTTCTCCAGCACACATAAAATTTGTTTATCACATCACATGAGAATTCCCAAAGAACACACCCATATAAAGACAAGCAGTAAGTTTTAAATAGTCTGTACTTCACACTTACTGGGCAATGCCTGAACACACTCATCATTAAGTTAAATCTTTTGACAAAATCGTTGTTCGTTTTTAATATATGATTCTCCTGAGATTTGCAGCCAATAGAATGTCCAAGGTGGTCTGCTGCATTAGTAGAAGTAATAGCTACACCATTAAAATATATAACATGTGACTTGTGTAATATATACCATGTCGTTTAAAAAAGAAGAAAAAGGAATGTAGGAAAACAGTTTCCATAACATACTTCTATATTTACAGTGACTGTATCTGAAATGTACAAAGGTATGAGTCTCTATGGAGACTGTCTTCTTCTGGAAAAATTTATACCTATGCTATGCTCACAGATAATCACAGATATCAGTGTGCATATTTATGGTGCAGTAAAAGCGATTTATTCTTAGAATTGTCATTTTCTTAGAAAACTTCTAGAGATTATTATGATACTTATTCTGAGAATTTTTCTAAGAATGTTTTTTTTATTCTTAGAATTTTTCTGAAAATAAGAAATTGCTATGCACAAACTCAAATTTTTGACACCAGAATTACCTCCATATACAGAAAGTCACTTACGGGACTGTATTCACAAAGATTCTTAGACTTTTTCTTAGAATTACACTTAGTCTGATTTGTGCACACATTTCTTTCTTCACTTCTATTCTCAGAATTATTCTTAGCTAAGAGTTGTTTTGCGAATATCATTTCATTCTAAGAATAAGGAAATTCTTAGCATAGAACTTTTCTTTTGAGTTAAGTGTAATTCTAAGAAAAAGATGTAAAAATCTTTATGAATACAGACCCAGATCATATTGTGGGTCAAATAGAAATCTGACACTCTCTTGGAATGAACTTCGTATTTTTTATAACCTAACAAGAAATGAATTTAGAATTTCCAGTTTTTGTTTATAAAATTATTATTTCCACAATATATAGCTAGACGAAAAGAGAAAGAGGTTGTAAACCACTTTTTTGAGTCTACAGGAAATGTGTTACTGTCAGCAATACAGTAAAACTGATTGTAGTATCATGACTGATAATTTATTAACAATGTTATCAACAAAAAAGTCCTATTTTTTTGAAAATTTAATCAATAAAACTGAATTAATTACCATAATTGGTTCTGAAATTAATTAATTTCAGAACCAATTGGTTGCACACATTTTCAACTAATTCACTTTCATTGGTTAAAAAGCAATGGTGATTCTAGTGTCCCATTGCAAATTTGCTGAGTCAGCATTTATAAAATGTTCACTGTACCAACAAGATGCACTCAGAGAGAGCAAAATGCTCGACTCGATGTGACCAGCCTCACAAGTGTTAATATAAAGTATTGTAAGGAAGAGAATAAAATAAAGCCACACATGTAAATTAATTTTCAGTGGATTTCTCCTCATTGAGGAACACATGCATACTTGAACACACATCCAGACACTGGATAAATATTTTGTGGGTAGTGAGTTCATAATAGTGTGGCTCACTCTCTGACAAAATTATAAATGTTAATTGAAAAAATGAGGACACACTATACCAGAAATCACAGAGCAAATAATGCCACCATGGTTGCATTTCCAAAAATTTTGGAGGTTTATTGGTATCCAGGATATTAACTGGATCTTTCCTAAAATGTAATCACTTCTTCCCATGGCTAGCCCATTCCTACTAACAACTTAACATCAAAATTTGTTCATTACTTTTGTTGAAGAAATACATTAAAGATGGAACCCATGAAAATTGTATTAAAGATATGATTCAGATCTTTTCGAAAAATTAGTAACTTCTTTCTTTGGCCAGGTCCTACCGCCAAAAAAATATAAAGATCTGTTCATTAGTTCTGGAGTAATCTAAACACCCCAAAAAGACAGACAGACAAATAGACAAACACACACAAACTTAAACTCCTAGTGGAGGTAAAAATATTGATTAAAAGCCACTTGGTGAAAATCACTCAGGGTAAAGTTTTTGTGATGGACTGTCAGGGAACTGAAAGAAAAAGATAAAAAACAAAGAAAAAATTCAAGAGATAAAATGAGAAAATACATAAAGACAGAAAGTATCACAAGTTAGGTTTGTGACCTCACAATTACAATTGCATTGTGACATCATTGAGTAATGAAATCATCAGAAGGCAAACATATTGATTAACGCTCGACAATGGACCTTTCCGTGGCATCCGGTGACAGATTTGATTGACAGCTCACTGGCCAATGAAATCTTACAGGAAATCCAACGAAAATGAGGCTCTGTAAAAAAAACAGCCATTGGAGACCTTGTGCATTTTTATAATCATAAAACGTACGATTGTAAGCGTAAAGAAATAGTATATTTGGGGCTGGAGTCATAACGTACTCATCTATTTCACTTGCACAGTACTGTAAAGTATATTGTGTGTGTACCAAAAGTTAGGCCAAGTCAACATATGGATACGTTTTATAAAATATGCTGCATTGGCAGTGTCAGTTAGGGTATGTGTTAAAATGGGCCACTTTTTCTCTTTAGTCATTCTTTAATAATAACTGGGGTAAATTGTAAAAAAGGATTGAAATTTATTAGAATGTAGGCATAAATTAAATATAAGGTTTTTATCACTTGTTCTGTATCACACAAAAAATTGCATTGCTTTGACCTAAAACCACGAGGAGATTTTCTCCACAAGGAGATATATTTAGGGCAACTTCATTTATAGGCTGTCATAAATATACTAGTTCACATGAAACCACACCAAATACATCAAATGGTAGACAAGACATAAAACTAATCAATGCCAGTTGCTGATATGTTTTGGATGGGCTTTGTATGAGAAAAACAGTTAGGGGATTCATTTACCTAAAACATCCATTTTTTACGTGAAAAACGTTAGCTCATATACTTATCTCCGCTAGAAAATGGCGAAAAACACACAATCTGGTCACGTCACAATGTTAAGTTTGGTACTCACGGAGTTGAAAACCTCATGCGCAACCTCTCTATTTTATGCATGTTGACATACTGGTAACCTCTAAAATAATTTAATTATTTTATGTTGCGTTATTAAAAAATAACTTGTCCAGGGTTGTAATACACACATTTTTTCATACACTTTTTACTGAAATGGAGGGTTGTGCAACATATAGGACCACAAATTAATACTTCTATTTTATTTGCTCTATTTCCTGGTTTGGCTATTTGTCTGTGCTCCTGTCTAACACTAAAATAAAAATAAATAATTTTAATATCAATATGTCTGCATCATACATAAATGTTAAAAATTTTATATATATTTATTTTCAAGGGTTTCTTTTGAAATTATATTCTTCCTTTTAAGTTATGTTTAAAATTCACAGTGATTTCCCACCCTTTTCAAATGACTATAAATAGCTTTGTTTGTGAGACTCTATCAACGGTTTTACAAGTGGGTGGGGCTTATCGTAGTTCACGGAAAGGTCCATAGGAGAGGGTTATTGTAATCAGTTTGTTTCTGTCTGTCTGTCTTTCTGTCTGTGCACCGTTTTGCCCTTGTTACTCAAAATTTATAACACCAATCAATCTCAAATTTTTGGGCAGGTATTTCATGGGGTACAGACGGATTCCTCCAAATTTGGTGTAATTTGCTTGAAAATTAAAATCAACAGGGAGTTTTTCTTATTTTTAATTGGGAATACACTGTGAAACTGCTTCTCTTCATCACATACGTAAAAATCAATATTTTGCTTTCTGATGATGTCATTAGTCAGCAATGTCACAATGCAATTGTAATTGTGAGGTCACAAATCTAGCTTATGATACTTGCTGTCTTTATGTAAAAATATTTCTTCTCATTTTATGTCTTTAAAACTGATATAATGATAATCAAGATGGAGAGTGATTTCCCACCCATGGTATATTCATCATTTTTATTAATTATTATTTATGTTTTATTTTCTCTTGTTTTCTTTCAATTCCTTGATAGTCCGTCACAAAAAATTACCATGCGTGATTTTCACCAAGAAGTGATCTTTATTTACCTCCACCAGCAGTTTATGTTCTTGTGTGCTAATTGTTTGTCTATTTGTCTGTTTTTTGTGTGTATTACTCCGGAAATAATGAACAGATCTTTATAAAAAATTTTAGGGTGGGACCTGACTGAAGGAAGAAGTTACTGAAAGAGAGATCTGGATCTTATTTTGGATACAAAAAATCATGAATTTTCAGAGGTCCCATTTCAATGTATTTTTAACAACCTTTGTTTTCTACTTTATATTGCTATGGAGATTAATTTACATGTTTGGTGTAATTCTATTCTCTTCCTTACAATACTTTATATAACTTGGGAGACTGGTAACATGGAGTCGAGTGTTTTGCTCTCTCTGAGTGCATCTTGTTTACAAACTAATAACAATAACCATCTCCTATCATCGAGAGTTAATCACGATTACTATGCAGATTACTCAAATGTTTGTTGTGTTGACCCCCAGTTTTCATGATTTATTTTAATTGATACTGTATGATCTTTGTTTGCATGAAATATTTCAAAATTCCTATGTGAAGGTTGTGCCCTAATGTGTTTTTGTAAATCCCGGATGAGCCCCCAAAATGTGAAGGTCTCACCCTACAATATTTATAACAAATCCCAGCTCCGAGCTCCCACCTAACAATTTGCTAGGACAAAAACTTTAATTACCAATATGTTACGAAATTGCCTGAGGTCATTGACCTGACTCCTAACAGAGGAAGATTCTTATTCTTCGCAAGAGAATAGCACCAATAAAATCTTTAGATTTCATGTAACAACTTATTAATAACACCGTATTAATATAAATTTGACATTTAATATAAAATATCAAACAATACAAATACAACAAACACACAGCAAATCTAATTTTAATTGCATTACTGTATTACAGATACAAAATATAAATATTCCTAGAAACCAAGTTTTAAACTACAAAATTACTACTGCTAGTGACAACAGTAATAACCTGGAAATACCACAATATATTATACTGTTATTACAATATATAACCATTACTACAATATATTACCATTATTACCATATATTACCATTATTACAATATATTACTGTTATTACCACATATTAATATTATTAAAACAATCCGTTGTAATTCAAAATGAACACAATACCTGTGCCTAATACCCAAGAGCCTGTGTAAATTCTTTACACAAACATGACAAGTCAAACCAAATGCTTGGTCTTCAACCGAAACATGATCATTACCAGATCAAATATTACCAATACAACATGGAATATATTACAACCTATAGCAATATATATACTAAAACCAATAATTAATCACGTATACCACCGGCACAGTCTCCGATTTTACAGTCTCTGTTACAGAATATATAGCCAGACTCCGACTTTAAAGTCTCTGTCTATATTTACCAATATACTGATTAACAACCTATTAAACAGTATCCGACTTTACGGTTTCTGAATATTACACAATATAACATTACTAAGAATAATTAACAATTCCAGATGTAAAATACTAACCTAAATCTGGCACTCTGTAATCTTCTCGTAAAACACCTTCTGGTATAATACTTAACAACTGGTATAACACTTTCAATAAAATCACACCCAATCTAATTATTAACAACCTGGTAAAACACTTCTTATAACCTCAAGATTTGAAACCAAATTCAGCCTGTTAAAAATAATTCTTACCAGCATTAGCATGCTAAAAACACTTGTGATCACTTCAAGATTCAAACCCAGACTAATTTTAAAATCAAATTACGCTATGACCTAATCATGGTTGCTAAGATGCCTCTACCTAGAGCTGACAACAAACTGACAGCTGATAAACTGTATTATAAACTGACATCACAGATTATAAACCATACAACTCATAAAAAGTGCCTTAATTCACACAACTGGTGCCTGATAATAACCAGTAACATTAAGAATGAAATAGGTTATACATTAAACTAAATGGAGACACATAAAACCCATTATAAAGTAAAAATTCCTACCCTTTCTAAAACTCAAAATCACCATTAGAATCACGTCATCACAACATGATGCGTATGTAAATGGTTGGTACTTAATTTCAAACTCTGTAACCAAAAAAAAAATTCCTGAAATTCGCCGCGAATCTCGTCAAAATGCTACCATTTCACACTTCCCTCCCCTTTAAATATGTTTAATTTATTTGACATACCAGAATACAAGGTAAAATCAATAAACATTCAAGAGGTATTCAATCTGTATTCAATAACTAAAACTTAATTCTAGCTTAATGCCAGAATGAATATCAGTTATATCATAACCCATAAACAAAATACTTTTAAAAATAATTTACCGCACATAACGCTGTGTTATGTCAAAATATGCCAAATCTATATGACATACAACAAAACAAGATAAAATATGACCACATATCACATTCTCTAACTGTAACCATGCCAACTTCACATGACATATGCAATACTAGATAAAATCTTGTAATCATTTAACTAGTAATACACACACCAGAATAAAAAAAAATTACACACCTTTCCCCTCTTACAAAAGGAAATAATTTTCAAATTATTTACAGCATTAAATATCAAATTAACTCACACAGATAAAACAATAGTATATCAATATGCAAAATACAGTAGCTGTTATATCATTTAAAATGCACAGATCTACTTTAAATTTAGCAGCAATGTCTCTTTTAAATATAAACAGTTCCATATAGATTGTTCACAATGTCCAGAACTCTCCAGTCTGTTCCTGAGTTTCTGAAACTACACTACATAGTTTAGTACAAGAAATATACTAAAACTACAATATTTAAACATACTGCGATATTTCCAAGTGTACCAAGTGGTACTAAATAGGAAACTATATGAAAAGGTCACTGATAGCATTTTCCTTTAACATATACCTTTTACCATCTGGTAAAATAATATTTTAAACAAATTTCTTTCTTTGGTGACATACATATATCTACATTCAGGCAGACACTTTGACAAATATAATTTACCGACTTTTGCCAAATTAATATTTAATCTGCAAGCAAATCCAGTTCATCATCAAAATCAAAAGTGCAATCTGTACTTTCATCAACCCCAAGGAGTTCATTAATAATCTCCTCATCTAAATCTATACAACTATTTATACTTGAGTTAACTGATCTGACAGATTTGACACTTGTTCCAGACATTTCCGATTCAACATATTTGGTAATGACATTCCCTTTTTCACTTAGATCATCTGAAACTAGATGAACAGTACTTAAATGGACTTTCATGTCCTGTCCATCAAAACATTGAAATAAACAAAGAGGACACTTCAATGGAGCTTTGTAGCCTTGTAACACATGTACTCCGAAATTATCTAAATCTATATTGGAAACTTCAATACCATGAACATTCATGATATGTTTTTTGAAATAAAAATTGTCCAGCCTGGACTCACAGTGACCACAAAAGTCACACCTATAGCCCCAAAATATATCTGCATGAAAGCGGGTTACATGCCTACCCATATTTTTAATCACTTGGCAACAATGAGAACACACACTGTGTTATTTAACAAAAGTAAAACTACGTCCCTTTTTGGGTTTTTTCCTTGGAGATCCCTCCTCATCTGACTTAGTTAAACTGAGCATCCTGCTCCCATTTTGAATGGGTTCCTATTACCCTCAATCTGCAAGTTCTGAAAATACAAATTAATAAAGAAAGCATAAGCCAAAGCCCTATTTTCTATTTCCGCCTTAAGTAGCCCTTACATATTATACAACCCCCCCAAAAATTCTTAAACATACTCATTACTTATACCACCTTTTATTACCACTCACCAAACCTCTGGGGTGGTTTCACCTGTCGCTACCGTCAGTTTGAAACAAAATTGTCATTCTCGAGATCGACTCCTTCGTCCACTTCAATCTCAGCTTCATCTGAGTTGATTTCTTGTTGGACTTTTGACAACTCGTTTACCCATGAGGTACCTCTCTCATCTCTCACATGAGCCTGTTTTAACCTGTCATGGTTAACAACAAAGACTTTACTGTTAGCGTTCAGTACAATTCTATAAACTGTATTTGAAAACTTTTGAACAACTACTTATGGACCTTTCCATTTATAGTAGCTCTCTTTTGGTGCATTTCCAGGAGTCCTGGACACGCCCCAAAAATGTGAAGGTTGCACCCTACAAGATTCATAACAAATCCCAGCTCCGAGCCCCCACCTAACAATTTGCTAGGACAAAAACTTTAATTACCAATATGTTAAGCAACAACCTTAAAATTGCCTGAGTTCATTGACCTGACTCATAACAGAGGAAGATTGACCTTAATCTTCACAAGAGAATGGCACCAATAAAATCTTTAGATTTAATGTAACAACTTATTAATAATACCGTATTAATATAAATATCATTTATTAAATCTCACATAAATTATCAAGCAATACAAACACAATAATACAAAGCAAGTATAAGTTAAATTGTATTATTATTAGATAGGCAGGCATTTCCTAGCTCGTTAATGTTTTTTTAAAGGTCCATAAAACACCATATTTGCACAGATTCTTTCATTATCAGCCCGCTATTTTGGGAATAATAATATTAATGCATGTTTTAATGTTTCTCGTAAGTTTGTTTACAACTGGTTTGCTCCCACTTGAAATTTTGAAAATGCCATATCTACCTTATTATTTGATGGATCTTGATCAAATAAAAAAGAGTATAAACAGCTTAAAAGCATTTTTACAATAGAATGAGTAAAAGTGGTACGAGTTAAAGTTAAGAAATGAAAAATCGTAAAAAAGTGAATGTTTTGAATGAGTGCATTACTGATGATGGAATAAATTACATTTTACAGGAGCAAAATCCATAAAACTGGCCGGTCATGAGTGTATAGGTGTCAATGTTTTAGTCATGGGAGTTGGGGTTCGAATCCCACCAAGACAGTGTAATCTTTTTTTTTTGCATTTAGCTTTTTAAAGCAATCTTTTAAACAGGGTTTTAACATTAAAAATACGCTATCTACTGAAGAGTTGAAGTATTAAAGTTAAAGTTAAAAATTATTTTGAGCATGTTTACAGTTACAGATAAACAACTGAATCAAAATATTTGGTTTCCTTTGAAGTTCTACAGTTTTGCAAGAAAATGTTAGAAATAATACTTAATATTTATTAGAATTAAGCTGAATAATAATGACATGCAGATATAATAATAATAGTAATAATGTGATTTTGTAGGCCATTTTATGTTTTTACAGGCATGCCATGAATCATTACGGCCCAAGGGCCGTTAGATTCACAAAATCACATTATTGTACTATTACTGTATTACAGATACAAAATATAACTATTCCTAGAAACCAAGTTTTAACTACAAAATTACTACTACTAGTGATAATAGTATTAACCTACAAATACCACAATATATTACCATTATTACAATATATTACTGTCATTACCATATATTATCGATAGTACAATATATTACCGTTATTACCATATTTATTATTGTTATTACAATATATTACCGTTATTACCATCTATTACCATTATTACAACAAACTGTTGTAATCCAAACGAACACAATACCTGTGTTCTTGACCCAAGAGCCTGTGTAAATTCTTTACACATATATTACAAGTTAAACCAAATGCTTGGTCTTCAACCAAAAAAAAATGTGATCGTTATCACCAATACAACACGGAATATATTACAACCTATAGCAATATGCATACTAAAACCAATAATTAATGACGTATACCACAGGCACAGTCTCCAACTTTACAGTCTCTGTCTATAATTACCAATATACTGATTAACAACCTATTAAACAGTATCCGACTTTACGGTTTCTGAATAATACATAATATAATATCACTAAGAATAATTAACAATAGTAAAATACTAACCTAAATCTGCACTCTTCACTCCTCTTTGTAAAAGATGTGTGTTGTTCCGTAAAAGATAACTTTGAATGTTGTACAATAGAGTTGTGCCCTAATAAGAGCAAAAATATATTAATTTCTTGTGTTTATAGAACACCAGGTAATAAAATTAATAATTTTAGTGAGAAATTTGATGAAATATTAAAATATGTTAATTGTAGTAATAAAGTAATATATGTGTGTGGTGACTTCAACATAAATTTATTAAATACTGATATACATAAAGATACTCATAATTTTAGTGAAACAATGTCTGCATATGGTCTTTTTCCATTAATTGACAAGCCTACCAGAATTGATATTCATAGATCAACTTTAATCGATAATATTTTTACCAACAATGTCAGCTGTGATGCTTGTAGTGGTATTTTAATAAATGACATTAGTGATCATCTACCCATATTTACTTGTTGTGAACAGAAGTTACTTGAAAAAAAGACAGAACAATTTAAATTTGTTCGGGATATCAAAGATGAAAATATATGTAAATTAAAAGATCAACTCCTTTCCACAAATTGGAATGAACTGTACAGTTGTGATGATGTAAATGTTGTTTATAATAAATTTATATCTGTTTTTAATTCTGCATATAACTACTGTTGCCCGGTAAAAAGAGTCAGGATAAAAAGTAATGCTACCAAACCATGGTTCACATTGGGTTTCAGAAATGCATGTAAAAAGAAAAATATGTTGTACAGAAGGTTTTTGCAAAACAGAACAAGCATAAATGAAACTAAGTATAAGGTATATAAGAATAAATTGACCACAATTCTAAGACTAGCTGAGAAAGAATATTATGATAAATTGTTAGAGAAAAATAAATGTAATGTTAAATTAATGTGGCACACTCTAAATGTGTTAGTAAAAGCTAAAGTATCAAATTTTTTTCCAGAAGAATTCATATATAATGACAACACACTAAATACACCTGTTGACATAGCAAATGGTTTTAATGAATTTTTTGTAAACGTAGGTCCTGTATTGGCCAGTAAAATAATTTCACCAGATAGTAAACTGCATATTTATGATTATATGAAGAACAAAAATAATGACTCAATGTTCATTGAAGAAACTTCTTCTGATGAAATAAAAAAAAATTGTAAATGCATTTAGTAATAAAAGCTCATGTGATGTAAATGATATTAGCATGTCTTTAGTGAAAAGGGTATTTGAGTCACTGGTTGAACCATTTGTTCACATTTGTAATCTATCATTCAATACTGGTACTTTTCCAGATAACATGAAAATAGCAAAAGTAGTCCCTTTATACAAGTCTGGTAGTAGAAATGTTTTCAACAACTACAGACCAGTTTCACTTTTACCACAATTTTCTAAAATCTTAGAGAAATTGTTTAATAATAGATTAGATAGTTTTATTACTAAATATGATATTTTGTCAAAAAGTCAATATGGTTTTAGAAGTAATAGATCTACCTCGATGGCACTGGTAGAATTATTAGAAAAAATAACAAATAGCATTGATGATAAGAAAATAACAGTTGGGGTGTTCATAGACCTTAAAAAAGCTTTTGACACTATTGATCACAAATTACTACTAAAGAAAATGGAATTTTATGGGATCAGGGGTATAGCTTTAAAATGGGTGGAATCATATTTGGCAAACAGAAAGCAATATGTTTGTATGAATAGTTCAAGGTCAAATCTATTACAAATAAGATGTGGTGTTCCTCAGGGATCAATACTTGGCCCAAAATTCTTTATACTATACATTAATGATATTTGTAATTGTTCTAATATTTTACAGTTTATTCTATTTGCTGATGACACCAATATATTTTACTCAAGCTCTCAATATGAAACCTTAAGTACAATAATAAGCCATGAACTCTCAAACTTGAAAATATGGTTTGCTTTGAATAAATTGTCGTTAAATGTTTTAAAAACAAATTATATGGTATTTTCCAGTAAAACTGTATTTAAAATTATAAACATAGTCTTTGATGAGCAATTGATAGAAAGAGTCCACACAACCAAATTTTGGGGTGTAATTATAGATGATAAACTATCATGGCACCATCATATTGCATATGTTTGTAAGAAGTTAAACAAAAGTTTATCAGTCATTTATAAACTGAAAGATATACTTAATGTTAATTCTCTGAAACATCTTTATAATGCACTTGTATTACCATATCTTTTTTACTGTTGCGAAGTTTGGGGAAATGCTTCTAAATATTTGATAGAAAGAGTGGTATCTCTACAACAAAGGGCTATTAGAGTAATAAGTAAATGTGAATTTAGGGCACATACCCTTCCTTTATTTAGCAAATACAAACTGTTAAAATTTAGTGATATAGTTCGGTTCAAGATCTTGTTATTTATGCACAAAGCCAAAGAAGGTAGTTTACCTGATAATATTCAACTGTTTTTCAAGTTAAAACAAAGTACCAATGTAATTACTAGGCAAGAGGGGAAGTTTTATGTTGTTTTTGCCAGAACAAAACTAAAATTCAAATGTATTTCCATATATGGTGTAAAATTATGGAATAATCTAAGCAGTGACATCAGTGAAATTAAACCTTTTCATAAATTTAAATCACTATTGAAGAAGTATATGATTGAGTCTTATAATGAATAAGAAAATATAATTATATCACTCATCTATGTTTATTATGGGCATATAATTTTCTTAAATGTAATAGTATTGCACTCTACTTGTGCTCACGTTAAATTGTGGGGGGGGGGGCAGCACAATTAATAAGCTCTGCTTCAACTGCCTCCTTTTCAATAAGCCAGTATTATTGATTATTATTTTCTATAATTATTCTATAAATCTGTATTTTTACTTTAAGTGTCGTTGTTTGAAATATCTGTAGTATTCTGTCATTGAAATGTTATGCTTGGCTGAAATAAACATTTATTTATTTATTATTTATTATTAAAACGCCCTCTGGTAAAATACTTCACAACTGGTATAACACTTTCAATAAAATCAAACCCAATCTAATTATTAACAACCTGATAAAACACTTCTTATAACCTCAAGATTTGAACCCGAACTCAGCTTGTTAAAAATAATTCCTACCACTTAAAGATTCAAACCACGCATTAGCATGCTAAAAATACTTGTGATCACTTCAAGATTCAAACCCAGACTAATTTTAAAATCAAATCACCCTATGACCTAATCATGGTTGCTAAGATGCCTCTACCTACAGCTGACAACAAACTGACAACTCATAAACTGTATTATGACATCACAGATTTTAAACCATACAACTCATAAAAGTGCCTTATTTTACAAAACTGGTGCCTGATAATAACCAGTAACATTAAAAATGAAACGGGTTATACAATAAACTAAATGAAGACACATAAAACCCATTATGAAGTGCAAAATCCTACCCTTTTTAAGACTCAAAATCACCGTAAGAATCACGTCATCACAACAGGATGTGTATGTAAATGGTTGGTACTAAATTTCAAACTCTGTAACCAAAATCGGAACTCCCGAAATTCGCCGAGAATTTCGTCCAAACGCTACCGTTTCACACCTAATGTTGGAATTTTCACAAGTTACACATTTGTCTGAAATTAAGAGAATTTTAATCAGATATATAATCCAGTTTGTAAAACCACATCAGAGATTTCTTTGAGCTACTATATTCACTTGTACTGTTCTTTGACTATTTTGTTTATTATTTGTAAAGTTTAGGGTGCACAATGATATTACAAAGAAATATTAAAAGTTGATGAATTACATAACAAAAAAATTAAAATGTTATGTATACTCGTTTCTAACTTTAGCTATGTACATTAAACTAAATCTGAGAAATGAAGGACAAACTTCTTGCTTCAATAAACAAAAAAAGTTTCATCAGTGACCCCCAACTGTTTCTATTGTTCTGAATATAAAACATCAAGATAAACTTATTTTCAAACTTTGGTTAGATTTTTAATGTTAAAACTATTTAATAGCGATTATCATTTAATCTTTGGTAAAGTTCTTACATCAACAAAAATATAACTCAAGATATTACTAAGAAGCCACTTCAATTACGTAAAATTATTAAAAACAATTTAACAGTTGGCAAAGTCAAGATTTCATTTAATAGACCAATGAAGGTTAACTTAAGTAAGGATATTTACAGTTACTTTTTTGATCGCATCATTTGTTTCAGGAATATAATGTTGTATGCTTCATATCTGGGAGAATTTCACACTAAATATCCTATGTAGTATTAATTATGAGTCACAGTTACATTTTTCTGTACTTATTAATTAATTAACTAAGTAACTTCTAAGTAAGCTTCCAGACAATGTGATATATAGATTTAAGAAGTAATAAGAAAGGTTCAAATATTTCAATGTAGCCAGATGTAGTTTCACACTCAATTAACTACACATGTAGCCACCGGGTTAAGCATCCTAAATCTTCACAGTTTCGGTGTTACTGTCTTTTTCAAGCAATCCATTACATCAGGTAATTTATTTCTGACTTAGAGAAAATCTTTTCACAGTAGCATCTCACATATCGCTCCTGACTAATTTTACATTAGACAGAACATTTTACATTTTTATTTTGCAGCAAAAATTTCAAAATGTAGATATATTGTAAAAGTTGAATGTATTTGCAGCAGACAACTTGCTGCTGCTATATGTCTATCAGCCAGAGAAAAGAGAGTCAAGTCCCTCGGCAGACTCCTGAGTATACCAGGAATAAATAATTGTGTAAATTACATAGATTCTTATGGAAAAACTCCAATCATGGAAGTTGGAGATTATTTTGGGGGCAAAGATGATGAAAATATAGCAAACATTTATGATTTGCTTGCAAATAATGGAGCTGACTTGAAAGCTGCTGACAACAATGGTAAAAGTGCCAGGTATGCTTTACAAAACACAGATTTTTTTTCAATAAAAATAAGTGTTTAACAATGACAACATGAAACAATAGCTTAATGAATCTATATATTATACTTGTTTCTGGTATTAATGTATGATCAAATGAGGTCACCTTACGTTGACTATAACATCGTCTTTTCAATCATGGACTGGGAGTACTATACCTTCTATGAATGAATTATTCTGACTTTTGCCGTATTAAAATATGGATCACTAGTCAAGTCATTATGGGCAATAATTAAGAGATGAGATGGTATTTTTGCTTATAAAAATATGCAACAGTTACCAAGCATATTTTATGTGTATATATAATGCAAATGCATAGTTTGGATAATCATATGTGAAAGTTATATAATAAAGTTCTTTCTGTCATATGTGAAAGTTATTTAGTAATGTTGGAGTCCAATAAAATTCAAGCGATATCATATTTACATCACATCTAACTTTTTTACTTTTATTAAATGGCAACTACCAAAAATTGTTGACTCTAAAACAAAAATGATAGATACCAAGGATTTCAAATTTTAAATTCTAGTTTTATGTATAATTAATCAAACACTTTCCCGCTACTATGACTTTTATTCTGGTACAATAGCTTACCATGTTCGACTCCATTGCTATTTGCAAGATACACCGCACACTTCAATAAAATGTGGTATGCATGAAATATAAAGTGGCTTTGTTCCTCTTTATAAACTTTATGCATCTTTTATTTAGAATTGTTAGAAAAAGTAGTTTTTGCAGAAAATATTATATATATCTAATTAATATTACGTCAGAAAATGTCACAAACTAAATGATTTAAGAATCAGGACAAAAAAGGGGTTGTTTGCTGTCATTTCTTTGCAGAATGGGAGACATCAGCTTTGTGTTACATCGTAAATGACCTCTATGTTAAAGGTTGAGCTTGCACTAGGTGAAACATTTAACCTCTGAATATACTCAAAACTAGCAACTAAGAAAACAAATAAGTCAAAAACCCTACATTTCTCATTAGAAGACAAATTATTGAGAACCAAAGTTTTTAAGGGGAAAAAGTCCTTTCCTAAGTAAAAGTTAATTTTTTACTTCCTGTTTAACAGTCAGGGGGATATTTAGAGAGGTCCTGAGCCTTGTCATTGATGGGACTCGAACCTCCGACGGGGTAACTGCCTGGTAGATGCTAACCACTAACATGCTAAACACTAGGCCACCGAGGACCTCTACGCTCCTAAGAACCATGGAATGTTGATACAATTTTTTTTCACCATCTTCATCTTGATAGTGTGGCAGTGATTTTAACAGCTCTCAACTTGTGTAATCAAAGTTCAACTCACAGCTTAAAAAATCTAGGACTTAAATGCAAATACCACAGCCTTAAGCACAGTGTACAGTGTTCAACAAAACTTTGAAATCATCAACCACTACTTTGATGGCTTCAGAGGAAGCTAAGGATATGAAAATAAAATCTCGGGCAATCATTAGTGATCAACTTGGTGCAATGGACCCAAAGATTCAGGAAATATTATTGTCAGGCCTTGTTCAGCATTCAAGCCAGATAATGAGATCCAAACAATTGTAGGAAGATAACCAAAATCACAAAGAAACACAAAAACAGTGAATTTTTTTTCTAAGTTTGATCTTGAAGTGCCCCCCATGAACCACTGCCATAGCTTCCATATTCCACTTCTACGGGGGAAGAGATCACATTACATACAGAATATAAAAGACAACCACAAGTTTCTTGAAAAAGGACACAAGTATCTGCCTTATCCTGGTTGGGCTCACCTGATTTCTGGTATCATTTTATACTCAGACATCAGAGTAACTGATAAAAGTAATTGGGCCTGTGACATTTAAAAAAAACAGGTCCTTTCAAATAAAAACATAAAACCCCATTATGCATGTAGTAATGAGGGGTCATCAGAAATACTATAGGGTTTAAAATATTATTATCAGACATTAGAACATAAGTCAACAGTTTAGTCAGTCCGCCTATGGTTAGTTTTCACAACTTATTCTAACGCAAATATATTGTGCTGCAAGAAACTGGAAAATTTAATAAAAGTAATGCTTATTTCTGAAAACTAAACATTGCCTCAGATTCAAGATGTGACATATTTATAAAAAGGCACATGTGGGGTAAAATATATATTTTATTTACACTAAACACATCTATTAATTATATACACTCATATTTGAAAAATAACTTTTAGTAGATATTCTTGAATAATGAGGCCATCTTAAATAAAGTTGTAAGGTTAACCCACATGAGTTGAGTTTGAAACTTATGAGGTGGGGTGAATTTAAGGTCACCCTAAGTTGGAAGAAAAATGAAACTTAGTTATGTTAAGGTGGCCGGAAGATAAGAGTATCCAAGGAGTTTTAGATCTGAGGTTAGTGTTACTTTTAAGGATACATATAAAATAAAAGTCATTTAAAAACAGCATTGCTGTGGACATCAACTGAATTATTGTCCATAATGAAGTCCCCAGACCCCAGCTAGGAGGTAGGTATATGTAAGTGCTTCTGGAAAGCCAGAGCCACTTGGTCAGAAGTGTTGTGGTCAAGTGTGATGTATCTCCAGACGCATTCCGACGTCCAGGTGCCATGACTCTGAATATGCTGGAGGGCCACATTAGAGTTAAAGGCATAGGTGGCACCTGAACGTCGGAAGGTGTGAAAAGTGAGGTTGGAATTATAAAGGTTCATTTTTTAAGGATGAGTTTAAAATGTCTTCTGACCTGACTGGAAAATTTAATAAATTTAATGCTTATTTCTGAAAACTAAAAATTACCCTTGTACTATATGGAAAATAGGTATCATTCTCAAAAGAGTAAGATGGTATATATCAAATAGCTCTTCTGTTTTTACAACCCTTAAGTGAACCCCAAGTGGCTTATGCTAAGTTTAAACCCTTTCTACACAGTTTGGGCACTCATGTGATATGCCTCCCAAATATCAATGGGTATATTTGAAAAAGTATAATTATTTCATGAATTTTTGAAATTTGCAGACAATACTTGGTTAAAAGGCTTGAAACTGCCACTAAAAGTGGTCACTTCAAACAGATGGAGAAATTATGGGACATTCTTGGATTCTCTAATGACTTATCAAATTTCCCAGTCTCACTCAGGTAAGTTGTTATGATCTGACATTTTTAAAAGATGCATAGCTGTCCCATCGCTGTAAATTGCCCTTCTAAATGAGAATGGATTGCAAAATCTGAGAAATCTTAGTTCTGAGGGCACTGCAGTTTTGAAATATTTTCCTGACAGTCTTATGTCTTCTTGGGCATCATTATATCATTTTGGAAAAGAGAATGTGACAGCGTTTGACAACAGCCAAAATATGCCTATCCTAATTCAATTCTTGAGTGATCTATATGCCAATCAGGAAATTGGTTGTGTGCAAATGCCAACCCTTTGACGCCAATCTGTAAATTAAGATAAATAATACATTCGTTATCAACTTTAAAACTGACAAGACTTTAAGCAAGTATTCTTATTGTCCATAACATTCTACTGAGAATTAGAGTGTTTAAAAATGAGCAATGGACTGCTTCTGAATGTTTCTCAAACTAATTTGCAAAATGACTCCTAAACATAAAAATCCTATTATGAATGAAATAAGCATTGCCCTTTAACCCAAGGATTACACCTAAGCTGTCAATTAAGAGGTCTAAGATGGAAATCTATCGAAGGAATCAATAGACACACCTTTAAAATTTATACAGGATACGATCAAGAATGGAGAAAACACTGAGAGGTCACAGAAGGAATGTGTTACTTCAGGATAAGCAGGAGGTAGTGGAAGTGGCCATATAGGAAAGATAGGAGGCCATTGGAGCCACCCCCACATTTGGAAAAGAGAGGCCAATACAATACTGATCCCATACACATATTCAAATACAACAGACAGGGAGAGGAGGCTAGCTAGCTAGAGAAGAGCTTTCGACATTGAACCTAAAATCTAAAAAACAATGAACTCAGCATTATCTGGCTTAAGTCCTAATTTTCATCTTTGGACATCTTTAATGCAATCGACTTTGACTGTCTACTTAGATTAAGATGTTAAATTTACTGGATAGATATATGATTCCTAAAATCAAAGTTGTCATTTACGTGTAACAAATGTCCATTAGTATCAAAGATGAGCTAGGATACTGATTTGACACTTATGGAAAGCTAAATACGATCACCCAGAAAGTATTGGACTGAGTGATTCCCACATTTCACTTGTTAAAAGGATTTGGGCACAACTGTCAAATTTGTTTCATTTAACATAAAATATGAAAAAAATTATAGTGTTTTTGTCCTTGAGTTAATTTTTGCCTCTGGCGTTATTAGCTTTAAGTTACGCTAGAGTGGGCGGATAACTTCAAAAGGGTACATATTATATGTTGGGATATTGAGTTCATAAAAGTCTCAAAATAGAAATAAACGAAATTATATCTTTGACATTCAGACTCTATCTGTGTCATTTCATAATTATTTAGGTATGAGAGAGCTTATCTTAGCCATCATATATTCTTTTACCTAAATTTTATTTCACATCTGTGCAAGATTCTTCAGCTGTTTTAGAAACATCCTTCTAGGATAGAGACATCCAGGTGGAGATTTTAGTGTAGTTTTAGTTCAAGTCAACTCTTATCAATTTGTTTTTGTAATTCTTAGTTTAGGACAATAGAACCGACCTTGAGTAGTATCATAAAAATTTATAATTCATAGATTGTAAGATAGAAAATCAATATGTTGCATATGGGATTGATATGGCCTGTAAAATCATTGAACAAAATAAAATGTTTTTCTAGTGGTAAAATCACAGAAGTGGTATTGCTCCATTGAAATCTATAACTGATAAATCAATATTTAATGTCAATAATTTTGTTTTATGAATACATATGTAGCTACATTAAATGATCCCTACTTTTGCTGTCTTTCAATATGTAATTTTGTTATCATGTGTTTTTATAACATGCTATTTAAGTGCTAAAATTAGTGGTCGTGATATAATACAATTCAATGTGAATTTAATCCAATGTGCGAATTCATAGTTATTTGTGAAAGGTCCTTCCCACCTTTTTTAATGTTATGGCAAATGTTAAAACTGAGAAGACATGTTTCTGCAGCTTTAAATTTGAACTTAAGCCCACATCTAAAGTTTGATTGAGGTCACCACACCTACATGATCTATTTTTAATGCAATTAGTCCTATCCCAGGATGAATATTGGGATACCAAGATCTTAGCACAGTCATGCCTCTGTGGTATAGATTGCCTTCCATTCATGATAACTTAACACATTTTCATAGTCTCTTTAAACCTGGAATGTGGTTTTAATGGGATAAGGTCCCAGTGCTTTCAGTTTTATGGTCTAGGCTGTCTTCCATAAAGCCCATGGCGGTCTTCTAAATGTCAGATTTGGGGTATTTCTTCACGTTTTGGCCCATTACTCATGCAAAATCTGTCCCCCCCATAAGAATGCATGAATTTGACCTTTTTCTTCAAGTAAATGACTGGCCTTCAATCATCAGTATGTCAACCTTTTTCCGAGATAAATTTTAGTGTAATAACTAAATATATTATAAAAACAATTTAAATTTGGTATCTGTGTATCTAAGAAATTTTCCCAAGCCTATTGTTTTGTGACCTTAAAGAAATAATGTTGGCCTGCTAAACTTCAAATCTGAATTATTTTTTCACATTTCGGTCTGGTCTCTTCAACAGATGGAGGTATCATCCTAATCGACCTAAGGCTGATATATATCAAACATATATAAATCTTCTATAAGCGTGCACAAACTTCAAGTTCCTTGTCATTGGAAGACTTTTTTCAACAATGTATCATTTTTTTCCTGTAGATATTTCCTTTTATGTGCAATAACTAATATAATATTTACACAAGTCTTTAAAATTAAGCATGTGGGTATATGGGAATAAGGCCCCCAAAATATACTGAATTTTGGCTTCAGTATTCAACTGCAAGCAAAGTATGGCTCTGTTAGGCTAAGGAAATAGTTTAAACGGCAATAATTAAACACTTTAAGAATATCTTCCAAATTTTATGTTGGTTTACATGCGTAAAACCCTCAAAGTCTTTAGTTGTATGGCCTCAGCCTTTCAGTGTGACACATATGGTGCCATCTAAAAGTCACATTTAGGTATTCTTTCACATTTTGTCGTGGTACTCACTCACAAGACAGTCCCCGTCAAGCAAGTAGAAACAAGACATCAGCATATTGCCCTTTTGGGGGGATATTTCTGTAACGACTTTAGATCTTGATCCATAGCTGAGTCAGTAGCAATGCCAGTAGCTACTTTGAGTAGTAGTAGTTTATAATTCCAAAATATATGTGAACCATTTCAATAAATTATGGCTTTCCACTATCATCTAAGTAATGGTGGTTCCCATTTTGAGTCCTATCTCAATGACTAAGTAAATAAAAGCTATTTCACATTTCCAACTGTGGGCAAAATGAGTTAAAACCTTTTTCTTTCTTTCTAACGCCCTTATTCATATCAAATAGGATTTACTCTTAAATTTATTTCAGTAACATTGCTTACAAATTTATTTTCGAGTTCATACCCAAATAAAACATACTTGCTCGGACTGTCACAAAGTGTAATTGATACACATGGACATTTGTTTTTGTCAAAGGACTCCATTGCCAGTTAAATTTCTCTGAGTTTCAAAAATGACCACTTTGGTTTATAAATTCATTTACAGTGGTCATCCCAGCTATTTTCGTTCTCATTTGCCCATACGTTATGGTAGATTTGGCACAAGATACTATCCAGATAAAAAAGTTCTTGAAGGCTCCTCATTTATGCCCATCTGATCATAATTCAAATCAATTAGGCTATTACTTTGCTTTTAATGATGCAGCAGTGTAGATTTATCTGATGATATTCATTCTGTTTCAACTCTTCAGGAAAAAAGCTAAAAATCACATCTTTTCGTTAAAACTATGCCACTTCTCCTTGTCATTGAATTTGTTTCTACTGTTATGCCATAGAATATGCCTTGGTGGAGATTAACAATTATAAAATTCTGGAGTACAATAGAATAATTAACCTAGGAATATATAGAACAAGCCTTCATTGTAAACAGGAACTTTGAAATCACAGGAAGTTTAATAAATGAGTATTTATTTCTGCTATATCATAAATATCTTTAATACACTTATGTAGAATCAAAGTGTATCATTTTTAGCTCTCGGCTGGAGGGGTATTGTCATCAGCATTTCGTCTGTCTGTCTGTCTGTCCGTCTGTCTGGGAATATCTTGTCCGGGCTATATCTCCGCAACTTGGAAGGGATGTTCCTTAGGGGGTCTAGTTGTGCAACGTCATGGTCTGACCTCCGTGTGGCCTTTGACCTTGACCCTGTGACCCTTTGACCTAAATATCTTGTCCGGGCTAAATCTCCACAACAGTTAGCTGCAAGAAGTTCAAACTTGTTTTTTTTTTTTTTTTTTTGCTTTGGGGAAGGTTGAGGCTCCCTAAATTGTTAACTCTTAAACCTTTTGAATTACTAATTTAAAAATTAAAATTTAATTTTTGCAAAATACCTGACGCAGGAAAACAATGCATGACCAACTCATTTGCAAAAGTGAAGAAGGAAATGCAGAAGTGGTAAAAAGAATAATGCAATTTCAACATGTGGATGTCAACCACAAAGGGAAAGATGGAATAACTGCAGTGATGGTTGTTGGAAAACTTAAGGGCACAGACAAAGAATGCTCTGAAATCTATGATGTGTTACTGACACATGATGATACCCTGATAGCTGAAGATTATTATGGAAAACCAGCATTGTAAGTGTCTATACTCATAGTGAAAAAAAATCATTTCAATGTGGACAAACCAGAAAACAATTCTTTTGTGTCACATTTTGTGAAAATATGTTATTTCCCTGAAATTTATCATGCTAGTTATTTTGCATGATTTGTATTGATCACTTTAATATCATAGAATGCATTGTAACCAGATCGATATATAATCCTGTATTACCATTTGTAATTGTATTGAAGAGAATACCTTGGTGAGGCATTGGTGAACGCTTGTGCATGGGGACATATTCATATATTTCAAAGTCTCCTTGAAGCTAAAATTGACACCACATGCAGATACAAAGGAATGACACCCCTCACTGCAATCGGTGTTTGGGGAGGTACAGATGATGTTTGCGAAGCTATGTATGTTAAATTACTCTCACCGACTATTGACAACAGTGAACGATTAATGTAAGTTTCTTTAGCTTTACCACTATCCCTATTTATGAAGCTTTTCATTTTTTATTAAACAAATTTTGTGAAATATAGTTCCTAAATACTAAATCATCTCGAAAATGTGCTGTTTGTTATCATTCTATTGCAGTGTGTCATTACCATAGATACTATGCAACCCAGAAAATGACTTCTGCAATTCAGGAGTATAGTATGTTCTTGGTTTTATTTTCATGTAAAAGCAAAGGCTTAGGTTATGAAAGAGCTTTAACTCTAATGCCTGTAAAAATCTCAACTCATTGATTCAGTTTTAACAGTATTAATACTGTATAGGTCACAGGTCATTATGAATGGGTATTTTTAGGCACGGGAAACTAGTACATATAGTTGGTCAAGGTTCAAGGGTCAGATGAGAAGGAACAGAATATTAGCTTCCATAATCTGAGGCTACAAGTTGCCTTTACTGAACTACCTCCTAAACCAAACTTTCATATACTAGTACCTCAAGAGCCTGACATTTTCAAAAGTCATTTTCTTCTAGCTCAATAAGTTTGACATAAGAGGCAACTCAAAATGAGCAAGTGAGGAAAGTAATTTCTGCAAATATTTAAAAGGCCTCCAATGAGACTAACATTTTAAACAACCAACAATCTAGAAACTGCCTTGTTAGCCTTCCATTTGTAGACCATTAGAAGAATAACTGGATCTATGCCTACCTAAGTGCTTACCAATCTATTCCAGTGTCAGTTGGATTAGAGTTTATGTTAAAAAGGCTGATTAGCTGTAACAACAATATTCAGGACAAAGACAGTCTACATATTATATAGCCAAAGACTCTGGTAAATTTGTATGCAAATACTGGAATTCTCCAGTGG
The DNA here is from genome assembly GCA_964017235.1 of Sabellastarte sp. h YS-2021. Classification (NCBI taxonomy): domain Eukaryota; kingdom Metazoa; phylum Annelida; class Polychaeta; order Sabellida; family Sabellidae; genus Sabellastarte; species Sabellastarte sp. h YS-2021. Next base: position 13,438,482 of record OZ024933.1, read on the forward strand.
CACGACACTTTAAGGATCTTTAAGAAGTGGCATTAAGCAGTCTAGGGCACAAAACAAACGAAGAGCAATATTACTTCACCCCTGGCTATAAATTCTATATTTAGACATTATGCGGCAAATTAGGTGAAAGAAATATTTTGTTGGTTAGGTCTTTTAAATGACTGATCCAAAGATGTTTTACTTGTTCAAAGAGGATTGCCAATTACCAGGCAAGTTGGAATCGTGAACCCTTCTTGATGGTATTTCATGCCCTTTTCCAACGATAATGATCATAGTTAAGTTCCAACTAGTGGGACAACCTTAATGGACAGTACTCTTAATATAATCAATTGGTAGTGTCATACTTCAAACACACAGTGGAATTATTCTCATAATTCTCTATTAACTATTTCGATGTTTTAAGTAAATACATTTTTGTACCTGCAAAAGAAAGTTATGGGCTTGTCACTAAACCCTTAGATTTAGGTCCTTAAACCAGTGAAGCTTGCAGTTTGTGTTGTTTTAGATCATGTATCATTATATTTTATTCTAGATATGTTTATTTTCATGTGTGATGTTTATCTCTGTATAGGTCATATATGCTTATCTAATTAGTGTGAGTCCCTACATTTCCATATTTTGTTATATTTTGCAGGCTACATGTCATGTTCTTAAGAGTCTTACATGCCAATGTTTCCAATAACTTTTGATTAGAATGCAGCGATACATTTTACCCATTAGTTTTAATTCCCACAAAAGAATGTTGGGCCTGCCCCAGTTTGAACCTAAATGATACTTATGACATAAAGCCCTAACATAAAAGCTTAAATTCTATATCTTCACCTTGATAAACTTTCAGTTGCATGTCCAGGGTGTCTGTTAGATCTGCTGTGTCCAATTCAGGGAACTTATGGGGCTCTGCAGTGTCTTACACAGGAAAAAGCGGCTGCTAAAGTAATAAATTATCCTGTGAGCAGTTGGTTTGACTATTGCAGTTTCCTACAGAGTGGTCTTTTATGTTATCACATTATTTAAGGCGGTTATTAGTTATGTTTTTTGCATGATGAGTCCAACTTGTCTAAAATGACACTATGTTGAAGGAGTACTTCAAATTTCAAATCTAGGAAGCTTCAAAGTGTCCAAAATACCTTAACTAGAATTGCCACCAACAAACCAGTTATTCACATACAACTGCATTACCTAAAAGTTTGCTATGTTTGCAAGATCAACAGCATTCAGTCTTCATAACAGCTACAAGAGTGTATAAGTTCCTCAGAGTGGTTATCCTAAATATTTGGATGCTTTTTGAATTCCAGAAATCCCAAGGTGAAAGGTGATACCCATTGGTAAGATCAAAAATACCAAATAGGAAAATGACATTTTTCTATTCATATTTTGGATAACAAATTAACGCAATGCCACCTCATTCAAACTATTAACCAGTACACTTTCAGACAAGACACTGTAGTTTTGAAACACAGAATAATTATTTTTAAAGCTGGAGTCACACAACCTAACTGAAGCTTTATCTGACCTGAGTCTGTATTGGAGCTGGTAACATTATAATTTCAAATAAAACTTTTTCTGTGAAAACTTTCAAATTTATTTATTTGCAATCAGAAATACTAATTTCAATAACCCTTTTCTAATTTTTTTATCACTTTTCTTCAATACTTTCTTCAATATTATCAATAATAGGAGTGAATATTCTGGTCTAGTCTTTAGTCCAGATCATTGGAACTCATATTAAAATACTACACTAATCATATATGAATAATTTTTCCTTATGGTATATAGCATGTTCTTTTTAAATCATATTTATATGTATAACACTTTTACAGAGTTGATTTGAACAAAGCATTTCACAGAGCAGCAACTAAATGCTGGTATAAAGTTATGAAATGGCTGATGTATGAACCATACATAGACCCGAATAAAGTGGCTGAAGATGGCACTATACCTCTGACTGTAGTTGCCCAAAATGGTGGATCAGATGAAGCTTGCTGTGCTTCCTACAAAACATTATTACCAAAGTGTAACTTAAGGTTTCAATTTCATGAGGCACATCAGTTGGAGATACAGTAAGAAAGAAGTTAATGAATTTTGGTCATCTAGAATAAACAAAATGTTTTCAACCAGTTAACTCTCATAAAGCTTGTGAATGCAGAATCCTTATTGCTGATGTATATATCAGAGCATCACATAGAGGAAATACTTTATTAAGTTAGACAAAAATTAGTGTCAACTTCAGAGCATATTGAATTGACAATGTTTTGAGAGAAATTAAATTAATAACATAATGAGTTTTTAGAAAAATAAATGGTTACTATGAAAATTTTCTCAATGTTTCAGCAAAATGTTGTCAGAAGCTTTGTGGAGTGCTTCCAGAAGATGTTGGCCATTAACTGTTGAATTACTGGCGAACACAAATAGAGTAGATGTGAACTTTAGAGGAAATAGTGGCACAACACCAATAATGGTTATTGATATGACTTCTGGGACTAATGTAGACGACACATGCAGTTCCATATACTCAGTCTTGCTGTCAAGATGTGACATCAATTTGAAAGATAATCGTGGCAAATCAGCACTGTAAGAATATTGACACACATAAATTTATAATATACACAGAGTAAATTAAAACATTAGAGACTTGCGATGAATAAAGCCTAAGTCAGGTCGTCATACGCTGATCAGTTTACATATATATATAAATTTGAGAAATTACTAATAACATTATATCTTATTGATAGGAAATACCTCGCAGAAGCCCTAGAAAAAGCAGCATCTTGTTGTTATCATAAAGTTTGTGAGGCAATACTGTCGCATGCCCATATGGTGTCAGTGCCACTGGATGTTGTGGACAAAACTATTGATCATTTTGATATCAATGGTGAAGATGACAGGAAATGTGCTGATACTTACAGAGTCTTGTTTCAGCATATGAAAAATGGAAAACTGCTCATAAGGTAAATATTTCAAAATTTTTCAACTTATTGCATATGTTGGACACAGTTGACAAGGCATTGTAACGCAACTGTTGCAACATCGGTGTTAACAGAGATTTTCTCATTCTCTCTCTCTGGAATACCTGCACATGAATCTTAAGTCTTTTGTTCTTTATTACAGCCAGTGAATAATTTTGCACTTATTTCAAGAACCATGAGGACCATTAATTCTGATTCTTGCTTAATAATGACACTTTTTATCTACAGACTGGTGGAATATCAGCTGTGCAAGGTTGTATATCTCTTTGTTTAATATGTTGAATATATAAATAGGCTTACATATAAGGTTTGTGGTCATCCGTGACCTAGTGGTCATCAAGTATGGACCCAAATCACAGGTGGTCACCTCTGTATGGATATAACTTCCACAGTTGATAGTGATGAGGCTCTGTCACAACCAAATGATCTAAGTTGTGGAATGGGAAGCAAAACCTCAACTTTGACACTTATACATAAAATTTGCCTTCAGGTTCATCCATAGCATGAGCCAAAACCCAAGCTATCCTAGTTTAAAAGTAGTCATATATCCTTTAATATTGGTCTTACTTGTTTGGGATGAGATACTGTCCTAAAACTAAATTATGGTTCTCTGATAGCACTTATTGTAGCTAGCTAAAACTTTCTCTTATCTATTTGCCTATTTATTTCCCCAGTTACTCACTTATTTATTTATCTGCCATGCATGTGGTAAAAATTGTAAAGTAAATAATTTTGAAAACAATTAGCAACATCTGTATTCTTGTATCACTTGACATCAAAGTGAGCCTGATTAAACACAGAATTTATAAAGTTTACAATAATATTTAAATCTAACAATCTTACCTCAATATTTTATCAGAAGAATTTAATCGAATCAAATTACCCACATGGTTTACATTGCTAAATGTCTGCATTATGTTATGATTAAATATTCTCATACTTGCTTATGTGTTTACTGAGATGTAGAAGTTTTCTTTAACTGCATTGAAAGAAACACTGATCTCCATGCAAAAATGATCTGCTATATTTAACAATTCGTGGGTTTCTGAAACAGAAGTAAGAAGAATACCATCTGTAAAGGCAAGAGAGCCTTCCAACTGAACATCATCACTTGACTTGTGAAAAGAGCTAGCAATTTAGAATATAATGGAAAAATAACCTTCTATAATAATAAATGAAATAGTTTGTTATATAGTTGACTTAATAAAATGCCTTGCTTGTATTCAATACTGTTAGAGAAATAGTTACATCATTGCTTCTGTAGTACTCTGCTGCTTCATTGACTTTAAAACAACATTGAACAATTAAACTATCCTTTCTTAAACCATTCTGTATGTCATATATTTTGAAAATATCTTCAAATTTGTGTGTCACAATATTATCAAGCAATTGTCTAAGTTCTCTGCACATTACTACAAACCTGCATTTGTTAATATCATTGTCCTGCTATGTTTAGGGATTGATATAACCTGAATAACCATTGCAGAAAACATAACTGATAAACAGTATGCACCACCTTAAACAATGCAATTACATAAAATATCACTCTGTAAGTCTTCGTCCCCCGACTTTAGATGTTTTAAACCTGACTTTCAGGTCACAAAAAGTTTGATGTTTATTGATGTATTTATTCAAGAAACACTGTTCATTTTTAATCTTACAGTCACACACATTGCTTAACTTTTACAATTGTTCATGTCAATAGTTCACGAAGTAGTATGACGCTTTATAACTTCCAGCAATCATTATAACCATTGCTAAACTTTTACAATTGTTCATGTCAATAGTTCAAAAAATAGTATGACGCTTTATAACTTCCAGCAATCATTATATATGTCTGACCACTATGTTATGTACAATATAATGCAAAATGTTCAGTGCTTAATAATAACTATCTGTCTCATATAAGAAAAATAAATAACATGAATACATGGTGTGATATTTTGTATTTAATTACTGCAGGAACCATCTTTCAAGAGCTCTTTTGAAGGCCGCAAGGTGGGGATGGAATAGAGTTGTGGACATATTAACAGTTCCTGATGTAATACAAAATGATTTAATTGATCTCAACCAAACAGATGAGAGCAACAAAACTGCAATTATGAATCTTGACTGGGGTTGTAAAAACTTTGAAAAAGCTGTGGCAATATTTTCTCTTTTGAGGGAGAGAGGAGCTGATTTAACTGTAGGAGATTACACAGCAACTTCTGTGAGGTAATATTCTGAAAGGTGTAAACAAAAAAATTATATCCTTAAAGTTAGAAGGCTTCTACTTCTGACAGTACTGTGTACAACTTAAACATGTTGAAATTTTAACAGAGACTATTGTTTGCGTTTAGTCAAAGATATATTCATGGTAAATGTGTTTTATTATTTATCTATCCATATTGAATAAGGAGCCACCATCATGTGCCATTATCTGTAATAAATGTATGACATAGTGTTGTGCAAATTGGATGCATTTGAGAGTACAGTGCACCCTTTCTACATCCTTCCAAACCTTTGTAGTGGTGAAATATCATCAGAACTATGCCAATCTGTCAAGATGAATCACCAGTACAAAGTGAAAGTACTTCTGGATTTGCCAGGTATAAACATAAATTTCAAGAAGAATGGAAAAGTACCACTCATGCATATTCAGTGGTCTGATAGATTACTTGAAGACTGCATGCAGATTGAGGAATTACTACTGAGTAGAAATGCAAACATTGATGCAGTTGATGATCAGGGTGTAGCAGCCAGGTAATTATCAGTTGTGTTTGAGCAATGTTCTTGTAGTCAAACACTACATAATGCTTTCATATATTTAGCAAAAATACAAACAAAAGCTATGATCATGAGCCATTATGAATAAAATATGTTAAGTCTTGTAAAGATTTCAAACCTTAAACTATCTTAAGAAATTGTCTGTTTTTTTAATTTGGTTAAAACAGTTTGTTTAGAAAAATTGAATATGTCTTCCAGTGCTGATTTATTTCTACTGAGTTCAGTACCTATTAAAACTATAAATGAAGGTTGTACTGGAAGGTGGGTTGTTAAGGTCATATGAAGTGTGGTCATAATTACTTTTTGTCCGATTAATGCTTACATAAAACACATTATGTGCTTGCCAAAGATCTTCTTTTTCCATGTTTTCCATGATTGTCAATATTATTCAAAATGTATTTTGAAGAGAAAAATACCCTGTTAAGGTTAAATCATGTAAATAAATAATTTAATAAAGTTATTGTTCATTTTGCACTTCCAGAAATATTCCATATTAGTGTCATTCAATTGTGCTAATTATTTTGTATGATAACTGAGGTGCATTGGTCCTCTGGAATCAGAAGATAGGGCCATTAACAGGGTATTTTCCTCTTTTATACTTATCATCAAATGATACAAAATAGATACCACCTTAGGAAGGGATGCAATGCAAAGTAACAAAAAAATGACTGTTCAAAGCTATATTACTTAAAGCACTAAAACATCTGTATGTAAAGGCAAGTCTGTTTCTTGAAAAGTCCCCAAATTTATTATCCAATCATATTGACAGATTACTATTGTGTTTACAAAACAGGTTCACAAAGCACAACAATAAAGTAATATTGATGAATTTATTAAATGCTAAATTGATGTAGAACTGAAAGAGATTGGCGATCATTTCCAAATTTGAATATTTAAATAATAGGTGACAGATGATTCTATTCATTTAGTCTACAGTTAATGCACTTAATTTACACTTAATGACACTGTATGTCTGTTTGTATTTATTAATTCATTAGTAGACAATGCTGTGTCCCAAACCTAATTGAAAAATAAGGATAAAGTTTGAAAGAATGACACAAATTATTATATTTAATCTATTCACCACAGTAAGAATTTGTTAACTTTACAGACTGTATCCTTCCATGGCTCTTTGGAGAGCATTGGTAAATGGAGCTGAAGATGTTGCTGTCAATCTGTTGAAACACAAAAGAGTGGATGTAAATTACCAACACAACTTTGAATCCATTGAGGCAATAAAGTCATTAAAGATTAATCTGTCACTGAAACGACTGTCAATACTGCATGTTGCTGCTCTAGCTTGTTATCCACAGATTGTGAAGCTGCTGCTTCAAAGAGGAGCCAATCCTTTATTTGAAGATGTGAATGGAAGAACAACAAGAACATTACTTGCCCAGAATTATTTTTACTTGCACAATAAATACAGGGAAACAGCTGATGAAATACTGAACATCTTATATTATGGTAATTAAATATCCCCTGAAAAAGGAAGTTACATAGCTTTAGGCATAGTTTTCTTGTTCCCATTGTTATATTACACTCTCCCTTATCTAGACATTTCTCATTTAATATTAAATCAGAAAGGATTTGCATTTGATGCCAACATAATAACTATTCTCATTTTTGTTGATGATTTGCTCCACATCCTGGGTACTACACCTCTTGGTTTTGAGGGAAATCAGAAGAAGGACATGGGGGATTGGGCCATTCCCCTCTCAAAGTGAGGCAATGTTATTTTCTCTCCCAGATCCAAGGCGTGATCCAGAATCTAGGTCTCACCAAGTTATCTTTCTACTGAGGACCTTATATTTTTGCCATATGTATCATCTGTACACTAAAGTTGATTTTTTGCAACCTGTTCAACAACCAGGGTTACAATGAGACAGGTCCATAGCATTGTCACTTTCTGGAGTGGAACCCACACAAAGATGACAGCCTGTGATTAGATATCAAGCTTGCTAACCAATAGGGCAATGAAGACAAATCATATATTTGTGCAATGAAAGCAAGCAACATAAAACAAGATATTTTTTAAATACCACAATCAACAATTAATGGCTTATCCTTAAGATGACGGTTTAACAATCTGCAATGATCTGTAAAGACAGAATAAACATTATTATTAAAATATATTGATAATCTTTCTTATGATATTTAATCTGTGTATTTTCACAGCAAAGATTTTATTTCAAAATGACTGCTGCAATAAATAGTAATAATTGTGGACTTATTGTAGAGGAAATGAAAATTACCACACCTATACAGGAACCGGCAGTAGTGGCAGTGCCATTACATGCTGTAGCTTCAACACTACCAGCAGGAAATCAAATACAAAGCTTAGAAGAAGCACAAATACTTGAGCAAGAGCAATTTCAAACAATACAGAGGGATTCAGATATCTTCAGGCACAACATCAGAGAATCTGAAATATCTACAGGCAAAGAAGTCTTCCAAGAACCACTAAACCTCACATCAGACACAACCTGGTAAGTTAATTATTGAAAAAAAAAATTTCAAACTATCTGATTTTCAAACCACATAACTGTGCCACATTACAACACAACATGCTTAAATTTGCTTTAAAGTTATTTTCCAACTCTTCTAAGTTGAACTGAACTGACCATTTGCCAGATAAATATTTTGTTTAATTTAATTGTAGGGTAGCAGATGAACAAATGATACAATCAGTTTCAAAAGAAGATGTTATTGTTCAAGATGTAATGGAAAATGTAACTGTAACAGCAATGAACACATTGGACAGAAGTAAGACACATGAGATCATGGTAAAAGATGTAGGCAATGGCAAATTGTTACCGCTACTTGATTCTGATATGCCAACCCTATTTGGAAATAAACAAGGATCCGTCTTGTCTAAAACTGCTTCAGTCAAGGCAACAGAAGACAAGCACTTTGTTCACAAAGAATCTGAAAATGGTGACGCATTAAGTGTTGAACTACAAGGTGCAGCTGATTTTCAGAGTGACCCGACGTTTAATTATCACAAAAGGTATTTTCCATAAATATTATACTCTAGTTTTCAGCCTCAAAAGCTTCTCATAAATAATACAATCTTTGCTGAAATGGTTGAAAAATTTGAAGTTTAAGTTTTAACAATCACTGGTGCCTTTTAGTGTCATTAGAGATATATAAATGTAATTCCACAAAAGATACTGATAAAGTATCATATACTTTTTGAATATTCAATTTTTTAAAAGAGGATTGTAGCTGTCAATGATCTTTTGAATGCAGATGAAAATGTGTATGGTAATGAATTTTTTTTGATAGAAGTTTCACATTAATTAGAATTTTATTGACATTTTTAGCTTACTAAGGGAATAACTGATATTTTCACATAAAGGAAAGCAAATTAAACAAAAGAGTAAAGGTAAAAGTGTGTGATAAAATAATATTATATGATATGATAAATCTTATAAGTTAATGACTAATTGGTCTTATTTAAGCTCAGTAGATATTTCCAAGAGAGAGTAATTGGAAGAGTAATTTTTTCCCCCAAAAAATCAATTAACAATAGAAAGACATAGTTTCAGCAAAAGGTACATCAAATAATATAGCTAAATTGTATACCTTCCAATGTATATTTTTGACACAGATTTTGCAAACCAAAGGATGGCTTTGCACATTTTAAACTATAAGTGCTGAATGTTGCTTTTTGTGGTTTAGAAACTAAAGTGACAATGCACAGAAACATCTGCGTTATAAAATTTATTGAAGTAGTAATTTTCAAACTTCACCCTATGGGAAAATATATTTATACAAGGAAGCTTTCTTGTAGGTATAACTAAAAGCAACAGTGCCAGTTTGCTTAACTATTTATTTATTATTGTCTGGGGATTTGTTTTCAAACATGTTTTGAGCCAACATTAACAAAAATTCATCAAAACAGTATGTGATATATAATTTTATTTACATATACACATTTGAGGTAAGATCTTTTGAAATCAATAGAAACATAAATATCAATTATTTTGAAAAATCAAGTTGCACTTTAGCCAGGCCCTACTTTCTAGTACTCTCACATGTTGCTATTTATTTGTTTGTTCTGATGTTCATTACTTGTGCCCATGTATGTTCAAATGTGTGTCTCCTTTCAAAAGCAAAAAGGTGTGACTTGTGATAAATGACAAGGGGAACAAATACATAAATAAAAAAACATATTTCATGCCAAAATGTAAACAAATTCTCTAAAATTATAGCCCCTATCTTGGCTTAATGAAAAAACCTTACAGAAATGTACTTGATTTTCAGTTTAGAATTCAACATGGCCTTGTACTGTTTGACTTAACCTTTGGCTTTGATCTTTAGTTTTTCCACACGACTTGTTGAAACTGCAAATTCTGTTATTTCAAATGTGTTATTAATTGCAATATGTGTGTGTTTTGTTTGAAATAGTTCATTGTTATAATCCCAATACATTAAAAATTGAGGTAATATTTATCATATTTTTTTAAAATTTTGTTACAGTAGTGGTGAGCAGGGTACTGATAATCCCAACCAGGTCGGCAGTACTTGCAAGTTACAGCAAAAGGAAAATGAAAGTCACAATCAAAGCACTACAGAATTATTTAAGCAAGATGCTACTCCAAAGGAACTACTGGAAGTAAAAAAGCTGAACAAAAATGTCAAGCAGAATAACACATCTACGTCACAGATCCAAAGCCACAAAGAAACAAATGGAAAAAAACAACGCATGTCACACACTGCTGAAACAGCCACATCAGGATGGTTCAACTTTAGTGACCCCATTAAGAAGGTTTGTTACCATAACAAAGAAAAATGTACCATGTACACTAGGGCATTACAGTTTTTGCTTTAATAAATATTTGGTCATAATTTGAGACAACAGAACACATCAGTTGTTGCAAAAACATTATTTGAAGTGTTTAAAAGTGTAATTTTTATCAATTTTGTGATATTGCATGAGTAAAAAACAATTGAGGAGGAAATGAAAGAACCAACTAGTTTTCAGTTTTATTAATTTGTTTTGTGTAAAATGCATCCAATACAGAAACATATTATTGACATTACAGGATGTCAAAGAGTTCATAACAAAAAGTGGTTTTCATTGTGACAAGAGTAAAATTTTGCCATCCTTAAAACGAATGCAGAATAATGCACGGAGTGTGGTGCGATGCCTTATTGGATTATTTTTCACTGAAGACATTCTTGCAGCAAGTTCGCTTTACAAAGATTATTCAAAATATGATGAACTTGACCACAACATTGTAGAGACATGCATAGGTGAGTACACTTCAGAAAATCCCCAAGAAAGTGCAGTTTATATCAATTGAATATTCTTACCACAAATATACTTTCACCACTAATTGTGGTAACTATTCTTCACTGCATACATTTACATCTGTAAAATCACTTAAATTTTAATACATAGCAAAAGGAAATCGGTGACTTTAATGTAATAATTAAGACGTGGTTATCTTCATTTGTAGCTTTTGTTCAACAAAAATATGCCACTGTCAGTCGTGAATGTATCCTTGATACAATTAATCAAAAATGTGCTGATGCCAGAAAGAAACCAAAATTCAAACCAAAAGCTGATGTAGTGCAGTTTCAAGTTCCCAGATCAAAGCTACCCTCACCAAGGCATCACAATACTGAACCAAGTAAATCAAGTACACCTGGACAAGCTTTGACTACTTATGTTACTACTTCAACCAGATCTATCGTACTTGAAAGTTATGGGGATGATATCAATGTTGGATCTGAGATTACCTGTAAAAGAAATGGCAGATCATCAAGAAGTCAGATTGTGCAAAGAAAAGGTTCTTTTTCTTTGGCCAATAAAAATTGTCACTTTGTAGCAAATGGACAAAACTCTTTCAATTTTCACAATTGTACAGTCATCTTTAACAATACAAAATGTCATGATGTGCCACCGCAGGAAACACCTGCAATGGCAAATGCTGATTCATTTACTGGAGCATCACCTGTGACATTATCCACCAGTGTGCCATCTAGCTCTTTTCAAAGCAGTGATTCTTCAATTCAAGGAGCAAATAACTGTCAAGAACAGTCAGTCAAGCGAAAACAAAACATATTTGATGGAGAAACTGAAGATTACACTAAAAAGCAAAAGCACTAGTCTGCAGAGAGTAATTTATTGTAAAAGGGTAAATGATCTTGCAAATATATAGAAAATAAATGAGACTCTATTTCTAGTAATAGAGCAAAATACATACAAGATTATCAGCAAATACTTTATTACAACAGTTAAGGTTCTATCAGAACAGATACTGAATAAATAAGATCTGACATTTCTTGTATGTGTTTAAATTCTTATCATGTAAATTTCATCAAATATAGTTACTTAGATTATTTATAATAAAATAGTTATTATTTAAACTCACTTTACTGTAGAAATACACTTTGTATGATCTGTAAAATATGGAGGTGTCTTTGTTATTTTGTGTGTGTTATTATTCTAAAACTTATGGAAAAAAATCCAGGCATAGAAGCCTGAATATACACAGTGTTTGTATTTCCAAGGTGTTGTTGAAGTGTACCACTATGAAAATATTCATACCTATTTTGGCTTAGAGCCTACACATGTGGATAAAATAGTTGATGTGTATCATTTTCCCTCAGTTATAGGGCTTCGTCTAGTATTGTCTCACTTCTACAAAGTCAACTTGAAATTTGTACTCTGCATGAAACAGCTTGTCCCTTGTCACCATAACATTTGTGCTCATCATTTCTTAGTTACTATTTTTTGTTTACAACCTTTTATGTATATATTTGTTTTTGGTTACATTTTGCACTCAATATATGGTTTTTGTGTATATTTGAAGATGTTGTGCTGTATATTTCTATAATAGATAAATGGAGAGATATTTTCCATTTGCTTTCATAGAGAACACAACAGAAAACATAATTTTTACAATATTTTTATTGAGATACTGTGTTAAACATTTTGACTAATCACTTTGAGAATATGACGTATTTACAATTTTAAGGTACACACTTCCTGACTTCAGTATTTATTTAGAACATATCAAGAATATCTTATTTCTAGGGCAAAGAAAGTGACTTGGGCAGTCTGAGTATTATAAAGGAACATAATAAATTTAAATGATGCTGTTTGTTCCAAACATAGTGTACAGACAAAGACAGCAGTTCAAATCACCATGAAAGGTGATAACACATATTACTTTCACTAGTTTTCAGTGTAACTATGTTAATTTAAATTATCTTAATTCATTTCTATACCCATTGGCAATATTAGTGTGTTAGTACTTTTTTGAAGTACTTTGCTTCATTTGTATGTATTAAACGCAACATTATCATTGGCTACATTGATATATGGAGACAATTTCTGTTCAATAATGTACTTATGAATGGTCAACAATGTCATCATTTACTAGTTTGTATAGAACATATATAATATATAAATTTAGCAGACAAATATAGTATTTCACTTCAACAGAGATTGTCATAACACAATGGCAGGCGGCTGAAGTATTCCAGTGTGATTGTACATATAATCCTTGTTCAGATCTAAAACATCATCATCCGATGAATTTGATCATACAGTGCATAGCTTACCTCAATTGTATATGTTGTCCGTCTTCACAAATTAAGTAGCTGAGGGGATTCTTTCTTTGTTGACAGAGGAGACTATATTATATCATCACTTTGTCAAAGACACATTGTGACTCTTGTGTATCTTTATGCAAGTTTAAGTATCCATCATTAGCTGTCTATTTGTATTTTATCCAACATAAAAGGAAAAACATGTATAATATTTGTATATCACTTGTTTTTCTTGATGAACATTTGCAGTCATTTTTGTTTAAGAATATGCAGCAATGCTATCATCTATTGTCACATATTAGCTAATAAATTTAATTTAAAGAGGTAAGATACAATTTATTAGTTGCATGTAGAAAGTAAAGCATTCACCTTTCTTTGTATTGTACATGTTTCATTTTATAAATTAATATCTTTTTGACTGCTTTTGATAGACAATATAATAGGATACTTAAGATACTCTTTTATCAAAAATATTAATTTCATTGTTTGTATAAATATCTATCATATTCGCCTTAAGGGTTTATAAGAACAGTATAATATTGGAAAAATGTGGATTGCAATAGCTTTATGGATGATTTTGTAAATATAATTATTAATCTCTGAATATATACTTGAACACAATGGTTACTTTTACTGTGTGATATAATATTACCAGTCACATGTTTTGATAAGTTGAATTACCACAGGTAACTAGTTTTGTATAAATATTATATTAATATGTAGAACACGGTACAAAAAGGAACATATGGTAATATATCATTTTCTTCGCAATTCGCTTCAATCAGACTCCGTAAATTAAAATTTCACTAATGCTTTTTCTTGGGAGTTTTTAAATAAACAAGTTGGATTCCAGTGGCAATGGCTTAGATAAAGACTTGCACAATGAGAAACTAATTATCCATCTTCTCCAATAATGATGTTATCATCTCATTGGGTTGTGACCAGTCATCTTAACATAAATACAGCATAACAATAGAACTAAATTTTTACAATAACAAAGTGTGATGAAAATTAAAATCTGATTTAGTTTCAGTTAGGCTTTTTAAGGTGAAATGGTCTTTGTGTTAATTCAATTTTAACTTTTGTAAATAAACTTAACAAGTTGGATTCCAGTGTCAGAGATTGTAATTATATTTCAAACAGTAACATGCTGAACAACTGGATAACTGTGTTGTACAATTACATGCGAGTGTGATTGTGTCTTTACAGATGTAAGATATCATAGTCCAATGAATGTATTATATTATGTATTGTTGCATGCCAATACAAATGGGCCAACTGAGGTGATCAAGCTTTTTTGTCTGAAAGAGTGGAAAACAATTTTGTCATTTGTCTTCAAATCAATTTATGTATTTGTGTTTTTGTTTGCAAATTTCAAATACCATTTTTAACCATTTGGATGCGTTTTGAACCTGCATAGTTGGATATACTGTGAAATGTAGGTCCAATTTTTGCATCCTTATTGTCAAAGCAATGTAATCAAATTTTCATCATGTTTGTTGTTAATGATTTAGATTCATGGTATAGTATTGCCACTTGTATGACTCAAAATATTATTTACTGGATGGTTTATGTAGATATCAATATAAGTTCTGGACTACAGACTTGTTCCAAAAGGTTATTTATTAATGTGGGATATAATGTTTCCACAAACAAGTTCTTATTTAATTTACATTATAGCAACAACATTTATTTTACTAATTTACTAAAATATTGTTTAATTATTTAGAGCATGGTGCAATCAAATGGTCACACAATTTTTTTCATATAAATCATGCTCATTTTAATTAATTTAGTGTTTTACATCACTTTCAACACTGTACAGGTCATATCATGGAAGGTAGTTGGAAGGACAAAGGAAACCAGTACATATAGTTGGTCAAGGTTCTGTACTGTAAACTGTCGACCAATGGCAAATAAATACCATCTTTCCCACATAATTTAGAGCCAGGAACCAAACCCTGACATCAGAGGTGGGAGGCAAGAGTGTTACCACTCTGCTGTGGGCCCCATGCTCATATTAAAAGACAATTGTGAATTGTTATATTTTTGTGTTTAAATGAATCTTTTTGGGGAATGTTACAGTATGTTTTATAATTGGAACCCAACTATCAAGAATAGTTCAATAGTGATATTATCAACATATCCATATTATTATCAAACAATGTTTGGCAAAGAATAGTAGCAATTGTAAAATTGTATCAAAATAAGATCATACATTCAACATGTTGATAATTTATTAATGTTGATGATTTATTGTACACCACTGCACGGGGATAAATGATTTCAAAATCTTTCATACCCATTTGTGTTTATATATTTGTAAGCTTCAATTATCTTGTCATGAAGGAATGTAACAAATTTTCTCTAATATAAATTGTAATGAATTTCACCATGGTGGCTGTAAATGTTTTTAATCCTCAAAATATTCTTTCAGATGCTATGGGGAACACTAATGTGTATGCATGTTTCCAGAATACGTAGGCCTTTGTCTCTATTTAAGATAATTTAAGTAAATTCCTTTTATTACAGTGGGAATATAATAAACATAATAAATTACAACAGATGCTTCAAATAATGGTACTGGTGGACTCTTATATCCTCGTTGATGGCCATCAGTTTTGCTGTGGACAGACCGAATGGCAGTGCTTTGAATTGGTATGTTCGACCCTCGACATGAAATCTCACATAATTCCTGGACTGTTCCTGTATGAGTACATGGGAATACGCATCCTTGAAATCTATGGAGGTGATCCACTCTGCCTGTTGGAGGGATGTCCTGATGGTTTCCGGTGTCTCCATTTTGAATTTCTCCGTCTTGAGGAAGAGATTTAACCAGCTGAGGTCCAATATGGGTCTCCATTTGTTGTTTGGCTTTGGGACCAAGAAAAGCCGCTTGAAAAACCCTAGAGATCTCTGATTGTGTACCAGTTCCACTGCGTTTTTGTCTATAAGCTGATGCAATTCCTCTAACAGGTAGCTGTTGCTGTTGGGATTGACATAACAGCTTATGACCGTCGGTGACCTTGTAAGTTTTGGTTGGATCCAAAAGGGGAGGGTTAAACCCTCCCTCAGGATTTGAACTACAAATCGGACCGGCACCCAGAGACAACCAAGTTTCCCAATAGTTTTGTAACCTTGCCCCCACAGGAGGATTTTCAGCAGCATGTTGGACATTTGTTACAGGCTTGACACAAGACAATTGAGTGACACAAGAAACACCTTTCACATATTTTAATTTTCTTTTCTTGTATAGACAACCTGCTGACCCGGAACTTATTTCTTTCTTTTGCGAATGCCCGGGTGCAGTATGAACAGAAACAACATTTAAGTTTAAATTTAAATTGTCTAATGTCCTCACTGGAGTGTTGCTCCCGGCCAGCAGTCGTGCCTGTAACCTGGTTACACAGTAATTGTCATTTATACGACTGTTGGCCCTTGGCTGGTCGTGAAGAGTAATGAGCCGTCTTCCCCTTTCCTTTCTTGAACTGTCGACGACCAATGTTCTTCCAAGCAGGGGTATCACTCTTAAAGTCTGATCAACCTTCTGTTCCTTTGTCCGGCCTTTCATATGGGTGAAAGCGACCTTTTCCCTTGGAGGAAGCAAAAGACTGTCCCCTACTGTCATAGTGTGAAATCTCCTCTTCTGCTTTCTTAATAACAGAGTCCGGAAAGAGGGTAGCACCATGTAGTGGGGCTGATCTCAGGGCAGCCAAAATATCATGCTTAATGCCGTTCCTTAAGTGAGATATGTAAGCCTCTCTGCAAGCAAGAGTCACAACAAGGTTCCCCATAGCTACAAAAACAAAGTCCGTAAGGTGCTCCATCGCACGGGCAGCAGCCTGGGTGATGCTGGCATTGAAACTAACAAGGTGCTGTAGTTCATCTAGAGCTTCCGACGATTTAGATGAACCTTTACCCTTACCTTCAGATCTCACAGTCTTAAGTTGGGATTGCATCTCCTGTTGAACTTTGAAGAGGTATCTGTTGAAGGAAGCAGAATGATTGCAGATAACAGTGGCCTCTCTGGCAGTCTGCTCCCAACGACGCAGAGTGTCCTGAGAAATACATCTTGAAGCCGGGGCCATGGAAGCAGTGCCTGCCTTTCTGGCTATCCGACTGTAACTACTATTCAACTTTCAAGAAGTAATGTTCCATCCGGAAACTTTCTGACTGTGACTCTTCGGATTCGGGCAAAGCCCATACCATCTTGATTGGGACTTGGCCGGCCTCAAAAACTGATCCATAGATAAACCCCTGGCCTCTGAAGTGCGGGAGGGATAGCCCTCAACCAGCTTGACATTCAGTTTATCCAATTTCTTACAAAGCAAGTCTTCAGTGGGCATCTGAACTGAAACTTTGTTAGTTACTGGAGTTTTGGGGCTGTCGACATCCGGAGCGTGAGACCAACCCATGTACGCCCTTATTCCACTCATTGTCTCTCGGTACGTCTGTTCCTCAGATATAGAATGTTCTGGCTCTAAGTCCTGATCCTGAATATCTGAGAGCTCCCCCTCGTCAACAAAAAGCTCAACTGGTGGTCGGTCTGAAAGTTCACTCTGTCCCTGAATCCTGGCTAGACATACTATCTCGTCTAGATGATCTGTAGAGAGCAGGGGAGGAAGAATCAGTGTGATGCAGGGCTTCCGGCGGGTTGGAGTAAGGTCGGCCACTTTTAGGTCGGTCAGTGTGGGGCTTGCCGGTCGACTGATGCTGTGTAGTCAAAACATCTGGACCAGTGTGCCCTGTAGAACTAGCTCGGGGATGAACTGACTATGGCTTACCGGCCAACTTGTGCTTGCCAGCTACAAATTCGTCTGGTCCAGTGCGCCCAGATGAAGTCCCTTGAGGAGGTCTGTCTGTCAAAAGCTTACCAACCGACTTGCGCTTTTCAGCTGCAATTTCGTCTGGGTCGGTGCGCTTAGATGAAGTTCCTTGTGAAGACTGTACTGACTGAAGCTTACCGGCCGACTTGTGCTCTTCAGCTACAATTTTGTCTGGGCCAGTGTGCTTAAATGAGGAATCTTCTTGTTGATCAGATGACAGCTTACCGGTCGACATCTGTTTCTCAACAGTAGTGTCTGGACCAATGCACTCTACAGTTGGCTTATTCCCCACAAGTGAAGAGGTAGGTTGAAAAAAGGGTTCAGAGTCTTTGCTAACATTAGGAGGGGTAAAATGAGAAGGCATCACCCTGACTTCTGAAGAAAAAGTCGGTTGGAGAGATCTGGCTAACAGCAGAGCCTCAAGGCGGTTAAATCTCTCGGGCCACTTAAGGTCAAGTTCTGCAATTTTACTATCCGTTGAGGCAGCTGGAGAGGGTTTTTTCGCCTTAGAAACAGTCTGTTCCTTTTTAAGTTTGTTCTCAGGAGGGGGGTTAGGCGATTCAGCAGCAGCAGGTTGATCAATGACCCCCAAAACTGAGATGGCAGACGGATCTACTAGAGTAGAGTACTGAGCAGGCGTTTCCATTTAAAGTTTCTTAGCTTCCCTCTTTTCTTTGTTGAGTTTGTAGGGGGGGGGGGGGGGGCGGGGGGGTTGGCTAGTTGAGCACGTTGGTCTGGGGTGAAAGCATTACATAACTCACAAGAAGCAGAGTCCTTCTTATCCATGCAAGGGTCCTTGCCCTTCCCCTTATCCCTGCAACATGCGCAAACAAAATGACCATCAAAACTGGCCATTGCATGGCCGCACCCACCTCTCTTCTGTCCTAGGGAAGACATGTTTTGCTATAGTCACTTAGAAGTAAAATGCAATACTTCTTTCCCAAAAAATCTGTAATATAAAGTTAAACTTTCACAAAATATCTGGCTGGAATAAAATCCATGTGTACTACTCATGCCCCAAACGAAAAAGATGCCATGATGTGCTGCTGTCTAGACAGGAAGGAAGTACGACACGCCATCTGACGAGTGTACTAGTACTAGGGACCGGCCGACCGGTGGAAACACAGGACATCTTTTTTTCTGACGTTTGGCGGGCCGGTCTGCACCGACCGGATTAGCAATTGTCCATTGGATAGGATGTATTAACACAATAAAAACCAGATCCTGACTTTGGATCCAGATGCTGCCACAGATTGGGTGTTATGTATAGCTAGCTGTGAGTTGCTAATCCTGTTAATGGACCATTGCATGGAGTCAGCCCAACTCAGCCTCCCCTCCTCAATGTCATTCATTGAGATGGCCCAGGCCACGGAAGGAACATGGCATCCTTCATTGACGCTGCCAAATGGAGTAGCATATTTCTCGACAGGCCATGGTAGTCGATCAACAAAATATTAGCCAACTGACCAGATACCCATTGTGCCAGATTTAGGTCGTCATATGCAGGTTTTTTTTAGGTGTGAGGCGGAAACCAGCCCTTCGTTTGGCCAACAAAACTGTGGACCTAAGGATGTTGTATCAGTGGTGTTGTAACGTCCAGATTTCTTCCTAACAACAGTGCTCTTACCTTGAAGCACCTCTCTGTCAACATGCTGCTCATAATTTGCCAATAGCTGTGACAGGATACTGCTGGTAATCGTGGATGTACCGTACTAACACAGTGGCATTCTGTGTTCATGGTCGCGAGTCTGCTAGAGCTGGGTTGGTGTGCTGGTTGAGAAGCAAATGCTGAGTGCTGGGTACTGGCCACTTGTGTGGGATTGCCTGGAGGGATGGTTGGCGAGGTTAATGGTGTGGAGCTAATGCTGCCGTTGCGTTCAAGCCTATCCATCCTTCTTGTTAACTCTTGGTTGGAACTGTCAAGCTTGTTTAGCATATCAATGATAACCTGACCGGTTGACGCTGATATATGTGGCTGAACTGAAGAAGTGACAGTACTTACTGACGCTTGTTGATCTGATATCTGTAAATATGAACCAAAATTTAATGACACTGTCTTGGATTTCTTTGTTTTCCTAGGCAAAGTTCTGGCTTTATCAGAAGCCCTCGTCTTCCTTTTCCCCTCAGTAGCAGGAGATTTCTTGTGGTGTGATGGCATATGTATATAGAAGTATAACTGTATGACTAAAACTTAAACAATAAATAATAAAATTTCTTGATAACACTTGTTTCTTCTTCAAAATCTGAATTCAAAATGGCCCCAAATCACTGGGGCTTTGAATTGGAACTCCAGTAGGATCTGATTTGTTGTTATGTAAACAAGAGGTAGAGTTAATGGAAGGACCTACGAGTTTAAGGTAGGGAGTAAACTGAGCCAGCAGGCCCCTTACAGGCCATGCTAGTCAAACCATTTTGCTGCTACATCAAGTATTTCTAGATGATGTGTACAGATAGATAATTACATTGAGGTATGGTGGTTGACTATGTTTTGGAATATGTGTGCAATAAGGTCTATTTTAAATTGTACCCTATGTAAAATTGAGAGTCAATGAAGTTTTTTTTAAAGGGGGTGGTGATACAGGAACACATATGACGATATATTGAGTTTTGGATGTACTGTTATTTTCTGAAGTAAAAGTCAGAGGTGACAAATTATATTAAGGTCTCTTGTATTGAACCAAGCAGATTTTTTTGACTTGTGATACATGGTCTGAGATAGAAGTTTTAGTTGAACACTACATTAAGATTTCTGACATCTGGGACAAGAAATGTGGTTTTTAAGAATATTGATTAGAAAATGATGGAGGAGTTGTTGATGATTCTCTTGGACCTATGAAAATAAATGCACATATGTGTCATTAGCATAGAAGTGGTAGTTGATGCTACTTTATGACTGGCCAACAACAGAAACATAGAAAACGCCAAACTGCAACTCCAGTGATGTAACCAAAGTATTATATACTTTGTGTCCCATCTGACATGTACGATCTGAACCGGCCAAGTGCCAGATCACTAACAATAGTGTATGTGCAATCTGTCCTGGAAAATTGTGTGGTTTATGGTATAGAAAGCAACTGACAGATGTTAGGGTGACAGCCGTGGCAAACCCTTTTGCTGTTTTAAAAACAGACTATTTTAAGCTTAGATGCTACCAGCCATCCCTGAATCTTTGAGATGAAATTGAGGTTGGAAATAGGCCTGTAGTTTTTTTTGAATTTATTTTGTTTATAGAGGATATTTTCGAGGAGTGGAGTTACAAGGTTTTATTTGAAACTTTGGACGCTAATCTTGTTCAATGTGTTCCTACATATTAGTCATATGAATGATAAACCGGTGTTTCACTTTTCATTTCATTGGAATAAATGCAGAAAATATTTTGTTTAGTTATTTTCAATTGTTTCAATTTGAAACTTCCAGGAAGTTATGTCAAGTAATTTCCTATTTATGGCGGCATCACTGAAACTGTACTTAAAAATGGGAAGTTTAAAAACCATCTCACAAATTAGTCACATAAATGGTAAACAAATATTCCACATTTTGTTCCATTGTGGAAGAAATATGAAATACACAATGAATATTTAACACCTGGTCGTTCAAAATATCATTATTTTATGTTTTTTTAATATCGTATACTTTATCAAAACATTATCAATCATATAAATATCGGGAAATAGTTCACAGTGCATTTTATATTTGGCATTCAGTCTTAATGGATACTCTTTAGTTCTTTCCTAATCTTTGTCAATCAGAAGAAAATTTATAGTGTAAACACACTTTTTTCAAATTATTACATGCTCTAAATTGGGCATACAATGATACAGTAATGAAACCAATCTGACCTGGCCACTGTAACTGACAGTTAAGTCTTTCCACTATATCCAGCAATCTGTCTTGTGATTTGTCCTGTGATCCATCTGATGTCCGCTAACACAGATATCCATATCTTGTGATCCATTCAATACCCAATAACACTAAATTTTCTGATCCTGTGGTCCTTTCAATGTCTAATCACACAAAGTGCCTGTATACAGATATTCACAGAATTAGCACAACTACACTTGTCCACTCCAAAGTATGGGCAATGTCCAGAATGCAGAAAATCCACTCTCTGGTAGATACAGACACTTTATTAGAGGTAACAATGTACAGCAAATCTATCGAGACACGGTATCCAGTTTGCATCAGTAGAAATTCACAGCAACACCAGTAGTTAATTCCAAGACACAAGTAGCTTTTCTTATAGCCAGTGAATACTATGTTCATCTGTGGTCAGGTGTACAGCGTTTATGTACAGGTAGATAAATTGCCAGAAGCTTATAGAACTTACATGAAAATATATACTGTGACCAGGTCCATCTAAGAAGTTCTAGAACCTACAGGTATCTGGTAGGGTTTCCCCGAATCTATTACTAGAATGACCGAGGTTAGCCTAGAGGGATTCCCCCAGTCTATAAATGGATCAATATGATTAATAATAATAAACATCAATACATAATACAAAAATTCAGTAATTCAGTTACCTTATATAGTAATATATAGGCATAAAGCTTAGATTAAACAATGCATTGGCACAGTGCCAGTAGTATTAGGTGGGTCAATCGAATGACATAAGTCGTAAAAATTGATCTGAAGTGATCAAAAAAACTGATCTAGGTCACTATTGATAGGTTATTGGGTGCCTGATGGTGCAATAGAGCCTGCAAAATTTATCATGGTGCAATACGGGCATAGGATCTAATGTTGATGATGCAATAAATAGCCTACAACCCTATGCAGCCACAACACTACCTATATGAACCCAAGACCTTATATGAAGCTATGATATCCAACACCCAAGATGATAGATGCCTCAAGTGGTGATGGTGCAATACTGGGTAGGGAGCAGTAAATAGGGTACAATCTACAGCTCACAAACCTCTACACTCCTCGCTCGCATGGTATTCTAGAGGACTGAACTCTCGCAAATTTTGTGCTCTTTGCAGAATTTACAATCTGAACTGCTACATCTGATCAATGTAATCTATTCACAAGCACACAGGATACGCGAGTTTCTACTGAACTCAACAAATACCCACAATCTAACCCCTCACTGCACGCAGTTTATTCTGTGTTGAAGAGGCACTCAGACCAATGTGACCTCATATCTATCATTACAACAATACTGAGAGAGCATCTAAAAATATGAAAAAATATAACTTTACCCTACCTAACACACGAATCCTGAATGATCTCTATTATTAGAAGCATTTCATCATTTTTAACCTAAAAAAAATCTATGCTCAGCAGGAAAACTCATTCGAAATATATATATAAATGCCATTTCAATAGAGAATGTTCATTTTAAATGGAAAAATTCATCAGTCATCTTGTATCATAAATGTCTCTACTACCTGAACCAAGTATGGATATATGTAAAGCAGCCTTTACCTCAGCTTATTCTTGTAGACCACCTAATAATAATCATATTGACTCAAGTGATGCTGTTGATTCGAACGGATTAAGAACAGCAGGATTCTCTCTAGCTACTAATTCTAGTCACACTGAAACATCTGATGCTACTAAAGGACAAAAAGCAGGCCATGGAGGATTTTCTTTATCTACTAAAACCAAATTACAAAGAAATGGATACAGTACAGGGCTATCACTTTCGGGAAAGGGAATTAGAATCTCGGATCATAGCACCCCAAGATCGGATCCGAAAACCAAAGTTCATCCTACAGATGGATTTTTCAGATATGATGACAGAATATCTACTTTTTCAACGTGGCCAAAGTCTCACCCAATTCCTGCTCAGAGATATGTGAAAGCTGGTTTCTATTATTCTGGTGAAGGAGATAAGGTCATCTGTCCTTGGTGTAATCTTAACCTAATCGAGTGGGAGAGCTATGATGTACCAATGGACGAGCATCAGAAGCATTCTCCCTGCTGTGCATTTGTTTTAATGTTGAATCCATTTCTTAATTATCACCTATTGTAAAAAAAATAAAATAAAATAATCTGAGAGTTATATGATGTGTTTCTTTCCAATATACAACACTATAGCATTATAAGAATCAACTGTCAGTTCAATAAGTGCTCACAACTAGACACTCCAATATGTTTTAATTGGCTAGTTGTCCTCATTTCAAGTGCCTTGATGAATCAGAAATTTTGTTATTGCTTTACAATATGATGCTCAATATGTCACACTACACGTATATCCAAAATCAAACTCTTGCAATATGATTATGAGAAGAGATCAAGAGATTTTCTGAATTTCCTCAATATCTCCTAATGTAATTAGAAATAGGATACACTTCTCAACTTATATCACCCTTATATCTCATAGCTACATATACTTATCTATTCTTTTCTCTGACCAATATGCTCAATCTTCATTGTCTTTCAATATGTCAGTCAATGTCTGATGCAATGTGAACAGGTATTGAATCATTTAATGAAATTATAAAGCGACTTACTTGTCAAAGCAACAACAAGTCTGAACTTGTTAATAATGAATCTACTTTGACAGATATTTCACAATATTGCCTCACTTGCCAACTCCCTAATTTTTATGATTTTATTTGTACCTTTCCTCCTGATGAACCTGAAAAAGGCTGAACATGCAGTAATAAGCAATTAATAACAATTTTTTTGCTGTTATTGCAATTATTAACTGCATCATCAGCTTTTTATTGCATGTTGCAATCTCATTGATTCAAGCTGTAACAACCCCATCTGGCACCCTGTAATTGGCCAACACCTCAGAAACTACATCTATATAAACCCCTCATCTAATGCTCATATTTCATTGAATCTACAATCAAAGCTTTTACTTCTAATAGCTAGTTGTAAATTAACTGAAGATATCATCTCTACAATGGCTGAGGCAGCAGTAGTGAAATCTAACAATGGATCCAAGAAGCGCAAAGGTGATGGAGTTGGAGGAAACAAGAGCAAGAAGTCTCTGGTTGGTACATCTACCAGCAAGATATCTGACAGTTTAGAGGACTCGCTTTCAACTCTTCTCATGAGTAATGTTCCGCCCTCTGAAAACATTCAACCAAAATCTGCTGTCACCACTAACATTGAGACACCTGCACTTTACATTAAAAGGACATTTCACCTTGGTGGGACAAAGTATGTAATATATCAAGGTGATCAAGGAATTATTCAGAACATATACTTGAAGGAATGGGAGGATGGAGAGGTCAAAAATCAAGGCATAAGACTCTCAGTACCTAAATTAGTAGTGATCCTGCATTATGTAGAATTCATCATGGCTGCAATTCAAAAAATTTCCAAAGGAAAAAAGGAAGTCGACTCCAGTTATTATCTAGTAACTGGTCTTTATGTCTCCTGTGCTTTTCCTTATAGAAATGTGTCCATTAGAATGTGGAAAACAGCAAATGGGAAGAAATATCCCACTGCACAAGGCATGTCCTTTAAATTTAATGAATGGGATGAATTCATTAAGGTTGCTCAGAAGATGTACAGTGAATATACTGAAATTTATACATGTGAACCCTGCATTTTGGATGAGGACAGGTCAGGGCATGACGTGAATACATGTGAGGAGTGCAGAACATCTCCAGAAAACTTTTGTAGGGGTGAGGTTAAGGAGGACATTCCAATTTAATATCAAATATCTAAAGTGAAGAAAAATTTCAAAAACATTCCTTTGTACATGGAAGTAATACAGTGTATCTACTCTAGAAAAATTTGTAAATAATTTAGGCGTCGCTACAGACATATAACAGCATATGGAGATTGAAGAAGTAGGGATATCTTCCATTTTATTTCCTATAAAATTGGTAACATTTTTGGAGATCTGTACTCAGCATTCACTGAGCACATTGTGAATCCAAGCTTAACAAGGTTGACGAATCAGCTCGAAGTTTAGTTTTCAATACTCAAGGAGGACATTGTGTTTTCAATATCAAGGAGATCAAGCTTCCAGACTAAACTTTAGTTTCATTCAAGGAGAAATAGAAATAAAACAAGGAAAAAATGGAAACTATCATGAATGTTTTTCTTGGCAGAAGACGGGACATCTATCATCCTCATCTGATTACTAGCAAAACAGTTACTCTGATGGAGTTAGTGTCCATGGTGGACAGAAACAATTTTCGTGAGGCCTTTGTCATCTTGTTGCTACTAAATGATGCCATACCAGCTTTCATTGCGTGAGTTCATATTTTTTATTATTTTAATGTAATGGAATCTTCTACAGTATTTATTTAATATTTTCTTCAACCTCTCTCATGATAAAGATCCAATTGTTTAACCTCATTCTGAATGCTCTTAATATTTAAAATACTTTTCGAGTATGTACACATTGCTTTTAGTTTACCTCAAAAGACTGTATGAATCCACCTAATAAAAAAAAATTCGCCTTAATATATTCTAACAGAGGCTTTATTCTCTTTTAACAGACAAAATTACCCGGATTTTGTGCATTATGTCTCTGAGGAAATGGAGACTATTAGATGTTGTATATGCTCTGAATATCTTGAGAAGGATAGGATTGTGATCACCAACCCCTGTTCCCATTTCACATGTCCAGAGTGTGCATGTGAACTAGCTCGCATCTGGAAAAACGATGGTAAAAAGAAGAGGCGATGTCCCATGTGCAGAGTCAATTTGGTTGATAATTATTTTACAAAGCCTTTATTATGTAATATGTCAAAATCAGATGCCACATCAGTCTTTGTATGGGTGCCCACAGGAACATACATAAATAGAAACTATGAACAAGACCTCATAAATAGTTTAACAGAGGGGAATCATTTCAAAGCCTTTGCGGCAGCTTTCATGTTAAATCATCTTCCCAATGATATTGACAGTTCTTTATCCAATGATTGGGAAGATTATTACTATGGTAGGGCTAGTGACATGACGTGTACTTCTTGTACTGCTAAATTCGAACTAAGTGTACTCTTTATGACGACCTGTGGGCACTTTTACTGTACTGTATGTGCCTCCTATTTATTGCAAAAAGAGAGGAGAGATCCTTTGGAATGTACTGGTTGCCTTGCTGTAATAGAAACTGGTGAATTACCAGCAATTTTCATGCGACCAGTTTAGTTTTGGTTAAAAAGGGAAAAAAAAACCAATGCACTCATATTGTACTAATGTCAATAAGGTAACTTTTTTTCATATTACATATGGTAAATATATGCTACAGAATGAAATAAGATCATTTTTATTGGACTGAGGTATTCCTATTCTGAAATCAGTATCCTAACTACAACCATTAATCATGAATAGTGTCACTGCCTCTACTACATTGACGCATATATGAAAAATCGCATTGTACTTGGTGTCTTTTTTCGCACAAAAGCTATGCGTACGCGTCATCCAAAATCATATTACCCATTTACTTCTTACAGTGGTTTAGCATGTGGTCTCAAAACTATCGCAACTTCTGTGCTCTTTTCTTGAGTGAGGCAGTCAAAGACACCCAATCCGATGCGATTTTCTGAGGTACCATGCCTTATTGATATATATTTATATTATTAGTGTTTGGTCGAAATATTCACATTCCCCAGAGGGAACCAAATAAATCCAATAATTGGAGTTTATATATAATATTTATTCTACTATTCTTTGATTGTCAATCATGTAACATATAATATGCATAATAATCTTTACAAAACATGTTAATAACATCTATGTAAGAATTACCATTACTGTTTAGCATGTTATAACATTACTTTGCTCATGATACATTAATATTACAAATAACTCAAGTGAACAGGGTTTGGGACACCCTGACAGTTAAAAAGTACTGTTTAGCATGTTATAACATTACTTTATTCATGATATATTTACATTACAGATAGCCCAAGTAAACAGTGTTTGGGACACCCTGACAGTTGCAACAGGAGAAATTAAGTGATTTAATTTCTCAAGGTCATATGCCATGCCAAAGGTGACATATTACTAGGACCTGGTGGGACTATGACAACTTTGTCAGAAAAGGGGGGAAGGTTTAACTTGTAAACTGTGGTTATAAATGAATTTAACATACAATGATTGACTGAGAAAGAGAAAATATGTGATTGAAGATGCACAGAGGCACCCAAACAGCCAAGAAACATTAGGGATGTAAAAGACGCTGGAAGGTAGAGGATACAGGTGAGGAAAGTTGGGGTGTGGATTTGATGTATTTCCATACAGAATCCGATTTCCAGGTCCCATGGAACATAATGTCCTGTAGGGGGACTCCATTATGAAAGGCCCAAGTGGCACCAGAACGCCTAAAATCATGGAATTTCAAGGCTGGGAAAATATTCAATGTTGTAGAAATAGAATGTAGATGTCGTCTGGCCACTGACTCAGTTAAAGGAACTGTACCATGGGACCTGGGAATAAGGAATAATGGTTGGTTTGAGGAACCAGGGATGTGATCCAACAATGACTTGACTGCTTTGTATGGGCAAAGTATGGAATCATCTAAGATTGGAATTGGAATGGTATGTATATCAGTTCAATTCTGGATTGTTTTCGACCATTTTACTATGACATTTGCTCCCTGATCTGTAAGTATAATGTCCCCACGGGCTAACTGCCTAGTTGCGTCGAAAGCCTTGATGGAATGTGGAAGAATATTGGAAATTCTAAGGAAGGAAAAAAATGCTAAGGAATATAATGCAGTAAATTGTATGGGAAATTGGAATGCCTGCATGGTCAGGAGAATTTGTTGGAGCAAATCAGTGGATATAATATTTGTTGATTTTGGTTGCAGAGGTCGATCTAGCTTTAATGCTTTAGAAAACAACTGAATTTGTTCATGTCTAAATGGGGATGTGTCAAGGTTGTAAATTATGAACTGTGCTCTAATTCCAGCCATATAATTGGCTATATTGGCTGCTGTAAGGCCATTTTCAGACAAGAACTGCATAAACATTAACAAGAAGGAATGGTTTACCTGATGGTGGCACAGTCCAGTTGCCACCAGGAAGCCCAGGAAGTCAGAGAACATTCTATGACATGTCCTGGCTGTGGCTGGTCGAAAAGCCATCTGTAACCTCTGCCTGGCCCTGGTGGCAAGCTGGGCTGTGAGTTTGTCACCATCTGTAAAAGAAAAAAGTTATAGGTCATGGTTAAGCTTCATAAGATCAACATGTGTGTTAATCCATATAAACTGTGGTAAAAGCTGATGAAGTTTAATTAGTGGATCTTTTGTTACATTCCATCTAGAAAGCAAATCAGCAATATTATTTGATTTGCCAGGGATATGATGAACACGAATATTTATGTTAAATATTGCACAAAGCAACCAGATATTTCTGGCACAAGTAGCTAAGAAAGTATCTTTAGTTTTACCAGAGGTAAGTACTTCAACTACTGCCAAGTTATCACATTTTATATCGATAGTTCTATCTGACCATGCAGAAGCCCAAACTTTCAGTGCAGCGACCACATTTAACATTTCAAGTTGTGTTATATGTAGGTGGTGAAACTGAGGAGGAATGGGCAAAGCATATACCATATTTGCAAAAGTAGCTCCCATACCCGTTAGGGAAGCATCTAAATGAACTACATGATTAGGTATTCTATTATCGAAGTAAGTAACACCATTATATTGGTGCAAAAAGGTATTGAACCAACATAAGTCTTGGAAGAATTGAGGTGTTAACTTGAATCTAGTGGAATCATGATGAGACCTCAAAACCTGGAGCATACGATTCAAGAAGATACGAGCCGGTTTGATACATTTTGAAATATACAACAATGACCCTAATAGGGACTGGTATTGTTGTTTGGTAACTACTGTTTTATGTGTCCATTCTTGGCATAAAGTTTTGATTTCCTGAAGCTTTTCTTCAGGAATAGATAGTGTTTTGTTTACTGTATCAACTTGTATGCCTAAACATGTGACACATGTAGAGGGAGGAACCAATTTTGAATCACTCACCTCTAATCCTAGGTCCTTAAGCAAGGACAATAAGAATTGATAAGATTGATGAATTTTTGACGGTAATCCAATATATATGAGGTCATCAATGTAATTTAAGAGTGCATTATGATTATGTTTCTTCATAATGAACCGGATTGCATCAGAACACCTCTCAAAAAATCCGGATCCGAGCCAAAATCCGAATGGCAGAGATCCGTCCAGGAATAGATCCTTATGAAGTATTCCTAGCAGATCAATGTCGCCTGGATCTATACGCAAGTGACGAAAGGCCCTGCTGATATCTACTTTGTACAACAATGAACCTGGACCCAAATTCCTGACTTCTCGAACAATGTGATCAATAGATGGATAAGACAATGAGAAATAAGTATCCAAATATCTGAATTTATGAATTGAACTATTAATAGAGGCCCCTTTGGGCCAACTTAGGTCCATTATGGTACGTCTTTTATCAGTATTTTGCTTTGGGCGAGTCATCAATGGAGAAATGTGAACTGGAAATGGCAGTTGTTGAAAAGGACCATATATTGCTCCATAGTTCAATTCTTCGGTTATATACTTTTCAATTTGATCCTTATGTTGTGTGGCCGAAGTATGATTTTGGTATGTTGGTTGAAGTATGGAGTTCCTGTCGAAATCTAGAGGAAAGCCATAATTTATGAGATCTGGGAGTTGTTTATCCCAATAATCTTGAAGATGGAAATACCATCTTTGCGGATTGAGTTGAGTAGGTACTGGTATTCTGGATTTTAAAAAATTTGGCACTCCACTAGAGCGTATTATTTTATGAGCCTCCATGATATCAGGTACTTTGTTCCAGACAATGTCTGGGCCTTCATAAACTTTCAAGTCATTTAATGGAATATATCCAAAGTCGCCCCCATTTTGTGCTAAACAGGCCATATGATCTGTACTGAGATGTTTATTTTTCCACACATATAGGGGAATTTTTTGTAATGTCTCATCAAAGTGACAATTCATATCTTTGGCTACATGTGTTAGTGTTTTTTGAAGAAAATTTGCAGCCAAAGTCTGATTTTGGTTACCATATGCCTGTTGAGTAACTTTTAATGTATCTGGGATATCAGTGGTCTGTGTCACCTGATGAGGCAAGACATTGACATTTTTGTCATGAGCAACAATATGGAAACGACCTGGTTTGCCATTATTATTATGTGGACTGACTTCAGTGGTTTGAACCCGTGTTTTGGCATGTGAGGGTCTATTAGGGGAAGTACAGCCTTTTGCATTCACACTCACCTTGGAAGGGGTAACGATTTTAGGTTTGACCTTGTCGTTATTGACAGTGACGATGCGGGGATCCAAAGGAACATGGTTATGAACCACATTTTGTTTTGAATTGCAACTTGGGCGTACGTCCTATGATCCCTTGTGTTGTTGAAAGCTTTGGAAGAGTAAAACCATTGCAAAGCTGTTTGTTTATCTGTATGTAGCTCAGATAAAGTGAAATTTTTAACATGTTTGGTGTTCCAAACCATTCTAGTTTTAAAATGACACAAGGTATGAGGACCCACGCCCAGGTTTACTCGTTTTTTGTATTCTTTGATTTGTTCTTGCATTCCATTTCAGAATGTGGAAAGGATTTGCCATTCTTGGTGAAGCAATAATTGCATACATGTTTGTAAATCACACCTTTCGTTTCATGGGTGGCTTGATGCATGCATGAGCCCTGGTTAAAAAATTGGCAAATCATGGTCCTAGCAGTTTTGTCACGTTTTGTGGCATTTTTGGCAAAATTTTGAGTGGAAGGGTTATGACGTTGAGCATGTGCTCGCCTAATTCGATCAATGAGATCAGTTTGAGTATAATCTTTGATCTCACCTTGTTCCATACGACAGAGTAAAACTGCATGGCAGGCCTTTGCAGAACTCCAGGAAAAATCGTTAGAATCATCCAGTAACGAAATGAGATAGTCCAACATAGCATCTTTATTTTGAATACAATTTTCATCACGCATTGTTCTGCAAAAGCCTGCCATCCATTGACCCATGGTTAATTGGTCGTATGAGACTCTTTCTTTCTGGGAACCTGCCAAGACATGTTCATGGGGCCATTTTACCCTATTTTTGACGAAAACATCAACTGTTCCACCCCTTTGGGACTTAATTTTATTGTCTGACATACCTGACTTTGCTAATTGCTGTAATTCTTTAATTCTGTCTTCAACACTACGTTGTATTTGATTGTTTGCTCTGATATATTCTAACGAAGGAATCTGTGCAGTACCAGACTGAGGAAACATTTCAGTATTCACAGTGGGAGTACTTTTTTCCGCATGAGTACTATCTAGTTTGTTTATACTAGTGCTTTTATGGGTTTTTGACACACGGCTGCCCTTGACTTTGGATTTGTCAAGTGTTTTCTTGACAGGTTTGTCCTCTAATTTAGAAAGCCTATCATTAATGGCAGTAAGCTGTGACAAAATTTGTTGGTTGACTAGGGTTTGTGTCTCTTGAAAGCCAGAGTCATGGGCAGACTTGTTTGATTTTTCAACATGTAACCGGTTAAATGAACGCCCATTAGGGCCCGCACCGTCACTGTCAGAATCTTGCATAATTTGCCCACAGTCTATGTCACTGTCTGATACTGAAGAATCTGAATCTTGGTGAGACATGGTTTGTTTTTGCCCCAACAAGTTCGTTACAAAATCGTTATCATCCGACATATGCAAATCAAACTGTACCTGAGATGTATCAGACTTTTGTGAACGCAAATTATATTTTTTATTCTCCATGCAACACAGATTGAAAACTAAGATAAATAAAATGAATAACTAAAAACAGCAATCAGTGAAACACAGAGAAGAAAACAAAGAATAAATTAAAATGTCCTTGAGGTGTTACCCCTTCCAAGTGTGAGCTGTAAATGGAAGAAGGGTTCAAATTTTTTGGCTAAAGAAGGCGTAGGGAGCCAATCAGAAGCCAGTTTACAACCAGCATGGTCATGCATACTAAATGGCAGTTTAAGGTACCCTCTCAGGAATGATCTACCTGACACCAAGGTATCATCCCGTAAAAGTTTATTAACGCCTTCTAATGACGAAAGGTTTGTTACAACGTACACATCTATGTGTGAAATGCATTTTATTATCTCTTCAATTACAATGTCCTCATGTAGTGTTTTGTAATAATGTTAAAAACATTCATGTAATTTATATCCAACCAAAAAAATATTCATGTATTTTACATCTAACAAAACATACCTGTAACCCTAATAAACTTCCAAAAGACAAACGTCTGCATATATATGTATATACATAGTTATAGTACATTCATATCAAAGTGAGAAATTATTATATTATCTGCAAGGAAAAAAATTAACATTTATGAATCCGTTTCAAACCTCAGTATGCTAAGGATGCATAGCTAATTCAATACATTCACATCAATGTTTCAAATAACTAAATACATGTAATTGATGACAATATGACATTGGTACATTATTTTCTAAAAAAAGTCATTTATAATATTGTATGTAATTACATATATCTATTGTCAAATTTTAAAACATATATCTTTCTTCAATAAATAAAAAAAGTTTAAAAAAAATTACAGTTTTTTTTTTCAATCAGAGAGTTTTGTATATCTTCCCTGACCTTGTTTTGCTGTACTGATGATTAGTTTCATCATCGTCTGAAATGTCAGTTTGAACATTGAACGATGGATAATGTTCTGGACTGCTAAAATATCTGGCTAGAGAATTTACACTTTTGGAATTTGTGTCTGAGCTAGAACTGTCATTTTTTTTTGTTTTCTTCTCCTCGCATTCGTTCAGTGGTGTGGATGAACCAAATGGATGAAGATCAGTTTCCTCAGGGTTGTCATTTTTTTTGTTTTCTTCTCCTCGCAATTGTTCAGTGGTATGGATGAACAAAATGGATGGAGATCAGTTTCCTCAGGGTTGAACTAGAAATATCAGACTGGTCATGGTTCTGAAACATGTTTAAATAGTCATCCAAATTTACATTAATAATGGATGACTCCCTAGAATTACTTGCATTTGGATTCCTAATGTCATCTACCAATAACTGTGCATTTCTCTCTATAGAGTCATCCCACACAAGGTCACTAATCGAATCACCGCCATCTGTCTCCATTGCATCCAACATTTCTATCACTTTTGGGGGAGTTTGATCAGGGTCATAGTCGTCTGACGGCGTCATGTAGGCGTCAACCAATCTGACAAGATTAAGCATGCGAGCCTGAAGATATCTCTTAAGATAGGCAATAAGAACACCTGTGCAAACTATGAACAAAGGAAGAATGAAGAGAGCATACAATGGTCTGATATTGGAATTCTGATCTTCCTGTTGAATTTCTCCCTCAGTCTTGCTCTTGTCATCATCAGTCTCAGATCCTCCCTCAGAGTTCACTTTCTTGGAATTCACTGAAAAAAGAATATATATATATATAATTTTTTTCTATGGATACTGCATCAAGTTATGTTTCTAGCGCTGAGGAAGGGGTGTTGAAAAAAAAATATATATATATCCTCCGACATTTATAACATTCACCTCTCGACATCCGATGTGCAGAAACTCTGCAACAATGTATTAAAATTATTAACTGGATTCTCAAGTTCATTTTCTCCAGCTAACATCACGTACATAAAAAAAAATTAAAAAATAATAATACCTGCAATGCACCCTTTTACTGCTATTTCGACATTGGCAAGGTCAACTCGACATTCTCCTGTGCAAGCCCAATTCACTAATCTTACTGAGGGAAACATCTTGACTACTTCTTGAATTGGCAATTTCATATAATTCACATGACAATTGCTCTAGCTCCTGATAACTACATCAACTTTGAAAAAAAATGTTACTATTTTGGTCACTGTGTCCATCAAAGTTCGAAATCACTACCTCCATCTTATCATTTCGACAGTCTATCAAATCACTATTGACACTTTGAACATTACAAAGTACTACTACCCAAACAGTACACATAACACTCCACATCTTTAACAATTTAATACAAAAACAAAATCCAAAAAAAAGCTATCAAATCGCACGTTGTTTACAATCACTATAAGAACCCCTTTACGGTATATTAGTAAGGAGAAAAGATAGTAAAACGTCACTGATGGCGTCATATTCGTTGTAATGTGACGTCATATGTCATGTCAGATCAAGATCAGGTGTAATGTGACGTCACATTACAAAGACGTGATGATCCTAAACCTTCATTATACTGATCACATCATTCTAAAAAATGTAGGAAAAAATAAAATAAAATAATATTTAAATTAAACAAAAAATTACATGCTCAGACATAAGATTTACCTATATTCGACAGGATATGAGATTCTAAATCTTCCATCCTATGCACAGACATTTGCTCGTTCATAGATAAACTGCAATCCAAGATAATGACATTTTTTCATCAAAATGATAATAAACTTTAAAATAAAGTCGAGGTAACTCTTTGTAATTGATCTAAAGTGATCTTGAAATTGATCTACCAAAAATATAATATTGGAATTTGTTATAGACTGATTATGGATTTAGGTGATAAACTGTCTTACCCAGAAAAATCGATTGTAGACTCCTGCATCAAATTATTGGATAATGGTTGCATGGTGTTATCATCAGAGTCTGTTATCTCTACTCTGTTCCTTAATTTTCTTTTACAGATAATGATTGATATGATTGTAACACTTAACACGATAACTGTGACAACTGTTACAATGATTATCCACATTAATCTATGTGAATGTGATCTTTTCAAGCGAGATTTGTTTTCAATATCACCATAATATTTCTCTGAGTTGGAGGATTCGAGTGTGGATGAACTAGCTGTGATCTGAGTAGACAGTTCGTTATAATTTTCACTGACACTTTGACTTGTTGTTGATGGCTCTGAACTGTCAATGTAACCTCCTGTTGAATGACACATATTAGTCTTAAGGTGTATATGATCAGGTACATTTTCTATCCATTTGCAAGTGAAGTATTTCATATTCATTAAGGTAAGATATCTTAAATTAGGCAATTTTTTTATTATATCCCTCAGGTTTAGGAGCTGAACGTTTTCCATGTACAAAATTGTGACTGTAGCTCTGAATTTGAATTTAGGAGCTGTCATATCCACACATGTTATCATATCATCCACACATGAACATTCCTCATAATCACAACTATACCCCAAAACCATTTTCTCAATGGAGAAATAGATAAAAATTGAAAAAAAAATAATATTTTTCATATTTTCAACAATTTGATGCTTCGATAAGACAGAAATCAAAAAAAAAATAGGTGAGAAAAATTCTGATCTCTGCAGACTATAAAAGCGGATTGTAGCTGGAGAGAGATAGCATACAGAGTGAAAAGGTCCAATACCTCGACCTCATAGCTGGCTACACCTCGAGTACTGTGAGATTTATTTCTTCTTATTTGACTTATTGCTAGAGATTGGAAACAGACTTTTTTCTGTTATCTCTGGCTGGACTGCAAACGCTTATCACCTTGTACCCTGCCAAACTAGTGAGGTTTTATGGATCCATTTCTTCTGAATAATCCATTTACCTCCATAGTATGTGGTCCAACCGGATCCGGTAAATCTACCTTTGTTTTGAAACTGTTAAATAACATCAATCAGATGTTTTCAGAAAAAGTAAAAAAAAATTATTATTTTTATAACAACTGGCAGAAAAAATTTGAGGAGGAGATTAACAGTGAGATAGAGTACAGGCAAGGTTTGCCTTCAGAGGAAGACTTTAAAGGGTATCCCAATGATGAACAGTGCTTAGTAGTGATAGATGACATGCAGTTTTCCGCACTTAGCAACCTATTCATAGCCAATCTTTTCAGCAGAGAATCCCACCACAGGAATATTAGTGTAATTTTAATTTTGCAAAATTTATTTCATCAGGGAAAATATTGCAGAGATATATCCTTAAATACTCATTATTTCATTTTATTTAAAAGCCCAAGAGATATTCCACAAATTAAGTTACTGGGAAGACAATTAGGTATGCACACAAAATTATTAGAGGTTTACCTAGATGCAACTCGAGATGGGTTTGGGTACCTATTGATCGATTTATCACCTGGAAACAGTGATAGTTACAGATTTAGAAGTCACATATTTCCTGATGAACATACGATTGTATATAAATAGCAGAAATTTCTTTAAATTTTTATAATTACAAAGATCTACGTGACTCTGTTGCTTTTCAAATGTCTAGGAATCTCAAAAAATCTAAACACTTTATTCTTTTGTTACTGGAGAACAATTTAGAGTTAAATAAACATCTACTGATTCATGCGACTCCATCTCAGTTAAAGGCAGTGGCAGAAATTTTTTACAATGTATTCAAACTTCCACTGACAAATAAAAAAAAGAAAAATTCTTAACCTATCTAAAAATATTAAAAAATATATAAAGTCTGAGGAGAGAGAACGGAGAAGTATAGCAAGAAATCACTTTGAAAGATTAACTAAGCTCCTTGTATCAATCAAGTATTACATAGAAAGGATTTTAGAATGAACAAATATGTATTAATACCACATGAACAATATGAGAGCTTCAAGAAATTTTTAGCCGATAAAAAGCGACATATAAATGAGAAAAATAAGCAGAAAACTAATGAGGAAAATAACAGTATAAATCCTATATCTAATGAAACTACAGGAGAAAATTTGGGAAGTGTAATAAGTAATAATATATTAGATAAAAAATCAGAAAATTCCTTGGACAATAACCCTGAAAACTTACATTCTACTCAGTCGAGAGAAATCAAATCATCAGTTAATCATCCCCTCCCACCACCAGGACTACCTTCAAGGAAGAAATACACTGAAAACAATTTCCTTTCAAAAATTAGCAAAAATGTCCAAAAAATCCAAAAAGGCAGTGGAAATAATGAATGGATCAAGCAATGGAGCAAAAAATTTTGATGCTACAGAAGATATTGAAACGTATCTTCACAACCTGTATTATGACACCAGGAGTCCAGTAGCCTACAGCAGTTACAGTAAACTATATCCACATATTAAGATGGAGGGAAAATACCATGTAACCCCTAACTATCTAAAGAAATGGTTAAGTAAGCAGGAAACTTATACAACTTTCCGATCAGCTCGAAGAACTTTTCGTAGACTTAAAGTCTTATCTTTCAGTAAAAATTATCAATGGGATAGTGATACAGCAAACATGGTAAAATTTAAGTCAGAAAACAATGGATACTCTTACTTTGTAGTATTTATAGACATATTTACTCGCTATTTGTACACTGCACCATTAAAAACATTAAGAGGTGAAGAGATGATAGATGTATTTCAATAATTACTCAGAGAAATAGATGAAAAACCTCATATCCTTAGAACTGATCAAGGAAGTGAATGTAAAAACAGAGTTTTCAATAGGATATTAAATGAAAATAAAATAAAACATGTATACACATACTATGAGACTAAAGCCAATTATGCAGAAAGAGTTATTAAAACTATTAAAAATAAAATAATGAAATATTTAAGTGAAAAAGAGACGACAAGATGGATTGATATTCTGTCTGACTTAACCTATGGTTACAATAATTCAAAACATAGATCAATTAAAATGAGTCCAGAGGAAGCAAAATCGAAGAATCAGTATGTACTTTGGAAATCCCAATATGACAATATAAATTACCCTAAAAGTTTCTTCAACTTCAGAAAACAATATAAAAATCCAAAACTGATACAAAACATAAATAAGAGTAATTTAAATTCAATATATCTGACAGGGTTAAGATAAGTCATCTTAAAAAAATGTTTGAGAAAGAATACAGTGAGAAATGGACTGGTGAAATTTTTACTATAATTAATCGTAAATTAAATCAAAATATTCCAATGTATGAGTTAAAAGATTATAATAATGATGTTATTCAGGGTTTCTTTTATGAACCCGAATTGCAATTAGCGTATATTGGTAATGAAATTCTGTATAAAATTGAAAATGTACTTAAAAAAATTAAAAAAAATGGAGAGGTGGAGATATTAGTGAAATGGAAAGGATGGCCTGAGAAGTTCAATTCATGGATTTCAGAGAGAGATGCACAAAATATATAGGATATAACAGTATATAAAAGATTTCATAGGTTTATGATCTTAATTAAAAAATCTGAGATGGATGAAGACAGCATTTACTTTTTCTTATCTTCAAAAGATTCTTTAAAATTTCATCCAAATAACAAGGCTTATAACTTTATAGTAGAGGTTCCTGAACGAACTACTTTAACTGGAGAATGGGAGATAGGGATTTGCGATTTCCATACCAGTAGTGTAGCCAATGAAACCCTGTATTTGTTTTCAGATATTGTAGATCACTCTTATGTTAGAAATTCGATGTAGGGGATATTAAGGCTGTTGCCTCAAAGCAATTCCAATAAGTACCAGTTGTTCAATAAAATTTACTATTTTCCTATTAAAAATCAAAATTTTACTCGAATTCAGATATATATAAAGAACAGAAATCGCCAGTTTGCAAAGAGTTTAACAGGAACAGTTGAATTGACTCTTCATCTCAGAAAAAAAAATAAGAAATTAGGTTAGAAATGATCGGTTTTTTGGAAGATTTTGAAGATATATAAAGAGCGAAAAGTTTCGTCTTTTGCAAGTACATAGAAGAGGAGAGCTTAGTCCCAGATTGTAGGTGTGAAACAAGGCATTAGAGTCAGCAAAGAGTTATGGATAAATATTTAAATTTTTGCAAAAAATGTCTGGAGGGGAAAATGGATATGTCCAAAAATTATTATGTCCTAGACAGTGATGACAAGCATGAAAAAAATAATAACAAAAATAAAAATATAGACATTTCCGTAGTCAGTCCTACACAGGCAGCAGTTGAACAGGCAAAAAGTGAGATTAGAGAGAAGGGGAATATAAATAGAGGCAAAAAAAGAAAAATATATCAAATTGGTGGAAAAGACAGAGGTACAAGCAAGTCCAGGAGATCTTCCTTAAAAAAAAAAAAAAAAAAAAAATTCCAAGAAAGGTGGGAAGAAGAAAAGATCTAAAGGAAAGACTACCAGCAACAAAAAAAAAAATCAAAAAAAAATTTAATCAAATATAGATCCATATGGATGTAGTTCAAACCTCATTGTCATTATTTGCTCCACCTCCTACTGATAATTCGATTGTTAAAGAATATTGGGTAGATTACAATCCAATTGCAGCAATATCAGAGGGTGGGGTGATCGAATTTAGTGTGCCAGGAACCTCTGTAGATTATATAAGTTTAGGAAAAAGCAAATTACATGTCAAATATATTATCACAGATGAAAAAGGAAATAAAATATCAGACGAAAAGGATATTCATGGCGTTCCAACTGCTAACAATCACCAAGTAGCACCTGTTAATTTTACTTTGCACTCAATTTTTAGACAGGTTGACTTATCCTTAAATCAGAAACTTATCTCACCGGATGTTGGAGTTAATTATCCCTATAAAGCAACTATTGACCTACTTCTAGGATCTAGTAATGATATGATATTATCTCAGGCTCAGGTAGCTATGTTTTTTAAGGATCAGGCAGGTCATTTTGATGAATTAGAGTATATAGGGAGTAATAGTGGATATACAGAGAGGGGCAGACCAACAAAGGATGGTGATGCAGGCATTATGGAAGGATGTTTATATCTAGATATCTGTCAGGGTGAAAATAGAGCGATACTGAATGGAGTTTCTGTAAACCTTAAGCTGTTTCAGTCCCTAAATGATTTCAGATTAATGAGGTTGGGATCAAAAAAATATAGATTAATAATCATCAGTGCTGTCTGGAAAATATGTTATATTTCTGTAGATCCAAATATGATACTTGCTCATAACGAAGCCTTAAAAATTAGTCCTGCAATTTATCCTTTTTGAAAGAGTGATCTCAAGAGTTTCAGTGTGGCTAAGGGTGCTCTAAACTTCATGACAGATAATATATATCACGGGAAAGTTCCAAGTAAATTAGTAATAGGCATGATTTCTAATGCAGGTTATTCTGGAGAGTATGATAAAAACCCTTTTGACTTCAAACATATGAATCTAAATTATCTTGAGGTCACAGTAGACGGCCAACCTGTTCCTAATAGAGCATTAACCCCTAATTTTGAAAAGGGAGATTTTGTTTCATCTTACTTGTCCTTATTAGATAATAATTATGACAAGAAAAATGGAATTATTATTAAATTATTAGAATATGAAAAGGGCTACACACTCTTCCTATTTGATATACAAAGTTTCCTGTCAGGACACATTATGAGTAAACCAATAAAAGGACATATAAGATTGACTATGAGATTTGCCAAAGCATTGGCTGAAACTATAAATATTATAATTTATGGCAAATTTCCTGAGACAGTATCTATAGACCACACTAGAAATGTAAATTTTGGATCATGAATACAGAGGAGGTTTTTGAAATGATGAAAAGCGACAAAGAAATCAGCAAAATATTCATAGGAGTTTATCCCATAGATCTAATACCTCATGATCTTCCTATACCGTTATTAATCGTGGTAAATCTGGACAGTTCTGAGAAGAAAGGAAGTCATTGGATAGTTCTCCATTTTCAAAGAAAGCATGTGGAATATTTTGATTCATTAGGAAAACAACCTAAGAAAGAAATACATAATTTATTAACAAGTAAAGGATTTACATACAAGTACAATAAAAAGAGGATACAATCACCACACACAGATTCCTGTGGAATGTTTTGCTTCTACTACAGTTATTACAGTTGCAGAAAAATAGACTACAATGTATTATTAACAAACTTCAGCAGTAACTTACAATGTAATGAGGATATTGTAAAAAGACTGTACAGTAAAATTGTCAATTAAGTTGTGTATTTTTTTTCTTCTTAACAGTTAAACATGTATATACTCAAGATTTGTATATTCAACCTTTGTATTCAACCTTTGTACATAATATGTAAATAAATTAGTATTAGTACAAGACCTTTTTTTATTTTTTTCCTAATTTTATTTATTGTCGCAAATTTCACTACTATGCAATGTGTTATTAGCCTCATCCCGATTCCAATTTGAATAGTTGCCAAACTAATGCACCCATTTCCTTTCGCGAGAGAAGAATCCCCGTTAGAAATATATATTCTGATGGAGTAGAAACCCCCCAAAAAGCAGATTCTTCCCTGTTGAAAGTTGGTTGTTTATAAACAATGTGTTTATTTCTATTCGACAATAAATCTTCTCTAAAAATAGAGCACTGAAGAAATTTTTGAAGTACTGCAAATCTCATAATACGTTCTCTAAGCTCAGAATCCATGTAAACTTCTTTATATGGTTTCATTATTTCTGCTATCTTAAAACAATCACTTTCTACAGCTAATTTTTCACATAAATCAGTATTTTGATAATGTCTGGCTAATAAAAAGAAATATAACTGCTCCAATGAATGAAAAATGTAATTCTCATATCTAATATTTACAAAATAAATATTTGACAGAGAGGACTGAATTTTTTCGATCAACACCACATCTTGCTCCCAAGGACATAGAACCATATCCAATGGTCTAGTAGATATTCCACCATTCTCAACAACTCTTTTGCAATAAAAATAATTAAAGCCAATTTTTTCCTGGGAATATGTATATATTTTAGTCCCTCTTAATCGAAATCCAACATTAGTAGAGGAATTAGTTACCTTCTCATTTAATGTTTGTTTAAATTTACTCATAGGGTCGACTAATTGTCTTTTAGAAATTCCTTTGCAAGATATCTTCTGTTTACCTTCAGAATCTTGAATAATGTAAGATTTGGAACATAAAGAAATCATCTGACAGCCTTGGAACTCTTTCTTAAAAATCCCTACCCTGCGGAGATCTAATGCTACATGGTGGGAGCAGCATCTTCTAGGAAACCATGGAGGAGAAATTTCATCCGAACATGAGTTAAAAATTTCATCCAGATATTTATTCTTATATTTTTCGGATATACATTGATCGAGATCTGATTGATTTATAGCCATGTAAATACTATCAGTGTCTGTTTGTGTAAGTTCAAAGGAATTCTTATTAAGATAAACATTTAGACAATCGTAATAAAATTCCAACATTCTCAACTTTGCATATTGTAAAATGAAAAAACCGAGTGTCTACAGATATACAGTCTCTACTTCATGCAAATCCTGTCCTAATTTATTCATATTTTTGAAAACAGGTGAATTGATGAATTTACAAACTTTAGATTTATTCATTAAATATTTTACATTGGAATGCTTAGGCTTAGACCATGAGCAGAGATCCGTAGGAACTATTACTAACCAATTTGTAGGTTTCCCCAATGATTGCCTTGTCAGGATCTCGATCACCCTCCAATCGATATTTGGTTACTGTTTCGATAAAGGATTTAAAAGCTGTTTCAGGCTGATATTCTATTATCTGGTATATTTTGGTAATTTCACAATTATTTTTCAGATACCATTGCAACAGAGGGGTAGACAATAGAATCTTTGAGGCCTTAGTTCCACTAACAAGAAGTTTCTTGTAATTGAATTTAATGTCACTATGATTACAATATTCTGTTATATGTTCGCCTATGTCTGACATTGACACTTGACAGGTACACAATAAAGGGTGGAAATTCTGAAAAGAAATCTTCAAAATCTGCTCTCACAGATATATCAACCTCAACCACTCCAAACAAATGACCAGCAGCAATGTCTGTCTTAATTTTGCTTTCAGATAGGGTTCCTTTATTTTTGGAATAATATCTAGGCAAATAATGCTCATAATAATCATGGCAGAGCGGCTTTACATCTTTGTTGAAGTCGCATTGTTGAATAGATCGGTATTTATAACCCATTGATATAATGAAATCTTTCTTTCTGATATCTTTGCTTTGAGTCTTCCTAATTTTT
The DNA here is from genome assembly GCA_964017235.1 of Sabellastarte sp. h YS-2021. Classification (NCBI taxonomy): domain Eukaryota; kingdom Metazoa; phylum Annelida; class Polychaeta; order Sabellida; family Sabellidae; genus Sabellastarte; species Sabellastarte sp. h YS-2021. The sequence continues at coordinate 13,482,382 of OZ024933.1, forward strand.
TAAGCCATTGACAAGATTTAATTTTTTTAACAATGGGACATTCATCCCTACAATAGTGATAATAACATCCCTGAAATTCATACAGTTTTTGTGGATGGACAATAACCATCCACTAAAAAATTTCCGATTTTAATTTCTCTAGAATTGTTTAATTTATGCAAAATTTTGATATTTTCTTTCACCATAATATAATCCATCCACACGTATGAATCAATATATTTTTCAGAAATTTCTGGTCTATAATTATTATCTGGATTTCTTCTTACGTATACACCTGTAGGCATATTTTGTTTAATAGCATATGAATATAATCCATTACAATCATATCCTACTACAGATTGACATTTATTGCCCTCTATTTTCTTAATATCAGAAATCCCTCTCTCATGATAACGTGAAAATATTATGCTAGGTCCACCCACAATATTTTTTCTATAGGTATAATATAAATCAGCATTTTGTTGGTTAATTAGAGAAAAATTAGATTCTGTAGAAGCATAAAGTAGCTTTCTGGCTACTCCTGGTAAGGTTACATAATATTTAAAAATATCAATTTTCTGTTGTGAGTAAATGGAAACAAAGGCAGAGAGTGCAGTAACAAAAGGACCTGTATCTAAATTATTATAATAAACCAGATAATCCTTAAAGGTTTGCATTCCCTGAGTACTCCATATTTCTTTCAATTTAAGATATTCAGCCTCAGACTTCAATGGATTGGAATTGGTCAAAGTTGAATAGAAATCTTCCATATCAGGAAGTGAATTGTAGTGGAGTTTTTCAAAAGAATCAAACCATTCATAAGGAAAAATTCCTTTGGATATTTCGCACCCATAAGCCTTCAAAAATTGACTATAGGAACTACCAGCAGCAAGATAATTCGATATGTCCCAAAATTTCAACTGAGGAATGGAAATTGCTAAGTATGAATTTTCTTTTTTTATTGTATGAATATCTTTCTCTGGATAGTTACTGGCTACATGTAGCATAATCTCTTCCTTAATTAGATTTATGTCATACTTTCCTGAATTAAAGCCTATAACTGGAATTTGAGAAAGATATATCTCGAATTTCCTTTGAAGATCGAGAATTCTATTTATAAAATGAGTTTTCGACTTGGAACTTAGGTTCCCTTCGTTGGTGGATTCAGAAAAGGAGGTGTCAGAATATTCTTCATCAGTCTCTGGATCCAAATTATATTTTGCCATAAGATTATCCAGATGTTGGAATACATAATCATATTTGATTTTCAGATTAGTTAAATTTGCTGAACTTATTTCATTAAGATAAGACATCATCTTAAAAATAAGATTATTGGATTATGTATCCACAAAACATTTAGGTTCTCTAAAGCCTTTGACATTTGAGGAAACACTAACACTTACTGGTATGTGCTTGGAGAAGAAATTCATTTGTTCAGTAGTACTGTCATTTACCTTCATCAAGACAGCTTCCATATCCCACACTATAAAGGATGGATAATATCTATCATCTTCAGGTACATATATGGTTAGTGATTCTAATTTGTCATATATGGTTTCTTGATATTTGTGAAAACCACCAGGAAATGCATATTTGGTTCTTTCATAACAATTAGCATAATGTCTTTTAAGATGCCAATGTCTTTTAAACATTTTATTACATTTTTCGCATTGAAATTTATTAGCAAACTTGGAATAATCTGTTATGTAACTCAGATGACTTTCATAATTATTCAAACATATTACATCTTCACTTTCAAAAGATGATTCATATAACAAATTTACTGAGTTAGATGGATTCAGGGAGACAATAACTACTTTAACATTAAAACATTGCTCCCCCTTATTCATTTCTTGCATAGTCAGACCTTCAAATTTTCCAATGAAATTATTTGGAATTTCTGAAAGATTGTTATATCTTCTCCATTGATTAAGATAATGCAAAACTGTTTCAGGTTGCTTATCTTTAAACTGATAATGTAAACATCTAAAGAAGCACAAATTATCTTGATAAGGCTTTTGTGTAACTCTATTAATGTAAAAAGACATGACATATGGATTATTCAATAAAAAGATTGGAAAAGTATCTGTCTGACCCAGTGGAAATTGTGTCTTAAAAACTACATATTGAATATTTGTTATAAATGCCAATGTCCATGCAGTGGAGGGTCTGACGGCTCTGGCTTGTTCTATAATGTCTAATTTTGCCAGTTTAAACATAAGAAATCTAATACTATTCCTGTTAGATATAGTAAATGGAAAATGGAGAATCTTATTATTAAAATATGGAATATAGTATCTATATTCACCAGTTTCTGTATTCTGCAGTATCATACCAAAAGAAAAATTGATTCTAAAGGCATTTTGCTGGTCGTTGTATATTTGTATAAGGTGCCCTCGGATCTCATTGAAGCCTCTATGTAGGTTATTGGAAGGAAAATTGTAGACCTTCTTCAGATCAATGTCTTCATCCCCAGTCAGAATATGTCGTCTATTCATAGCATATTCAGCCTAAAGTTCTGGATTATTCAGATCTTCCACATAATTTGGAATTTCATATAGGTCATTTCCACCATGTTGAGACATTCTATGTGTATAAAGTTCCTTCCTATTTTGGCACACATGTTTACATATGGAACACTTGTAAAGTTTATTCTTCTTGACTTCCTGAGCCCTGTGACAGCGTTGAATATGAGAGTTCAAGGCGTTTACACTAATGAATGGATAGTCACATTGAAAACAAATAAACTTCCCACACTTCCTGTAATGTTGAAATAATAACTGAGAAGAGTAGAATTCCTGATCACATATGTTACATTTCAACAAATTATCCTTATTCTTAGTACATATTTTCTTGTGAGAGTTCAGCAAATATTGGTTAGGCAAAAAAAGTTCACAATATTCACATTGATACTTCTGCATAGAGGTTTTCTTCTTAGTAATGAAGTTATTACACATTTTCAATTGAATTTTCAACAAATATGCATTAAGCATATCATATTGACAGTATGGACACTTAAAATCCATTTTTCTTTACAAATTAAGGATAAAATCTTTGATGTGTGCAGGTTTATTTATAAGATTAATTAGTGATGATTGGGCATATCAAGATCGATCACATATGTCAATTTGAATTACATATTACTGAGGATACAGCAATTTTCTAAATACCATATGGAAGAGAGGGTGATGCAAGAATTAGCTATAAGTATGACATATGGTATGACTTGATATGCTACACGAGATCTATTATACTGACATGATGAAAGAAAAGACTAGAGTTCAAAGTTTCATTAACATACTTTATTACATATTGTTATTTACACTAAATATAATGATGAATTATTTGTCTCATATATCTGTGATTTCGTCACCTCCCCTTTCTATTCTGTTTATCATGTCCTGAGCTTGATCTGTGTAGAACCTGGCCATTGGTGAAAAGGTATTCATCTTATTCTTCCAATGATTATAGATACCAGATGCCTTATGTATCCATATCTGGAAAGAGGCTGATAGCAGAGAGAAAAAATGGAAGGGATAATGCCAATAAAATAATGCCATATAATAGACTGATATTCCAAATCTTCCAGGACCATTTATTGGAAAGTTTTTCAAAACTAACATCATAAATTCAGCAGGATTCTTCAATTGGAACTTCTTCACTTGAAGATATAAGTCCCACAATGTGATAGTACCAGCCATGTTGTAGTTAGAGCAAGAAATGATTTTATGCAAGCAAATTGTTCAAATTTATATTTCAGGAGAAGTAGATGAATTATTGATTTTAATGTATTGATTATACTTGATTTTATCAGGAATATATTTGTTTTTGTAGTTCTGATATGTCTACAGTGAGGAGAGGTTAAAGCAAGATTTGAATGTATCACAGTAAATGGTCCAGAAATGAAAACTCACATTGGTTTTTGTGCGTTTTTAGCACAAAATAGGATGCGAGCAGTGTCCTATCACATAAGGAAAGTTGCTTGCAGAGTAGTAGACTCTGGCGAATGTTGTGTGTTTGAGGAATTTCCCTGATGAATTGCTACATATTGAATGTATCATACCTCATATTGCAAGTTGATGGTGCAATACCTTTAACAAAAAACTCTATTTTTAAATGAACTAAATATTTGTTGTGTACCAAATCACCCATTATTAAATTATTGCACCATCGCCACTCCTAGTAGGTTAAAATTAACATCAGTGAAAATTAACATCAGTTTTTCGTAGGGTATCAAATTCAAATATGCAGTGATCATATTGTAGACTAGCAATAAGCAGAAAATTCGCGAGAGTCCAGTACTCTAGATTACCAAGCTGTAGAAACCCTTCATGAAAATTGTTTGGGTATATTTTAACATTTTTTTGAAAAAAACTTCATATCGTGTGTTGGGTATAGGTGGTGTAGAATCGAGTGTTGGGTTCAAATAGGTGGTGTAGAAGATTGTGTCCTGTATATTGTGCTGTAGAGGTTTGTGATCTGTATATTGTAGCCTATTTATTGCACCATCACCCTTAGGCATTATTCATTATTGCACGTATTGCACCATCAGGAACCCAATAACCTATCAATAGTAATCTAGATCAGTTTTTTGATCAGTTTAGATCAATTTTTACGACTTATGTTGTTCGATTGACCCACCTAATACTACTAGTGCCCATATATATATAACAAACTGGGGCCGATTTCACAAAGGGACTAAAGTTCAGATTTAGACTTAAATTTGAGAATTTGGTCTTAAATTTTGTCAAAAGAATGTTAAGTCTGTGGTTTTAGACTAGGCAGATTTCACAAGCAGCTAAGTCAATGAAATTACTACATCAGTGGACTTAACTTTAAGTCTGGAAGGTAGTGGGCTTAAATTTTGTAAAGAGAACTTAAATGTGGCCGCCATAAACTTTTCTCCACTTCAAAATTTGAAATTGCTCTAAATAAAGTATAATTACACAGAACACCTCACTAAAGTAGTCTTTGGGAAGTTTATATGTGGCAGCAAGATTTTCCATTTCAAAACAGCCATTATCCTTAGATAAAATACATCAAATGAAGGATACATGGCACCAATATTATACTTTGAATATATAATAAAGGTCACCTGACCCAGAAGACCACTGTGGTTATTCGATAAGCTTGGACTTAGCTAAGTCATCTTTGTGAATTCCATTTTAAGTCCTAGACCTTGCTTAGACCAAAGTCTTAGATTTAAGGCCCTGACTTAGCCAATAAAGGGACTTAGTTTAAGTCCTTAAGTGAAATCGGCCCATGTAAACTTTGAAATCTTTCAACAAAAACATATGCAACAGTGTAAAATTCCTGGGAAAGTGGACTATTCTTAAATAAAGTAAAACTTAGTTTTATAAGTTTAATATTTTGGGAGGAAATACAGTTGGAATAATTATCTGCCAATGCTGTATTATAACAATTAAAAGTTAAACACTGATAGACACTTGTCAGAAGCATAAAAGTATGCACAGTAAACGATATAGAGGGACTAAGTTTTGCGTATTTTGAAAGTAATTCCCAAATAAACGATAAAGAAAATAAAAAGTTTGCACATGAACCACTGCAAAACCGTACACTGCACATCTTTATTTACTTAAGTTGGATCTGGTGCTTAAAACTGCCTTTGCTAAAAAAAGGGTCTATAACTCACCCTAGTCACTGAAACGCCTTGTCCCATGACAATAAGATAATAGAAAAAAATATATAAAACGATTTAAAAAGGACCTGAAGGAATCCTAATACACTACTAGTCTGTGGTGGCTTTGCAGGTTGAGCATTAACACTGAAAGAAATGTCATCCTTGTTTACAAAAAACATAACATTAAGTATTTCAACCAATATCCCTGTTGTAATGTCTATGTATCTTCTTCATAAAGTTCAACAAAGTCACGTTAAACACCTCTCCTGAGAGTGAAGTCAAAACAGAAATGATGATGAAAGAAAAACAAAGAGTTGAGGTTCACTTCCAGTGCTTATTTTAGAAGCAAAGCAGGTTTTACAAGTACTCTATGCAACTATATGGGAATAGATAGAAATTTTCAAAGAATCAGAAACCCCATTTTGCTAGTAGCTGAAACAACAATGTGACAGAACAGTAATATCAATATTACATGTAGTCAGTCATCTCTAAACTTTGAATAAGATTTTGCACATTTTCAACAGTTTTAAATGTCTGTAAACTCATCAGAAATAACTTTAGCGTAAAAATAAAACGACTTTTTGTATGTTTCATTGTTCATGTTTGTGAAAATGTAACTCAGTATGTGATCAGGATTTAAACTACATCATAATGACAATATTCGAAATAGTGATGACATCAGTAATCAATATATATATACTGCTGATCACTCACCAATATCAAAGATTGATTGTTATTTGTAGCTTTTGTAAGTTTATGTCATGGTTGAGTATTTTAAGAGTACTGTTTTTTTATCTTTAACCAATATGAGCTCTTGTTTTATATTTCATAATCATCAGTGACAGATCAATAATGCTGAATCTGTTTTCTGTGTCAATGGAATTGATATTTATTTTTATGAGTTACAAGTTGGATAAACAATTAAACAAACAATCATTAACATAAACATATTAAATTACAAATTTGAAATTTTACAGATTTCTTATTTAAAATGTAATCTAGGTGTCTCAAGACACACTACATCTGGTAAGTCACCAGGAGAACAATTGGGTGGATGTGTTATGGATGAACCATTGTTTTTAGAAGTGATTAGTGTGAAGTATGAAACACAGTAGCAGTGATGTGGCAGTTATTGAGTTGCATAGCAATGTAACAATGAATTAAACAAAAAAGGACAACAAATTGGCTTACCTGATAAAAGTAATGCCAAAAGAATATCTGCAGAAAGTATGTGTGAAAAAAGTGTGAGGATAAAACCATTGAGTGTCCACCAAAAGTTGTTTAGACTATGTCAGTTACAGACTGAGGGTATTCGTCTGGAGGATAACATAAAAATGCAATGCTTGACTCTGGGGCAAGTACCACAGCCTCTGTAACCATGGGAAGTAGAACCCCAGGTAGGCAGTCTCTTAGACGTTTTAGGGTCAGAACAGATGCAGGAAAGTGCAACTGAAGGAAAACAGACTTTTTAGTCTGATAACACTTCACAGCAGTGCCACAATGACTTAGATTGGGACAGGAGTGCAACGATGAGTCTTGAAAACAACACCTGTACATAGAAAGGCACGTTTACATCCCATCATACATGCAAATATATCCTGCTTACAGACAAAATGGGCTAATTTGCAAGGGACAATAAAAGTTACACATGTGATTTTATAACAGAATCTCAAGGTTTCAGAGACACTGTCATAAAAATTATTTTCTGTGTGCTCACAGAATGGCTTTACAAGAATCCATTTCACAGGGGTAATTTTCAACAGTCTTAGACACATGCATCTTCCATTTTAGTGCTGTAATTGTTCTCCATTATTTCATTGTCTTGTATGTTTTCTTACAGGGTTTGCACGTGCAATATGATACATTAATGTTTATATAAACCTACTGTTCAACCTGTAGCCAGATGCAGTCTTATCGTCAAGAAGTTCTTCAAGATATTCAAGAAGTGAAACTCTTGTTTGGAGAATATATCTTGTTTGCATGTGCAAATCTCTTCTTCCCCCACTATCAGGTTACGCCCATATTTTTCAACAATATTCATAATGCATGTATGTGTATATACCTGTGATGGGATGTTAGAAGAGATAAAGCGATATTGACAGTGTAGAGCAACTAGAGACTGAAACAAAGAATGGAAGCATGCATGGTAGGTATAAATGCTCTGGCTGATGTTATAGATAATTCCAATTTAAGTACCATTCCAAAAACGTTCAAATGAAGAGAAGCAAAGAAAAGAATTCATACTTGAAGATTTTTTATACCCTCGATTTTGTCATCCGATACATTGACCAATCTCACCAACCTAGTCAAAGCCATCTCATGGCTAGTAGCGAAGGGTCTTATATTCAATACATGCACTCGATTAAGGACAGAGAGTTACATTGGTTGACCAGGACTTCCTTGATTCACAATGAATCACACAGGCACCTGCAACAGAATTTCCAACCAACTGTGGACTGTTAATCAACAAAAAGACAGGCACTTATAATCTAATTTCTCCAGAACCTGAGTAGCACAGAGCTTTAAGACTTCCATGTACACCAACGATGCTTTCTGTAGGAAATAGCATCATATGGACGATGCCTTGTTAAAATGGATAAATAATGGTATTTGGACTTCACAGTGGTTAACGGGGCCACGGTGGCAGAGTGGTAACACTCTCGCCTCCCACCTCTGAGGCCGGGGTTCGATCCCCGTCACGGCCTCAAGTGGGAAAGCTGGTAGTTGCTTGCCGTTGGTCGGCAGTTTACAGTACAGAACCCTAGCGAACTCTATGTACTGGTTTCCTCTGCCCTTCCAACTACCCGTCGTGATATGACCTGTACAGTGTTGAAAGCGACGTAAAACCCCAAATAAATAAAAAAAAATAAATTCACAGTGGTTAAGGACACTAGACATGTATATAAGCTTATTCCTTGTCAGTTTGTGCACTTGGATCTCGGGTCGTAGGAGGGGAGAAAATTTATTTATTTATTTATTCATATATATTTTGTTCAGAGCTCATTCAGAAACTTTAAAAACTTACCAATTTTCTATACAAACAAAACACATCAAACTACATAACATGAAAACAGAAACATTAATCTGTACACAAATGCCAAAGCCTAAAACTAATTTCTCATTCACTGAATCCAAGAACACTTTGCATCTCTTCCATATATTAAATCTTTTATATTTCTAGTTATTGACCTATCCTGTTCATTGTACAAGTGTTCAGCAACTGTTTGAAACAGCCTCGGGAGGAACATACAAACTCTCCTGTACATCCTAAGTCTTGTGAAATTACATTTAAATTCTTGCTCACGTTAGAAGTACTGCCTTTAAATACCAAGGCGAAACATAACCAGAGCAGAGGATTAACATTTCTTGTATGGGTTTTGTATTTTGTCGGGTGGAGGATGTTATCCAACAATTAATGTGTTTGTATTAAAATGCAAATATCTTCTGGGTTCTCTTTTATTTTAAAAATATCAACAACAAAGTATAACAAAGTCCTTGCAACATGCTGGAGCTGGATGTTTAAGAATACTCTTTTAACAGCATTTTGGCACAAGGATGGCCCTTCTGTATCTACTACATTTCTTCTACTTGATGTTACTACATCTTCTTGTTCTTACTCTTACTGAATTTTGACTGCATGTGCTGCTACTTTTATATTAAACACTGGAATGCCAAAGATGATTCACAGTCATTACAACCTCTGGAATGTGAGAGGAAGTGGTGGTCACATGACCTATGTTCTGGAGAAATTTAGAGAATTTACTTGTGTTTCCCTACTTCATTTCCTAATAAGCTATGTCATGTGACCTAAGATCTATGGAACCTATTTCTTGTGAACCATGGTCTGCATTGTATTAAAATAAAAACTACATATTTTAATGCTCACATCACTTCACTGGAATGCTATACCAATATTCACACTGAAAACTTGAGATATGTTTGAAGGACAGCAATGCAGAAAAATCTCAGAAAATAACACAAACACTGATCAGAGTATGCAGAATTGTATGCTACAACACTAGTTCTTACATATAAACACATACTGATATTTCACTGCTTCTGCTCTGCATCTTGATTTATATAATTCACACATATTCTTTTGAGCCTTTTTTAATTATCAACATAACCTAAAAAATATGATTGACTGTGCAATTAGCAATAATTTCAAAATTCAAATAATTAAGCTGTTTTCCTCCCCAATAATTTATTAGATCCTTTATATCGCTGTGAATGTAAAGGAATATCCTCACATATCGGTATTAATTATCTGCAATGTGTCAAACTGGGTTGATTCAAAAGAATACATTTGCACCAAGTGACATAGAACTTACTTTACCCTTTGCTATCAAAATCATAACATCATAAGCTGCGCAAATTCATTACAGACATCAAGCAGTATTTTCAAAGAACTCAATGTCAGGCTTACGAGTACTTCATCATCTGTATAACTTATACTTCCAACAAAATATTCCCTATGTGGCATCCAAATCCAGCCTTTTTATTTCAGTAATAATTCATCCATGTGCAGAATAAACAACATATGGGATAAAATGCCACTTTGCTTGACATCATTACTTGTTTTGATTGCCCAGGAGAAACAGTATCAGAACATGCTGGTGAAAATGACAGCCTAATTATTAATGCTCACAGTAGTTTTCAGTAGACTTTCTTCAAGTCATTTTGTCTAAGGTAATATATGAGGAATGGATGACTGTTTACCAGAATTAGGGGGTGACAAAAGGATCTTTCCTAGATTTCACAGCCAACTGAAAAAAAAAAACACATTTCAAATTACTGGAAAAATCATGTAAGACTGTGCAGCAATAAAATACCCGCATTTGCATCCAGACTACAACACTATAAATACACACACTCCAGTCCATGTGGATTATCTCCTGTCTGGCTGATCGGCTCACTAATATTCCTCAATGAAATAACAAAGCCTTAGTGTCCTGTTCTGATGTTCTAAATGTATGTGTTTATATATCCAGACTCTTGTTTTCTTATATTATCAAGCAGTCAGATGTGTGCCTGCAGTAAATGCCAGTGGTGTACTGATATATGTTGGTTGTGCTTTCACAAGAGTTATTTCATTCAGTAAATGTTTAAGGACATGTGCAGACCTCAAAAACGGGTACCATCTTGTAGGTACAGGTAAATAATTGGGGTCATAAGCAATTCATCTAAACGAGCTAGTAGCATTATTACTCATTTACCGACACACCTAGATCTGCAAACAGTGTGGCATTCGTGGGCATTTTGTTGAAAATAATCTACCTTTTTCTTCTGCTTCCATCTCATAAAGGGAAGGTTGAATCTCTTCATATGTGATATGTATAACATAATATATGTCCTCTACAGATTGCAGATATTTGACTTTGAAGTTCGTCATTCAAAGTCATCCATGGAATGCCAAAGTACCCCATGTAGCGGGCTTTAAAAGCTGCTATATCTGTCTTTGTATTGGCCCTAGAAGTTTACACTATGAAAACATCTTATAGGAAATCATGGGCTGGGAATCTTCTGATGTGTTCAGATTTGATCTTGGGCCCCTTCATCAACGTAATAAGAGGATAGTCAAGGTTAAAAATGCTTATAACTCATTCATCATTGGTCTTAGAGGTTTGGGATGTGAAACCACTTTATAAGAAGTCATAGGCTGGGAGTATTCGGATGTGGTCAGATTTGATTTTAGCCCCTTCTTCTAGGTCAATCGAGGACAGCCAAACTGTGTCTAAAACTGCTTATAATGTGCTTGTTATTGGTCCTAGAGGTTTGCAATGTGAAACAAACATATATTAAGTCATGGGCTGGGGATTTTCTAATGTGGTCAGATTTGACCTTTTCCCCCTCCTTCAAGGTCTAACGAGGACAGACAAGCTTAAAATGCTTATAACTTGCTTAATATTGGTCCTAGAGGTTTGCAATGTAAAACCAACTTACAGAAAGTCATGGAATGAGAATCTTCTGATGTGTTCAGATTTCACTTTGGACCCCTCCTTCAATGTCAAATGAGGTCAGCCCAAGTTAAAAACGCTTATAACGTGTTTATTATGGATCCTAAATGTCTCCAGTGTAAAAAAAAACCTACAGGAAATCATGGTGTAAGATTCGTCTGATGTGGTAAGATTTGACCTTGGACCCCACCTTTGAAGTCACACGATAGTTAACTGGCCTTGGTAAGTTCTCTTTTCTGTGGCTTAAAATTTTACATTGGGTTCTCAAATGTACCAGCTCTATTAACTGAGTTGCCAAAATTGGACTCGGTTGGGCATATTAGGGTCAAGGGATAGCCTTGACAGACAAGCTTCAAGGTCAAATGTGTGTAGGGTATATATGATACACATATATCTTTTTAAATGTCAAGCATAAAGAGAACCATCTTCTTTTGATCAGAAAAAGCCTCAGAAGGCGCAAATTTCTTTGATGACTATCACAGAAATGCCTTTGTTGGCCATCTGGCTTTTTAAAATGAGTCCACAATATCCATAAGCAAGATTGTATCATAATAAACAAATCCTTTAAATTTAGGAACTCCTTTTTAAATTTTCCCTCAAGAGGGGTAATAACTAAAATTTCTACATACTGCAGCAGTGTGGTACTCATGTATAATTGGTGGATACAATTAATGAGAATGGTCAGAACCCTACCTAAAATTTGAAAAAAAAACTTCAAGGTCTTGAACCTTTTTTTCCTGATGTAGTTGGAGGAGAACAATATAGATGCCATAATCTTGTTACAAAGTTGAACCAGAAAAATGATACATCTGTGGCCAGCGGCAAGATGTAGAAAAGAAACGGACATATAACATGGACCAGAAAAGGACAACTAACATGATTTTGAAGATAAACAGTATTTTTGGAGACAGTGGCCAAAATTAGGAAAAGTACTTTTCAATTTGGCTATCCACATCTAACCTTGAAGTCAAGCCTGCCCATGTAACAACTTATTTTGTATCAACGACTTATTTTGTATTACCTGACTTATTTTGTATCAATTTTTGACTTATTTTGTATTACCGACTTATTTTGTAGTAAAATTGCATTACTTTGTATTACTTGGCCGACTTATTTCGTACCGACAGCTGACTTAATATGTTACAAAACGGTGCGCAGAATTTTGGCAAGATTTCAGGGTGATACAAAATAAGTCGATAATACAAAATAAGCTGCTCTATAGACAACTTGTTTTGTATCACTGACTTATTTTGTAGTAATTTCAATTTACCTTTTATAGTGACTTGTCTCCATCAAAGGATGGACTCAAAGGAATTTAATCCTTACTGGATTCAATCTTGTAGTCCATTTACCATTCGCCTGATAGTAATTCTTATTTACAGCACTAACATTCAACAGAGATATAGTTAATTAGACTAGTCAGTAGTATATTGAAAATTATATCTGCATCTGTACATGAACTTGAGTTTGGTGTTAAATCTTAGAGAAGACTTTCTAATGTGGAAGGATTTTAAAAAAAACTAAAAATGGTCCTATCTTTGCAATTAACAAAAAAGGCAAGGGCTAAATTTAAGTATTTTCATGTATTGTAAACCACAGGAAGGTGCAACTGTAAGTAACATATTAGCAAAAGAAATGTCTTCCAATGACTTTGACAATTTTGGAACAGTATGAAAAGGTCTTCACAAAATAAAACCAGCCTAACAAGAATGCATCTGCTGCCTTTGAAAAGCTAAATAAGTGCCTAAATGATGTTAAAGAGTGGATGACAACTAGTAAGCTCAAACTGAATCCTGATAAGACTGAGTTTATCATCTTTGGTTCGAAGAGACAAAGGGATAAGTTGAAAGCATGTTTTCCAATTGATATCCTGGGCAACTCACTCTGCCCTGCAGATTCAGTAAAAAATCTGGGTGTGTGGCTTGATTCAGATTTCTCTTTGTCCAAGCATGTTCAGAATGTCTGCAAAAGTTGTTTTGTTAAACTCCGTGACTTCAGACATGTCAGGCGGTTTCTTACTCATGATGTTTCTGTGCTTGTAGCCAACGCTCTTGTTAGTAGTCGGTTGGATTACTGCAACTCACTTTTCAGGAGCCTGTCCAAGTTCAATCTACGCAAATTATAGTGCATCCAAAATAGCGCAGCTAGAATTGTATCAAACACCAGTCGATACACCAGCATAACTCCTGTGCTAAGGAAACTGCATTGGCTTCCTGTTGAACAACGCATTGTGTTCAAGACAGTCACACTTGTTTATAAGTATCTTCACACAGGTTTTCCCAGGTATTTTTCACCACATCTTTCTTCCTACAGCAGTTCTTATAGTACCAGGCGCAGTCAAAGTGGTGGTAATTTCCTAGTTATTCCAAAGTTCTGCCCCTCTGTTCATAAATCTGTCAAACAGTTTGGTAATAGTTTTGCGTTTGATGCTCCTACTGTGTGGAATACTCTCCCTGATGTGATTCGTGCCTCTCCATCCCTGGCCTCCTTCAGAAAACAGCTTAAAACCTACCTGTACACCAAAGCATATCCACCCTAGCCTGAATCATCCTCCTGGCGTTCTCCGTGGTGTTCGACCCCTGTTATGTCCCTGGACATAGAATTTTGTTGACTGCTTTTTGTTTTGTTGCGCCTTAGAGTCCTCTTGTTTGGGGAGATTAAGCGCTATAAAAGTCCAATTAGAATTAGAATAGAATAGAACTAACAAGTACAGTCGACTGATTTGTAGGTGACCATAATATAGCAAAAATGTGGGGTTCCCACTTTTAAAAACTCTTAAATATAAGTGTAATAACCTCAGCTATTTTTTTGTCACAAGTAAATGTGCAAATGTTGGCTATAGCCATGATATGCAGGTTTCTGTAGGGAGGTCTGTAAAGCTGTAAGATTTAGTAAGTCTGGTAAAGCCCCTGACCATCATGGAATAACTAGTGAACATTGTATATATGCAAGCAAATATCTGACAGTTATGTTGTCTGCTGCCTTTTCACCAATCTTCATAAATATTTATATTTCACAGAAGTTTAATCTAAGCACTCTTGTGCCACGTATAAAGAACAAATCTGGTGACTTAACTTCCAAGGATAACTATAGACTTATTGCCATCAAGTCCATTCTGTCAAAGATGTTTGAGTTTAATATTCTCAATAAGTACAGCTAACTTCTAGAGAGAACTCATAATCATTTTGGTTTCAAACGAAAATCATCTACAGATTTGTGCATCTATACAATGAAACAAGTACACGAATATTACAGATATTGATCCAGATCTGTATATGTGTGTTTTATTGATGCCAGTAAAGCATCTGACAGGGTTAATAACTGGCTTTTGCTTAAAAAATTAATTGAGAGGGAGATCCTCCACTTAGTTATTTGTTTACTTATGTTTTGGTACACTGAACAATACTTCTATGTAAGATGGGGTAATACACTGTCCAGCAATTTTCATGTAAAAAATGGCCTAAGGGAAGGGATATTCTATCTCATGTCCTTTTTGTATTTTTTTATTGATGAACAATCAATATTTTTTTATTGATGAACATACAACGTGGATCATTCAACACAGGATGTAAATTATTATTTGTGACTATGAATCAGCTCACATATGCAGATGACATGACACTCGTTGCTCTTCTGCAAAGAGTCTGTAATCATTACTACATATATGTGAAAATAATGCAATTAAACAAGAGATAATATTTCAGTTGCAGGAGGTGAACACAGTTAGAAAGAAAGACACTGATATATTCTTTAACCATTATAGTTTGGAGTTTTATTATAGAAACAACATTTATATGAACAAGTGTGAGTACATACATGTTAATTAACACAATTAGTCTTGTTATACACCAAGTTACTACCATTACAGTTATCTGAATTGCCTATTTAGAGATTTTTAAAGAACTTCTCACTACAGGTATCAGTTACAGTCTAGTTAAGCAACTCTTTGACAACTACTACCACTATGTTAAAAATTTGTTACAATATGTACACAGATTTGTAGCTTGTATAAAAGCATTCAAGCCTGAAAACACTGCGATAGAATTTAAAATAAATGATACATAATTGCAGTGTATGTTTGGATTTAATTCCTATCATATAAAGAATGTTACCAAACTGTAGTAAAAATGAAAATTAAAATGGCCAAACTATAATGTACTTTACTTGGGGGAGAGGTGGGAGGGAGCATTTATATGACTCTCGACTTTCAACCCCACAACTGAAAGCCACGTTGTCGTGAACTAGTTTATAAAGCGTATTTGGCGGGAGATTGTCTAGGTTTACAGAGTAACTCGTCCTAAAGCCAGCACACGCATTGAATATTTAACCCAATTATATATTGCTGAATGACACTGAAGGTCGTAAAAGCAAAGTCTCAGTTACACGATCTATCACCCCTTCAACTGACAGTGTCTGCTACTACATACGCATTCCTCCAAAACTCAGTTAAGT
The DNA here is from genome assembly GCA_964017235.1 of Sabellastarte sp. h YS-2021. Lineage (NCBI taxonomy): Eukaryota > Metazoa > Annelida > Polychaeta > Sabellida > Sabellidae > Sabellastarte > Sabellastarte sp. h YS-2021. Next base: position 13,498,411 of record OZ024933.1, read on the forward strand.
CTATGTGTATGTGTGTCACTTCAAAATGGCATCGACCTAATGACACACCTTCTGTGAGGTTAAATAACCAGCGATTGGAATTTACTGATACTGTAAAATATTTGCACTATATTGTGACAAATATAATTGCTGACACTCTAGGTATTTCCAAGCAAATGAAAAACATATATGCCAGGTCTAACATGCTTACTGTAAAGTTTGGTTGTGTAGTAAGGGTGTAAAATCTCTGTTATTTCAGTCAAACTGTACAAACCTATATTGTTCTCATCTTTGGTGGGACTATCGGCATGAGATGTACGAAAGAATAATGAGCTATATGTATGATTTAAGTGTTAGTCAGATGTTTCTGGGAAATAGTGTTCTTTATTTTAATATTTTAAAAAGAAATTGTTTGTACAATTTTATAAAAACATTTGAGTTCATTTGAGAATAACCTCATGAAACTTATTTTAGCAACACATTTTTTACTTTTCGCAAAGGAAGGGTATACTACAATGTTTTAATATTGTTTAACAGCTTTAATCTTGTATATAGTGCTGTAATAATTTTTAACTATTATATGTATATGTATACATATAAATATAACACTGATATAGAGAAAGAAATCTAGAATTCGCCACATATCTGAAATTTGCCACATGTGAAAATACTAATAATATAAATGAATTGTGGTGAGATTTGTTGAATGTATAGTAAATAAGGGCTTTTTGAACTGAAAAATACCAATTTTTAGACAAAAACATCATTTTCTTCATAAAATTAATTTAGGTTTTAGAGGTGGCGAATTTTATATTCCTGGCGAATTTTAGATTTCTTACTCTAATTATATGGACCATGAGGCTGCCATAAAATAAATGAAAAAAAATTATTGGTTGACCTTTGAAATCAGGTCAACTTTTCCCACTAAAAATCATTTAAACCCTCACTCTTGAGAGGAAAGTCAAGCTTTGGGACGCCATGTAACAAAAGTTGTATAAAAATTATTATTTCATTTTGTGTTTAGTCTGTGGTAACTATTTGGTTTTATACTTGTACTTTTAATTATTTTGACGTCAATTATTTAATGTTTAAATGCATAGGTGAGTCAGCGAGTTTGTTGTGGTTGTGTTAGTGTCTATCTGTGTAACTATAATGTTTTAATGAAGTAAGTTGGTATTATACCCGGTGGCTTAGTTGTGCAACCACTTATGTAACATTAATTTCATCTATATACTTGTTGTTTAACTTTAATTAGGTTTAAACCTTTTGATTCTAGATAAAGCTATCGTCAGTATTGATACAGTAATGATTGATTCACACACAATATATCTTAAAGTATTTCACTGTGTGGAGGACAACACACAAACTTTCTATTTTAATTATAACCCCTATTTTCTCAATTCTCAGCATATATGATTACATTAATCTAAGGCCACCTTAAACCTAAACTTAATCTCGTTAACTATCTAAATTTAAGCTACACTTAATTACATTCTTCTTTTAACCTTAGGTGGCCTTAAGTTCACCTCTTCATCATTTGCCATTGTAACATTTTTAAGGGGGCCTTAACTTAATACGTAACTGATCAGTAACTTTAAATTCTACAATTGTAAATAAAAATGAGTTCCTTTATTGTAAATTATAGATACATAAACTTTTACAATAACCTCCTCTGGGATATGTGCATTAATTTAAATGTGGTAAAACTCATTACAAGAAAACCCTTGGCTGAGATAAGTCTTTATATTTCATCCCTCAGTGATTTCCCCACCCATCATGATAGGTTCATAATAATTCCATGTATTTCAGACTTGGAGCAAGTGTAAGATATGTGCTGCTCACTGGAAAGATAAAAGAATCCAAATATTATGTGACAATAAGGCTGTTGTTCAAATTTTTACCACTGGTAAGACCAGAGATGCCATATTAGTAATATGTGTACACGAAATATTTGGCTCATAGCATCTATTCATAACACTGAATCCATTGTTTCCCACATACCTGGAAAAAGTAACAATATTACCTTTTACAGTGGAGTGTAACACCCCTACTTTTTGAAAAGTTAACTTATTCCTCACCACACATGGATTAACTCCCACTTACATCTCACCTTGCTCAATAATACCCTATATTTTATTTGCTATATTATGTCATTTAATATGATTTCACTTCTTTGTTACATTCCTGTCGTTACTGTTGTGATTGGCAGTAAAGTGCACCATCTACGCCCCTGCAAGGATTGGGCAGAGCTTCAGGCCTTCCTCACTCAGGCAATATCTATACATGTATACTGACTTCCTGGAAACCCCCGTGTCAGTGTGAATTACTGAACTTTTTTTATATATTTCTTTGGATATCTTTATCATCCTGGAAGTCAAAATTCCAATTACATGGCTGCAATCAGGGCCTTTATTATAATAATTTATGGCTTTGAGATTTCCTACTTTACAGATGAGCAAATCTCCCTGTTTCTCAAGTCACTAAAAATCACTGCTCTCGTCACGCCTATTATCAGACCAGTCAGTGTGTGAGCACTTCCAATTTCCTTCACTTTTAAAGGAATTATATCTTTTGTGCTTCTTTTGTTTTGTTTTTTTTTTGTTTTTTTTTGTGCAGTTATCTACTATCCTTCCTCACGTAAGTCGGTGTTTTGACCTTACCATACAGCTAGCCCATATTCATCAACATGGCTTGGACAACCCATACCAGTCTGCATATAAGGCAGGTCACTCAACGGAAACGGCTCTACTTTCTATCAAAAATGATATTCATTTGTCACTAGCCCAGGGTGAAGCTACTGCCTTAATGCTTCTAGATCTCTCAGCCACTTTAGACACCATTGATCACACCACTTTCCTCAGTTGCCTTTTGGATTGGTGTTGGCGGTTCTGCTCTCAAATGGTTCTCTTCCTATCTGACGGAACATTTTCAATCTGTTAAGATTGGTTCTACCTTGTCTGACCTACAAAAATTGCTGTTTGGCGTACCTCAGGGTTCTGTTCTGGGTACTCTCCTATTCTCTCTTTATACATATCCCCTCAGTACTCTGATTGGGAAACACAAAGGGGTAAAATTTCATTTCTATGCTGACGATTAAAAACTCTATGTCCATCTGTTGCACATGAATGCCGCAGCTGCTTTTGATAAGTTGAACAGATGCCTGCAAGATGTTAAGGAATGGATGTCGGCCAGCAAAATTAAACTTAATCCAGATAAAACTGAGTTTATACTTTTTGGCTCCAAGAAACAGAGAGAAAGGTTAAATGTATGTTTCCCAATTGACATCTTGGGTAACCCCCTTCACCCGACCAAGTCAGTCAGGAACCTGGGGGTGTGGTTTGACTCTGATTTTTCCTTCTCTAAACACGTCCAGAATGTTTGTCAAAGTTGCTTCATTCAACTGAGGGATTTTAGAAATATTAGGCAGTTCTCTACTCATGATGCAGCTGTGTCGGTTGCCAATGCCTTTGTCAGTAGTCGGTTGGACTACTGCAACTCACTTTTTAGGAGTCTCTCCAAATTCAATCTTCACAGGCTACAGTCGATCCAAAATTGTGCAGCTAGAATAGTTACAAATTCTAGTAAGTTTACTCGGATGACTCCCCTGTTCAGTTTCGCTCTGAGTTAAAACTGGCTACCCTGGTGTACAAGTTTATTCATACTGGCTTCCCTAAATACTTTGCTCCATATCTTTCCACATACCACAATACTTACAATACTAGATGCAGTCATAGTGTTGCAAATTTCCTTAATGTTCCAAAGTTTCAATCTAAAATTCACAAGTCCACTAAGCAGTTTGGTTTCAGTTTTGCCTTTGATGTTCCTACTGTCTGGAATTCACTCCTTGAAGACATTCAAGAACTCAAGACCTATCTCTAAGCAAAGGCTTATCCTCCTTAGCTCATTTTCTCCTTTGGCTTCTACGTGGTGCTGACCTTTTTTCTGTCCCTGGATTTTGAAATTTCATATTGCTATTGTCTTGTTGCGCCTTAGAGTCCACAACTCAGTGGAGATTAAGCGCTATAAAAGTCAAATTAGAATTAGAATTAGTGTTGTTTTTGTGTTGTTTCATTGTTTCCAGATTATATTGACGAATCTTTATTTGCCATACCAACACCTTCCAGTCCTGTCCCCTTAACCAATTCAGTGGCTAGATAACACTTTAAAATTATTTCAGCAAGACTACCACTACCAAAACGAATCATATTTCAGGTGTTCAGGAGAGCAGGTGCTACTTGGCCCTTCAGCAATGTGATCCTCTTGTAACCTGGAAAGCTGATGCTCTGTGGTGATATTTATCTTAAACCTCCGCTCTGTTTGGGGTTTCGGCGCAATTTTTCAACCAAAATATTTAATAAATTTAATAAATAATCTTAATTTAATAAATAATCTTAATTTATTACACACATTTCACATAATATTTTATTTTAGGTCGTACCACCATTGGTTTCCTTAGCACACCCCTTCATCACTCTATACAAAAGCTAATAATCACATTCAGTAGTTTAGAATAAAGCAGATTTAACTATGGTTTGTCATTTGGTTCAGGCTTTTTCCCTACGTACATACTGCTATCTCTACTTTTGATGTGACCGCATCTTCATGTTATATCATTTAGTTTCTGTTAAACCTGAAGTCATTTATAGTCAGAATTTTAAAGATATTGCTTTCTAAAGGTATAAATAAACGAGCAATTGTCAACAAAATTGAGACAGAAATTTAAATGTTTTATTCTTTATCATATGGGATTCCTTGTGGGTTGAGAAATATAATTAAAACATATGCTAAAATTCTGAAAAAGACAGTACATCTAATCTCATTGATAGGTTTTTCATCATTGCTGCTGATGTTGAGTTAGGCAGTGAAACAAAATAATAGATTAAAAGAACTGGATATAAATGAAATATCTTGCATAACATGCTGTCTCTACACATTTTGGACCCATTTGTTTATTTCTAAAAACCTCTTTCATGTTAAATAGCTGCAATATATGTGGATTTGCTAGCCACAGGTACATAATGTATTCAAGCATTTTGTTATTTACTCTATAAGAGTGCATATTATACCAACATAACACAAACATGACTTTCAGAAAAAATAGAAACATTTATGTAGTGCAAAGTTGATGTAAATTTCTAAAACATTTAAGCCCAAAAAGGGATAATCCAAAACCTAGCAGAAGTCAACTAAACGCTCTCTATGAAGAGTATGTCACTTTAAACAGGTAGGCCTTTAGTTACATATTAGGCCTTAATATTAAGATACTATTGATTGTTCTGATTTCAAAACTATTGTGAGACCTAATTACCTCTTTCATTGCCTCAGGTCCAAACAAAGTTTGTAAAAGCCCCATTTGGGGTTATATATATTTTATTAAACCAATACATACATACACATCCAGTTCTATGTACCACAGAACAGACAACTTACTTTGAGGCCACCCTAATTGCATCATATACCTTTAAGGCTAAGACAAAAAGGTTAGGTGACTCTATCTTGTGATAAGTAAGGTCACTTTTGGTAATTTTGTAACTGTTTTGATTTTAATTTATGGTGGCCCTAAAGTGATTATTTTTAAATTTGGTAAATTTGGCAATTTCTTTTTATTTTATGAGAGGGAAAAGCTTTTTCATGAAATTTTACTGCAAAAAGGTGAATTTATCAAGGAAAAGAAGAAGCCCCTGACCCAAGCCAAAAAGTAAAGAGGTTATAAAGCAAAGATAAATATGATTAGTCAAGATCAAGTTCAAGGAAGGTCTCTGGTCAGAAAGCTAATATTGAAATGGTTGAATAGATATGAGATGAATAGACGAGTTGAATACAAGACTAAAAGTTTTAAATATATTGAATATACATAACGCTTTTGTGTTATATACGAACACAATTATTTGGGACAATGACATTAGATAAAGTTACAACATTTCTTGTTGCATAAGGACATGAAGTTCATATAGTGCAATGGGTATTTTAGTTACATTCACAGCTGAAGTGCTTTACATATGTAGATAAAAATGACTAGATAGAAGATCGAGTAATTCAAGCAATGTAAAAGAGCTTAAATATTACACAAGACTAAGAGGCAGTTATTATTAATTTTACAAAGAAACCCAGAACTGTCATATTATTTTAAGTTTAATGCAAAGTGCATATAATATATTATATATATACAAGTAGCACTCTGAAGTCAATTATAGAATTAACTGTGCAATACCAAGTCACCAGCGACTGTTGTTACATTCCAGGGAAGTCAAGGTGAAATAGTCTGTGATTCTGACACTACTATAGTTGTATATAGTTATATTATGAAACCATATTGATAAAGTTTACACATAATCCCAAACTGAAATTATGTATGCCAAACCTTTATTTCTAATAAATACTTAATTTGCCCATAACACAATGTCATTCTTACACGAAACAATTATACAGAACTAGCTAACTTACTAATTACTGCCATGTAATTATCTTTAAAGAGATCAACAAATCGTTTCAACACCCAATTACATCAATTTTATTGAAAAATAAAGAATTTTAGAACATAATTCATACATGAACCTTGGTTCTCTTCAAAAGAAACGAATTCCCCCCCCCCCCCCCGATAAACCCCATATAACTGCCTCCGTTAATCAGATGGGCATCAGCAGGCCAGGCTAGAGTGGAAGACTCCTCCCGTGGGGGAAGAATAAGGCATTGTATAAGTGATGCTGAGGATGACACTGTTGAAGGTGAGAGTGAACTGATAATCATGAGGACTCCCTGAAGACTGTGAGATAATATTTATGAGTGTGATACATGAGAATGCAGGGTCTGGCTCCCAACACCCTGAGGGTAAGGTCGCAACTGGTTAGCCGCCAAACAAACAGTATTGGCATATATGCTACAGTCCCTATAACTCAAACCATAGTCTCTAGCTGTGATTCTCACCAGATAGGAACTCCTGACCCTGGAGTAAGTGGAAGGCCAGCGTCCATAGTATTACTAATCATTTTGTTACCTATTTCTCAGACAAAATAGCCAAGATTAGCAACTCATTTTCCAGCACTGACTCTTTCAGCTTATCGCACCCTCATACTTACCTAGCTTTGACTCCTTTAAAACAGTTTCTGATGAAGAAATCCAAAGGCAACTAGGAAATCACCAACTAAATCCTGTCTGTCGGACCCATGGCCTACCTTTTTGGTCAAGAATGTCTTGACTTTCTTGTTCTGTCAATCACCAGACTTGTTAATTGTTCTCTGTCTGGTTACTCCACTGATCAAAAAAGCCTCACTACCACCTGATGATCTAAAGAAATACCAACTCGTGTCAGGCTTGTGCTTCATCTCCAAACTTGTTGAATGTGTGGTTGCCTCCCAATTAAATGACTATGTCTGTTCAAATGGACTTGAGAATGTGCCAGCAGTCAGCTCATAAGTCAGGTCACAAGACTAAAACTGCACCGCTATCACTTACAATTGATGTCCATCTAACTCTGGCTAGAGGTGATGCCACTCCCCTTTTGCTGCTTGATCAATTGGCAGCATTCGACAAAATTGACCATGTCACTCCTAAAATGTTTGAGTTTTTGGTTTGGCGTTGGTGGCATAGTTTTGGAATGGTTCAAGTCCAACCTCTGTGAACATTTGCAGTGTGTTAAGATTGTCTCTAACCTGTCTGGCGCAGAAGCTCCTGTTTTGGGGTACCTCAGGACTCTGCCCTAGGTCCTATACTCTTTTCCTTATATGCTACCCCCCTCAGCAAAGTCATTCAAAATCATCTCAGCATAGGTTTTCACTTTTATGCAGATGATACACAGTTCATCTCACACATAAGAATATGATACACAGTTCATCTCACACATAAGAATATGACTCATGCCTTTGACAGGTTGAAAAGTTGCCTGGAGGATGTCGAAAAAAGTGGTTGTCTGCTAATAAGTTGAAGCTGAACCCTGATAAAACCAAATTCATTGTTTTCGGTTAAGAAATACAGTGTGAAAAACTCAACAACTCCTTTCCAGTTAACATATTTAATTTCTTCTCTCCTGTTGGAGCAGTTAGGGACCTTGGTGTATGGATTGACAGTGATTTTTTCCTTTTCAAGGCATGTCCAAAATATCCAGAGGTTATCTCACACATCAAGCCGCTCTTATGGCCGCAAATGCTTTGGTTGTTTAGGAGTCTATCAGGTCTTGATTTTCGTGGGCTGAAATGTCTGCAAAATGGTCTGGCTATAATTGTCAACAACACCACCAAGTACTCATACATCACTCCTGTCAGGAAGATTCTCCATCGGTTGCCTATTGAATACAGTTCTATATTCAAGACTGCCCTACTGTTGTACAAGTTCTAAAATTGTGGTTGTCCAAAATATTTTGTATAGTTTACATTGAGAGGCTCAAGCCTTTTGGTAAGAGGCATTATGGCCCATTGTGATGTATTTCCAAGCACATTCCGATGTCTAGGTGCCATGAATTTCCATGTCTTGAAGGGTCACATTTGCTTTGACGGCTTAGGTGGCACCTTGAAATGTTGCGTTTAAATCTTGTAATTGTATTCTGTTCAAGGTCATGTTAAAATTGTGCCTAACTTGGGTATCAGTTGAGGGAATCCAACCTAGTGGTGTCTTAAACAGAAACAGGGTGCATTTTTTGACACATGGGTAATAGACAAATGATTTCTAATGGCCATCAATGGACAGATTTGACTTGCAACTAAAGAGGGAATTTTCGTTAATTTTACTATATCTTTAGTCTGTAGTGTATTTGACAACTTCAACAGAAGGTGCATGCCAGGAGGGGCAAAAATTAGTCAGGCCTGCACAAGTGATATAGGGGGTATGACTTCCTGGTATGTGGTACTAGATTATATATCCTTAAAAAGGAGAGAAGGCTAGTGTGTAAAAGGCTTTAAAGACCTAGCTCATGCATGTATTATTACAAACCCATGACTGAGTGGGAAGGCCCATTAGGGCCAATTTGGTTTTGACAGCCGACAAATGGTTGGCCATAGCTGAGGCAGAGTAGTTATTTGTAAATAGGAACTGGAGGTAAGCAATGATTATCAAAGGTGACATATCTGCTAATTTAATGTGGATGAAAACAATAAAAGCAAAAAATAGCGAAACATACTATTGTAGTTTCTTTGTGTGGACCATCTGAAGGTCATGTAGGTCTTCTGGAGGCCCTTATGGATACAGTTGGAAATGGCTGGGCTGAACCCTGCAGAAGACAAACATAAATATGTAAACATAATTACTTATTCAATTAGATGGACCAGTCAATTTTGGCATAATCTATATTAACAAATTCCTATTGACGTGTGGATAACAATTCAGTTAATTTAAGGTGTGGGTGGGTGCAGTGGTCCACCTTGATAAGAGATCTACAACTGCATTATGCTTGTCTGCAATGTGTTTGACCTGTAGGTCAATGTTATTTCCAGCTGCTTCAAATTGCATATTACAGGCTGTGGCGGCTAAGGATAAGTTCCTGGTCCAGTCAGTTTTGAGAACATAAACTAGTGAATCATTATCACAAGCAATACCAACCTTCTTATTACCCCAAAAATTGTGCCAGACTCAAAGAGCCACGTAATTGTTCAGAATCTCCAGATGGACCTTATTCATGTCAAGATATCTCAAGAGCAAGGTAAGAGTATAGATTCTAGAGCCCCATCTAGCACCCAGCCCCCTGAGGCTGGCGTCCAGTTCAACTGAACAAATAATTGGCTTTTGGTCAAAGAAAGCAACACCATTGAAGGTAGGCATGATTTTTTTGAACCAGTTCTTCTAGCCTCAATGTTGAGACCAGTTTGACCTTTGTCTTCGATTGACCCAAAAATTGTAATAGTAGATTCAAAAAGAGCCTAAATGTACAAACTTAGTAACATAAAGGAGGCTACCTAACAATGCAGTTGACGCTTGACTGTGAGTTTTCTGACGCCATGAATCACAGGTGTCAAATATCTCACACATTTTCTTGTGAGGAATTGCAAGGGTGAAGCTAATTGTGTCTACCATATTGCCTAAGTAGTTCATAGAAATAGTGGGGGCCACCAATATTTTCATAGAAATTTCAAAACCTAGGTCCTTAAAAAGGCATTGCAAACAGACATCAATCATCATCAATATAGTTCATGATGTCATAATTTTTCTGACTCATGATATTATGTACAGCGTCACTTAAGCAATGAAACAGAGCACTTCCATGATGATACCTGAAGGGAAGATAGGTGTCAAGGAAACAGTCATTATGATGCAGACCTAACAAATCATAATCTCTAGGGTCAAGTTTTACATGGCAAAAGGCCGAACTGATATCTATCTTGTATAACTTGCAGCCCCTGTCTAAACTCTTAATCTGATTAATGATATTATCCATTGTTGGTAATCTAAGTATAAAGGGGATGTTTAGGTAGATATCCCTAGCAATTGCTGCTTTTATAGAGTTGCCATGTGTGAAACTTAACTCGATAATGACTCTCCTATAAGGACCATGGCCCCCATCACTGCTCATACAGGGAAATCTATGTAATCCTGCAAGGGGGGTTGCTTGTAAGGTCCTAAAATGGCCCTGTATGCCATCTCTTTCTGCAATAGGCATTTATGTCATCAGGGTAGGCTTTCACTGAAGAATGATTGGCTGAATGACTTACAAGGTCCAAAGGGAACCAAAAACGTGTCAACAGAGGCAGTTGTCTATCCCAATAACCCTGTAGCATCTTGTCCCATACCTCAGGATTTAGCTGAGAATCTACTATAGACTGACACTGCAGGTAGTTATGTTCTCCTGAATTTTTGATTTTTTGTTGTAACTGCAATGGGTCAAGTGATGTTTCTTTAGGGTAGACCACCATTGGAAGCCTCAGCTCAACTAAAGGTATGAACTTGGTATGGGCCTCCAACTGCTGTAATGTCTGACATGTGTGTAGAAATTGTTTGTAACTTTTCTTGGCCTTCAAGAATAAATCGATGTCATAATTTGTAGAATTATGACAATCGTTTTAAATTTTCAGGATCCTTATGTTAGAATGCTCCCTGCTGTGAACTAGGAGTGTCATTCTTGCCAATTTTCTTTTGAGTTTTTGGGCAAGGATGACTTTAGCTCTTTTTATGGCTAGCTTTGAATTGATATAGTTCAAGGTCAATTTTGTCCTCATGGGGCGTGTGAGAAATCAATTTGTCATAGGTATCACATGTGACATCTCCTTGGCTTCAACATGCAAGTTTGGACAAGAATCAGTCATATTTTTAATGCAACCAAGAGTAGTCGGTACAAGCAACACCATCAGTTCTTACAAAATGTGAAACCTGTTGGTACTCTTTATGTTATTTTTGGGAGCACTTACCTTGACTTGTAGTGAAGTCTCCTAACACGTATAACTCTGTGCACCCCCAGCATGTTTAAAAAGCTGACTACTCCAATTGGTAAGATCATGGGTTTTGCTACTTTTATGTAACTTTGTTGCATATAGTTGCATGTATGCTTGTAACTGTGACCATTTGTAACATGGTCACTATTGTGGGAACATCTACCTGTTGAAAATTTACATGGGGTACCTTGGGCATTACCTTGTATTTTCTTGCCCTGGGAGAATGGATTTGTAACTATCTTCTGAGCATGTGCTCTCCTTATATACCAGTCGGCTTTGCCCGCTTCCATGCAATGCAGAAGTAGGGCATGGGCTCCTGTAGCTGTGGCCCAGCCAAAGTCATGGGCTTCATCCATTATCGCAGTCATGTAATCTAACATGCAATTCTTAGTTTTTTCTAACATTTTTTCTTTCCTAATTATGTTGCACAAGCCACAGACACATTGAAATACAGTAAGATTATCGTAAGAGACCCTATTTTTAGCAGTGCCTGACAAGCACACATCCTCTAATGCGCTTTAGGTCAAAAAGGGAAAGTCCAGGGACGTATCAGGTCGAAATCCAAAATTAGCACCCGCAAGGTAGATGTACTATGGTGGAGGATATGCCAGTCTAAATAAATAGGTCTTTAGCTGGCTATGGAAACCAGTTATGGTCTCCTGTGATCGTACTGACTGTGGAAGTCTGTTCCATTCTGTGGGGGAAGCCATTGCAAAACCTCGCCTACCAATGGCCCTTTTGTGAGAGACTGAGGAAAGAGAAAGACGGTTTCCATGTGTTAAACCACTGGTTTTGATCAAGGATGATAGGTATGTGGGTTGAGAGAATTTGATAGCCTTGAATGTAATTAGATTGTACTTAAACAAGATGCAGTGTGTGATGGGGAGCCAGTGTAGTTTTTGAAGAAAGAGAGTAACATGGCAAGTTCTATCAAGTTTAAAGACAATTCTACAAATGGCACTTTTAATCTTTTGGAGTTTAGCTGCATTGTATTTACTTACGCCATATCGTAGGGAATAGCAGTAGTCAAGTTGACGGCTGATCATAGAGTTTGCAGGCAACGCTGCAGTCTCCACACTCAGGAATTTACAGATACGTCTTAGTTCCTTAAGGTGGTAGTAACAAGCACGACACATATTGGTTATGTGGTTGTTAAAGGTGTTTCCAGAGTCAAAAGTAACACCTAGGTTCTTGACTGTGTCAGTAGGGGAGATAGAATTTCAAAGCAGTTGAGTAGGGAATTTGTTGATGAGACTTTCTCTGGATTGTCTGTCACCAATGATGATAAATTCAGTTTTCTCGGGGTTGAGTTTAAGTTTGACACCCGCCATCCAGTTTTGGATACCTGTGAGACACTCAGTAAGCTCTGCAAAACTGGAATCAAAGTTCCTATGGTCTAGTGCTAGATATATTTGGGTGTCATCAGCATATAAATGATGGGTGACATTGAAGTTGGAAATGATATTACTGAGAAGGGTAATATAGAGGGTAAACAGGAGGGGGGCCAAGGACAGAGCCCTGGGGCACACCGTATGGGAGTGAAAAAGCATCTGAAAAGCTATTACCTAGTTTAACCTTCTGTTTGCGGTTTGAAAGATAGGATTTGATCCACCTCAACACAGTGCCATCAACCCCAAACCAATCCCTGAGTGAATTAAAAAGGATGTCATGGTCGATAGTATCGAACGCCGCTGAGAGGTGTGACGTATGCAGTTTTGAAATAGTTTGGGAAGCTCCCTTCCCTTAGTGAGTAGTTTATAATATTGGTTATTGGAGTGACCAAAATGTCTGTGCATTCTTTGACTAGTGCGGTTGGTATGGGGTTCAGGTCGCATGATTTGGTATTCAATGATTTTAGGATTTTTAGGATGTCGCCCTCCGATACTGGCTCAAAAGAGGACAGGGTGGTGCTGTTAGAATTTGATTTTGTGAGGGAGACAGGCACTGATGACTTTAGTGCAATTCTGATTTTCCTAATTTTGTCACTAAAAATGACCAAAAGTGTTAGCTAAGTCAATAGGACTAATACGATCAGGTAGGATGATAGTTGAGGATTTGTGCCAAATTTTCTTGAAAGTGTTCCACAGAGCCTTGGGGTTCCCATTATTTTCAGCAATAACTGTAGAATAGTACCTGTGTCTTGACTGTTCCAGTAGGAAATTGTAGCGATTGACAGCAGCACGATATCTACTCTGGTTAACTGCAGAATTATTACTGTGCCATACTCCCTCACACTTGCACTTCAGACGCTTTGCTGAAAGGATGTCCTTTGTCAGGGTGCAATGGAGCCATTTTCCTCTTGATTGGGGCATGCTTGTCTAAAATGTTGCGCAAGGTTTCGAAATATTGGTGACTGAGCAAACTGGCTGTTGTGTGAGGATGTTTGATTAAATCAGAATTCAGGATGTCCTCTCTGAAGTCAGTGATGTTTATCTTGTTTATTTTTTTATGAGTATTAACTTGCCCAAATTTGCAAGGAGCCTTGATTGATATATTTACCAAGAAAGTAATGGCAAGATGGTCAGACAGCCCAGCTGTAACCATGGCACAAACCGCCTTTGAGATGGTGTCCCTCACACAAATGACATCTAATATATGGCCGTGAACGTGCGTTGGGGAGTCAATAATTTGGTTGAAATTGTATTGACAGAGGGAGTCATTGAATTTCTGCGACCAACCATCCTCATTGAAATTGGCTTTGGAAACATTAAGGGGCCTATACACAGTATGAAAAACAATGTCCTGGGCATTGCCCGTGGACAGGTGAACAGATATGGACTCAAAAGTATTAAAACACAGTTGAGGCAGGACCTTAAAATCAATGTCATCACGGATGTTTGCAGGAATATGTTACCCTACGAATATGTCCTTGTATAGCCAAAAAGGTATAGTTAATCCTGTTGAGACATGGGAGAATGCCAGACTCAAGATGTATGGTGGAAAAGGTGGGGAAAGAAAAATGCAAACTTGAGCCAACAGGAATTGGTGTTGTGTAAGAGTCATCAGTGGTGATGTTGGTTGCCGGAGTAACCAGCAAAAAGTAAAGACAGAGCCAGAATGTGCGATGCATGTCCATTCTGACAAGAAATACCAAAATAAGGAAACTAGAAAGAGATGAACCTACCTCCCTATGTACTAACCTGTCTAATCAGCAAACCATAGATGAGTAAGTATAAGAAAGGTTAAAGATTGGTGCAAGATTAGTATGGACAAGGTATGATATTGTTAGGTTGAAATTTTACAGTATTTCAGATTACCTGAAACATTCATTCCAATTATTGATTGGAATTCAATACAGTATGTGAGAATCTTACAACAGTATGTTGAATCCGCGGGAAATGTCCGTTGAGCGATAATACCCAACAGAGCCACTATTTACAATTTTGACAAATTCAAAGAGGTAGTATATGCAGATAATGACTATTGCTAAACTAAAATTGTATAAAAAGACAATAAAAAAAGATACAGACCAGGAAGCTGTGTAAAATCGACAATATTTAACTACCGGTCCTTTGTGAAATAAAAAACACCCCTTGCCTGGCGAATGCTAAACCACTCTAATCTAAAAATGTGAAAATATTTTTTACAACTTTTACCAATGAAATCTGTACACCCTGACTTTCCTTTCAAGAGTGAAGCTGGAGTTGCAAAATTATGGAAATATTTTAATTTAAAGGTCAAAGATCATCAAATGAAAACTAGTACTATGAGAACAAGAATGTCTTGTTAAAAATAACCAGCAGCAATG
Organism: Sabellastarte sp. h YS-2021; assembly: GCA_964017235.1. Classification (NCBI taxonomy): domain Eukaryota; kingdom Metazoa; phylum Annelida; class Polychaeta; order Sabellida; family Sabellidae; genus Sabellastarte; species Sabellastarte sp. h YS-2021. Next base: position 13,513,489 of record OZ024933.1, read on the forward strand.
ATAGGTGTATAATTTAAATTAATACCCCAACAGTTTACCCACAGAATAAGCCGGGCATTTGTTGCATTTAGCAAGTATGTACATCACATTTAATCACTTTGTAGATACTTAAAGGTCTAGCACCCACATTCATGAAAGGTATTATCCAGGGCTTAGGCTTAAAGTTGAGACTTTGGTCTCAAGTTTCTGTCCAAAATCTGATAAGACTTTTGTCTTAGGCTTAGTGGTATTCATGAACAATTTCAGACTAGTCTTATGCTTAGGGCTTTACTTTAAGACTGGTTGGTAGCGGGCTTAAATTTTGTAAAGAGGACTTAAATATGGCCGCCATAAACTTTTCTCCACTTCAAAATTTGAAATGGCTGTAAATAAGGTATAATTATACAGAACACCTCATTAAAACAGTCTTTGCGAAGTTTATATGTCGTATCAAGGTTTACCATTTCAAAACAACACTTTTCCTTAGATAAAATGCATTAACTGAAGGATATATGTCACAAATAGTATAGTTTGAATAGAAGACAGGTCACATGACACAGAACACCAAAGTAGTTATTTGATAATCGTGGACTTAGCCACCCTTTGTGAATATGGTTTTATACCAAATCTAAGCTGAGACAAAAGTCTTAACTTTAAGACTGAATTTAAGCCTAAGACCGGTCAAAGTTAAGACCCTTCATGAATACCAGCCTAGGTGACTGCCAGAGTGCAACGACCTTGACCACATAGTTAATACATTATCATACAGTTAATTTGGTATATATCACATTATGCGCATTTTATTCTTCTTTTGGCAGGTTCTGTCAAAATGAAGATGCTCTTACAATACTATTCCCAGCCATAACGTTGCATAACCTCAACTTCTCATAAAACGGAATATAGAATATTTAAAGAATATTCAAAAACTTGTGCAGTTGTGCATACCATATACGGAAATCAATATGATAATCATAATAAATTATGGGCACTGTTACTTTTCCTGTAGAAACTGTGAAAATCTGGGCCGCAAATTTGTAGACGAGATAATATTATTACTCTAAAACCTTTACAATAGGGTTACTGTCTGATTTTTATAGAAGAAAAGTTTGTTTATATTTTTTTTGCCTCTGTCAATTCATGTTCTAAACAAAATCAAACCCACGTAGCTACTATTAAAATATGAAAAATAGATTTTTGTGTCCAAGCTGTGCAAGTTATGGTGGGAAGCAACATAGTTTACACCTGTAGACATTCTCATTCATAAAATTAAAAAAATAAAAATTAAGAAAATTAAAATAATTACTAACTTGCCATGAAAGGTTAATTTTACTACAGTTTTCCCACAGATAAAATGTAAAAGCTTAAGCATTATGACGAGAACTTATTCATTATATATTATTGGCTAGTAACCTTGAAAAATTCTATTAAGAGACTTACTCTGACGTTGAAAAAGACTTTGAATTCCAATTAAAACTCATTCTGAGAGTAAAAATCTTTGTAAATATAAAGCCAGATCTTGGAGATCAGGCCGTCATAATGAACTAAAACAATATTTTATAAATTCTTCTTGTTTCAATTTTGAATGTTACGTTTTCCTTTAGCTATCACAGCAAGTGTAGTTTCTTCTGTTTTAAGTATGACAGATTCATGCCTCATACAATGCTTTTAGCAGATTTACTGTCAGTGTGATAGAATAAACTCTTGCTTTAATCTTGCTCACAGGAAACTATTTTGCAAAATATTAAATACATATTATAGAACTTTCACAGGGTTTAACAATCTTAATTTTTTATAGCAAAACAGACCTTATGACAAACTTGAACAAAAGAAAACCAGCAAAAGAATCGTCATAGCTACTTTTATAAGAATAAAAAGTTTTCAAGAAGCATTTGTAAGATCAACTGTTACTTGTCATTCACAGGAATAAAAGATGTACAAATGTTCAATGCTAATACACTTATATAAAACTGGCCACTATTTCGTTTTAACAACTTATTTACTTTCACATGTTTTATTGGATACATTTGGGTTCAATTATACTATCAAAACACAAAACACTTGTCATTTGACACTTGTAATTTATAAACAACATAACAACTGTAAACTTGCTGAATGTTAGAGTTTGTTCTAAGCCTCTCTGTTATTACTGTGTCTTATCTGGTATGACCTCTCTATGTTACTTGACAATTATCAACCTTGGTTTGTGTCCAGCTATACCTTAGAGTCTATCAAATGATAGATATAAAAAGCTATAAAAGTTAGATTATATTAGATTACCATGAGAGGTTTTAGTGTGATTGTTTTGAACTATTTCATGAGCAAAGCAAGTTTTTAATCTATGTGTTGTTTCTGTGTGAATAATCTTTCGAGCAGTTTTGAGGGCCCCAAAATACCAGGTCACACAAATTTGTAGCCAAGGTTTACAAACAAGACTCTGATAATTTTGTAAATGAGAAGCAAAAATACTTACGTCAGTTCAGTGAATCAGAATGCTTAAATCTTCCCTACTGGTTTTAAATGTCACAAACTGACCGTATAATACGGGTATAGGTTTTACATAACCTGACAGGCATTAGGAAAAAAACATACTAAAACAAAATATGCAAATATTGATACACACTATGAAAAACAACAGTATACATTTAAAAAAAATATTTGGATAACATTAGGTTGGGATAAAGCTTTTTAAAAATTTATCAAACTTTTCTGTATATTGATTTGTGACACTTAACTTATCTTGTTAACATAGAAACAAGATTACTGTGGTTGATCATTTGCAATTATTGTCTTTGCAGCAAGGATCACTATCACAATAATTCTAATACTTTTTACATGTCAATTAAAACAGAAACGTCTGTGTGGTTTTGTCACAATAAGATAATGTATATTTATCTGCAATTCTGAACAGAATCTGCTTTTTATAGCATGTGCCATGCATATGCTCGGGTATCCTGGACGCGTAACTTGCATTTTTAGTCCTCCATCTGGTCTGAAAGTATCATAATGCAAAAATAGTATCTAAAATATAGATATAAAAAGACAGAATTTGGTTTTGTGGCCAATTGTTCAACACATAAAATATGTATTCAGTGGCACCATCTGATTTATGAACTCTGATTTCATTTTCTACACCATTTACCACAACAATCGGGAAACAATCTGCAAGCTTTGTTGAACAATCGAAATATATATATATATATATCATTTGTGCTTCAATTTCATGTTTTCTGTTGTAATACATTGTGTAAAATATTCCCCAGAAAATTTAGAATTAAAGCCTCTCTTACACCCCATTGGCTAACTTACAAGGGTCGCCAAAGCTACACTTGCGATTTTATAATAGAATATCAAAGTCACAGAGACCCTGCAATAAAAAAATTGGCATGCACAGTATTCTCAGTTGCATGCAGTATGTCTAGAAACACATAAATGTCTCAAGTGAAATGTACAGGGGCCAGATGTGGTAACATTCTTGCCTCCCACCTCTGAGTCCGGGGTTTGGTTCCTGGCCCGGCCTCAAGTGAGAAAGTTGGTAGTTGTTTGCCGTTGGTCAGAAGTTTACAGTACATAGCCTTGACCAACTGTATGTACTGGGCCAGTATTCACGAAGGGTCTTAGACTTAGCCAGGTCTTAGGCTTAAATGTGGTCTTAAAGTTGAGACTTTTATCTCAGCTAATTTTTGTCTTAAATCCATATTCACAAAAGGGGACTTAGCTGAGCCTTTTTGTCATAACTCCTTATCACCACCAATATTAAAGTCATGCCTGTCATCCAATCAAACCTTTGTGTAAGGTCAAGGCTATGTAAACAAACACATATTAGGCTAAGCCTAAGACCGGTCTTTAATTCTTTGTGAGTATAACTAAGCCTAAGACAAAAGTCTAAACTTTAGGCCTAAGCCCTGGCGAGGACCCTTGAATACCGGCCCTGGTTTCATCTGTCCTTCCAACTACCTGTTGTGATATGACCTGTACAGTGTTGAAAGCGATGTAAAACCCAAAATAAATAAATAAACAAGGGAGATATACGAGAGGCTTAGACATGCACGTTTTTCTTAATACTGTTGCAAATGCTGCCAATTCATTTGCAGGATTTTCATGTGCCATATAACACACTAATGGGCATATATATATATATATATATACCTTGCATGTATATTAACCATACTGTTCTTTGACGTTCAAGTATTCACACTCTTGTTGGGAGAATACACCTTGTTTTCACTTGCAAATCTCTACTACCCCACTTCCAAGGCTACGCTCATATTTTTCCAACAATATTTGTAGCACACTTATGTGTATATACTCGTATGCTCGGATGTAAGAGAAGCTTGACTTTTAAAAGTTCAATTTTAATTTTTAAAAGTTTGAACTTTATGTAAGCTACATTTTAAAGGCCATGAAACCATGACTCACCTGCTTCTGTTCTCATTACAAGCTCAAGATAGTCTGAAAGATAGAAAATATCATAATCTGCAAATGTCTGTAAAGCTTGTAACTGTTACTAAATCTAATATTGCCCTGCTATAGTTTCAGATGTATAGATGAAGAACTGTAGTTTAATTTTAAATTCTCAAAATAGTTCACGTCATAGAACATCAACTAGGGTTGGGGCAGTACAAAATTTTTCAATTACATATCCCATCATTTTTATCCTGAAAACTCACAAGATGGTATATTATAGATTTTCCACCAAGTTGGGGATGAAGATATTTAGTACTTGAAATAGTAAAATTATTTTACACGAAATTGTAATGGGAATAATTATTTTTGTTTTTAGCCTCCAAGTAAAATTCTCCTTTTGCCAGTATCTCAGTACTATGACCACTGGTATTACTATAGCAGTACTGCTTTTTCTTTACTTTTCTAGTGTGTATCACATTATGAACAAAACATTGGGTTAAATATGATACTAAGGCTGGATAAATTTAAATATATTCTTTAGTCAGAGTTTTCATAAATGCATAAGACTGGTGGCAGATTTCAACTTTCAGCTAAGGGGGTGTTTTTGAGATATACAATGGTTTTTTACTGAATATTGGGTACATCGATAATACAGAACCACAATCCATTTGATATCATTTGGTTACCCTCAGACAATAGTGTTTTTCTGAGAAAAATTCAACATGGCCACCATAGCACAAAATGGTGAAAATGATATACAGACTTCATTTTGAAGCAACAGATACATTTTTGGTGCAAAGCTTTTACAAAAGTAAAATTGTTGTGCTTCTCATACAGCTATAAAACAATACAGATTGACATAGTACATGACATTATATTCCTTCAGATCTATACATATATCATTTTAAGTACATTGTATTTAATTCCTAAGTTATATAATTGCATATATATAATATTTGAAACATAGTATTGATGTGTTGGTCATATTGATACACACAAAAAGTTCAGCTAGCCTGTCAGAGAAGTGATGCATATTTAAAGTATATATATATATCATTTGTTCAACCCATTTAATTTCATGGTAGACATTTTGAATTTTTCTCACAAAATGTACCATAAAGTGACAACGTGGTATCAAATGGATTATTGTACAGTAACACCTACACACCCATAATCAACAATAATTTTTATTGATTCTAAAAATAATGATCTAGTTTGAAGAAAAATCCTGTTTGCATTTGACTGATATTGAGTCTGTAAAAATCATGACAATGCAAAAGCAGTTGATCAATGTTTCTTCTCTATTATATAATTGTCTTTAAGAACTTACCATATGTGACCGACTTTTACATAGTTTAAGCAAAACTCAAAATGTTGTTATACCGAAGAAAAGACAATAAGATAGGTTAAAAGGCAAACCTGCATCAATACTTGCTACATTGGTGTAATCTGTTTCAGGAATGGTTTCATATCCTCTTTCACCTGTAAGTAAACCTTATTATTCTGACAAGAGTATGACTGCAGTGACTTTGAACAACAATTTCTGAATGCATTTTTTGTTGTTTCACCAACCCTAAATATTTATTTTTCTTCACACTGGTGTACAATCATCGGCTTATTATTCCTGTTCAGTTCTCTCCAAAAATCAGTTTTTATATGTATGCTACAATATTTCTGTAGCACAAAAGCATGGCCTATGCACTTCGCATTTGTAAAATTTTGAGACTTTGATTGGGGGGATGTTAATTTGACGTTATAAAACCTTAATTAAAAGAAGACAGTTTTTTTGACAAATTTTAAATTCTTAATGCATTTATAAGTTTTTAATAGAACCAAACTAGTTACAAGGAAATACTCTAAAATAGTAGTACAGTATAATCTCAATTAAAGCCTCTCTATAATTTAATCTCTGGAATAACCAATCTGAAACCTTGTCTCCTTACACACATGTATAATGCACGATCTGGTACAAGCAATAATACAGGATTTTACACATTTTGGGAAAGCATTAATTTTAGTGCTTTATAAAACATACCATCCACAAAAGTACCTACCTTCTTGGATCTTTAATAGTATTGCTTCAACTAGGTAGGAATTAATTCATTTATATGACCATGGCTCATGACCTCCGTATGACCTTTACAAGTGAACTTGTCATCAATATGACCATTTAACTAATCTAGGAAGTATATGGCATAGCCTGTGAGTGGCCTGCCAAGGCATTTTACTTTTCATCTTAATACAGTATGATGTATGCTGTAGCTCGTTTCTAGGGGCCATAAGTTTTTATATTAAGACCAATTACAGACAGGTTCTGCTTAATTAAACCATTGCTTAGGGTTCACGCTTCATATAACAGTTAATGTGAACACATGCGGGAAATTTATAAACCCACCATTGTATCACTGATACAGACTGTGTAACCACTGATCTGAGAAAGACTTTTTACTTTTAGGACCAAACCTTCTCCAGGAGTGTAGGACACCAAAGTTCAATTTTGATGCTCTCAAAATTCAAAGAAAGTCTAGATTCAAGTGTAGCATGAGTCAAAGGTTTTGTTGCATAAATAGATACATAAAATTAGACTACCACTATGACTTGATAAACCACTCAAAAAACCCTCATGGGCGAAGCAATAACATTGGCAAAATGTATACCTGCAGTTTCCTGTGGGTTTCTCTGTAAATCACGATAAACACCAGCAACAGGCATAGTCTCCCTATCATGCATATTAAGGCCATCATATCCTGGCGAACTGGCTCTCTGTACCTGCGGTGTTCCTACAAAAGAATTAAATGTTTCTTCAAACAATGGAAAATATGCCCATTGCTGTGTTTGCTTGAACAAACACAATCCAAGATGGCTAGGAAATGGTTGGAAGTTACAAACTGAGATATAAGGGCTTGCCTCCCAACAAGCATATAGCCCTTATTGATGATTTTTAAAATCTGGAGCCAGGTTGATTTTTGTGAAATTAACCAAACTTCTCTGTACCAGCACTGCTTTAACTGAATGATGTATTGACCAGAACATGGATAATGATTTAACTATAGATTGATCGATGCTAGAAAGATAAATATGTGTTTTGGTTTTATCTTATCAAGGCATAGTAAAGCAATATGAAGCAGGAACTACCAGTATTGCGTTGTATAGTGTATCAGCACCATGAGAGTGAGAACCATAGTGAATGTACTAGACATCCAATTGGACAATATACTTAGTTTCTCCCGAAAACAGCCAAACTAAATCAAAAAGCTATGATAGCAACATATATCACAGCTATATTGATTTTGTACTTTGTTGGATTAGACTTAGCCAGGTGTCCATTGCTGAAGAGGAAAAATAAAATATGACTATGGTTGTGTGTATATGGTGGTAGACATTCTAAATAGTTTTAGCTGTTGAATGCTTCATTTTGCCGTGTGGTGCTGGTTTCTAAACAGTCTCTTTCACAAAAAATCAAAGGTGTCACTCTGAGATTAGTTTAAATGAATAACATTTAGTTTGCTGATTTTGAATACATAAATTAGTAAATATATTATGCTGTTTGCTGTGTTTCTCTTGCTGGGAGACAGTGCCCAATGATGAATACAGCTTATGTCTGTGAAGGTTAGACATATCTGATATATGACATATTACAGTGAAGTGATGTCAGGCATGTGCTGACAAAATTTAAAGCAAGGTACCCATCCATGTGTGTGAGGTTATATCACTACTTCTTTTAAGCACTGTGAATGAGAGTGAAACGCCATCACTTAGTAAAAGTCTTTAAAAAGGAATTAACTAAACATCAAGTCATTGTCTGCATCATTTAACCAAGGCTAAGCTGGTTCCTCTTAGGGTCATGCAAGTATTATCAAAACATGTCTTCTTCCACTGTTTTGCAACTGTTGTCTCAAAACCACCTTGTCTTGTACCTTAGTTTGGGCCTGTGTCTCTAATATAAGTGATTTGCCCCTCTCTAGTGGTGGTTTGGATATGGCTCTGCTGTGTCACCCACAGAACTTACTAATGATATTGATTTCCAAGTGTACTTCATTTCATAGGTGGCACAAGTCTTTGCTTTGAACTATATACTGGCAAAATAAGATCCAAAAGGTAATTCCTGTCAGGATTTAGTTAAGGGTAGAGAACAAATTGGTTAATAACAAAACTTAATACGATTTGTAAAATTGTTTTGAGTTATGGGGCAGATATTATTGAAACATTTATAAATAAATCTTGAGATTTAATCTGGATCATCTTTGAAGAGGACTGAACCATTGGTAAACCCCGAATTGAGACCTGAGGGAAACAATGCAGTAGGGCTTGTTTACCTTTTCAAACTCCTTCTTATCTTAAGGAGTATCCACGATTTTGTTTTAAATTAGCTATTTCTATTGCCACACAATTTTGAAACTACTCTCCACTGAGTTTGAAATGAAAAAATTTGTACTCAAGCAAGTATGATACTACTGATATTACATTTCTGTGTTATTATTTATTATTAGATACTATTATTTCACATATGTGTATTTACTGAGATTTTTCAAAAGATTAAATTGCCAATACTGACTCTGTACCAACCCATGTCATACTGAACAATATTTATAAAACCCTCAAATTAGGATGTTTTACCACCCTAAGAATAAACTATACAACTGATGTAAGCATTAAATAGTAGAAAACAACAAATTTTGTGAAGTTCACTGTCTTAATTTGTCAAATGCAAGAATTTGTTTATGCATGTGAATTAATAAATACATTTTTGACAGAATGTATGGCATTTCAAATGTGTTACTTTTCAAAAATCTTAGCAGATGTCTGAATAACTGCTTTGTATAACACTCAAAATGGGATTTGTAACCTAGGCACTTTTGACGGTTCTTAGTTATTTCCATTTATAAATAAGAATCAGTAAGATTTTGCTACAAAATATAGCAGAATGGTTAACAATCAAACAAATATGTAAAAGGTATATTGTATCTTGTTGAGACTTTCTTGTCTTGCATCGGACTGATCCAATAATAATTATAATGAGAACCAGAAAGAAGAGAAATACACCCGTAGCAATAAGATATAGTTTCAGTGTTCCATTACCTGTATGAAATAAACATTAACATATTAAAATACTGCAATGACAAATTTTTGAACGTATTTTAGCTAGTTATGTCAATAGCAAAAAAAAACAGGTTGAAAGAGCTGTTTGGTCTAGTTGCAATTTTAATCTGTCTGTCAAGTAACACTGAACTATATCGTCAAACGTTTGTATTTTTAACTGTAAAAAATCCACCTCATGCTGGAAATCAGTATTTATTTTTTACCTTTTAAAATTATCATGTGGTTTACAAACACAATTAAGAGGTTAGGAGGAAAACATTACCTTGAAACTCCATCATGTGTTTCTAAGGTGTTGTTTACCTTCAACGCAATACAACTTGGGAAAAATTATTTCATTAGAATAACAAGCACAAGATAGCTAGTCATAGTAATATCCAAACTACATGGGGAAGCATGGGAAAGAAAAATGGTAAGTGGTGATAATTCCCCAAAACAAATGTAAAAAAGAGCTAGGGTTTCTGGTTTTTAGGGTCTGATAAAAGTTGTGAATATTTAAATCAAGGTGATGCATAATGTTTCGTCTATTCAATGTGACATCACAAAAAATTGATAAGTTATCTTATAGAGTGTTAGTTTTATTTAGGGGTGTGTCTTGCACGACCTGTAATTTTAACACCTGCTTTTGCCCTCTTTTATCTATAATTTAGTCTCACTAACAAAACACAATGGACTCATAAAATTAAGATTAACCACTGAAATCAGAGCAAACTTAATTTAACTCACTTTGAGGCCACCTCAGCTTTAACTGTGAATTTAAACTCAGAAAGCTAACTTCATTATTGTTTATTGCCATGGCTAAGGCCTCCCTGAATAACCGGTGTGTTCTTCCCTTTCTGTTGTCCACGTTTGCTGAAGTGACCTTATACTACAACAAGCCTTGAAATACATATGTGTTGCAATTGTTTATGAAATATAGACCAGTTGCTGTGTATAAAATAAAATATGCTTTATCCATTGGGGTTGTTTATCTGACCTGATCCAGTGAGATTCATTATCACTAATTTTAACATAAATGGTGTAATTACTTTGGATCCCACTTTCAGTCATCACAATCGTTATGACAGTTTTGGATTGGGATTAAGGCCAGAATCTATTTACTGTAACAACAGTGTTTTCCATATATTCTGTAATTTATCCTACGTTCAATCAAGATCAAAGTTTGGGTTTTACATTCCATTCAACAGCCCGGACCATATTGGCATAAGTTCTCAGTACGACTTAAACCACACAGAGGTGATAACCAGTGATTAGATGCCAAATTTGCTAAACACTAGGCCACTAAGGACCTCCCCCCTGTCCAGTGACGCTATTGTGACTTTCCTGATAATTTCTCTTTATTTTTTTTCTAATAGAAGATTAAAAGTATTGCCAAACAAGGTTCATCCTACAGTAAGTTTTGTTTTTCAAATAGAAACTCTAAATAAATATAAAGAAAAATATTCAGCCAGGTAATTTCCATATAAATGCTATATTTTATACCACACTTAAACCTGTTTTTATATAATGGATTCTCAAAAATATGCCAGATGCCATGACTGAGAACCTCTCAATTTCAGTATCACATTGAATGTGACTTCATTGTCCTCACTTGCGATATCCCAGTTAATGACTTGAACTGTGTAGTTTCCCAAGTGTTTGTTGTTCACATATGTGACAAAGTAGGAAGTCTGAATATGCTTCCCCTTTACTCTATATCTAATGTTGGTATCGTCTAACAAGGAGCTACTCTTGGACCAGTAAACAGTGTAGTTTATGACAGGATTCATATGAAATTTCACAGAATGGCAGCAGATTCTAAGGCAGTATACACAGACAAGTCTTGTGGGTTCTCTAATTTAGCCGCATCTAAAATAAATCATAAAATCATAATTCGAATTCAAGAGATCTATTTATCACTTATTCAACTTACCAAGGCCAAGATAGGGTATTAAGTCATTTTATGCTATGATCACATGAAGACATTTCATGTTGAATTGAACTGAACTCAAACCCAAACCCAGACAGCTGAAATAAAGAAAAGTACACAAGATGCATTTTATGTCACGTTCTTCTGGCTGGCATATTTATTCACTTTTTGTTGTTCTTTCTCCAAAGGTTTACATCTATAGTTGAGAGGTAAACAAAGCCGTAAACCTCAGCTTTGAGTGCTTCAACTTATGTTCCAAGACTAAGGAAGAGAAAAAAATCACAGGTATCTTTCAGTCTAAGGTCTGCTTCTGCTAAGTCCAGATAGCAACACAATATTTGATTTCAGGAACCTGTTCAAGGTGTCATACAGATGATGACTTATTTCAACAAGCAGTTAAGTTGTGCAGCCTACCTCTAAATAAAATCATGCAAGATATTAAAATTATTAACTATCGATATCCAAGACATAGATTTATAAATTTGTAATATAAATAGGCAGGAATGAAACCAATAGGTTGTTTTGACATAAGTAATTGGGAGGAAATCACAACAATGGAGGCATAATATTTGGCAATAATAAAGGATAAACATGTGACCAAAGCTTGTGTTTTATAATACCATAAAAATGTACGAGTCCTCTGAAAAAATCATGATTGAGGAAATAAATATTCCTTTAAGTGCTTTAATGCCAAATTATGAATGAAGTCAGCTAAGAGAAGGAAAGCCAAAGGAGAAGCCAAGACAAATTGTTGCAAAGGATATCGATCAAAAAGAAAACAAACAACATGCATTAAACTCGTGAAATTTAAAAGAAAAAAAAAGTATGGTTTCACTTGCTAATTTTTCACAGAAAAAGGGAAAATATTAATGAATCGACATGACAAACTGATTCTCCTGCAACAGAAAAGTACAAAAAAATCATAAAGGAACTAGTGCAAATAGCTGTGATAACAAATGCTTGAAGTTCAAATTATCATCCAAGTATGGAGATACTACAAGATTTTTCTTTGATAGAATATAAATAGTACACTAGTTTTTTGCATGGCATACAGATTAGTATATTTGCTGTATGTTCTGCATATAACATGTGGAGCAGAGGTCCCCATAATAATTGATCCCTTTGGAGCATTGTCTCTTTACATTAAGGAATTCATAGTGCTCAAGTATATTGATTTATATGTCAATGAATTAGGGTTTACAATGCAGAACCTTTTTACCACTCAGTAGGTAACTTTGCACCATAATTACAATGTACATCTAGAATGCTACTTTTACTGTTCTGTCCACCAATACCTGTCACAGTACACTTATAAGTACCGGCCATTTCTTCATAACCAAGTTCTTTCAGCTGTAAAGTTTTACCACTATTTACCACGCCAGTTCCTAAAACAGATAATAGAGAGGTTGCGAACAACGTTTCATAAACGCGCCTTGCAAAAACACGCAACATAATTAATCAATACGGGAGAAAGCCACTGAGGGGGACAGTTTTGTTTGCGAACAGCGTTTGAACTAGCATTTTTACATGCATTTCATTTAAATTAATTGGGAATTATACAAGTCAATACAGATAAATCTACTGGTTTTATTCATCTACAGTACTGAATGAACTGGGTATTGATATATAATACAAACTTTATTGATCCAACAACCAGTAAACCCACAAGTTAAATAGCTTATAAAACACACGTACATAAAACTTCGGAAGATTGTGTTCATTACCTCAAAAACATTTATGACAGGGGATGAAAAAAGGCTGGTCGTTGTACACTTGGGTTTCTCAAAAATTGACAAAGTTGCTAAAAATAATCTACAGTCTCTTAAGAACTCTGTACTGACATGTACAAGACACTTTATTGCTCCAGTAATTAATAAATCCACAAGGGAAACAGATTACGTGGCAAAGCCATTCCCACGTAAAAAACGTAACCTTGTGCAGTTAAAACCTTATGAAATGACATCACACACAGAAATCAATGACGTGTAACGTAGGGGAAAGTAGATACGGGTATCAAAAACGTGGTTCGCAAACTCTCTAATAGATGGGTAAATGTACATCCGCAAATTGTAGACAGAAATAAATGCAAAAATTATACAATTATGCAGTTTTTTTCAATGTTTTTTTGGCGAGACAAGTCAGACGTTTATTCACATAAAACTATGCATTACTAAAGCAGTAAATAAGTTACACAGAATGCAGGGATCCAGAAATCTATTTATGTGTGTGTTGCAACTATTGCATTGGAGTTACATGTGTTATCACATCACTACAAGCTATTATAGTATGTATTTTATACCAGAAACATACATAGTACATTTCACAATTTAAACAAGCAAGTATTTTTCTATTAAAACATACCCATTGGTACAGGAATATATTTTGATGAAGCACCATTTGCAGGCTTATACATCCAATCATATGTGTAGCACCTTGGATCTGATGGGTTTCCACCACTTGTTCTGCAGGTTATATTTCTTTCTGTGTATTCCACAGCAGGGGTACTTGTACCTTCCACGCTTACTTCAGGTGGAACTGAGAAACATAGTAATGGTAATGTACAAACCACAGATGAACAATGTGCTGAGCTCATTAGTCTCTGCACATGTGGATAAACTCTTTTAAACAGGTCTTATGAATTTTGCTGTGTGTAAAATGAACACTCCACTTTTTAAGCATGACTAAAGAAACAACAGCCCACAAGTCATTATAGTAATTTCTTGTAAAGAGCTTAATATATTCACTATACAAGACTAAATTTAGCATCTACTTTTAACCCAGATCAGGTAGCATTTCAAAATCTTATGCCCCATTCCCACTACAGGTGGTACATCCCCTGGAGAGAAATTTTTCTTGTCAGTGGAACTACCCCCAGGTCACCCATTTTATCCAAGTTGTTCACACTACAGGGGCCGGACCACTGACTGGACACTGTTACTGGGTTATTTAACTGTAAATAACAATAGAATGACAGTTCTATAAAAAATGGTCACTGTAAACCAACCTCAACTCACCTTCATTAGTCGTTGGCTAAAACGACCAATACCTTAACTCCCCTTATGTCACCATATTTCACCAAAAGACAACCAAATCACAACTTTGTGTACAACCTTCTGTACACCATGGACCACACCTTCAGTTACCGTAGTAAGAAATTTATGCATGCATGCATAAAATTGTCTGTGCATTGCATAAAATTGTCTGTGCATGCTCAATGCTGCATACGGATGCCAGACAGTGATCCAAGGACAGAGACATTTCAACAAACATGGGTTTCTGTGGGTGATAGTGCCAGTAATTAGGAAAGATGGTTACTTAATAATGGTAGGTACTAATCCACAACATAATGTGACACATTCTAGAGAATTTGTTACCAGGTTAAAACAACTGCTTTACTGGTATGTGAAAATTGTGTTACTCACAAGTAATATTAAGAAGGTTACTTTTCTTTGCAATATATATGCCATTCCACTTCATAGTACACTGTGCCATCTTTCCATTCATACTTTGGTCAGTTTTAAAAGTGAACACAAATGTTTTTACCGTACCGTTGTCAGAACCAGGAGTTTGAGTAATGTGTATACTGTGTATGTGATTGATTCCAACAACAAGAACAGCCATGTCCACTGCACTGGGATGATTTGAACTGCTTGCTTTACATTCAACATATTTTTCAGTGTTTTCCTTCACCGCACTCCCAATGTTCATATCCAATCTATCAGGTCTAACTGGTGAAACAAAACATCAATCGTTATTAATTCTAAATTCCACCTTAGCCAACATACATAAATTTGAACGTGCCTAAATGCAGTTTTAAAGTTCACAACACAAGGTTATACCATCATAGTCTAAGGAAGTAAACAAAGATATGAAGGAGTTTCTGACATAAAATACACTATCAGTCCAGATATTATGAATATTATAGAGTTTAAAGCATTATCAAGTGAGCAATGGCAAGTGAGGATAATCTGGCAACATTCAACTAAGAATAAAATACAAAGGTTAAAAGAAAAGTTGCTACTTTTTGTTGGTATGCCTGAAAATAAGTGGAAGTTATAATAAGATTACTGTTAAAGGTAAAATCTTTCAACGAAAAAACTTTGGGATACATGAACCAATCGATACTTACACACCACATTCAGAATATGTTTGCTCAATTTTGTGCTGTAATTTCGCAAGACACATTTAATAGTTTTATTATTCATGTCTTTCTTTATTTTAAGGGTCAAGATACTCCTGGTCATCTGTCCATGGTAGGCCACAGGTAATGTGTCATCTTCTTCAGCCTGTACATAATTTGCATCCACAGGTTCATCATCCACAAACCAAAGAACAGGGGGGGGGGCAGGATAAGCATAATCTGTCTCACACACATAATCTACAACTGAACCTTCTTTAACATCCAGGGGAATCTTTGTCATGTTTATTATTGGATCATTATCTAAAATCATAATTGTTCATCCAGTAAAACCTCTGTGCATAAATAAATGCAATGATTTATTTGTATTTATATAATATCTTCAATAAAATGTTTTAGGTACATAGAAAACAATACAGAGGGAAAAGCTAAGGGTGGCTTCACATCGTCTATAACTGTTAAAGGAAAGTTGGTAAGCTGGAATTTAACATTCTGTATTCCTTTGTTGCAAAAAATTGCAATTGGCAAACATAATCTAAAAATTTAGCAAAAATAAATCAAAGCTTATACAGCAAAATACACATAAGTTTGTAAGGCACACATTTATGACAATACATAGTATTACAATCAAGGGAAATAGGATTTAACTTAGGAGCATATTTTTCAAGAAGATCTAAATCAATGGCTGTAAAACAATTCATATGAGACTTAGTTCCATGTGGGGGATACTGTTCAAACACTAAATGAAAGTTAAGCTCTAGAAAAATTACCAACTTGTATTTGTGCATTGGGCACAGTAACACTAATGAGGATTCCATGCTGTGGACATGGACATTAAAATATTAAAACAATTAATTTTATTAGTAACTCAGCTTGTGCCCATAACAAGCATACGGTGAATCATAATAAAGTAGTTAATTTAAGTGCTGAATTACAGCAACAACAGACTTACCTGAAACGTTTAGCATAGTGATGTGGCTATAAGCCTGACCTGCACCTGCACTTCTACATTTGAAGTAGGCATTATCTGAGACATCAATGTTTTTGACAACAAGAGAGGTGTTCACAGATTCATTGATACCATACTTGTCTGCTGTGTAGTTTTCAAAATGTGTTATATTTCTGGTAGGTATATGGGGGTACATTTTTAGTATATCACTCCAATCATTAGACTTGTAAATGGACCAATATATGGCAACTACATTTGTAAGATTTTCCCCACACGAAAGATCCACAGACTCCTTCCCATTTTTAGTGTAAACAGTACTACTGACATATTTATCAGGCTTCAGAGCTGACGTCCATAATATCCACAAACTCATGCAGGTGGCCACAACTGCAAAATGATTGAGAGATAATTTATCACACATGTACACAGAATAAAAAGATTTTCCATTAGTAGTGTTGATGTAAATTATGTTGAAAATCATTCTGTAGTTTTTCTTTTGTCAGTTTTTCATAACTTGAGCATTATGAAAATTATACTTTGAAATGAACATAATTTAACTTTTTAATATAGTTTAAACTCAAATTTATATAAATGTTGAGATTAAGATTTATTATTTTTTATGTATCACATGGTTCATTTGTACATGTAAATACAGTAGTGTGGGAAAAAACAAGTGTGAACAAGTATGACTCAATACATACTGTGGCAAGACTCAATACATACTGTGGACCACACCTTAAGCTAGCCTTCTACTTATTTCTCTACTTCCATGCCAACCACTGGTCATTGCCCAATAGCCAATCACATTGATGGTTACAGTCCATTGACCATGTTTGAATAACTGGACCTTCGTTATATTATAAGTTTTGAAGGAACAACACTGAATCTATGTGTACAACTGGATTTACATTTATTTTAGAGTTTTTAGTTTTTATTTGGTTTTAGTATTTACTGTGAGAATGCCATCCAATACAAGGACTCCACTTAAGGGCGGTAGAAAGAAGGTTACTGCTTCAGGGAGAGATTGAGTTTCGACCAGAAAATTAAAAAATCAGTTAATGAACAAGGTTCATATCTGGAAGAACCTGAACAAATGGCAGTAAGTACCAACTTATCTACAGACCCTATCTCATCAGCACCCTCAGGACAAGAATCTACCTCAGATATAATTTCCATGCTTCAAAAACTGTCAGAATCTAATCAATCCCTGATTCAAAGAGTTGAAAGAATACCAGATAACCATCCACCAAACTTCACAGTCGTCCGAACAGCCACTATAGGGGCATGAACCTCTAGTATCTACCTTGCAGTTACCAAAGCCCCAGGTAATGGGACACCAGTTCAGAATCCTGAGATCATTCAGGCACCACCATCTCAGCAGGGGCGGGATGAATTTATCCAGAACCCCAGGGAACCTGGAATGAGGGTAGCAGATATTCAGATGGATGGTGTGGTGCACACACTAGAGGCAACCAGGCGTATGCCCACTATATCAGACACGGTATCCAATTTGCCCACATCTTATGAAGACCAGGCCAAGACCTCAATCCAAGGTAGGCAGCACTGGAAATCAGGCAGATACAACTCGACTAACATAGCCCTCACAGCCCCAGAATTCAATTGGCCCAATGAGGTTTTTCTTGGGCAGACAGGGCAGAAGAAGACGGCATGTGACGACTTAAAATTCCCTCAATGGAGCACTGGACAACTCACTAACATCTATCACATGAAGGACCAAACCACAGCCAGACATGCACTCCTCCCGGTTATATTTGCATGGCCCGACCCTGGACAGCTGTTTGAAACACATAGGCTACATTCATGCATGACCTGGAGGAGGGCCACTTGGCTTGGGACGACTCTACAGAATGGGCCATCAACAGACTTAGTGCGTCCCAAATTTCAATAGCTAACTCTTGGGTGACCCATCCCACACAGCCCAAGAAAATCAGCAATTTTTAATGGGGGCATTTGCTCACAAGATTCCAACCATGGTGGATATAGGCACGTGTATAATTTTTGTGATAAGCAGGGAAAGAGTTTCAACCATCCTGAGTCCAAATGTTTGAATAAAGCCAAGAATAAAGGGAGATAGCAAACTAATAGTTAGGAACTACAATCAACTGGACAGCCGTTAAGAGACTTGGACAGTTACAATGGACATACCTTGGACTGGGGGGACTCAATACATTAAAAATGAAACTGTTGCTTTGAAAAACTGTAAATATTCTGTATCACATGATAATACTTGATCAGCTGCAATTGCCTCTTGCTTCTCATCTCAATGAGTTATCACCCATCGTTACACAAGATATCAATGATAAAGACAAGAAATTTGGGTCTTTATCACATGACAGGACCGATTTTATTTTCATAGGTCCTGATAGGCCTCCCCTACACTCAGTGACATTCATAGCTATATGGAGGTATCCAGAGCCATTAGGGAAACGGGCATGCCCAACTATAGGATGGCTAGGTATCCCATAAAATCGGACCTTAATATTGATGCTTGGGCCAAATATTTGGAAGATTATAGCAACAAGAAACTTGTACAATATCTTACACATGGATTTCCCCTTTCTATCATTAATCCTGATAGCTTGGGCAATAAGCACATTACCAACCACTTTTCTGCCCTCCAGTTTTCAGAGGCAGTGGATCAGTATCTCCAAAAAGAAATACAACTTGGGGCAATGCTGGGCGCTTTTGACCATATTGATTGCACACACTAGCATTGTTCCCCATTACTTACCAGACCCAAGAAAAATAACAGGAGAGAATTATTTTGAACTTATCTTACCCTGCTAGGGCGTCACTTAATGATGCAATCACCAAGGATCTGTTTGATGATTTGCATTTTACATTGAAGTTTCCTACTGTAGATAACATATTAGACAGTGTTAGGAGTATTAAGGGCAGGGTAATGTTTGCAAAATTAGACATTTCCAGGGCCTTTAGGAACTTGCACGTGGATCCAGCTGATGCCAATAAATTTTGGCATCAAACGGAAAGGTAAACACTATTTGGATTCATTGGTGGCATTTGGCTGGATCCATGGCAGTGGCGCATTTCAGATGATGTCAGACGCTGCAATTTTCAATGAGCTGATTTTCACACCAAGAAAATAAAGCTTACCGGTTAATTTTTCAGATATGTAGACAAGTTGATCACCTTTTACCTGTTTTTTCTGGGGAAACAAAAATCTTCAAGAATGACATTAGTTGTTTGAGTACTCTGCACATTGACACTTGTCTTACAGGGGTTGGGGGGTATTTGGGACGATAAGGTATATGCTGCTCCAATTCCTCAGTTTGAGAATTTTATTCCCACCATCACTCATCTGGAAATGATCAATGTCCTCATAGCCCTCAGACTTTGGGCCAAATCATGGGCCCATTCAGCGGCTATGGTCCATTGTGACACATTGGTAGTTGTCCAGGTGATCAACTCTGGCAAGACCAGGGACGGTTTTCTATTTTCTATGTGCTTGCATTAGAAACCTATGTCTTATTACAGCTTCTCACAACATTAAACTCAATCTTGTTCACATAGAAGGAGTTATTCACCTAAGGGTAAACCTCATGGGCTGTTTGATTATTTAAAGGAAAACTTCACCTGGGAACAGGTTCAACAGCAATATTTTAATATTAACTTATGGATATAATTTCAGGCGGCAACCCAGCTACACAGACCTCAGACTGACAAATAATCCTCACAGCTCACAGGCCTTCACCAACAGGACACATAAAACACACTTCAAGACGTTTTTATCTTTTTTGTTATTTTATGACTCACCAATTTCCTTAGATGTTCATAATATCATAGTCTTCCTGGAGTTTCTTACCAAAAACCACATCTCACACAAGGTGGTACATAATTACCTCTCCTCCATTTGTTCCTCATTCTGCAACGTAGACCCTTTTCACCTTTCCCACCCTGCTGTCCTTAGATTTATGAGGAGTATTTCCATTAACTCTCATTTCAGGCCCACATCTAGGGGTGTGTTTGACATAAGAACAATGTATGACATTTCAAAAGCATGTGACTCACTCTCTGAACGCCCATTGCTTACAGCCATTTTCTTGGTAGCATTCTATGGATTCCTAAGAATGTCAAACATAGCACCTCATACAGCCAAATAATTTTCTTCTTCAGTTTATCGTCTAATGCAAGATGTCATCTTTGCACCTCCAGGCGCTCACCTACTGTTAAAATGAACTAAAACATTGCAGGATAGAAAGGCTTCACATATCATCCAGATTGCCTCTATTGAGAATTGGTTTCTCTGTCCAGTAAGAGTAGTAAAAGCTCTCCTTAGGTCCAGACCTCTCCCTCCAGGGTCTCCTTTATTCGTCAACATTTCTCCACCCTATTCTCAGATGATTGACACCCACATCAGGGATGCTCTTAGGTTGGTACTTTCCATTTTAAACATTTCAACAGTGGGCCAAAGCTTCCATTCCTTCAGATCTGGAGACACCTTAGCTTTTGATCACAATATTCCATTACAAAACATCATGGCTCATGGTTTGTGGCACAGTTCCTCTGTTTGGACCTATCTCCAAAACACATCTCAGGCACCTTCTATCATTCCATCCACTTTTGCCTCCATTATTCCTCCCTCCTTCTAGTTTGTCTTGGGGGTTTTTAAAAATTCTCTTATTTTTTCAACTTTTTATATACCTCTATATTATTTTCTACTAACTTGTAAATAAAATGCCAATACTGTTATTCATCTCATATTCTTTCCACCTTTGACCTTATAACAAATTTGACCTTTGAACTTTGTGACCTTGGTGAGGTCATCTGTGGCAAGCAAGGCCTGTGAGGGGCCTGCTGTTTCAGCTGGATCACACCTTAAGGTAGCCTTCTACTGATTTCACTATTTCTATGCCAACCACTTGACATTGCCTAATAGTCAATCATATTGATGGTTATAGTCCACTGACCACGTTTGAATTACTGAACCTTCGTTATATTATATGTTTTCTGAAGGAACAACACTAAATCTACCCGCCACCATACAAGACAACTAGCGTTTTCTGTTGAGAACCCAGTTCTTCAATGTAGCCTTTAGCTATATCTCTCTGGTCTGGACCCCTCAGGCTGATGCCATCTGAGGGAGGTCTCCCTATGGGATTGATGTCGACCTTGGAATGAATTTTGGGATAGGTAGGGCCAGGCTGACCCTGGTTCCCCCTCTAGACTTGACTCTTTTCATTTCGATGTATAGTCCCTAACCTAGTTCTGAGTTAGAATTGGAGTATCCTGGAGCTTGGTACCTCCAGGTCTTCTTGTATGTAATGCAGTGCACAGTTACCTTGCTTAACCATTTTGCTGCTTCGTGACGTTCATCGTACATCATATTTCATTAATCAAATATGCGTTTTGCCGTACGCCGTACGTCACAATGTTTTGTTTCTTTTATCTTATTTAAGCACATCAGTATGCTATATATGAAGCACAAATTACTTGCATAATCAAACTGAAGTGTTATTTTATTGATTTGTGATCAGTAGCCTTGACAACAACTAGTACTGTTGTTTATATCATCAGTCTAATATTGCTATATAATATGAGATAAACACTGTAAACAAGTTATTATGAGTGTTGTGATTTTCATTGTTTATTTGTGATTATTCTTGGAAATATGCCTCCCCAAAGGGTTTTTACTTCAGCCGAAGTTTGTGAATGCATTCTAAATGAATCAAGACAAAATAATAGTGATGACAGTAGTCCAGACACAGATGATTCTGAAAATGATGATGAAAATAATTTGTGTATTGGCAGACCGGTAAGAAATGCACATGGGGCAGGGTTTACAGTACGTGGGGACACGTTGTATGCGGTTAGGACACATGGGAGAGGGGTTAGGACACGAGGGGGAGGGGTTAGGACACAATGGGGAGGGGTTAGGACATATGGGGGAGGTGTCAGGATACATGAGGCTGGTGGTGGAGCTACTGCACAGGGTGGTGAGATGGAATTATCAGGTGATGAACAAGAGGGAAATACACCAAATGAAATGATTGAACAAAATGATGCTGCAAATAATGAAGAAGAAAATGGACTTGATGAACAGAATGAGGGGGGAATGGAACCTCAGGGGTGGGTTGCTGTTGACAATCAAACTGAACGACACATACCAATGACATATGACTTCTCTGGTGATGGAGGCATCATGATAGACACTACCAACTTTGATGCGCTAGACTACTATAAGTAATATCTCACTGATGACTTGCTGAATTCTTTTGTTGCTGAAACTAACAGATATGCTCAATCATGGATACAAGGACATAATCTGCGTAGACATTCTACAGCTCACAAATGGCAGGATGTTACGTTTGATGAAATGAAAGTGTTTATTGGCCTGACTCTTTTGATAGCATTAGTAAAGCTGCCAAGACTTCATTTATATTGGACAAAGGATTCCTTGTTTCATGTGCCACTATTCAAAGCAGTAATGGATAGAGATAGATACATACTTATCCTGAAATTTCAGCATATTACTGACAATGACACTGCCGTTCCCGTGGTCATCCAGGCTATGACAGTTTGCACAAGATACGGCCATTGCTTCAGCACTTGAATGAGAAGTTTCAAGCCGTTTATACTCCAAGTCAAAACATAGCCATTGATGAATCACTTGTTCTGTGGAAAGGTCGCTTGGTTTTCAGACAATACATACCAATGAAACGGGCATGATTTGGTATAAAACATTTCATGTTATGTGAGAACACTGGTTACACTTAGTGCTTTGATGTATATGTTACAGTAAATATGCGAAATCAGTAAATACGCGTATTTACTGAAATTTTTAGTAAATACGCGTATTTACTGATTTGGTCAGTAAATACGCGTATTCCCTAAAATTTTCAGTAAATACGCGTATTTACTGATTTATGACCTGTTTTATTTCACAAGTTTACTGGATTGACTTTCAGTAAATATGTGAAATGAAACTTTGATGTTCCCTGATTGTAAATATATAATATTAAATGATAAACCAAACTGTATATTATACTGGAACAATTTACTCTATGTAATATTAAATGGTAAACCCAACTGTGAATTATTTTGGAACATTTTGTCTATTTTGATCACTATTAGAACATACTAAGCATATTTCATTTTACAGTACATTACACACAAATGTGTTGAAAATAGTACTTTTAAATATTTACTTTTAAAAACTCTGGATATGTGCTTTCTGTAGATATTTAATTTAAGCTTATATTATTTTCAATCCCACAGCTACCTATGTTATCCCTACAAAAGATTAAAAATCATTTAACTTTTCACTATTTTTATGTCAGTGATACATAAAATGCATTTTATTGGAAATAAAGAAAGTTTGAGAAATTAATTTAAATTAAAGTTTCAAAAATTTAACACTTTTTAACTATATTTTCATTTAGCAGAAATTTTACCTTATCATTTAAGAGATAATGATTTACAACCCAAAAATTTGTACATATTCTTTAAGAATCTATTGTTAAACAGAGATTATTAGTAAGTGGTTCTTTATTTTATTTCAATCAAGGCTTAATATTTTGCCATTTTTTGGTACATTTATGACTTTAATCTAGGTACTGGCTACTTGATCACAGAATTGTTGCTAGAAAGAATGAAAAGGCCACCTAAACCCTAATTGGAATTCATCATAGTCTTTCAAAGGGACTGAATCTCTTTTAAGGCATCTATGATTATGGTGTGGCTTCCTCTGTTAGAGGGGCAACATTTGAGGGAAGTTTTATTCAACCCTAATTATAGATCTAAAGTTTATTGGTGACTTTTGGAAAAGAAATACATTGTTAAAAGAAATACATTGTTAAAACTATACAGTGAAATTCAGTTCTTGGACAATAAATATATCGTAATCTTATTACCTTGCTTGTTGTTCCTTGTAATTAAAGTATCATACTTTCATAAATATTTGGATATTTAAATTTATAAAATAAATTGAAAAAAAAATATAACAAGTTTGCATTACA